>CM019064.1:242581967-243319841 GCA_009667805.1 Leptobrachium leishanense | reverse complement strand
AAATGCCAAGAAGCTATCTACCAGCCATCATTCATGAAATGCTTTCCTTAGGGCAATGTCCAGCATTTGTTTTGTACAGCCTGTCCTATATATCCAGTTACAGTTCACCATACTTGAAGGGGAGACTATGTACCCTTCTAATCCTATAATTACCTTAAACTTTGCTACACATTATACCTAGTCCCTAAATCCTAACCCATGGTACTCCTGATGTTACATCTTTCTTAAATCTACCACTTACCTCCCCTCTTTTATACCCTCAACCATAAATGCTTTCCTAGAGTACTCCAGGAGTACTCCTCTCCTGGTCTTCCACTTCTACTTCTACAGAGGATGCCACTGGTATAGTCTATACCACCGTGTAGTGCATTCTGGACTGGCTATTTAGGGGTGTTGCCCTATTCACAAAAATGCATGTGCATACTTTATTATGGGTTGTCCTGAAGGCCTGTGTGCTGTGTTCCCAGATTCCTAAGCCTTGCTTTGCAGCTCTGCCTTGTACCATGCCTGTTGTATACTCAGCCTACTGTGTAATGGTCTGCTGTGCTCCCTGGTATCCAGTCTGCCCTGGTGCTTAGCCCTGCCATGTTTCATGGTATCTAGCTGTGTCCTGCACCCAAACTGCTGTGTTCCTTGGCATCCAATATCTGCTGTGTGTCCAGACTCCATGTACTGTTCCTAATGTCCCCCGGTCTGCTGTGTTCCTGCTATATCCATCATTTCTGCATAATTTCCCTGGTTGGCCTTTCCTGTCTAGAAATAATTCACCTGGACCTACCAGTGTACCTGCCTGTTTTGCAAATTATTCTTGCATTCGTGTCTGCGACAGGAGGGCCAGGTGAGCAGCTGTGATGGGTGCAGCTGACTGCGCATTACAAATGCATTTATATATTAGAGCAGGCTCCTCTTTTCCCTCTTAGATTGTAAGCTCCTGTGAGCGGGCACCTCTTCCCTCTTAGATTGTAAACTCCCGTGAGTGGCTCCTCTTCCCTCTCTTAGATTGTAAACTCCTGTGAGCGGGCACCTCTTCCCTCTTAGATTGTAAGCTCCCGTGAGTGGCTCCTCTTCCCACTCTTAGATTGTTAGCTCCAGTGAGCGGCCTCCTCTTCCCTCTCTTAGATTTTAAGCTCACGGGAGCAGCTCCTCTTTCTCCTTTTAGATTGTAAGCTCATGGGAGCGGGCTCCTCTTCCCTCTCTTAGATTGTAAGCTCCCGTGAGCGGCTCCTCTTCCCTCTCTTAGATTGTAAACTCCCGTGAGCGAGCCCCTCTTCCCTCTCTTAGATTGTAAACTCCCGTGAGCGAGCCCCTCTTCCCTCTCTTAGATTGTAAACTCCCTTGAGCGGGCTCCTCTTCCCTCTCTTGGCTCCTCTTCCCTCTTAGATTTTAAACTCCCGTGAGTTAACTCCTCTTCCCTCTCTTAGATTGTAAGCTCCCGCGAGCGGGCTCCTCTTCCCTCTCTTAGATTGTAAACTCCCTTGAGCGGGCTCCTCTTCCCTCTCTTGGCTCCTCTTCCCTCTTAGATTTTAAACTCCCGTGAGTTAACTCCTCTTCCCTCTCTTAGATTGTAAGCTCCCGCAAGCGGGCTCCTCTTCCCTCTCTTAGATTGTAAACTCCCGTGAGCGGACTCCTCTTCCCTCTCTTAGATTGTAAGCTCCAGTGAGCGGCTCCTCTTCCCAGGGCAGGCTGGCTGGCTCTGTCCACCCCCCCTCTTTTCATTTCTTTAACCCCCACACACACACACTCTTTTCAACCCCCCCCCCCCATTTGATTCAGTTCCACTGAGCGGTGGGTCCACTGAATGGCAGGGCGGTGGGTCCACTGACCGACGGCAGGGCTTATCAGCTTTTTTTTTTCATTGCGAGCATGCCGGTGTTTCCCCCCCCCCTTCTTTTTTTCTCCCTCCCTTCTTTTTTTCCCATCCCTCCTTTTTTTCCCCCCTCCATTCCTTTTTTTCCCCATCTCTCTCCTTTTTCCCCCTCCCCTTTTTTTCCCATCCCTCTGCTTTTTTTCCCTCCTTTAATTCATTAACCCCCCCCACACACACATCCCCCCCCCCCGTTGCGGCGGGTCCGGCGTGCAGAGGGTCCAGTGTGAGCGGCGGGTACAGTGTGAGCGGCGGGGAGGCGGGTACAGTGTGAGCGGCGGGGCGACGGCAAGGCTTAGCAGCTTTTTTTTTTATCTTAATTGCGCGCATGCCGGCAGTCCCCCCCCCCCGTCGCGCATGCGCATTGCGTCCGCTGCCTGCGGCGACGGATGCAAACGTTTTTATTATAGTAGATATTGGGCTCTTACCTTGGATGTTGGAGCAGCTGCCCTTGGTAATGTACTGTGTCTCCCAACTGAACTTGTAACGACCAGATGAACATTAACCACCAACAGTAACCAACTGCTCTGTGCCTCACACTCTTCCCCCCCCCAGGTAACCAGAACAAGGCCAGTGTAAAATTCTATCAACTGGCCCTCATGCAGGTTGCCTTTGTTTAGTCTGTCCTCTTGAAATGATAGGCCAGCAGCATTCCTGTGAACTAAGCCCTGTATGTACCAGACTGAAAGGTTTAGGGCTGCAATGCCAAAATCCATTGTAGTAGTCAGTGGCGTCACTAGGGTTGGTGTCACCCAGTGCGGTAACTTATGGTATCACCCCCCCCCCCGAGTTTTATGGGTTTTTTTAAACTACTTTTACTCAGAAGTCAGTACTCCCATATAACACTGAATGCTCATAATACACGACGCAAATTACTGTGAAGTTTATTGCTGTGAAGCTCTGTGATATGCTCACAGACAAATTTTGGCAAACTGACAGCAAGTACGGTGCCTGTTCGAAGGCAGTCAAAGTCTCCCCATAGAGAAGTAATGGTTAATCTGTTCAGAGACAAAGAACAGAAAAGAAATGTCCTGATGTCCAGTGGTTTCATTTGGAAGGTTTATTCAGGCGAACGAACACCATAGGTTTCAATATTAAAAATATTCCTGTTTTTATCCAATATCTAATAAACCATTTATTCCTTTAATCCATAGTAAAAAATCTCTTTATTTATTTTATTTTTTTAGTATTCTTTTAGGCATTTTTCAAAAAAATTCCATTTTGTTTTCTAATAGCGGTTTTTCTTTTTTCCTGTAACAGACCAAACACTGATACATGACTTTCAATGCCTATCTCAAGGTCATTTATAAATAAATTTATTCACTAAACTTTAAAAACTGTAAATGATGGCGAAATATGGTGCAGTTTGCCGCAGATTGCTGTGCATCAGAGATACGGGGCGGCAGAGAGAACGAATATCAGAATGCAGTACTGCACTGAAGTGTAGGCAACATGCCCTGATTTTAGGGGATAGTTTGACAGGGTTACAGACAAATCGCATAGTAAAAAAAGGTTTTTATTTCCTTTTTTTAATGAACATCTTTGAGTATTTTTGCTGATGATTTTTTTAAATTAAATTTTAAAGGCTTTTTGTCTTTTCCCCACACTCATTTTAATGCATTTTTATTTGTTTCATTGAACAGTACTGTGCTAGACCTACGCCCTCTATGGGATATGAGCAGGGGTCAAGTCCTGGGAAAAAAAGTGAGGGAACTCACCCACGAATTCCACAACCCCCATTACCTTAAGAAAATATATATATATATATATCACGAGTATAGCCGGACGAGCCGGTGATACCATTTTTATTGGGTTAACTTTACATTTAAAAGACAAACTTTCAAGAGTGTAAACTGGAAACTATACTGATCAGTGAAAGGTATCACTACGTACAGGTATACTCGTGATTGTGGCAACTGGACTAACGCATTTTATATATATATATATATATATCCAGGCACAGACCCCCAGAATAATATACACAGCACTGAGCCCCCAGAATAACATACACAGCGCTGAGCCCCCAGAATAATATACACATAGCTGAGTCCCCAGAATAATATACACAGCGCTGAGCCCCCAGAATAACATACACAGCGCTGAGCCCCCAGAATAATATACACAGCGCTGAGCCGCCAGAATAATATACACAGCGCTGAGCCCCCAGAATAACATACACAGCGCTGAGCCCCCAGAATAACATACACAGTGCTGAGCCCCCAGAATAACATACACAGCGCTGAGCCCCCAGAATAATATACACAGCACTGAGCCTCCAGTATAATATACACAGCACTGAGCCCCAACAATAACATAACATGCACAGCACAGAGCCCCCATAATAATATACACAGCACTAAACCCCAAGAATAATATGCACAGCACTGGTTATATGGATATATTTTCCCCAGTTCACATGGATATAATTGCCCCCAGCTCATATGGGTATATATTGCCCCCCAGCTCTCATGGATATAATTGCCCCCAGCTCCCATGGATAATGCCCCCAGGTCTCATGGATAATGCCCCCAACTCTCATGGATAATGCCCCCAACTCTCATGGATAATGCCCCAACTCTCATGGATAATGCCCCAACTCTCATGGATACTGCCCCCTGGTCTCATGGATATGCCCCTGGTCTCATGGATATGCCCCTGGTCTCATGGATACTGACCCTGGTCTCATGGATACTGCCCCTGGTCTCATGGATACTGCCCCTGGTCTCATGGATATGCCCCCGTCTCATGGATACTGCCCCTGGTCACATGGATACTGCCCCTGGTCTCATGGATAGTGCCCCTGGTCACATGGATACTGCCCCTGGTCACATGGATACTGCCCCTGGTCTCATGGATAGTGCCCCTGGTCACATGGATACTGCCCCTGGTCTCATGGATATGCCCCTGGTCTCATGGATACTGCCCCTGGTCACATGGATACTGCCCCTGGTCTCATGGATAGTGCCCCTGGTCTCATGGATAGTGCCCCTGGTCTCATGGATATGCCCCTGGTCTCATGGATACTGCCCCTGGTCACATGGATACTGCCCCTGGTCACATGGATACTGCCCCTGGTCACATGGATACTGCCCCTGGTCTCATGGATACTGCCCCTGGTCTCATGGATACTGCCCCTGGTCTCATGGATATGCCCCTGGTCTCATGGATAGTGCCCCTGGTCACATGGATACTGCCCCTGGTCTCATGGATACTGCCCCTGGTCTCATGGATAGTGCCCCCAGCCCAACTTACCACTGCTGCTGCTGCTGCTGCCGCACACTGCCGGCGGCCACGTGTTTCCTGCTTCAGCGGCCGCTGACAGGAAGTGCAGCCGCTCGCCTGGGATCTATGAAACAGCCAGGCGAGCGGCTCCACTTCCGGTCACCGGCCGTTAGAATAGGAAGCACGCGGCCGCCGGCAATGTGCGGCGGCCGCCTGCTAAGCGTTCGGGCTCGGGCCACAGCGGGAACGCTGTGTTCCCGCAGTGTTCCCGCTGTGGGAGAAGTGCGGGAACGCCGTTCCCGCGCGTTCCCGCTCGACTCGAGCCCTGGATATGAGGGAAAAGAGATATCATGCCCGTGACGTACAGCGCAAGTTGTGGCAAAGAGTCGGAGACCAAATGGGAGCCAATGGTATTTATGATCCAATAATTCATACATACATGTTAATTTTTTAAAAAGGTAAAATTTATTACCAGGTTGACTTGCATAAACATAACAATATTCTAACAAACAACCAAAAAAAGTACTATATACACAATATATTTAAAAACAAAAAACATAAAACTTCAGCAAAAACAATAATATATGTATATCACACACTACAATATCACCAATGTAAAAGGTACAAAAATGGAAGATAATGAAAATGTTCAGATAGCCAGTTCAGTGGTAAAAAAAAGTTTAAAATTTGTCTTGGGTGCTAATTGCAGAAGGAATACCCCTATTTTGCCCAATTGTCATAAATCTTCTTGCTGGCACAATTCTGGGTGTTGTGAAATTTGCTGCTCCCCCTCTTTTTCAATGATAATGTTATGAGGCAAGCGTATACATTTCACAATTTTGTCCACGAAAGGGGGATTCACTTCCATCGCCTTATGTAAAAGTCTCCATTTGCTGGTCATGATCCCAAAAGCACACTCCACCACTTGTCTTGCTCGGGATAGTCGGCCATTGAAAATGGTTTCTGATGGGCCAAGTCTGGATGCTGGGTATCAGGGTATGGCCTCATCAGATATGGTTTAAGTGGGTACGCAAGGGGACATGTGGGGCTAGAATTTCTGTTCCTAGTAGGGTGGTGTGGTTTTTCACACACAATGCTCCTTTATCCAGCTTCCGGGGCAGGTTAGAATTACTGAAGATCCCTCCACCACTCTCTTTCCCATATGCACCTACATCAATGGCAATAAACCTATAATCCGACCCAGCAACGGCTTGTAGGACAACAGAGAAAATTGTTTGTAGTTTCGAAACATACTGCTCGAATGTTTAGGATTGAGGATGCGGATGTGCTTTTCATCAATGCACCCCACGCAGTTTGGAAAGCGCCACTTTTCCAAAAATCCCTTAATAATGGGCTCCATCTCCTTGTTGCTCGGGAATGACATGTGTAGCGGCTGCAGCTTCTCCCAGATTGCTGTGCAGGTCTCCCGGACAATCCATCCGACCGTGACATCAGAAATTCTGAACGAGTAGCCCAGGGTTTAAAACCAACTTCCTGTTGCCAAGTATCTGTAATAAAATGACATCACATTAGTAAATATAAATAACTAATAAAAGAAATATGGGTATTAACATTTTCACTTAAACATTATTTTTATTACAGTCAAAGAGGTGAAAAAAAGGTGGAGGAACCTGTGCGATGGCGCACAAGTCTGGAGATGGAGCAAGAACATCTGTGACATCTAGCTGGGCATTCTAAAACCAGATGCTATTAGTGGTTGACGTTATGGAGCCCTGACAACTGCAAGGCAACATATCCCCAGCAAAAAGTGGTACACAGTCGGAGGTCGATGTCCATAGCAACAACCCAGATGAGCCATCCGATCTGGGTATTCCAGGCTCACCTCCACCACAGATGTCAACCCCTACAGACGTGTCAAAGCTCAGGCGCATCTGTCTTGTGAGCTAGGAACGAATGAGCAGACACAGAGAGCCCGTCCTCGAAGCAGTTTGAAGAGGAAGAGAGTGGAGCAGACTGCTGAAGAAAAATATCTGCAGATAGAGGAGAAGCTTAAATTATTGGCTGAAAGTGGGCAGATGAAAAGAGACAGCCATTATCATTTTTTAATGAGCCTCCTTCCACTGATCCAGAGTATACTGATGGATCAGCAATTTGAGCTCCGGCGAGATCTGCTCATGTATACTATGGATTGGAGGAGAAAAAAAAAATTGCCCACTTCAGCCGAGTTCCAATCTGGAACCAATTGTAGCGTAAAACCACCAAAGCTTCACCTCTGGAACCAACATCACCCATGCCGACAGATCCTTTCTTCAGCGCCGTTTTGAAAGACTTCTACGGGTCTACTGCGTCTGAATTTGACAACACATGGCATAAATGTTTTAGAATGTTAAATAATTATTTAATATGTTAATTTCTTTGGTTATTTTTATATCTTGTTTCTATATATATTTTTTCTATTTTATATTATATATTTAATATTTTAAAAAAGTTATAAAAAGTTATTTTAAAAAAAAAGGTTTACATTTTGTAAACCTAATAAATCTGGTTTATACACACCTGTAGTGCCTGTAATTTTATATAAGTATCATATCCACACATAATATACGCACACACAGATCATGTATTGTATACATGTATACATGTGTCAACTGATACATGTAGACAATGGAGTTCAGTACATCAGATTTAATAAAGTCACTTACGCATGATGGTTAGGCATTCCTCGGCTGATATTGTGTCTCTTTAATTGGAGGATTTTGAAATAGCTTCATGAATAGCATTTAAAATGTTCATGAAAGTCTCCAGACACATGCAATAATAGTCGAAAAATTTGTCTGTTTTTTTTTTACATTCTCCATGCAAATGGTGGAACTCGCCCAAGCGCTTCATCTTCGCCAATATTGGGGGTCACCCAACATTGATGTTTTCTCTTCAGCAGGCACCGTCTCATGTATGGATTTCCTCCACTACCAGTGAGTCCAGCTCCTCCATATCCATATCCATTTTCTCCCACACAAAAAGCTGCACTGGTTCGAAAAGCAGAATGAACTAGCAATCATTTTAGCGTTCAGCTTACTTTTAGGGTTACATTTAACCCTAGCCCTTAATCAACAGATTCTTCACCTTTCCAGCCTGGTGTTTAAGAGCATCTCTGGGAAGCTGCCACCCTACCTGAATAGACTGCTTCCTCCAGCAGTTCCCTCATCCTATAACCTCCGATCCAGGACCAGCACCTTACTTGCTATACCACAATACAAAAAGACAGTGGCTCGGTCCTCATTTTCCTACAGAGCACCACAATTATGGAATAACCTCCCAGACACCATCAAATCTTCCTCAAATCTTAAGTCACTCAAAAGCTCCTTACTAACTGAAGAGAATAATCGTCTCCAATTGTCCGTCCTTTAACCCCTAAGACCCTGTCTTAGGCACACCTTGAGTTAACTCTCCTTCTGCGCAGGGAGAGAGAAAATTCTTCAAAGAAGACACACGAGGCATGTATTTTTGTCTGGCAATTTCTCTCTGCCTTCCAACGGTTTTTGACACATATTTATACCTGTGTCAAGGCGTTGTCTCTTTATTTCATTGGTTAACATTTCAAAACATAACATAGTTCATTGGCCAGTTTCAATACAGGTCTGGTGACACATTTCTGGACAGTCCCGTGGCCCGAGGCATGTGATTTCTTGAGACATGTTATCTCTTGAGACCTCAACATTTCTTCATTCCAGAGACATTTACAAACATATTGGGAAGTGAAACTTAATCCTATAATACTGCTGATGATCAATTTATCTTAAAACTATTTCTTATATTTAAACCTTAATTTATCTATTAATATTATAATTCATGGGGTGTTATTTAACTACTTATAGGGTCCTTCTTGTAGGTTAGCAGATGGTGGTCTGAGGATTCCTTTTCCTTCAATCCCCTCTTAGAATCATAGTATGATCATACTATTTGATTCTTTCTTTGTTTCATCTATCTACTGTAAGTTAGTATGGGTTGGGGAGCGAGACCCTGTAAAGCTTCGCGAGTATAATTAACAAATCTCTGCTGGTTATAATATAAATAGTTAATCCAATCTACATTCTTATTAATAGTAACAAGAGGTGCTAGGAATGACTCAAACCCTGCCTTTACCTGATCCCTTGCTTTAAATTCATCAGGGACCCCTCTTGGTACCCCTATAGCATCAATATAGACATGCGGATCAAGACTACCTTGTGGGCTTGGGACTTCCCTTTTCCTGCGACGTGAGCTAATATTTGGAATTTCCTCAGGATCCGAAACAATATGAAATCCCATTATGGCCTTAGCTAGGGCACATTCACCTGACCATTGAAGGGGCAGACGCGCCCTAATCTTGAGGTCTCCACATATCCAGTAGAGATCCCCAATAAGAAAAACTTGATTCTGTAACTTAGTACTGTTGATATTGCTATAATTGGCACAATAACCCTCGGGGAAGAAGGTGAGGTTCCTACCTTTTTCTACTGACCTATAGCAGGTATAGTTCCCTAGGTAAACATGTATCCCTTCTCCTGGTTGTGGGAGGCGTGTTAGTATGGGGTAGCTATTCTTCCAATATTCACATAAACTCTGGCTATCAGTGGTGTTAGTATATAAACTAAGAAAACATTCTTCTACATCTTGCGGAATATTAAAAGGTACAGTGCCTAGATGTGGCCTAGCAGCACCACACACATAACAATTTGTACGGTTATTGTTTAGGGCACTAAATTTTACCCATTCTAGCCAAACATTTACATCTGAAAATCCTGTTTCCATTACTATGCTGTCTTCATAGCTGGGATTGGCTATTGATTTGGTGTTAGGTAGGAGAGGAGGTCGTCTCACTACCTCTCCATATTTCCTGTGTAGGAATGGGTTCTCTTCCTTCTTATAAATGGCCATATCTTGGAGTTTGAACTTGTATCGAGGGAATTTGGTTGTGGCAGTTGCGTATATTCCCATCTGTTAACTACTGCATCAGAGGTACCATATCCCATATTGCCCGTGTCCCACCCCACTGCGCCCCAATAATCACAATTATATCCCCAGTACTCATCGGTTACACATATATATACAGTTGCCTTGTACAGTATCATACTGCAGTAATGGTGGACAATAAAAAAAACAACAGTGGCCAGACAGTGATGGTTTGGGTTGGGGTTCTTTCTGGTAGGGGGTGTGGACAATAGGGGTTGTGACATATGTTCCGAAGGGGGGGTAAACATATTATTTCAGTCTTTTTCTTCCCCCACATGCGTCTCCATACTCTTCGAAAAGGATCCTTGGTTGTCATCTTCTCCTTGTTGGAAGCCAGGGCTTTCTGCCTTCGTGAGTATCTCTTGGTCCGGGTCCTCTTCCTGATGGAGGCCAAGGCTATTAGCTGCCCCCGTTAGTACCCCTTGTTGAGTCCTTTGTTGAATCCGCTTGACTCGAGAGGGTCCCTTGTTGAATCCGCTTGACTCGAGAGGGTCCCTTGTTGAATCCGCTTGACTCGAGAGGGTCCTTTGTTGAATCCAGACTGGGCTGTCCTTTGTCAGTATAGCTGTGCGGGTTACGGCTACCACCGTGGTCTCTGGTCCATAGGCGAAATCCTCTGGTCTTTTTCCTTTCTGTAGCCGCTTTACCAGCACCTTGTCTCCTGGATTAAATAGGTGGGTAGATTTGTCTGAAAGAAAGGGGAATTTAAATATAACTTCGTCTCTGGTTGTCTCGAGGGTTGAGATCAGCTGCCTAACATATTCATCCCTTATCTGCTCTAAGTCCCCTGTCTCCACTGTTAGCCTACCTGTAGACCATGGTAATGGAAAGGGTCTGCCCATAAGTATCTCGAAGGGGGAGTAGCCTGTGTTCCTATTAACCGCCATTCTGATTTCAGCCAGAATGATGGGGAGTACCAATTTCCAATTCTTTAGCTCTTCTGTGGTTGCATATTTTTGTAAGGTACAAAATAATTGGTCCCCATCCATTGTGGGAGGTCGCAAAACCCGGCATTACTAGTTTAGCTATGTCCTGTTGTGCTGCTCGTTTAGCTGCTTGGTCAGCCAGATGATTCCCTTTTGCAATAGGATCTGAGGCTCTGGTGTGTGCTCTACAATGTAACACCGCTATCTGAGAGGGCATAAGAATGCTTGCTAGGAGGTCCGTGACCAGGGTCGAATGGGAAATCTTCTTGCCATCTGCGGCCACAAATCCCCTCTTTTCCCATATCGCCCCATGGTCATGGACCACACCATAAAAATATTTGGAGTCAGTGTATATCGTGACAGGTCTACCCGCATAGAGCCTGCATGATAAGTGTTGTCATTGGGGCGGGTACAGGAGCCGTCAACAAAGACGACATCTGCGTCCGGAACAGGTGTTGACATGAGATCAGGGCGGGGTGCAGTTTCAGACTCAATGGAGAGAGCACAGTCATGTTCGAGTGGGATGGTATCTGAGGGATTCTTAAGACCCAGTAAAGCGTTTAGGATTGGTGCTGGACCAGAGACACTTGAACTGTACTCTATGTGCAGTGCAGGGTTGCTTAGCAGTGTGACTTCATATCCACTAAAGCGCTGTGATGACACGTGCTGTGTATATATACCCTTAAGTAAAAATAAAACATCATGGGTTGTGTGTAGGTGAGTTTCGTACCCTAGTGTGTATTGGCTTGCCATACTACCGGCCATTGCACATGCTGCCAGGGCACGCAAACAGGCCGGCATCCCTTGTACCGTTACTGGCAGAATCTTTGAAAAAAATGCTACCGGGCACAACCGGCCCCCATGTTCTTGCGTCAGTACCACGGCCATGGTTTTACAATTGTCCCTTGCAAACAGAGGAAATGAAAGTACATAATCAGGGAGGCCTAGCGCGGGGCTTGTCATCATTGCATTCCTGAGAACCTTAAAGGCATTTAACATTTCATTAGACCACGTTATCACATTGGATTGACCCAACAGGGTGGCTTGTCTCAGAATGTTATCGTAGTAGGAGCAGTCAGGGATCCACCGTCTGCAATAGTTTATCATGCCTAAGAATGACAGCATGTCCTTCTTAGTTTTCGGGTTGACCAGGCCCATGACAGACTGGACTCTCTTCTGAGTGATGCTCCGTTCCCCCTGTCTGAGAACAAACCCTAAATATTCAACTTGCGTTTGACACCACTGCATTTTTTTTAAGGGAAACCTTGTGCCCACATTCCTGTAACCACCTAAGAAGTGATTTACCATCCTCCCGGCAGGCCTCCTCTGATGGACTGCATACGAGGAGATCATCCACGTATTGCAGCAGGACAGAACCATGGCTGGGGTGCCAGGATTTCAGAGTGGCCTGCAGTACAATACTGTAGACCACCGGGGCGTCAACGTACCCCTGAGATAAACTTTTCCATGTAAATTGGGTGCCTTCAAATGAAAATGCAAAAAGCAATGCCGTTTCCGGATGTACAGGGATGCTAAAAAAAAAAAATGCATTCTTCAGGTCAATTACAGAAAAATGTGTATGTGTAGTAATGTTGTAATGTCCGGGACTATTGGTGCAATGGGGATGACAAGGGAGTTAATGGCACGTAGATCTTGTACAAACCGCACTGTACCATCTGGTTTGCGTACAGGGTTAATTGGGGTACTGAAGGGGACACTACTGGTTGTAAAATACCGTCGCGTAGGAATTGGTCAATCATGGGGAGCAATCTGTCCTCTTTCTCTTTGGACAAAGGATACTGCCTTTGATACACAGGGTTACAATTGTCATGTAGCCTGGCTTTATATGGAGTGCAGCTAATCAGTCTAATGTCATAAGGGCCTTTGGACCACAGTTGGTCTAAGCCTTGGAGTTCAGTGGGGAGCGTTTCAATAGTCATTAAAAAATGGTGTTTATCAAGAAAAAGGGGTAAGGATGGCGAGTCAACAATTAACCCCCCCCCCAGTCGTGAGTATATGTGACCTCTAATTTCCCTAAGAGATCCCTACCTAGTAGACTAATCGGACAGTCTTCTATGATTGTAAACGCATGATGCAGTAGTGGTTTACCATCAGGGGTGGTGAGTGCTAAAGGGCGGGTGGAAAAGGTTTTGGTAGATACCCCGTTAATATTATAAGTTTCATATCTTCCTGTGTAAAATTGCGACCATTACACGCCTTTTTTTAAATATGTAATAGCTCCTAATGGGGCTTCTCTTGGTTTTGGACAGTGTTTTAAAATCTTATTAATATCCTCTATTTCTATCGCCTTTTTAAGTAACTTATTCCCCACGGTCATAAATGGAAAATGGGTTTTGTTGGTGTTATTCTCATATCTTAAGGGCTTATTAATGGTGATCCTTTGTTATATACGAGTGGCCATAATAACGAAAGGCAGTATATATTCTTCTGCTTTTTCCTCTTTTACTTCCTCTTTTTTTTTTTTTTTTTTTCTCGTCTTTGGATGTGGATGGGGCCGAAGGTTTCAAATCCTCCATTGCCCCTACCGCACCCAAGACCTCTGTCTCAGTAAAGGGACGGATATATGGATTGTCTATAAGACGGAGGGAGGGGGGCGTGGCTTGACCGCTGAACGGAATGGCCGCACACTGAGAGCTCTCCTCTGATCCCTCCGACAAAACGCATTTTATATCCGCCACAGCGTTAGCATGGTCCGCGGCAAGAAGTCACAAAGTGACCCGAAGACCCCCGTGCGAACACCAAAGCCCGCACCAAGCTCGCTCGACAACTACCTGATTCCCGCGCTGGGACGATCTCCTTCACCCACGACTCCCAAGATGGCGGGCGCTCCCACGCAGAACACCGCAACGGACCCGACGATGGCTATCACTAGGCTGGAACTCCGGCTGGAGTCTCTACTAGCGGGTATGCCCACCAAAACAGATTTGGCAGATATGCTGGCGGACCTCCACAACTCGGTCAGGCGCGACGTCGATGGGGTAAGAGAGGAGGTAGTAGCGCTTGCTGACCGCGTGTCGAGCCTGGAACAGGCCGCGGCCCAGCCGGCCGGGACTGAAAGAGAAGCGACACCGGCCTACTCCGGCCTGCGCAGACTTGTAGATGACTTGGACAATCGTGGCCGCAGATGTAACCTGCGTATCCGAGGCCTGTACGAGATGGACCCCCCAGAACAACTAGAAGACGTGCTCAGGCGTTTCTTTAACAAATTGTTAGGCCGTGAGGCCCACGCCACGCTGAATTTTCAAAGAGTTCACAGGGCGCTGCGCCCCCGGCCGCTGGAGGGGGAACCCCCCCGCGACGTGGTGTGCTGTTTAACTTCATATAAACTGAAAGACCAAATAATACACAGCGCTCGCTCCTCTCGCACCTGGGACTTTGAAGGACAGAATTTAGAACTCTACCATGATCTGACACCATTTACGCTGAATGCACGACGATATCTACGCCCGGTCACTCAGGCCCTACGTCAGAGAAACATCCCGTACCGCTGGGGATTTCCCTTTGCCCTGACAGTCCGCATAGATGGTGCTTCCCACGCAATCACATGCCCAGGAGATGTTGCCCCCTTCCTCGCGGCACTGAACATGCAATCTATCGACGTGCCCGATTGGGAGAGAGGAGAGCCGTGGCGGACGGGAGGACTATCCAGGCCTCAGAGACCGCCGCGACACCGAAGAGCCAGGGAGGAACGGGACCGAGAGGAACCTGATCGCCGGGGAGCCGACGACTGACCTCAGAGTTATCACCGCCGCTTCGATCTCACGCCCGACTCTGTTTATACGTGACCCGGGCCCGTGAAAGAGCCCACCTGCCCGTACGGGGTCAGCACCCATCCCCCCCCCTCCCTTTTTTTTTTTTTTTTTTTTTTTTTTATTATTATTATTTTTCTCCTGTAACGCGCCTCCAACACTAAGGCAGCTGCAGGAGCTTTTACCCCTCTTTTCTGGCACCGCTCGTGCCCCTGGACCGCTGAAACCCTCGAGAGGAGGTTACATCTGCTTTTTCTCCCCACGCGGTTGCCGCTGTGGCGCTCCCCTTCCGCACCTTACGTAACATTAGCTCACCGAGAGGCTTGGCCGACATGTCGCTTTACGCTCCAGCGCGACACCTGAACTGAGATGTCGGGTCTTAGAGTGCTAATGTAGGCGCCCCCTTGAAGAGGGACCATGGGGGGTAGCGATTGGTTGAGTGGCTTTGGGGCCTGTTGTTTTGCGCTCCGGGACCTTGTTACTTTACCCCACTCACCGGAGACGCGGACTACGTCGGTGTCTCTCGCGCTAAAGAATTGTACAAGTCTTGCGCACCAGACAAACACGGCCGCGTATTACGGGTTATCTCAGAACACTGGAAATCTTCTGCTGGGATGTGGAGCTATGAAGAGATTTCCTCCGGGGGGGGAGGGGGAGCGATAGCAGATTGCCTCAAGATGGACGGGACATGGGTGGGTGATTTTATGGGAGGTGGGAGGTGAGGGAAATCCGGAGTTGGGTAGATTGTTGTGAGCTCACGCGGCCGTTATTGCTTTAAATGTTAGTCGCTAATAACTGTTACACTAAAGTTTATACGTGTTACTCGTGCTGCTGTTTATCTCGATTCTCTTGTCGGAGGGAAACAGAATATATGAGCTGTTCTTTTTATTTCTTTTCACATTACTCTTTTCTACGTTACTTCTAAGCTACTTTAATCTCTACTAAGAGACTGGTGCCGATCCCATTTCGTTCAGGCCAGGTGACCCACGGGACCCCAAGGGATTGACACCAATTATCAATCGAGGCGGACTTGGCTTAACCCCATCTCCTTTCCTCGATCGGTGTCGTGTTTCCCCATCCTTGCCCTGGGCTCGGCTCGGGCTTGAACTTTCTCTCCTCCCCCCCTAGAGAGAATCCACTGCTCCTTTTTTTTTTTTTTTTTACTACTGAGACCCCCCCTTCCTTTCCCCGCCTTACACGCTACTCAATATTGACAACTGCCTACTTGCCCAAAAGGTTTACCACTTCACCCTCCTTTTCCGTCCTCCCCTTCCCTCTCTTCCTTCCCCCCCTCCCCCCCCCCTTTTTTTTTTTTTTTTCCCCACCCCCCCCCCACTCACCTTCTCTATACTTTCTACTTTTCTACCACCCCACCTGCCCTACCCTCACTCCCATGCCTGCGCTGCCGGAGATCCGCCCTAGGCGCGGTGCGGCGGCCCTGGTGCCGGTGGACGTTCGGGTGGTGAGCTACAATGTAAGAGGTCTTAATAAACCGGAAAAGAGACGTCGCTTGCTGAGAGACCTGGCCTCACTCAAAGCATCAGTCGCTTTCATTCAAGAGACCCACTTCTGCTCTACGGCTCCACCCTCCCTGAGGGACCGCCGCTTCCCGGTGGGGTACTTTGATTACTCCCCAGACACTAAATCCAAAGGAACGGCGATACTTTTCGCCACATCACTACCGTTTGAACTCTCCGAATACTACGGGGCGGGCGATGGGAGATGTGTGTTTGTGAAGGGGACGATCGGAGGTTCGCTATACACGTTCGCCAATGTCTACCTTCCTAACACTAAACAACATCTATACCTAGCCAAGACCCTAACTCTATTGGAGAAATTCACAGAGGGTACACTCATACTCGGAGGAGACTTCAACGTCCCAATGATCCCGCGTGAGGACGCTTCCTCAGCTAACCATCGCACTCCTCACAGAACCCTGAGCAGGATACATCGGGCCCTACGCTCCTTACGACTCGTGGATGTGTGGAGGGCACTTCATCCTCATACGCGTGACTATACGTACTACTCCTCGGTACACAACACATACTCGAGGCTAGACTATCTGTTTGTGCCCCAATACGATTTGCCTCTGATCCGAGACTCCCAGATACAGGCGACCACATGGTCGGACCATGCCCCAGTGGTTATGTCCATGTCTTCCCCTCTCCATCGGCCTAAAATCCGAGCATGGCAACTGAATGTGTCTCTGTTCTCGGACCCGATGTTGGTGGAGAACGTTGGAGACGCCTTGACTAACTACTTCACGGATCACGAGCACTCGGAAGTTCCCCTACCGACTGTATGGGAGGCACACAAGACGGTGATCAGGAAACAGAGGGAGTGGAGGGAGACGTTGGCTGCTCTTTACGCGGATATTAGACGTCTGGAACATGACCATCAGGAAAGAGGGGAACCCGGCACGTTCACAGACCTTTTACTGGCCCGCACCCGATTGGCGGATACTCTGAACCCACCTCTTCAACGCGCGATCTTACGCACAAAGTGCTATTTTGCACTACACGAAGATAAACCGGGTCGTCTACTAGCACGCCTCTTGAGGAAGCAACGCCAGAAGGCTTACGTCCCCGCGATTCGCAGACCCGATGGCTTGGTGACACCAGACCCCAACGGGATAGCGCAGACATTCAGGGATTTCTATTCCACCCTATACAATTCAACTGCAGTAAATGGACCACCCCGAATGGAACTCATTGAGGACTATTTGGCGACACGTATCCCTTACCGCCTCTCCGAAGAACAACGGGAGCCACTCCTGTCCCCTGTCACCGCGGCTGAGGTCCTGGCGGCCCTTAAGAGACAGAAGAATGGCAAAGCCCCGGGCCCAGATGGTTTCCCAGCCGTGTATTATAAGAAATTTGGACCTACCCTAGTCCCACACATGGTTAGGGTCTTTAATTCGCTAATCAATGGCCAGGCCTTTCACTCACATACCTTGTCTGCTACGATAGCGGTAATACCTAAAGAGGGCAAGGACCACCTCTCTTGCGCGAGTTATAGGCCGATCTCGCTCCTCAATAATGATTTAAAAATCTTCTCCACGATATTGGCCGGACGGCTTAACGCCGTAGTCCCCCAGTTGGTGGGGAAAGACCAGGTGGGGTTCGTGCCGGGCCGGGAGGCTAGGGACGGCACGATTAGGACCTTGAACGTGCTCTATACGACTCTCGATTCAGAGACCCCCACGCTGCTGCTGTCAACCGACGCCGAGAAGGCGTTTGACAGAGTGTCATGGCCTTTCTTGTTTGCCACCCTTCGCGCCATGAACCTACCCGAAGAATTTCTCACATGGGTCGCGGCCTTGTACCGAGCACCTAGCGCTAGAGTAAGGATTAATGGGATCTTTTCTGAACCCTTCCAGATCCATAACGGAACTAGGCAGGGATGCCCGCTGTCGCCCCTTCTCTTCGCCCTGTCCCTGGAGCCGTTTTTAGAATCTGTACGTCTCAACGGGAATATACCAGGCACAAGAGGGAAGGAAGAAACACATAAGGTCTCGGCTTATGCCGACGACCTCCTTTTCTACGTTACAAACCCGCTGACCTCCCTCCCGGAAATAGTTGAAGAGTTCCGCCTTTATGGCGCTCTCTCTCAACTTGAAATTGAACATGGAGAAATCTGAGATCTTGAACCTCAATGTTGGAGGAGTGGCGGAACGTTTCTTACGGCAGAAACACCCGTTTGTTTGGTGCACTTCTAAGTTGCGATACCTGGGACTTTGGATCACGAAGACACCACAGGACCAATTTCAGGAAAACTTTATACCCCTCTGGAAGGATATACAACGTGATCTGGCAGAGTGGAGCGCGGTAAGGGTTTCTTGGCTAGGCAGGATCAACATCCTGAAAATGAATGTCCTGCCGAGAATGCTCTATCTCTTTCAGACGTTACCCGTTTTCGTCCCACTCTCGTTCTTCTGCAAAATCCAAACAGATTGCTCTAGATTCGTGTGGAACACGACTCGACCCCGTATTAGCTTTCAAACACTGACTAGATCAAAAGCGACGGGTGGACTTGCAGTTCCTGACTTCCGCTTATACTACCAGGCCTCCCATCTACTGCGTATAGTGGAATGGACTAGTGGTGGTAGACACGCACTGTGGCAGGACTTGGAGAGGGGGTGCACACCGCTCTCTACGGAGGCGGTCCCGTGGATAGACCCGACAAGGAGACCCCAGCAGACACTTCGGCATCCTCACATTGGCGCCTCCGTCCGAGTGTGGAAAATGGCGGTGAGGAGATACTCATTGTCCTCCTACCCATCCCCGCTGTTACCCCTCACGAATAACCCTGACTTCCCGGCTGGGATTCACCCCACTCTACGCGATCGTATAGGCACAGGCGCCATACCCAGAGCCCTCCAGTTCTTGTCCGGACAGAATCTGAGTCCACCATGGGAACGAATACATTCGGAAACCCCCCCGACGCCTCTGGAACGTTTTAACTTCGCACAAGTCTCACATTACCTACTCTCTTTGCCGGCCAGGCACAGACTGCTCAGATCTCCCACACCCTTTGAGGACCTATGTACAGCTCGAAGTCCACTCAAGCACGGAATATCAGTCATCTACCGACTTTTACAGGCGTCTCTAGGGGACGCCCCACCGGTCTTTGAGCACTCGTGGGAACGGCTGTTGGGCACCACGATATCTGATAAGCAGTGGCGAGATACGTACGAACTCGCACACCGCGGCTCACCCCTAGCTCGGCTGCAGTCCAACTCCTATAAAGTGCTCTCAATGTGGTATTGCACCCCGGCGCTGTTATGCCGGATGGGACTTCGTCTCACATCAACCTGTTGGAGGTGCGAGGAGCCGGTGGGTTCCTACCTCCATACATGGTGGGACTGCGCGGGGATAGCTCCCTTCTGGTCCAAGATACGAGACACAGTGGCGGAGGTCGTGGACCTGGACTTGCCCTTCACACCCGAGACATTCCTTCTCACGCATACCACCTGCTCCACAACCTCACTTAAACGCTCAGTGGCACTCCTGATGCTTATGACGGCGAGATTGATGATAGCTCGTACGTGGGGATCGGCGTCCGTACCCACTTACAGAGAGTGGCTAACTATGATGGAACAGGTACGGAACGCAGAGGACCTCCGGGCGGTCATGACTGGGAAAATGGAAACACATCTGACCAAATGGTTCTACTGGTGCTCTTACATGTCCTCGGCCTCATGTCGATCCCGAGCGGCCTGAACGGACGCTTACCACAGAAGAAGTACCCTCACTATCCTGACCTACAGAAACCTCTTAGTTGATAGGATACCCGGGTGTCCGGGTGTGGCCGGGGCCGCTGCATCTTCGCCGCTCTGTCTCTTTCTCCCCCGCTGTTACAAATGGGGTGGCGGTCCCGGATAAGTGGGCTTCTATCCTATACTCTTCCCCCTCCCCCCCCCCCTTTTTTTTTTTTTTTTTTTTTTTTTTTTTCTCCCCCTCTTTCTCCCCTCTCTTCTCACTCCTCCTCACTCTCCCTCTCTATTTCATATCCTTTCTTCTCCTCCCTCCTCCTCACTCTCTTCACGGCTTTACCTTCTTCTTTTCCTCCCCTTCCCCCCCCCCACCTCTTACCTGACCCTCCACCTTTCCTTCTTCGTCACCCATTTTTATCCCACCCCACACACCCTCAGCCACTCTACCACCACACTCTCAATCCACTATCCCCCTCTCCCCATCGCTAGGACTTCATAAAGACCCTGCGAGGTACCCCGACCCGTCCTTGGATCTCCATGTCCCTCTTCAGCCCCTCCCAAGGTGACGCTCACCACACCTAACGCGACAGAGAGACCCTGTTTTTGTACCCTCCTCTTCCGGGGCATTGATCCGAGTGACTTCTGACTACTCGACTTTACAGCGATCCTCCGCTCGGGGGTCACCTGGGTCGAGAACCTCGTGGAGCACCTCCTGTCTTCCCTACTCTCCCCTCTCAACCGGTCTGCTCTTCCCCACCTCTTCCAGTGCAGAGTTTTCTCCCACTGCTTAAACTTTTCTTTACTCTCTTTCCTCCAGTGGATTACACATATGTCGATATCACTCGCTAGTATCCAGGAGGAGATGATACGCCCTTATGAGCCTTGGCATCGTTTGCTTTATGACCAAGACAAATGGCTCATCCGCACGCAGAATACTAGATGTAATGTTTTAGATTTTTGAACCAGACTGTTTGCTTTTTATTTGTACGCAACCACCACTGTATCGTTATTTCTCTGCCTTGAATAAAAAAAAAAAAAAAAAAAGACGGAGGGAGTCGTGGTTCCCAGCTGACACGGGGTATTTCTTGTTTATTCCGTGGTATACTCTGTTCTATTTTATGCAGTCTGGCGCTGTCAGAGGACAATGGGGTCCTTCTTCTACATTGTTTCCACCATTAATCATTGTCCCCCCTCTCCCAATTTCATATACTGCATGTCCCACTGAGGGTCTCCCTGATAATAGGGCCATGCCTCGGTGTCGTCGAGACATAATCCTTTCACTATATCCATATAGAATGGGCTGTGGTCTCCTTGTCTGAGGAAAGGATCACAACTCCCACTGC
The DNA here is from genome assembly GCA_009667805.1 of Leptobrachium leishanense. Lineage (NCBI taxonomy): Eukaryota > Metazoa > Chordata > Amphibia > Anura > Megophryidae > Leptobrachium > Leptobrachium leishanense. The sequence goes on along the minus strand of CM019064.1, from coordinate 243,298,548 downwards.
TTCTGTCTATCCCACCAGACTATCTATCCATGGGTTAATTAAATAACAATCTGTGCCCCCTACTCGTGCTACATAATCTTTACAAAACTCTCCTATTTTCGGTAAGGGATATTCTTTAACCTTGCTACTTTGAATACCCATGGTTAGTTGTACAATTGAATAATAAGGCAGGTAAAATAGAGAAAGAAAGAAAAAAAGAGAGGCTCTTCACAGTGCTCGAAAAGAAAAACAACTTAAATTCTTACTATATATATATATATCTCTATGCCACATGGATCAACAAAAGATGAGCTAATTTAAGGATAAGTAATAAAAACTTATTTAGTGAATCCTCCCCTAATCTCGAGAATCAAACTTCTAATATTTTACTTTTTATTTTGTAGTTATATAATTCCTTCATATCATAAACAAAAATTTATAAACCACAATCCATCAGTATATAAAAACTAGCTTCACAATATATGCATCTCCGGCTAGCAACCGCATACATGACCAACATCATCCACCCCATCAGTCAGCAACTAACACACAAATGGCCAACAAACACCTCTGCCCAATACAACATGCACCTCACAGCAAACAATGTCCAACCAGTCAGCTCTTATATATACATATATATATATACACAGTACCATCAGTATACAACGGGGCAAAAGTCTGCCCTACCTTACAGATTTTCCTGCCACCCAATTAACTTATCACTCTATAATAATATATACTTTAACAATATATATATATATATATACATATAATTTACTCTATTATCACAACTGAGGGACGTCTGTCTTACCTTACAGATCGTTCAACAGTGAATCTTAATACTCTAATATTCTTACACTCTATTATTCTTATACTCTATTATTCTTATACTCTATACATTTTATGAGGGTTAACGCAAGGTGTGATCAATTGGACATATAATGTCCCTTTTATGAATGTGGTCCCTGACCCACTCCTTCTTTAAATAAACGGCCCCTGGCAACGTTTTTTTTAAATTTGTAATAAACGGCCCCTGGCAACGTTTCCTTTTAATTTGTATCCCTGATACACTATAGGACATGGACAACTAACTTTAGTTCGAGATAAACGCTGTCATTGCCCTCGTCCAGACAAGACAATATACTCACCAGGACGAGGGGTGACCGTTCATTTCGGCAGTGCCTCCAGATTGAAGAGAATAATCGTCTCCAATTGTCCGTCCTTTAACCCCTAAGACCCTGTCTTAGGCACACCTTGAGTTAACTCTCCTTCTGCGCAGGGAGAGAGAAAATCCTTCAAAGAAGACACACGAGGTGAAGAGAATAATGGTCTCCAATTGTCCGTCCTTAACCCCTAAGACCCTGTCTTAGGCACACCTTGAGTTAACTCTCCTTCTGCGCAGGGAGAGAGAAAATCCTTTAAAAAAAACACACGAGGCATGTAATTTTGTCTGGCAATTTCTCTCTGCCTTCCAACGGTCCCTTGACACTTATTTATACCCTGTGTCAAGGCGTTGGCTCTTTATTTCATTAATTAACATTTCAAAACATAACATCGTTCATTGGCTAGTTTCAATACAAGTCTGGTGACACATTTCTAGACAGTCCCGTGACCCGAGGCATGTGATTTCTTGAGATATCAGCATTTCTTCGGACATTTCTAAAGATCAGCATCTAAAGACATCTGCAAACATCAGTATCCTTGCCATTCCTAAAGACATTTGCAAACATCTTGAGAAGTGAACCTTAGTCCTATAATACTGCTGACTATCAATTTATCTTAAAACTATTCTAATTCCTGGGGTGTTATTTAACTACTTATAGGGTCCTTCTTATAGGTTAGCAGATGGTGGTCTGAGGATTCCTTTTCCTTCAATCCCCTCTTAGAATCATAGTATGATCATACTATTTGATTCTTTCTTTGTTTCATCTATCTACTGTAAGTTAGTATGGGTTGGGGAGCGAGACCCTCAATACCCATGTGGATCAATATAGAACTAGGGGGGGCTGTACCTGCCACGGAACGGGTAACACATGGCAGTCTCCCAGTGCCTATTTATCTTCCTAACATACAGTATATTTTACTTCCTATTAGCTATTCGGCGGAGTTGGACATATTCTGCATAATCATTTGGAGTGGACGGTAGAGGTGTACTGTACATCATGGTGGTGGGGTTACCCTTGGCCATTTGGGCCTACATTATCAGGGATGTAGGTACAGCATGTACCTGTCCCCTCTATCATTTTGCATACACCTCTTTTTTCAGCCAATATCATGTCCAGAGCCATCCGGTTCTGGAACGTCATAATGGATGTGGATTGTAGTTGGTCAGCGAGGCCCTGTAAAGCTTCGCGAGTATAATTAACAAATCTCTGCTGGTTATAATATAAATAGTTAATCCAATCTACATTCTTATTAATAGTAACAAGAGGTGCTAGGAATGACTCAAACCCTGCCTTTACCTGATCCCTTGCTTTAAATTCATCAGGGACCCCTCTTGGTACCCCTATAACATCAATATTGACACACATAACAATTTGTACGGTTATTGTTTAGGGCACTAAATTTTACCCATTCTAGCCAAACATTTACATCTGAAAATCCTGTTTCCATTACTATGCTGTCTTCATAGGTGGGATTGGCTATTGATTTGGTGTTAGGTAGGAGAGGAGGAGGTCTCACTACCTCTCCATTTTCCTGGGTAGGAATGGGTTCTCTTCCTTCTTATAAATGGCCATATCTTGGAGTTTGAACTTGTATCGAGGGAATTTGGTTGTGGCAGTTACGTATATTCCCATTACATAGACACCCGTGTCGGCCTGGGAAGGGTGTTGTATAGTCAGCGTCAATTGTACTGTCTGAGCTCCGCTTCTGATTGAGCACCGCCACCCACCTCCCCAATCAAAGTCATACGATTTAATAGGCTTTGTCCCTTGGAACTGCGTCGTCGTGCGGCGCTATCTGGTTTATATCCCCATCTGTTAACTACGGCATCATCCATATCCCCATATCCCACGTGTCCCACCCCACTGCGCCCCAATAATCATAATTATGTCCCCAGTACTCATCGGTTATACATATATATACAGTTGCCTTGTACCGTATCATACTGCAGTAATGGTGGACAAATAAAGAAACAACAGTGGCCAGACAGTGATGGTTTGGGTTGGGGTTCTTTCTGGTAGGGGGTGTGGACAATAGGGGTTGTGATATATGTTCCGAAGGGGGGGGGGGTAAACATTATTTCAGTCTTTTTCTTCCCCCACATGCGTCTCCATACTCTTCGAAAAGGATCATTGGTTGTCATCTTCTCTTTGTTGGAAACCAGGGCTATCTGCCCTCACATTTCTTGGTCCGGGTCCTCTTCCTGATGGAGGCCAAGGCTATTAGCTGCCCCCGTTAGTACCCCTTGTTGAGTCCTTTGTTGAATCCGCTTGACTCGAGAGGGTCCCTTGTTGAATCCGCTTGACTCGAGAGGGTCCCTTGTTGAATCCAGACTGGGCTGTCCTCTGTCAGTATAGCTGTGCGGGTTACAGCTACCACCGTGGTCTCTGGTCCATAGGCGAAATCCTCTGGTCTTTTTCCTTTCTGTAGCCGCTTTACCAGCACCTTGTCTCCTGGATTAAATAGGTGGGTAGATTTGTCTGAAAGAAAGGGGAACTTAAATATAACTTCGTCTCTGGTTGTCTCGAGGGTTGAGATCAGCTGCCTAACATATTCATCCCTTATCTGCTCTAAGTCCCCTGTCTCCACTGTTAGCCTACCTGTAGACCATGGTAATGGAAAGGGTCTGCCCATAAGTATCTCGAAGGGGGAGTAGCCTGTGTTCCTATTAACCGCCATTCTGATTTCAGCCAGAATGATGGGGAGTACCAATTTCCAATTCTTTAGCTCTTCTGTGGTTGCATATTTTTGTAAGGTACAAAATAATTGGTCCCTATCCATTGTGGGAGGTCGCAAAACCCGGCATTACTAGTTTAGCTATGTCCTGTTGTGCTGCTCTCGTTTAGCTGCTTGGTCAGCCAGATGATTCCCTTTTGCAATAGGATCTGAGGCTCTGGTGTGTGCTCTACAATGTAACACCGCTATCTGAGAGGGCATAAGAATGCTTGCTAGGAGGCCCGTGACCAGGGTCGAATGGGAAATCTTCTTGCCATCTGCGGCCACAAATCCCCTCTTTTTCCATATCGTCCCATGGTCATGGACCACACCATAAACATATTTGGAGTCAGTGTATATCGTGACAGGTCTACCCGCATAGAGCCTGCATGCTCGTGTTAATGCAATCAGTTCTGCTGCCTGGGCAGACTGGTAGGGTACATGCCCTGACTCTAGAACAGTGTCAGGGAGTTGAACCTACTGCATAGCCTGCATAATAAGTGTTGTCATTGGGGCGGGTACAGGAGCCGTCAACAAAGACGACATCTGCGTCCGGAACAGGTGTTGACATGAGATCAGTGCGGGGTGCAGTTTCAGACTCAATGGAGAGAGCACAGTCATGTTCGAGTGGGATGGTATCTGAGGGAATACTTAAGACCCAGGAAAGCGTTTAGGATTGGTGCTGGACCAGAGACACTTGAACTGTATTCTATGTGCAGTGCAGGGTTGCTTAGCAGTGTGACTTCATATCCACTAAAGCGCTGTGACATGTGCCGTGTATGTATGCCCTTAAGTAAAAATAAAACATCATGGGTTGTGTGTAGGTGCGTTTCGTACCCTAATGTGTATTGGCTTGCCATACTAACGACCATTGCACATGCTGCCAGGGCACGCAAACAGGCCGGCATCCCTTGTACCGTTACTGGCAAAATCTTTGAGAAGAAAAAAAAAAAATACTATGGGGCACAACCGGCCCCCCATGTTCTTGCGTCAGTACCCCGGCCTTGGTTGTACAATTGTCCCTTGCAAACAGATGAAATGAAAGTACATAATCAGGGAGGCCTAGCGCGGGGCTTATCATCATTGCATTTCTGAGAACCTTAAAAGCGTTTAACATTTCATTAGACCACGTTATCACATTGGATTGACCCAACAGGGTGGCTTGTCTCAGAATGTTATCATTATAGGAGCAGTCAGGGATCCACTGTCTGCAATAGTTTATCATGTCTAAGAATGACAACATGTCCTTCTTAGTTTTCGGGTTGACCAGGCCCGTGACAGACTGGACTCTCTTCTGACTGATGCTCCGTTCCCCCTGCCTGAGAACAAACCCTAAATATTCAACTTGCGTTTGACACCACTGCATTTTTTTTTTTTTTTTTTTTTAAGGGAAACCTTGTACCCACATTCCTATAACCATCTAAGAAGTGATTTACCATCCTCCCGGCAGGCCTCCTCTGATGAACTGCATACGAGGAGATCATCCACGTATTGCAGCAGGACAGAACCATGGCTGGGGTGCCAGAATTTCAGAGTGGCCTGCAGTACAATACTGTAGACCACTGGGGCGTCAACGTACCCCTGAGATAACCTTTTCCATGTAAATTGGGTGCCTTCAAATGTGAATGCGAACAGCAATGCCGTTTCCGGATGTACAGGGATGCTAAAAAAAAAATGCATTCTTCAGGTCAATTACAGAAAAATGTGTATGTGTCGCTGATATTGATGACAGAAGTGACGTGACATCTGGGACAATTGGCGCAATTAGAATCACTAGGGAATTAACTGCGCGCAAGTCTTGAACGAACCTGACATTCCCGTCAGCTTTGTTCACGGGGTTAATTGGGGTACTGAAGGGGAAGACTACAGGTTCCAGGATACCATCCTGTAGAAACTGGTCAATCATAGGACGTAGTCCGTCCTCTTTCTCTTTTTGACAATGTTTAAAAATTCTATTAATATCTTCTATTTCTATCGCCTTTTTAAGTAACTTATTCCCCACGGTCATAAACGGAAAATGGGTTTTGTTGGTGTTATTCTCATATCTTAAGGGCTTATTAATGGCGATCCTTTGTTATATGCGAGTGGCCACAACAACGAAAGGCAGTATACATTCTTCTGCTTATCCTTTTTTATTTTTTTTTCCATTTTCTCTTTTACTTCCTCTTTTTCTTCTGCTCTTATCTCGTCTATCATTTTTATGTCCCTAGTATCTTCTATTTGTGGTTTACTAGGGGCTGACGATGTACATTCGATTGCTGCAACAGCACCGAGTATTTCGGTGTCTTGGAATCCAGCAAGTGAAGGATACATTGAATATTTGTAAGAGGGAGGGGGCGAGGGCCCCAGTCCGCTCGTGGGACTTCCTGTTTTCTCCGTAATATACTTAATTCTATTTGATGTAATCTTTCGCTATTTAGACCATCTGGACTTAGTTTCTTGCATTGTTTATTGACTCTATTAAACCAATATCCTGCAGATATTAATCACTGCTCTCCTCCCAAACGCATATATGTCATATCCCATTGAGGGTCTCCTGCATAGTGGGGCCATGCCTCGGTGTCAACAAGACATAATCCTTTTCACTATATCCATATAGAATGGGCTGTGGTCTCCCTGTCTGAGGAAAGGATCACAACTCCCACTGCTTCTGTCCATCCCGCTATACTATCTATCCATGGGTTAATTAAATAGCAATCTGTACCCCCTACTCGTGCTACATAATCTTTACAAAACTCTCCTATTTTCAGTAAGGGATATTCTTTAACCTTGCTACTTTAAATACCCATGGCTAGTTGTACAATTGAATAATCAGGCAGGTAAAATAGAGAAAGAAAGAAAAAAGAGAGGCTCTTCACAGTGCTCGAAAAGAAAAACAATTTAAATTCTTACTATATATATATCTATATATATATCTCTCTATGCCACATGGATCAACAAAAAATGAGCTAATTTAAGGATAAGTAATAAAAACTTATTTAGTGAATCCTCCCCTAATCTCGAGAATCAAACTTCTAATCTTTTGCTTTTATTTTGTAGTTATATAATTCCTTCATATCATAAACAAAAATTTATAAACCACAATCCAATAGTATATAAAAACTAGCTTCACAATATATGTATCTCCGGTTAGTAACTGCATATATGACCAACATCATCCACCCCATCAGTCAGCAACTAACACACAAATGGCCAACAAACACCTCTGCTTAATACAACATACACCTCACAGCAAACAATGTCCAACCAGTCAGCTCTTATATATATACATATATATATATACAATACCATCAGTATACAAAGGGGCAAAAGTCTGCCCTACCTTACAGATTTTCCTGCCAACCAATTAACTTATCACTCTATAATAATATATACTTTAACAATATATACATATATATATATATACATATACATAACGACTTTTCCGCCTCACCTTGCGGATTGTTCGTTATTTTAACTTATAACTCTATTATCACAACTGATGGACGTCTGTTTTACCTTACAGATCGTTCAGCAGTGAATCTTAACACTCTAATATTCTTATACTGTAATATTCTTATACTGTAATATTCTTATACTGTAATATCTTATACTCTATACATTTTATGAGGGTTAACGCAAGGTGTGATCAATTGGACATATAATGTCCCTTCTATTGAGTGTGGTCCCTGACCCACTCCATCTTTAAATAAAACGGCCCCTGGCAACGTTTTCTTTTAATTTGTAATAAACGGCCCCTGGCAACGTTTTCTTTTAATTTGTAATAAACGGCCCCTGGCAACGTTTTCTTTTAATTCTATAATAAACGGCCCCTGGCAACGTTTTTCTTTTAATTTCTATAGGACATGGACAACTAACTTTAGTTCGAGATAAACGCTGTCATTGCCCTCATCCAGACAAGACAATATACTCACCAGGACGAGGGGTGACCGTTCATCTCAGCAGTACCTCCAGATTGAAGAGAATAATGGTCTCCAATTGTCCGTCCTTAACCCCTAAGACCCTGTCTTAGGCACACCTTGAGTTAACTCTCCTTCTGCGCAGGGAGAGAGAAAATCCTTTAAAAAAAACACACGAGGCATGTAATTTTGTCTGGCAATTTCTCTCTGCCTTCCAACGGTCCCTTGACACTTATTTATACCCTGTGTCAAGGCGTTGGCTCTTTATTTCATTAATTAACATTTCAAAACATAACATCGTTCATTGGCTAGTTTCAATACAAGTCTGGTGACACATTTCTAGACAGTCCCGTGACCCGAGGCATGTGATTTCTTGAGATATCAGCATTTCTTCAGACATTTCTAAAGATCAGCATCTAAAGACATCTGCAAACATCAGTATCCTTGCCATTCCTAAAGACATTTGCAAACATCTTGAGAAGTGAACCTTAGTCCTATAATACTGCTGACTATCAATTTATCTTAAAACTATTCTAATTCCTGGGGTGTTATTTAACTACTTATAGGGTCCTTCTTATAGGTTAGCAGATGGTGGTCTGAGGATTCCTTTTCCTTCAATCCCCTCTTAGAATCATAGTATGATCATACTATTTGATTCTTTCTTTGTTTCATCTATCTACTGTAAGTTAGTATGGGTTGGGGAGCGAGACCCTCAATACCCATGTGGATCAATATAGAACTAGGGGGGGCTGTACCTGCCACGGAACGGGTAACACATGGCAGTCTCCCAGTGCCTATTTATCTTCCTAACATACAGTATATTTTACTTCCTATTAGCTATTCGGCGGAGTTGGACATATTCTGCATAATCATTTGGAGTGGACGGTAGAGGTGTACTGTACATCATGGTGGTGGGGTTACCCTTGGCCATTTGGGCCTACATTATCAGGGATGTAGGTACAGCATGTACCTGTCCCCTCTATCATTTTGCATACACCTCTTTTTTCAGCCAATATCATGTCCAGAGCCATCCGGTTCTGGAACGTCATAATGGATGTGGATTGTAGTTGGTCAGCGAGGCCTGTAAAGCTTCGCGAGTATAATTAACAAATCTCTGCTGGTTATAATATAAATAGTTAATCCAATCTACATTCTTATTAATAGTAACAAGAGGTGCTAGGAATGACTCAAACCCTGCCTTTACCTGATCCCTTGCTTTAAATTCATCAGGGACCCCTCTGGTACCCCTATAACATCAATATTGACACACATAACAATTTGTACGGTTATTGTTTAGGGCACTAAATTTTACCCATTCTAGCCAAACATTTACATCTGAAAATCCTGTTTCCATTACTATGCTGTCTTCATAGGTGGGATTGGCTATTGATTTGGTGTTAGGTAGGAGAGGAGGAGGTCTCACTACCTCTCCATATTTCCTGGGTAGGAATGGGTTCTCTTCCTTCTTATAAATGGCCATATCTTGGAGTTTGAACTTGTATCGAGGGAATTTGGTTGTGGCAGTTACGTATATTCCCATTACATAGACACCCGTGTCGGCCTGGGAAGGGTGTTGTATAGTCAGCGTCAATTGTACTGTCTGAGCTCCGCTTCTGATTGAGCACCGCCACCCACCTCTCCCAATCAAAGTCATACGATTTAATAGGCTTTGTCCCTTGGAACTGCGTCGTCGTGCGGCGCTATCTGGTTTATATCCCCATCTGTTAACTACGGCATCAGAGGTACCATATCCCATATTGCCCGTGTCCCACCCCACTGCGCCCCAATAATCATAATTATGTCCCCAGTACTCATCGGTTATACATATATATACAGTTGCCTTGTACCGTATCATACTGCAGTAATGGTGGACAAATAAAGAAACAACAGTGGCCAGACAGTGATGGTTTGGGTTGGGGTTCTTTCTGGTAGGGGGTGTGGACAATAGGGGTTGTGATATATGTTCCGAAGGGGGGGGGGTAAACATTATTTCAGTCTTTTTCTTCCCCCACATGCGTCTCCATACTCTTCGAAAAGGATCATTGGTTGTCATCTTCTCTTTGTTGGAAACCAGGGCTATCTGCCCTCACATTTCTTGGTCCGGGTCCTCTTCCTGATGGAGGCCAAGGCTATTAGCTGCCCCCGTTAGTACCCCTTGTTGAGTCCTTTGTTGAATCCGCTTGACTCGAGAGGGTCCCTTGTTGAATCCGCTTGACTCGAGAGGGTCCCTTGTTGAATCCAGACTGGGCTGTCCTCTGTCAGTATAGCTGTGCGGGTTACAGCTACCACCGTGGTCTCTGGTCCATAGGCGAAATCCTCTGGTCTTTTTCCTTTCTGTAGCCGCTTTACCAGCACCTTGTCTCCTGGATTAAATAGGTGGGTAGATTTGTCTGAAAGAAAGGGGAACTTAAATATAACTTCGTCTCTGGTTGTCTCGAGGGTTGAGATCAGCTGCCTAACATATTCATCCCTTATCTGCTCTAAGTCCCCTGTCTCCACTGTTAGCCTACCTGTAGACCATGGTAATGGAAAGGGTCTGCCCATAAGTATCTCGAAGGGGGAGTAGCCTGTGTTCCTATTAACCGCCATTCTGATTTCAGCCAGAATGATGGGGAGTACCAATTTCCAATTCTTTAGCTCTTCTGTGGTTGCATATTTTTGTAAGGTACAAAATAATTGGTCCCTATCCATTGTGGGAGGTCGCAAAACCCGGCATTACTAGTTTAGCTATGTCCTGTTGTGCTGCTCGTTTAGCTGCTTGGTCAGCCAGATGATTCCCTTTTGCAATAGGATCTGAGGCTCTGGTGTGTGCTCTACAATGTAACACCGCTATCTGAGAGGGCATAAGAATGCTTGCTAGGAGGCCCGTGACCAGGGTCGAATGGGAAATCTTCTTGCCATCTGCGGCCACAAATCCCCTCTTTTCCCATATCGTCCCATGGTCATGGACCACACCATAAACATATTTGGAGTCAGTGTATATCGTGACAGGTCTACCCGCATAGAGCCTGCATGCTCGTGTTAATGCAATCAGTTCTGCTGCCTGGGCAGACTGGTAGGGTACATGCCCTGACTCTAGAACAGTGTCAGGGAGTTGAACCTACTGCATAGCCTGCATAATAAGTGTTGTCATTGGGGCGGGTACAGGAGCCGTCAACAAAGACGACATCTGCGTCCGGAACAGGTGTTGACATGAGATCAGTGCGGGGTGCAGTTTCAGACTCAATGGAGAGAGCACAGTCATGTTCGAGTGGGATGGTATCTGAGGGATTCTTAAGACCCAGGAAAGCGTTTAGGATTGGTGCTGGACCAGAGACACTTGAACTGTATTCTATGTGCAGTGCAGGGTTGCTTAGCAGTGTGACTTCATATCCACTAAAGCGCTGTGACATGTGCCGTGTATGTATGCCCTTAAGTAAAAATAAAACATCATGGGTTGTGTGTAGGTGCGTTTCGTACCCTAATGTGTATTGGCTTGCCATACTAACGACCATTGCACATGCTGCCAGGGCACGCAAACAGGCCGGCATCCCTTGTACCGTTACTGGCAAAATCTTTGAAAAAAAAAAAAAATACTATGGGGCACAACCGGCCCCCATGTTCTTGCGTCAGTACCCCGGCCTTGGTTGTACAATTGTCCCTTGCAAACAGATGAAATGAAAGTACATAATCAGGGAGGCCTAGCGCGGGGCTTATCATCATTGCATTTCTGAGAACCTTAAAAGCGTTTAACATTTCATTAGACCACGTTATCACATTGGATTGACCCAACAGGGTGGCTTGTCTCAGAATGTTATCATTATAGGAGCAGTCAGGGATCCACTGTCTGCAATAGTTTATCATGTCTAAGAATGACAACATGTCCTTCTTAGTTTTCGGGTTGACCAGGCCCGTGACAGACTGGACTCTCTTCTGACTGATGCTCCGTTCCCCCTGCTGAGAACAAACCCTAAATATTCAACTTGCGTTTGACACCACTGCATTTTTTTTTTTTTTTTTTTTAAGGGAAACCTTGTACCCACATTCCTATAACCATCTAAGAAGTGATTTACCATCCTCCCGGCAGGCCTCCTCTGATGAACTGCATACGAGGAGATCATCCACGTATTGCAGCAGGACAGAACCATGGCTGGGGTGCCAGAATTTCAGAGTGGCCTGCAGTACAATACTGTAGACCACTGGGGCGTCAACGTACCCCTGAGATAACCTTTTCCATGTAAATTGGGTGCCTTCAAATGTGAATGCGAACAGCAATGCCGTTTCCGGATGTACAGGGATGCTAAAAAAAAATGCATTCTTCAGGTCAATTACAGAAAAATGTGTATGTGTCGCTGATATTGATGACAGAAGTGACGTGACATCTGGGACAATTGGCGCAATTAGAATCACTAGGGAATTAACTGCGCGCAAGTCTTGAACGAACCTGACAGTCCCGTCAGCTTTGTTCACGGGGTTAATTGGGGTACTGAAGGGGAAGACTACAGGTTCCAGGATACCATCCTGTAGAAACTGGTCAATCATAGGACGTAGTCCGTCCTCTTTCTCTTTTTGACAATGTTTAAAAATTCTATTAATATCTTCTATTTCTATCGCCTTTTTAAGTAACTTATTCCCCACGGTCATAAACGGAAAATGGGTTTTGTTGGTGTTATTCTCATATCTTAAGGGCTTATTAATGGCGATCCTTTGTTATATGCGAGTGGCCACAACAACGAAAGGCAGTATACATTCTTCTGCTTATCCTTTTTTATTTTTTTTTCCATTTTCTCTTTTACTTCCTCTTTTTCTTCTGCTCTTATCTCGTCTATCATTTTTATGTCCCTAGTATCTTCTATTTGTGGTTTACTAGGGGCTGACGATGTACATTCGATTGCTGCAACAGCACCGAGTATTTCGGTGTCTTGGAATCCAGCAAGTGAAGGATACATTGAATATTTGTAAGAGGGAGGGGGGCGAGGGCCCCAGTCCGCTCGTGGGACTTCCTGTTTTCTCCGTAATATACTTAATTCTATTTGATGTAATCTTTCGCTATTTAGACCATCTGGACTTAGTTTCTTGCATTGTTTATTGACTCTATTAAACCATATCCTGCAGATATTAATCACTGCTCTCCTCCCAAACGCATATATGTCATATCCCATTGAGGGTCTCCTGCATAGTGGGGCCATGCCTCGGTGTCAACAAGACATAATCCTTTTCACTATATCCATATAGAATGGGCTGTGGTCTCCCTGTCTGAGGAAAGGATCACAACTCCCACTGCTTCTGTCCATCCCGCTATACTATCTATCCATGGGTTAATTAAATAGCAATCTGTACCCCCTACTCGTGCTACATAATCTTTACAAAACTCTCCTATTTTCAGTAAGGGATATTCTTTAACCTTGCTACTTTAAATACCCATGGCTAGTTGTACAATTGAATAATCAGGCAGGTAAAATAGAGAAAGAAAGAAAAAAGAGAGGCTCTTCACAGTGCTCGAAAAGAAAAACAATTTAAATTCTTACTATATATATATCTATATATATATCTCTCTATGCCACATGGATCAACAAAAAATGAGCTAATTTAAGGATAAGTAATAAAAACTTATTTAGTGAATCCTCCCCTAATCTCGAGAATCAAACTTCTAATCTTTTGCTTTTATTTTGTAGTTATATAATTCCTTCATATCATAAACAAAAATTTATAAACCACAATCCAATAGTATATAAAAACTAGCTTCACAATATATGTATCTCCGGTTAGTAACTGCATATATGACCAACATCATCCACCCCATCAGTCAGCAACTAACACACAAATGGCCAACAAACACCTCTGCTTAATACAACATACACCTCACAGCAAACAATGTCCAACCAGTCAGCTCTTATATATATACATATATATATATACAATACCATCAGTATACAAAGGGGCAAAAGTCTGCCCTACCTTACAGATTTTCCTGCCAACCAATTAACTTATCACTCTATAATAATATATACTTTAACAATATATACATATATATATATATACATATACATAACGACTTTTCCGCCTCACCTTGCGGATTGTTCGTTATTTTAACTTATAACTCTATTATCACAACTGATGGACGTCTGTTTTACCTTACAGATCGTTCAGCAGTGAATCTTAACACTCTAATATTCTTATACTGTAATATTCTTATACTGTAATATTCTTATACTGTAATATTCTTATACTCTATACATTTTATGAGGGTTAACGCAAGGTGTGATCAATTGGACATATAATGTCCCTTCTATTGAGTGTGGTCCCTGACCCACTCCATCTTTAAATAAACGGCCCCTGGCAACGTTTTCTTTTAATTTGTAATAAACGGCCCCTGGCAACGTTTTCTTTTAATTTGTAATAAACGGCCCCTGGCAACGTTTTCTTTTAATTCTATAATAAACGGCCCCTGGCAACGTTTTTCTTTTAATTTCTATAGGACATGGACAACTAACTTTAGTTCGAGATAAACGCTGTCATTGCCCTCATCCAGACAAGACAATATACTCACCAGGACGAGGGGTGACCGTTCATCTCAGCAGTACCTCCAGATTGAAGAGAATAATGGTCTCCAATTGTCCGTCCTTAACCCCTAAGACCCTGTCTTAGGCACACCTTGAGTTAACTCTCCTTCTGCGCAGGGAGAGAGAAAATCCTTTAAAAAACAACACGAGGCATGTAATTTTGTCTGGCAATTTCTCTCTGCCTTCCAACGGTCCTTGACACTTATTTATACCCTGTGTCAAGGCGTTGGCTCTTTATTTCATTAATTAACATTTCAAAACATAACATCGTTCATTGGCTAGTTTCAATACAAGTCTGGTGACACATTTCTAGACAGTCCCGTGACCCGAGGCATGTGATTTCTTGAGATATCAGCATTTCTTCAGACATTTCTAAAGATCAGCATCTAAAGACATTGCAAACATCAGTATCCTTGCCATTCCTAAAGACATTTGCAAACATCTTGAGAAGTGAACCTTAGTCCTATAATACTGCTGACTATCAATTTATCTTAAAACTATTCTAATTCCTGGGGTGTTATTTAACTACTTATAGGGTCCTTCTTATAGGTTAGCAGATGGTGGTCTGAGGATTCCTTTTCCTTCACGAGGCATGTATTTTTGTCTGGCAATTTCTCTCTGTCTTCCAACGGTTTTTGACACATATTTATACCTGTGTCAAGGCGTTGTCTCTTTATTTCATTGGTTAACATTTCAAAACATAACATAGTTCATTGGCCAGTTTCAATACAGGTCTGGTGACACATTTCTGGACAGTCCCGTGGCCCGAGGCATGTGATTTCTTGAGACATGTTATCTCTTGAGACATCAACATTTCTTCATTCCAGAGACATTTACAAACATATTGGGAAGTGAAACTTAATCCTATAATACTGCTGATGATCAATTTATCTTAAAACTATTTCTTATATTTAAACCTTAATTTATCGATTAATATTATAATTCATGGGGTGTTATTTAACTACTTATAGGGTCCTTCTTGTAGGTTAGCAGATGGTGGTCTGAGGATTCCTTTTCCTTCACTAACATACCTCAATACAGAATGTACCTGTAAACATGTAACCTAGTGACTATATTTCCTACATATTTTTCTGTTAATCTGTATATTTGTGTTGGTTTTTTTTAATATCTTGCATTGTATTACTTTGTATTTCTGTAACTGTAACACTTCAATGTTCTTGAACCCAGGACATACTTGAAAACGAGAGAAATCTCAATGTATCCTTCCTGGTAAAATCCTTTATAAATAAATAAATATAACCTATGCACACCAAGCACTCCATGAAACCTACTTCCCTGTAATAAGTATGATAAATATACAAACTCAGCATTCGCAGAGAATCCTAAACATAAGTCATATTGCAGTTTTAAGGGACTGTACATGCTAGTACTTTCCACTGACACAAAAGCAGTCCTCTGCATAATCATGGCTTTGCTCTTTGTTTTGTTTCCCAATTCCAATATGGCGGCTCCATGTGTTTTCCAGTTTCAAATATGGCCGCTTTCCCTTTCTTGTTTTCCTCTTCTATTACAAACGTAGTTGTTCTGTTTGGTTTCCCACTACCAATACTACCGTTTTCTCGTACTTGTATAGCGGTTCACTTTGTATTACTTTGCCTATTATATACATGCTTTGCTTTCCCATTACCAACATGGCGGCTCAGTAGTCTCCGTATTCCGATAGTCACGTGATGCGAACCCGTGACGGGAAACGATCACACGGATTGCTGTGAAAGGCTGTGACTTGTGTTTGTTTCTCGGCACGATCTGAAAGGTATAATATCAATTGTTTTCATTCCACAAATGACTTCATTTTTGTCGAAAGTATGAAGGAGTCTCCCTATAACCCCGGCTGTTGCCCAGAGTATTGGTGAGGAGCTGGGCTGCCTGTAAGGTGCCTTCCTGATGCTGCTTGTTAGAAGGCCTCCCCTACATAAACCAGCACTTTACCGAATATTGGGTTGAAATCATGCACTTTTAATGTGTTTTCTGTAAAGCCATCTAATGATGGGTCTGTCTCTGCTCATTACAAAACATCATGACTTGATACATGAATCGGATCTTATACTTGCATGTCCTGAAATTAATATACAGACATAAGGTAACATTTATTTTTGCTGAAATTCTATTCGTCTTCATAGTAATTATGCCAGTTTTGGGTCTTTCCTACAGAAATGCAGTTTATAAATATCCTGTGCGGTTTGTCACATCCTCACATGTCTGTCTGTTTATATGTCTGCTTTGACAGAAGTCCTGTAAATGATAATGTTTTTGGAGACTTAAAGGGAAAGTGTAGGATTTGTGTTAGAAATCGAAATAAAACCACTTGTGTTCACCGCTTTTGTTCCTCTTCATTCTAGCCTAGGTATCAAGGTACGGGAAGTAACTGTATACCTGTAGTACAAAGATATGCTTTGTAGAGAAACATTGCAGCTTGCATGGTTACCTCGCATTCAGCCAATCAGACGCGCATTGATAAGCATTCATGACATCATTGAATTGTAACTTAAGCCTGCTGACTCCACTGCCAGTCAGTGTGCATGTGCTGATATATGACTGGGCCATGTTGGTACATGTGCCGTGAAGCTGCCAGTGCCAGCTTGCAATATTAAGGCTGGGTTCGCACCTTCGCGTTTTTTTACGCACGCAATACGCACGTAAAAAACGTGCGACCGCGCATTGCAGCACGAATCACGGCCATAGACTGCAGAGTGAACGCGCTGCAAATACACCCCAAAGAAGCTCCCGTACTTCTTTGGGCGTAGGACGTTTTACAGCGCGTTCCTGCACGCTGTAAAACGCCCAGGCGTGAACGGGTCCCATAGGAAATCATGGGATTTCCTTGTCTCGGCGTTTTACAGCGTGCAGGAACGCACTGTAAAACGCTAAGGTGTGAACCCAGCCTAAGAGATGTCACGTGGTTAAAGGGGGCCCAGGACCCTGCCAAAATGATCAATTAAAGCAGGGATCTAAAAATCTTGCCCCCAGATGTTTCTGAACTACAACACCTTTGATTTTGTGGCAATGCATTCAAAGAATCCTGGTAATTATAGGCCATCATCTTGGGGTGGGGGCGTCCCCTGACTTGAAGAAACTGTATGATTAAAAACCCTTCCAATCAAGATTCACACCCCAATTTTATTGTAGTTTTTTTAAATTGATGATGTGCTCAGCCCAGCAGTTTTCTGCTGGTTTATCTAGTTCCTCGCCATCTAGCATTTTTTTTATTTTTATTTATAAAGTATTTTACCAGGAAGGATACATTGAGATTTCTCTCATTTTCAAGTATGTCCTGGGTGGCGAGTATGTACCGTTAGGTTTGAATCCCAGCACCTCTCCAGTAAGTGTCCTTGGGCAAGACACCTATGTCAGTGATGTTCCTCTGCTCCATCCAGCCAGTATTGAGGGGCATTGCAGAGAATGCCCGTTAAACACCCTTTCTTCCAGCCAACACCACATCAGCTCAAAATCAGCTCCCAGATATAGAACTCGATCCTGGATAGGTTGAACTGAAGTCCAGGATAACTGTCCAGTTGCCACTGATTGACAGCCTTCAGGGTGAAGGTAAAGTTTTGAAGAGTTGTCACACTACATTTTCAGTGAGGCTACACCAATCGAATGAGTGTTCAAAAAACATCTGGAAGACCAAGGCTGCTGACCCCTACCTAATCTAAGTCATTGTAGTATTTTTCTGAATGTTGTTTTAAGAAATTCAGTATACTGCCTTTAATAATTTCCTAACTCAAAAAAATAAATGATTTCTTTTATTAACTTGAAATGAGTTTTTTTATTGTACGAACTATGCCTGTACCAATTACCCAGTATCGTAGTACAACTGGGCCCAATGAGAAGCCGTATATGGCAGATTTCTGTTTTAAAGCATGCGCACTGCCTACCATCACTTTACTTGGGCCAAATTCTGCTTTTAATGTGCGATGCTCCATGAGTTTGAGTCATATGGAGCAGCGCTGACATCTAGATGCAAGGACTCTTCATGCCCGTTCATAGCACCATACTCCGCGTCTGCCTGGAAATATATGAAGGGATTCTCACTTCAAAAGTTCAGATTTTCTTCGGATTAGTTCCTGTGAATATTTAACCATGTGTATATCTTGCAGCCAAATTTTTTTTTTTCTTATTGCCGAAAAATACATTTTCGCTTGCATTTCATATTGCAGCATTTTTCCCAACCGTCCATCATTTTGGATTATATTGATTTCTTCACTTGGTTTGAAGATTGAAATCTAAGGTAAGATCATTCTCCATTGTTTTTCTAGCTTTTATATATATTGATGTCGAACTAACCCTCTTCTATGCTCTCAGAAATGAATATAATCTGGTGTTCCTGTCTCTTTTCACAAAGCAAACCGCGTAAGGCATAGTTTCATGTTTTACGTTTGGTTTATGATTCCATTTGTTTGCTGTGCAATTTTTATCACCCTTTGTTAGCTCGCATTGGTACAGAAAGATAGATTTTTTTTCTTTCTTTCAATCCTCTCGATCAGAAAAAGTACCTAAGGCAGGTGTAAGCAACCTTGGCCCTTCAGATGTTTGGAACTACATTTTCCATGAGGTTCAGCCAATCTAATGAGTAGCTGGAATGGAGGAGAGTCAATTTGTGATGTTGGAGGAGAGTCAATTTGTGATGTTCTCGATATTTTTTTTAAAGGGCATTTATTGTTATTTTTTGCAAAAACCCTTTATTTTAAAATACATTTTTGTTTTTATTTTTTTAAAAGATTTTTCTATTATTTTCTAACAGACCTTTTAATTACATTTTAAAGGACTTTTTTATTATTTGGACACATTTTTGTTGATTTAAGCTCCTATAAGGAGAATACGTCACTTCCATTTTTTTTTTTTCCTTCCCAGTTCGGTGGAATTCGATGCCAATTCGGTGCAGTTTGACACTTTTTGCCAAAAAGGATAACTGCTTTGACTCCAAAATACGATGACCTTACGATAGTGAATTCACCAAATTTTCAGTGAAATGGGCCGAAAAGCAAAGCACCGACATTGCGTTCAATTTTGGTGCTTTGTAAATAGGCCCAATAGACGGTTTATTTTTTTCTTAAGTATATCCTTAGACTAAGGAACGTTTAGACTGCGGAAAAGCAAATTTATCACAGAGATTTTGTTTTCTAACGTTATATTACTTGTCCATTCTCTTGATTTTGTAGGTAGATGCAGGGGGTTGATCAAAGTGCTAGTGTTTGCCTATGTTTCACAGTGAAGCTTCTCTAGTGGCTATTTTTTTTTGTGTGAAACGCTGGCGTTTATCGCAAGTGTTTGCAACCTCTGCAAACACAGCAGTAGCTGAATAACCTCCCAGAGTGTTAAAATGCTAAAGATAATAATGTAAACTGATTAATGTCAGTTTCTGTAATAATGAATTTTTTTTGTGTATATTTAAAAAAAATTGCAATATGTTTGTTTTGTTCACCTATACATAGTACATCAGGGCTTATGAAGCAGGTGTTCGCTGCCTCCTTGAATATTACCTCTGCGTTTTATTTTTCTCAGATAGTCTAGGAGTTATTCATTTGGCGTTGATGTTGCAAAAAACAGTGAAAATTGCCAGTATTGCAGTGCGAAAAAACACTGGCATTTCAGAAAAATTAAATCAGAAGCTACACTGTAGGGCTGAAACAACTAATCGATAATGAGAATAGTTGACAACTATTTTCATTGTCGATTAAACGGTTGCTCGATTACTCGGCCTGTGTACAGCACACACTGTTTAACGTAAGACAGAGTTAAACGCTAATAACCTTCAACGCTACTTTGGAGCTGATTGGAGAAGATGTGCCGCTGCTTTACTCTGTATGATTTAGTTCTAGGGTTATGTCAGAAATAATCTTTTTGTTTTTAACAGTAGCAGAACTATAGCACAGACCCTGGGATACTGCCACTGGGTGGAGGAGCTGTACCTTCTGTGTTTTATCTTTCCTTGGAGCTAGAGTCCTGTGCCACCACCCCACCCTTCCTCTCTCTGGTCTACAGCTGCCATCTCTCCCTTTGGTCCTGGTCTATTCTCCTCAAACTCCCTTCCACTCAGGTCTGTTTTTTTGCCCAAACTTACTCCCTCTCACACTCAGGTCTGGTCCTTTGCCTAATCTCAGACCTTCCCATTCTGGTCCCCCCCCCCCCTCTTCGCAGCATAACCACTTTATCTTATTAAGCTTATCACTCCGCTTTCACGCTAACATAAATTTTTATCCGAGTGCCTATAGCAGTGTTCATTTGGAGAGAAAGTAGACACAGACTTGAGCGGTGAAGGCAGCATCAATTCATCACTCTGACTAGGCACTCGCGTACCTTGTATGAAAAATGTACACAAGTTAAGTGAGATACGCAATTTGTGTACAGATGTACAACATTTATGTACACTACGCAAATTGCGTAAATATAAAGGGAAAAGGTAGGGAGGGGTTGATTTTTACGTAGTGTTCCTTATAAGTGAACAAATAATTTTTTTCTCCGATTAATCGGGCAAATAATTGATAGTTGCAGCTCTACTTCACTGCAGCTTTTTTAGTCTCCTGACATGCCAGCATGTGGCGCTGAGATACCAGCAAACACCGGCGCTCAGTGGATACCTCCTCTATAAAAATCTATTGACGAAAAACTTTTTATGTCTTTGAGAAATGTGTAGCTGGTTTCTAAATTTGATATAATTTTGTCCAGCTCTTTAGAGCACACATTAAAATGATATTTTTAATTACATGATTTTGCCCTTGTAGACAGAAAATAAGTAAATGAAATTGCTGAAATGCTTCTTTTACCAGCCTGGATATTTAAGTCTTACTTTACAAAACACTAGACAGCCCTTTTAAGTGGCAGCTTTGCACAGCATGGACGAATGGAGAGAGGTTTTGTTACAGGCAGTGAGTGTCAGAGGTTGAAGTTGTATGCTTATAGAGAAAAAACGGCTTTACAAGTGATTGCATGTAAACAGGTGCTTCTTCTACAATTCTTGATTGCATTTAATAATGAGACGAAAATTAATTTTAAAATATATTTAGAAAATGAATAGGCTCATTTTTTAAAAAAATGATTCTCTAAAGATTTACAGTAACTTTTAAAATTAAATTCAAATGCTATGAAATAATGCAAATGTTAATAGAAATTCTACTTTTATTTTCAGATGCCAAAGTGTTTGGTGAAAGGTTGTTTAACCAGACAGATCAAAGGTCAAAGAACCAGAGAAATCAGCTTGCACTCTTTTCCTGCATGTCCAAGGAAAATCAGGTGGTGGCTTGACAGCACCGGCCAACATTTTGAAAACCTTGATGATCTTATAAGCAAGATCATAGCAACAAAGAAAACAGCCAATTACAGGATCTGCTCAACTCATTTTACACCAGATTCCTACGAGATCGTTGGATGCAGAAAGGTTTTGAAGGCGAATGCATGTCCATCAATTTTTCCTCACCCTCCACTTGCAGAATTATCTCAGAGAATTGCTACAAGCGATATCGACCCGCTAATGACATTCAGTGAGATCGACGAGCCGCCAGAAAAATACTTAAACATCGTCACTGTGGATGATGCGCAAGACCACCCACAGCCTGCACCGTCAAAAAGAATGTCAAAATCGACAGGACCTACAAAACCCAAAAAGAACCTTAAATCAGCCATGTCACAATCAACCCAGTCTGCAGAAATCCAAAGTCTACCACCAGTTACAGTTGCACCTTCTTTCCCAGGGTTAAAGTTTATTCTTCCACGGCCTACAGGTGTAGCGCAGGAGATCCAGCAATCAGATCTTCCTAGTGTAACTTTATTGTGTCAACCAATCAGGCTTCAGGATAAAACCATGAAAGATAAAACCAGAAACTCATCAACAAGCACACATGACTTCATAAGGTATAAAAATGCACACACTAGTACGGGAAGTTATGAGGAGTTCATGTCTGAAATGAATCATTATAAGAAAATATTCACAAAACTGACAGACTTGAAAAAGCAGTCTGAGAACGAACACATGTCGATTATCCCAGAAGCTTCTTGCCGTGCTCGGTATATCAATGAACGAAGTGGAGATATCGGAGCCCTGACCCAATACAGTGCAATCCTGAAACAACATAAGCCAATTAGAAACGAAGGTACTGACGATCCGAGAGAAGACGATGAAATGCTAATACTACAAAGGACAATTAAACGCGAAGATAGTGATCATCCGAGTCAAGACTGCGACATGGTAATAGAAAGGAGGAGGACATTTAAAAATGAAGATAGTAATGATCTGAGTCAAGACAGTAAAAGTACAATACAACAAAGGACAATTAAAAATGAAAGTATCAATGACAACGAAATGCTACTAGTAGAAAGGAGAATCAAACATGAAAATATTGATCATCTGAGTGAAGAGAGTGACATGGTAATAGAACGAAGGATAATTAAAAGTGAAGATCGTGATAATCTGAGCCAAGACACTGAAAGCCTATCAGATCAACTGGAAGCTTGGGACACATCGGATCAAAGTCAGGAACCACATCCAGTACCACATCCTTCATACGTTTCCAAAGAAAAACCATCATCCATTGATACAGGTTCAGAAGAATTCTTCGAAGACGAAGAAGGAAATCTTGTCAAGGAGCAAAAATTTGTCATTTTTGATTCGTGCTTGGATGTTCTGTTGAAACTTTTAAAATGCAAACACGAAGGAGGCTGCATCGCACCCATAATTAAAAGAAAAAAGACAATAAGAGGAACGTGCTTGACTATATTAGGGGGATGCAGCAATGGACACGTTACAAAGTTATGGCAGAGCCATCCTTATTCTAGCAGCATTTCAGCAGGGAATACATCAGATTCTCTTCCTATCCCCAACGACATGTGATGGATGTCACGAAAAAAAAAAAAACCTTTTTTTTTCCGTGGCAATAGATTTAAATTGTCTTTAAGAGATGCAAACCATCAGGCGATTTGATTTGTGAATCCATGTGTCTGTCTGTGACTGGCATTGTGGCAATTTATTCACCAAGATATGCACAATATATATTTTTTTTCTTGTGTTAACTTTTTTAATATTGAATTTTTATTTCCCTCCTAAAAATTGAATGAAATAAAACCCCTGATGTTAGATTATAATATTTTTTTAAGTTTAAGAATCATTATTTAGGAAGTATTAATAGTTTATGTTTATTTTATTTCATGCGCGTTTCATGTTATTGTAAATACGTTTTATAAATCTTAATTGCTGTATGAGGAAATTATCAACTTTATTCATTTTAAAAGTGTATTAAAAAGACTTACAAAGTAAAGAAATGCTCAAACTTTTGTTATTTGAAAAATGATCCTGTTTTTATGAAGATATATAAAACACATATTTATAAGAGCCGCTAAATATATTGGGAGCCGACCACTTTTTTTTTTCGTTTTAATTTTTGAAGCAAAGCATAGTTTTAAATGTACATTTGGGAGAAGGAATCCAAAACCAAATTATTAATAAAAATATAAGAGGTTAAATTCTAGGTCTGTTCTTCCATATAAAATGTGTAAATAGACACATTTATGACCTTAAAAACATATATATTTTGATAATCGTATTATTTTAATGGTGTGAGTTGAAGAGGACATGTATTTGGGGTTTCCTTTTATATTCGTTACTTCTGATCTTCATTGTTGCAAATCACATATGTCCTAAAGCAGTGTTTCCCAATCCTGTCCTGAGGACCCGCTGACAGGTCAGGTTTGCCAGATATCTACAGCACAGGTGATATGATTTGCTGCTCACTGATTGCAGGATTCAGTCTGTATCCTTAAGGTGATCCTTAAAATCTGGCCAGTCAGTGGTCCCTGAGGACAAGTTTGGGTAACACTGCCCTAAGGGAATAATTAAGTTAAAAGCATACTTTAACTTTGGGAGATGATGAGGAGGCAGAGAATATGTTGCTTAAATTATATCTGGATTTGCAATGTGGGAAATGCTTATATATATATATATATACACAAAGTTTTGATCAATTACATTTCATCCACAGTTTTCCTCCAAGATGTCTGGTTTCTTTGACGGCCTGAGATGTTCCGAGTGCATTGATTGGGGTGAGAAGAGGAACACAGTGGCTTCTGTTGCAGCTGGTGTCCTGGTGAGTGTAGCCTGCAGAGGGTAACAAAAATAAAAAATTGCAGGGTACCCTGACCAAAAATTAAATACAAACATATGGATACAAACATCAAGCCTCCTGAGTCTGACCCTTTCCGCACTGCCCTTCCTGTTTTATCTACATAGTCAATGTATAAACATATCTTAAATTCAGCCTCCTCGGCACTCCTCTGTATCGTATGTGATATTCTGCCGGCTTCCGGCAAGCCGTAGCAGTCGTGACCACGGCAAGGCTGGATGCTCAAACAGGTGTCCAGTCAATCAATGTCACTCACTGACAGGAACGGAGTCACAAAGAGTCCAACTTGTCAGGAACTCCTCATGAACCTGTGATCAGTGCTCACAGATCTCGGTTCTGGGTGGTGCTAAACTCTTGCACTGAGGGCAGAATCAGCCCAGTGGTCGCAGTGCCCCTAGAATGTCCCTTTAAGCCAGATGTACTTGTCTAAAGTTGTTTTTGAAGTCTGCAGTCTGCCTCATACAGTCGTTTATCATTTTTGTATTTGACTGCTGGGGAAAATATTGAGAGCAGTGTAATCTGGTTTGAAACAGATGTTTTTTGTGGATATACACGGTAATTATTTTCACTTCTTAAGGCATAAAGGGATCATTTATGGCAGTGCTTTCCAACACTGTGCTCAGGGAGCAGTGACAAGCCAGATTTTAAGGCTTACCTTGGGGATATGCAGTCTAGAGTCTGCAATCAATGAGCAGCAAATGATATCAGTTGTGCTGTACTTAAAATATCTTGCACACCTGGCTTGGTTTGTGGGTCCTGAGGATAGGGTTGGGAACCACTGATGTATGGTACTAACACAGCAGGAAATTTCTTAGGTCTCTTGGCATTTCTTGTGACCTGATCCTTTTAGTTTATATTGATATGGACATGACTTATTTTATCCTGGGTTAAAGTGCATTTGTTGGAAGAATGTGTTTTTAGGAAATCTTTTGATTACCTGTGTAGAAATTACAATCTTGCAGTGCAGTGTTTGCCATTTACTGTGTATAATACTTTACATCCCTATGTGTTTGTCAGTTTTTCACAGGCTGGTGGATCATCATTGATGCTGCAGTTAAGTATCCCCTTACTGAGGACCTGAATCACTCATACCATACATGTGGGGTCATAGCCACAGTTGCCTTTCTAATGTAAGTACAGTCAATTGATAGTACTATATTAAAAACCACTAAGTATAGCAGACTCTTTTGCGCTGTAGTTCATTGGATGATCCCATCAAGGCAATCTAATATTAATGCAGGCTCATATTTGCATTTCCTTTTCTATTGCCCCAACAGCAGCAAAGAAAAAACCCGTTGCTAACTAAAAAAAGTATCCAAACCCATCCCCACAAGGGGACGCCCTCCCGATTAACCTGATACTGCCCCAATCCCGCTCTATATAAACCCTCTCCAGCAGCAGCACTTGCTGCCTTTCGAGCTGAATTAGTGCTGTCTGTTTGTGCTAGCGGTCCGGGCTTATTTTCCTCCGGATCTGGGTCTTGATCGTGGCCTCCGGCTCCCGATCACTCGCAGACTCTTGTGGTCTTGCACTGCCCACCCCATCTTGTGAGATTTGTGGCCTGCTATCTTGTGGAGTCTCTGGTTCCTACAGGCCGCACCCTCGAGTGCTCCCATGATGTCGCTAACAAAACACAGCGGCTTGAGCCCCCTCCCCTCCGGGGCTCCCTGCATTTACATACCTTGTATGATCCGGCCAAAAAAGTTTAAAAAAATCACGTCCCCCGCGAAACAACATCGGATGACGGCGAGGTCCTTGAGCTTCCTGCTCCCGCGGACCCTCACCTCATGATCACGGACACTCAGGACCCTCAATCCCAGTTTAGGGGCCCGATGATATATGATCCCCAAAGTGAACCACTGTTATATATATAACCTTTTAATTTCCACATACTGTATAGCAGAGCTTGGTGAGGCTACCTAGCATCTGTGTTTCAAGATCAACAATTAGACACTAAACTGCATTTTAATATTTGTACAAAAATGTTCTCTTTTTCATTATTTGAAAGAATGTCTGAAATGTTTGATTTTCAATTTTATTCTAGGATAAATGCTGTGTCCAATGGACAGGTTCGTGGTGACAGCTACAGCGAAGGGTGCATGGGGCAGATCGGTAATTGTTTCAGATCATAGTGTATCTTTTGATGTTCATGTTGGTTGTACCTGTAATCCCATGCTTAGGTTTTCTTACGTGACAAATATCGTAAACTCTTTAAAGTGGAACCTTTTCTCTTGTATGATGGGAGATGAACTGATGAGTCTGTTCCTCCAGCTTCATCTCTTCAGTATGTGAGAGAGAGCACAAACCAAGGGCCTTTTACTATTACTTCTTACCCACTGCTTGCGGAGGGTTACAGATTAATGAATGTGAGGCCACAGCTGAATGTCATTACAGATATTTTTTCAACATCCAGTTCATATACAGGTCTATTCAAAAAAAGGTGAATTTTAGGAGAATGACTGGAGAAATGAAAATTCTAGGTCAAAATAGCCAAACCAGATAAATTCTCCTATTTATCTCACTTTCCAAATTGGCTATTTGGTCTAGATTGTTCTCTACTCCTGAGTTTCACCTTTCTTTGAATAGACCTGATAGTCTTCGTGGGATTTCTCAACTACATTGAAATTTAAGTGAAACGCCTGGCATTATATATTAGAGTAACAGAGCTGGTGAAGTAGACGTTTTAAACGGTCAATCTAGTCCAAATTTGAAACGCCCTTTTTTGAAAAGGCTGGTCTTTGTGACCCAAAGGGCTACAGAACTGGGCAATGTCATCAAAATGGTTAAAAATCACAGCACACATAAAAGGACACTTGCTATCAAGACCACTTAAATGAAGTAGTCACGGTATTTAGAATCCGTCTCCTTTCCCCACTCCCAGCAGTCCAAGACTGTTTATACAGCCAGTCTGATTGTTGTCAGCCTTCCGGAGGGTGGCTTCTTAGAAAAAACGGCACCTGATCCCTACCAGGGCAGCTGCATATTTTTGTGTTGTTATGCTTTATACATGTTACTGGGCTGGATACGTCTGGTAGTTGCAGTCGCCCTGGTAGGGATCAGGCGCAACACCGTTTTTTCTGTTTGTATGCATATTTTGTCATGTCTCCAGCCAGGTCATCTTTGCAGCTGTCCCGTTCTGTGGTTTTCTTTTTAATCCCATAGTGGAATCATTTCTGGTGAGGGTATAAATGAAAACCCACCAGTCTCCCTCATGACTGAGAAGCAGCATGAGCATATGTGGCTTGCTTAAATAGAAACAGGATGACTCCCGAATAGTTAAATCCATTTGATTGACACATTTCTTATTGACTTGGTGATGCTTCTCACTGCTCTTACATTGAAAGGTATTTGATATCTTATGTACATGTAAGTTGTGCACACGTAGATCATCAAAGGCCCTGTATCTAGCTCAATGGGTGTGTGATGGCGCTGTGGCTCAATGGGTGTGTGATGGAAGAGCTAAGTGGACATCAATATAGGACTACGGCCCCGTTCACAATGTGCGATTTTCATATTCGCGACATAGAGCGATAATGTCACGATTTTGCAAAGCACCACCAATGCAAATCGCAAAAAAAGGGTCATGTACCAGCGACATGCTACCGCAACGTCGCGGCAAAATCCGCACGATGAAGTTTAAAGTGTTTAAACTCTCAACGACCAAAAACACAGCAAAAACGGGATGAGGATAAAGAAGGGTTATTAGCCTATGGTTAGATATTTTTTAGGGATGCACCGATACCACTTTTTTAAGACAGAGTACAAGTACCGATACTTTTTAAAAGTACTCGCTGATACCGAGTAACGATACTTTTATTTAATGTCATGTGACCTCTTTCCAATAAGAACAGACCATATATTTTGCCCCCAGCTCACAGATTGCCCCCAGCTCACAGATTGCCCCCAGCTCACAGATTGCCCCCAGCTCACATATTGCCACCAGCTCACATATTACCCCCAGCTCACATATAGTGGGTCTCTCCCACTTTGCCAGGCCCCTCCGAGTGTTCTTCCTTCAAGCGTCCGCCGGCAAAGATTGAAGCCCGGCGGCTCGCCTGGGATCCACCAGCTGCGATCTCGCGAGATCCCGGAGTTCACATGATCTCGTGAACTCCGTAATCTCGCGTGATCGCGGCTGGTGGATCCCAGGCGAGCCACCGGACACTCAAATAAAGACCACTTGGAGGGGCCTGGCAGAGGGCCGTTTGAGCACTGCCCCCGCCACGTACACGGCCAGCAAGCCAGCCCAGCGCTGGCTTCCGGTATTGGTGGGAGGTATCAGGGGCATCTGCATGAGTACTAGTATAGGTATCGGTGCATCCCTAATTTTTTTTATTCAAAGAATGGTCTTTCAAACTCTACTCAGATTGGCCCATGAAAATGATTGTCAGCAAATGCTAGCATGCATACAGTGCATCACTATGGAGCGCATTCTTTAAAGCCAGAATTTAGCAACTTCGATTAATCCACATTTAGCAAAAAAGTTGCAAAACCAATTTTTTCCCATTTACACATTCACAGTCAAGTCACATGTCCTCACGTTTCCAGCTGTTCTACTCTATTGAGGTGCTTTGAAACAAGTATTCCACTGGTGTCTCATAAGAGACTAGACTGTCTTTGTATTCTCTTACAGCAGAGACTGCTTTTGAGCACCCATTCCACCTCATGTGATCTTCTCCGTGCCTCAGGAAGTGGAGTGCAGGGGGGGGGTGCCTTGAAGCAGTTTCTACATCCAGTACAAGCCTAGACATGTACCTTTGCTGCTGCGCATGAGGCTAGCAAGGGGAGAACTATTGATCTTCTTAGAGCAGGGGTCAGCAACCTTGGCTCCCTGACGTTTTGGGAACTACATCTCCCATGTGCCTCAGTCAGCCTAATGGGTGACTGAGCATCAAAGGGAGATGTAGTTCCTAAAACATCAGGAAGCCAAGGTCACTGACCCATGTCTTAGATGGATGCTAAGACAAATTCTTAGTGTTGGCAATCCATTCTATTTTGCTCTGGAAATGTGTTTATGGTAGACCTCTAACTTGTTCTAATTTGCAAGGAAGCTGTTACATGTTACTGATCCATTTGATAATGTTCATGGCTTAGCTGCTATTCAAACATTGAACAGAGGAAGATATGAGATAGCACTGTGTGAATAAAGGTGCACTAGTGGCGTCTATATTTAATTCATGTGTAAAATAAATAGATGCTTTGAGCAGTAAAACCACTTTTTTGATGTAATGTCCTCTTAAAAAAATAAACATAAAAAAAGATGAAAAGACTCACCTCTCATCCCACCTTGAAGAAAACGTCACAATCTGCCAAAGATAACATAGGTTTGTGTCCTTCCACTGAAAAGTGTGATCCTATGTATTTGTAAATGCAATCTGATGTTTTACCACATGATCTTCAGAAGGGAACAGCAGCCTTGACGCACGACACTGTTCCTGATATTGGTAGCTGGAAGCGCAGGCAGACATTTCAATTGTATCCTAGACAGTAACTTGCTGGTGGTAGTGGTTTACCTGGAATTTGCGTTCCATTTAGAATTGGTCCCTGTTCGATTTTGTGCATTTTTGATCATAATTTACCTCAAATAACGTTCCAATAACTGAGGATAAATGAGTTCATGTTTATTGTATTTCAGGTGCTCGAATTTGGTTGTTCATTGGTTTCATGTTGGCCTTTGGGTCTTTGATCGCCTCCATGTGGATCCTATTCGGAGGTTATGTTGCAAAAGGTAGGGATATTTTAACATCCACATTATGTTGGTATACTTCGTCAATCATTTTACACACAACTGCATCTTCTGATGGAAAATGTATTCATACTCAGTATGATTGTCTTTTCCTGATCACAGCCATGGCAGACTTGACATATGGGTTGTCCCCGCACAGCAGTTAGGGCAGAAAAAGATCCCTTAATTTAATATATACATATCATAAAGCCATGTTCACTCTGTACCTGGAAGTTAGTAATCCAGCTCCTCAACCCCCAAAATAGAAGGTTGAGAAAGTAATAATGTACTGCTGTTATGGTATGACCAAAAAAATGGAAATGATGTAAAGTATGAATAAAGTTCCCATTTTCCTGACCATCTGATGACTCTCATGGTACCTCTTTTGCCATTAGCACTCTTTCCTCTCTTTGATCATATTTCCACTACCCTGCCTGTAACCGGATCACTCAGGGTTATTCAGAGAGAGTGAAAAGTAGGAGAATGACTGGAGAATGAAAAATTCTAGGTCAAAATAGCCGATTTGGAAAGTGAGATGAAAGGGAGAATTTTTCTGGTTTGGCTATTTTGACCTAGAATTTTTCATTCTCCAGTCATTCTCCTGCTTTTCACCTCTCTCTGAATAACCCTGTATGTCTGCTTCTTGAAATACAATCCTTCCTAAACCGAACTTCTTTGTTTTTTCATTGGAACACTAATTCTCCGCATCAGTCTCCTTTTTAAAAGTCAACACTCATCTCCAGTGTTTACCATCTGTGGCTGTTTTCTTCTAAAACACTCTTTCTAGCAGGATATGCAATATAATATTTGTATGTTTTTTTCATTCAGTAATTTAACACATGCTAATGTTCCGCTCTATCGATCCAGATTTGCTAGGCTTGTCTTGTATATTAATTTCACCCCTTCATCCAGTGTCATTCCCTACAATAGGTTTACACTGAAACCCTTTTATAAATCTTTGCAAAATTGTGTCGATTTAGATATACATTTGCTTTCTCGTCATTCATTAGTAACATAAAACTTAATTCTTCCTAAGAACCTGAAAACATGGGTATATATCTTGCTACGGTGCTACAAGGACTTCACCCTACATACATACATATATATATATCTCTCTAAAACACCAATACTGGAATAATCTGAATACTGGTTCAACAATATTTATAAGGTGCACTATTGTTGGAAATGTTAACACATGGTGCTTCCCCTTTGTAAAGTGCTACGGAATCTGTTGGCGCTATATAAGTGACTGTAACTGAGATCTTATTGTACTTTTTTTCCCTCATGTTTATTTAGTTAAGAAAACATTTTACGGGGGGCGTGGCCGGCTGCTGAAGGGAGCAGACGTATCTTACTGGAGCTCCGTGTGTCTTCTCCTTACAGGGACCACTCAATGACTTTTTCTGCGACTTTTCCTTCTTAAAAGGTCCCTGAGCGGCTGGCCCTCGGTACTGTGCCGTCCGGAGCCCGTTTGGCACTCCCTCCGAACTAGAGACATCGCTGGCAGCTGCTGCCTCGTGGCTACAGTGCAGCGCCGGCGGCCATTTTGCGGCCTGTGACCTGGTTACAGCTGTCTAGCGGCGACGCTGGTCGGGACGCCCTGCCTCAGATTGAGTCCCTGCTGCGGAGGACAGAGATGGAGGGCCCACTTCTCCCTTTCGACCTAGACGACGATATCGTGGGAGTAGCGGACAGACCTGCGGGGGGATGGATGGACGGACGGATCCTCCCCACCCCTGGAGGTGAGGGAGCCCTGGTCGCAGGCCTGGACGCCTGCTTGAGATTGCTCGCGGGGGAGGACGATGATGGTCCGGTCACCAGGAGTGTCTGGCGCCAGATGCTGGCTGCTCTGAGGAGCTGCAATGGAGCGAAGACCCCGAGGTCCGACCAGCCGGATGCCGTCAAGGGATCGAGCGATCCAGCGGCCTGCTCGCTCGGGGCGTCCTTGGGGAGCTGCGCCGGGAGTGGCGATCTACCTGAGGCTCTGACACAGGTGTCTGGGCCCTTGGAAGAGGCCCTGATCCTGTGCAGAGGAAGCGGGCTGGAGATCTGTGCTTCCCTGGAGGTTGCAGTCCCTGCGGGAGCGACAGCGGAGGCGCCGGAGGAGATTGGAGCCGCTACATCGGCTTCCACGTTGCATGCGGAGTGTCCCCTTGTGTCTGCGGAGGTGGCGATGGGAGAGCAAGCTGACTGCGGGCCAGGCAGATTTGGGATGGATGGTCCCCTACAGCCAGTTGTCGAAACTACGCGACAGAGCCCATCGTTACCCCACGCTTCCATGCCTGCGGTGACCGGGAGGTATGGATCGCCCTCCGCGGAGATGCCTGCGGGGGTCCCAATCCTACTACTGGATACGGGCTGAAGCAACTGACCCCATACCTACAAGCAGGAATCTCCTCGGTTTTGGCTATAGTCAACTCTCCCACACCCCGAGAGATCTTTTTGAGGTGCTTTCCCCCTTACGTTTTTCTGCTCTGTTATTTTTCCCCCTATATATGATCGTAGTCAGAATGCGCTGAGTTATAATTATAGTTATATAGTTATAATATCTTTTTGAGATATAATTCTGCGGGCATTATTGTTAACCCATTCAGAGACACTTTTGAAGACACCCCTCCCCCTCTGTACTCTTTTGCAGACCTTGTTTTGCAGAGAGGCGGTTACGTGTTGGTTCTGTGTTTGCACCTGTCCCCCCCCCTTTTTTTTTTTTTTTTTGGATATGGGACCTTGGGTAGCTCTGAGTGAGCCATTGGAGTGGGTACCATGGCTCTGACCACTTCTTCTGGCCCCAGATCTCCCGGCCATGTGGCCTCTCCCATGGCCTCCAATTCCCTGCGGGATTTCTGGAGCAAGCCAGGGATGTCACCTTTTCCGGGCGGTCCCCCATCATCCCCCCTTTTTTTTTTCCTACACAGATACCCTACCTGCTGTTAGCCCGTTGATTATAACGCCCCTCTGATATTGCTGACTTGTTTCTCTCTGAGTGTCCCCTCTTTGTTCCCTTGCTGGATGTTGTTATCTACTTTCTATGTCTAGTTTTTCTTTATTTCCTTTATGCTGTGCTATTGCAGATGACCATGAGCGGCCCTTCGAGGCCCACTCTACGTTTATTTGTATGATGACATATTTCAAAATAAAAATTTTGAATACAAAAAAAAGGAAATGTTAACACATTATGCAATTAAGGTTTTTTTTGCGTATTGTAGAAAAATTCAGATTAGTCCAGGTGTACTTTGGTATTTTTATTTTTCATGATTCCACCTAGTCTTTTGCAACAAGCTTGAGGTCTGTTCAGTTACGCAGCAGCTGCTGAATTACTACATTGCAGCAGTTCAGTTTGCTGCAGCAGTCTCACTGAATGCTTTGGCTGTGAATATGGAAGCGAAAGGGCAGAGGATTGCTTAATGCAGGGCTTGACAAAGCCAGGAGCCTGGTAGCCACTGGCTCCTAGAATTTTACTCCTGGCTCCTAAATTTCCAGTTTATTTTACACCAATCTAAAAGCCGTCTTTGGCATCTAAAAACATCTAGTTGGCTTCAATGTTTTCTTCTTGTCTCCAACATTTAATGTAAATATATCCAGCCCTGGTGTATGTATTTATATATGAGGTCTGTTGTGTGTGTCTGCCGTGGGTAAATAGGGTGGCCAATGACAACAGAGCAAAGAAAATAAGTAAACAAATAAAACAATATCACAATGTACAGATGTTAACACAAATAATATAAGTATATATCAGAGCGGCCCAACTGATATTAGAAGCAACGGTCTACACTTCTAGGCTCAAAAAAGTAGCCACAAGACCACATGTGCAAAAAATACCTAACAGCAAAAAGCACCAGGTAACAAAGTGATAAATATATAGAAGCAGCTAAAATCATAATTTGGGTCAGTACAAACCAATTCCCAGATGCAGAGGCAAGGTTCCCAACATTTCGGCGAGGATTCGCCTTTATCAAGGTATACCTTGATAAAGGCGAATCCTCGCGAAACGTTGGCTCCTAACGTCGTACTCAGCTACTCTGCAGTATCTCTCTACTTGGCTGCAAGTGCTAAGTTAGCAGTGCTGAGCGCTGAACTGCAACACAGCGTTCAGTACCAAGCTGCTAACTTAGCACTTGTAGCGGCTGAGGAACTGAACACGCCTTTTGATGGTACTTGCTTCACAGCTAATGGTAAGAGGAACTTTCGAAAGGTGTACGTTCTTCTAAATAACTTATTTTGTTGTATCATATTACTTGTCTCTATATTTTCAATAATCCCTAAAACCCATACAGTGGCAAGAAAAAGTATGTGAACCCTTTGGGATTAAGTGGAGTTTTGCATGAATTGGTCATAAAATGTGCTCTGATCTTCATCTAAGTCACAACAATTTGAAAAACACAGTCTGCTTAAAATAATACAACACAAACATTATATGTTTTCATGTGTTTATTGAGCATAACATGTAAACATTCACAGTGCAGGGTGGGAAAAGTATGTGAACCCCTAGCCTAATGACTTTTCCAACAGCTAATTGGAGCCAGGAGTGAGTCAACCTTGAGTCCAATCAGTGTGATATTATTGGATGTGTTGCTGAAAGCTGTCCTGCCCTTTAAAAACACACACCAGTTTTGGGTTTACTGGTTTAAAGAAGCACTGCCTGATGTGAACCATGCCTCGCAGAAAAGAGCTCTCAGAAGACCTACGATCAAGAATTGTTGACTTGCATGAAGCTGGAAAGGGTTACGAAAGTATCTCCAAAAGCCTTGATGTTCAGGTGTCCACGGTAAGACAGACTGTCTACAAATGGAGAAAGTTCAGCACTGTTGCTACTCTCCCTAGGTGTGGCCGTCCTGTAAAGATGACTGCAAGAGCACAGCGCAGAATGCTTAATGAGGTAAAGAAGAATCCTAGAGTGTCAGCTAAAGACTTACAGAAATCTCTGGCACATGCTAACATTTTTGTTGACACATCTACAATAAGGAAAACATTAAACAAGAATGGAGTACATGGGAGGACATCACGGAGGAAGCCATTGCTGTCCAAAAAGAATATTGCAGCACGTTTGAAGTTTGCAAAAGAGCACCTGGATGTTCCACAGCACTACTGGCAAAATATTCTGTGGACAGATGAAACCAAAATTGAGTTGTTTGGAAAAAACACACAACACTATGTGTGGAGAAAAAAAGGCACAGCACACCAACATCAACTTCATCCCCACTGTAAAACATGGCGGAGGGAGCATCATGGTTTGGGGCTGCTTTGCTGCCTCAGGGCCTGGACGGATTGTTGTCATTAATGGAAAAATGAATTCCAGAGTTTATCAAGACATTTTTCAGGAAAACGTAAGACCATCTGTCCGCCAACTGAAGCTCCGCAGAGGATGGGAGATGCAACAGGACAATGACCCAAAGCATACAAGTAATTCAACAAAAGAATGGCTTCAACAAAACAAAATACGCCTTCTGGAGTGGCCCAGTCAGAGTCCTGACCTCAACCCGATTGAAATGCTGTGGCATGACCTTAAGAGAGCGATTCACACCAGACATCCCAAGAATATTGCTACACTGAAACAGTTTTGTGAAGAGGAGTGGTCCAAAATTACTCCAGATCGTTGTGCAGGTCTGATCTGCAACTACAGGAAACGTTTGGTTGAGGTTATTGCTGCCAAAGGAGGGTCAACCAGTTATTAAGTCCAAAGGTTCACATACTTTTTCCACCCTGCACTGTGAATGTTTACTTGTTCTGTTCAATAAAAACATGAAAACATATAATGTTTGTGTTGTATTATTTTAAGCAGACTGTGTTTTTCAAATTGTTGTGACTTAGATGAAGATCAGAGCACATTTTATGACCAATTCATGCAAAACTCCACGTAATCCCAAAGGGTTCACATACTTTTTCTTGCCACTGTACCTAAAATAACTTGCATGCTGTACTGTTGCTTTCACATTTATGACATATCATTTATACAGTATGTGCCAGTCTGCTTACTGTACCTAGTATTCTAGCTTCTGTATACAACAAAATAATTTTCCTCATTATAGTGCATTGCAATGCAGGTATATCTGAGCAGGGATCTTGTCACTTCAGGTTTTCGTACTGAATCTGCATAAGAGAATGTCTTGGTGTAAGATCACACATGTATAGGTGGAAACAAGGGATGAATAATATATAACAGCAGTGTTTCACTGTGAAAAATAATCACCTACTCTACAGGTGTTAAGATATCCCTTACCGAGTCACATGCACTCCCCTCCCCCCTCCTAATCCAGTAGTTGTAGCTTTCACATAGATTACATCCTATCCTAAGCGTCAGGGTGTCACCCGGCGTACACCGTGGTGGTGCCCAAAGTTCATTAAGTGTCCCAAGAGCTGAGGGTGAGCAGCAGGTATGAACAGGAGACAGTGACACAAGAATACTGTACATGTAAAAACAAAGTCACTCTGTGGCTAGTGAGCTACATAGTCTGAGTCTTTGGAGGCAGGATACTTGGTAGCCACAGGTGAGGTCTTCGACACACGACTAGGATGTTGGGCTACTCAGTGCAAGACTTGCAGACAGGATAGCTGGTAGCCACAGATGAGGTCTTGACACAGTGACTGGATGGTGAGCTACATAGTGCGGAAATATAGCAGCACTCACTAGAAGCAGGGTGAAGCCAGCAAGAAAATAAGACATAGGAAACAGGATGGGCAGGACTAGAGGGGTGACAAGGGAAAAGGTTAGACGAGACAATACAAGGGCAAAATAGGATAAACAAGGCAAATCAGACAACTAGGAGTAGGAGCTCAGGAAACCACTATAAACTACATGGCAAAATACAAACTGAATGACAGAGCCTAGAGGGAAGGGCAGGACTACCTAATATAGCTGGCCACACATGTGGTAGGGGAATGCAGTCAGCAGAGAGAAACCCTGGGATGAAGGCATTAAACAGAGCATTAAGGGGAAGAAGTGGCCCAGACTAGGGTGGAAGCCAGAAGAACTGGCACCAGGGCTGGAAGCATGACAGTAAGTGTAACAGTGCATGGGCTAATATGATAAGTCAGATGATAAAATCACTACAGTGTTTGTTTTTACCCATATATATGACCAAACCATAGTAGTGAGATTATTGAGGCCCTGTATGCCTTGCTATACCTTATAGCATGTCTATGTCTGGGACGGTAGCTAGTAGGAAAAGCTATACAAGGTATATATGGTTTATGAAACATATCTGAAAGGTTAGCATTACACAAGTAGTCAATCAGATGTTACAGATAACATATACTGGGAATTAGGGATGCACCAATACTAGTATCGGTGCTGATACCGCCATTTGCACGAGTACTTTGTACTCATGCAAATGCTCAATATCATCCCCCGATACCCGGAACCCAGCGCTGGACTGGGAAGTCTGTCCGAATGCATTAAAAGCATTCAGTAAGCGTTCCCCTCCGGCTTGCTGCGTTACCGAGTGGCCGCAGGGCTATGGAGACTGTGACCTGGCCTCCAGCTGTGATCTTGCGGAGTCGCAAGATCTCACGAGCACATTACAGCCCTGCGGCCACTCGATAATGACGCCGGCTGGAGGGGAACGCTGGCTGAATGCTTTTAATGCATATGAGGTCTGAGTAGGTATACATATATATGAGGTCTGATTAGGTATACATATATATGAGGTCTGAGTGGGTATACATATATATCTGAGATGAGGTGTGGTCAGGTTGTGGGTGCAGGCAGTGAGTAAACGGGGTGTCTGGCCATACATTTCATTGTTAACATACACTGGACAGGCTTTCAGCAAAATCCTAAATTATTTATTGGAAAGCGGTCACATGACATTAAATAAAAGTATCAGTACTGAGTATTGGTGAGTACCTGAAAAAAAGTATCGGTACTTGTACTCGGTCTTAAAAAAGTGGTATTGGTGCATCCCTAGCGGGAATTATTTGGATCTATTACATGTTGACAATTCTGTTTTAAAACGGAAAACTTTCAGGGTTATTCAGAGAGATCCGAAATGTAACCGGACACTAAAATTCAGTGTACGGTGAAATTTCAGGACCATTCGCCTATTCAGAGAACAGGCAGTTTGCCAAATTTTGGCGAATTTCCAGCACGTACGGTGCCTGTTCAAGGGCAGTTAAAATCCCCCATAGAGAAGCAATGGTTCGTCTATTCAGAGACACCAAACAGCTGATAAACGTTGCCGAAATGCCCTGCTGTTCGGTGGTTTCATTCGGCAGGTTTATTCAGGCGAATCCCATAGACTTCAATGTTAAAAATATTCCTGTTTTAATTCAGTATCTAATAAACCGTTATTTATTTTATTCTGCAGTGAAAAGTCTATTTATAGATTTTTTTTAAGGATCTTTTAAGCATTTTTCAGGATATTTTTGGCAAAACAAATCTGTTTTTTTTTCCGTTTTTTTATATCCGATTTTCTTTTTTCTGTAACAACAGACCTTTTTATTATCATTCATTGAATCTTATATGTAAATTCCAGACATTTTCGTTCAGTAGTTTTTTTGCAAACGGCGTTTAAATTTTGAAACTTTCAAGCGTACTGTTTTTGTTTTTTTTTTCTTTACCACGTTCGTCTGCCTGTCGGCTTTTTGCGGCGGCTGCTGTGATCGGCGGCTTGTCGGGTTTTTCTTTCATGTTCAGCTGGGTTTTTGCAGTGGTTTCTGCAGGTTTTCGGTGAATGTCCGGCGAGTGTTCTGCGGGTTTACGGCTAGTTTTTCCTGCACTACGGGGGCCCTGGGGTGCTTGTTGAATACAACGTAGGGTCAGAGAACTAGAATCTGTTAAAAAATAACTTTAAACGAACAAAATCGGTTTTCCTATTTATAATTACCATAATTGGAATTCCAATAAACATCTGCAAGTTCCTTCTCAAATAAGAAAATATAAAGAAAAGACGCGCGGAGACAGTAAAATCAACTACACACAATGTATAGCTTCATCATGTCTGACTTTTTCTTTGTTAGACAGACTAATTTATTGGATTTCAAACAACCAATGAAATTGTTCGTCATAGACCGTGTTCCATTTCCTCCCCAAACAGGAATATGATAGAACAGCCAATCATTATACAGATATATTTCCATGTCAGAATTTGGCCTGCACAGTTTAATAAAGAAACACTTATTACCATATATGGTTCAGATATGTCTTTTTTCCTGTCTTCCACTTTCGCGCACTTTTTCAACATTCCTAAGGCCTGGGTCACGTGCCATGAAAGGGAGGGGGGGTAAACCACAGCCCAATATCTTTACTACAGTACATATTTGAATCATAATACATATATACAGGAAATTAAAAATATCAATTTATTTTATTTATAAATGATTTTACCAGGAAGGATACATTGAGATTTCTCTCATTTTCAAGTATGTCCTGGGTTCAAGAACATTGAAGTGTTACAATTCTTTCAGAGTCGCCGAAACGCCCCGAAGTGCAGGGAACGAAAGGGCACCGAACGTGTGGTGACTTTTCGAATCTCTGAATAACCCTGTTTATTTTAAAAGTTGATATCAAAAATTATATAGGATATGGCAACTGCAAATTATTCCATGAGGTCTATTCTCACACACTGGAGATTAACACAGCATTATAGACCAGTTGGACTTTTCCGTGTCAGCTCACGTAACGGCAAGAGGAAACACTGACTAATGCATACTTTATTGTATAAGAAAGAATAGTTGTTTTAATAGATTTATATGCAAGTCTATTTGGTTGACATCTTGGCCTGCAGTGGTAAAGTCTGAGCTGCTATCCGTGCCTGACTCTAGCTTTATAGCAAATAGGAAAAAATGACATTTACTTCTCATGGTGAATAATTATTTACAACTTTAAATTTATTCATAATTTTATTTCTTTTGCATTAACAGGTAGCCCAGTGGTGTATCCTGGGATTGCTGTATTTTTTCAGAATGCTTTCATTTTCTTTGGGTAAGCTACCTTTAACTTGGCTTTGGTGTATTGATTTTAAAGGGCCACTACCACCAAAAAATGATATGTCCTTATTTTGTTTATTGTATGTTGCTGATATTTTACATGTGCTTTTGATTTTCTCTTGTACGTTTAGTTAAGAAAATATTTTGCTGTACGTGTCACCATGTGCATCAATTTTATGTTGTAAACTCCCCCCCCCCCCGTAGCTTTACATCACTTGTTCCTCACTGCGAGGCATTGGCCATATAATGGAGTCTATTGGTCGATCACTGATTCACATCATTGTATTGTGTGGGATGTATTCAAAGGACATCACCGGGGGTAGATTAAAAGTCTTTTAAACTCCCCATCTTATCTTTCACAGCTGCCAGCTCATAACTTGGGTAGCCTGGAGAACACAATACACTTCTGTTGCCTTAACTTTTAAATCACAGCCACAAAGTAAAATTTTTGCACAGATTTTGCATCATGGGAAAAATCCACAAAATGGAAACGGGAGATAAAAAAAACATAACTTTAGTTTTCCTTTTTACACGCAATTACTTCAAAGAAAGAAACCCAGCAGAATGTGTTTTTATGAGGTGGTTTTATTTGTAATGCACAAGAAATCTATTTACAGCTTGTGGAAGTGGTATTGTTCCTTTAATGCTTCGGTGTATTTATAGAATATCATTTGAATTCCAAATCAGCCTGAAAAATGTCTCAGGTGTGAAAAAACATAGGGGCCATAGTACTTTTTTGTTCTGGAACCTGTATCAAAGGTATAGCTGTAACAAGGTACTACTATACCATATCGCAATGCTGCTTACTCAGGACAGCTTCTTGAAAAATAATTAGAATCTGAGATGTAGGTGACACGTCCCACATGCTATGCAAATCTACTAAATCTCAGTAAATCTACAGTAGGCATAAGCGGATATGCCAAACTCACATAATTTGCCCTGAATTATACAGCGGACGTGCTGCGGATGTTCTGAAAGCCTCCCCGTCAAAGCCATATGACGCACGTCCGACGGAGCTGCAAAGTGCAATCCTCCATAGGCGGATCGAGTCTTGCAGCGCTGAGCGCACTAACTGCGCTCAGCGAGGTGGCCAGACAGGCGTCAGAGTGGAAGGAACGTCCACTCTCACACACTTTCCATCTGCTCTGCAAATCGCTCCTCTGACCCCAGCCTTAGCAGACCAGAATGAGCAGTCACCAGTCTAAAGAAGAATGTGCAAGATGCTTATTGAGTTATATGTGCCTTGTAATGCGCTCTAGAGATAAGTTTCTGTTCCTGGGTGTCGAGCTAAGATATTGAGGTTTACATAAACTTCTGTGTAACTGAATTGTGCCATGACACAAAGATGGCCACCATGGTTAAACCCTTACCGCCAGATGAGTAGTGCCCTGCCATTAATGTCTGTGGGGAGTAGTGGTAAGCTCTGCTTTCCAGTAGCAGCTGCTGCGGACCCGCCTCCATTCCTGACTAGATAGCTGATGCGCTGAGCTCGTCACTTGCGGCAGGGTGACGGCTTGAGTTCAGACTGTTCCGCGGCAGTGAATGATGCTTGTTGGTGGACGGGCCAGAGGCAGCCCATTTCACGGGAATTCAGACCCTCCCGCCGCAGGGATGGCATAGTAAGCCCGCGGAGTTAAGTGGTTAAACCAAGGAAAATAATAATAAAACGGTGGTGTTGCAATACCAACACCTGAAGCTAATTGCTCAGAAAATGAAAAACAGTCCAGCAACCAACTTTTACAAATACTCGACTTCTTGAGGTGGACTGACTTGATAGCTTTTCTTTGATAGAGGCGAGTTATTTGGTGATCCAGTCATCTTCACAGTGATCCTGATATTGCGGCTTGTCTGGGTTCTAATAGTAGTTCAGGTAAATCCTGATCATCATCATAATTTCTCGCTGTAGTTTTGGTAACCGTATTACAGTGTAAAGTAGTATTTGTCAAAGAGGTTATTAATTTCATTTTTTTTTTAATGTTTATTGCAGGGGGCTTGTTTTCAAGTTTGGCCGGACTGAAGACTTATGGCAGTAAACTCCGATATGTCAAGCCTTTCACCCCCTTGTCTTTTCTAATGCACATTCCTAGCAATGTAGTAAGACATGGAACTCTTATTAAAAGAGCATATAACTACATCCAATAACAGTGAACTTTAATACAGTCTTTTGCACTTTTTGTTGTTTTGAAATCTTGTTTCTGTAAATTTATATCGCCAACAATAAAATGTTTAATAGCCACCTCGACATTCTGTTATAATACAGCACTCTAATATTTGATACACGCACCTTACGCCATCGCGTGCCCCTTTAGGCTAGGGTCAGACGAACGCATTTTTCACGTTGCCTGTGAAAAAGTGCGTTCGAACGAACGTACGTATTTTTTCCCGGAATACGCGATAGCGGTCATACGATGCGCCTTTTCATCCGTGATTTTGTACGGATCATCAATAAAACACTTTTTGTGTCTGGATGTTATGTTGGCCGGACATTAGCAGCGTCTGACGTCTCTCAATCACACACACACACGCCGCTATGCGGCCGCAGCGCACTCTGTACGTCAGTAGTAGCAGTTTGACGTTCTCGAAAAAATGCGTTCGTTGGTCACTTACGTTGCACGGACGAACTTTCGTGCGGCCGTTCGTTGTAT
Organism: Leptobrachium leishanense; assembly: GCA_009667805.1. NCBI lineage: Eukaryota > Metazoa > Chordata > Amphibia > Anura > Megophryidae > Leptobrachium > Leptobrachium leishanense. Next base: position 243,255,825 of record CM019064.1, on the reverse strand, counting down.
GTTCCCCGGCATTGGACGTCATTTGCTGCTAGCACGGCCGTGATTTTGTGCGGCTAAACGCACGTGAAAAATGCGTTCGTCTGACCCTAGCCTTAAATCCTGTTTATTGTTGCCACCACTACAGAAAAACCTTTTTGTTTCAAATCAAGAAATGATTACTATAGCTAAAGGGGCACGCTAGCCACCATGACCATTTAATTGAAATTGCCATAGTCTGATGCATGTCCCCCTCCACCTGCCGCGTGACAGCCTTCAGGGCAGAGCTATGCTTTGAAGGAATGTGAATCGGCATACTCTGCCGCCATGAAATGACGATCCAGTCACTCCAAAAAGGCTTTGTAGCAGTAGGTTTAGTCAGGAAAGCAACGTCTGTTTCTCTCAAGCCCCAGGTGGTCATATGACCGCGCCGAGGGAGCTGGACTTAAGGTGAATTTTAAAAACGGTCTAAAACAGTGTTTCCCAAACCTGTCCTCGGGACCCTCAACCAGGCCAGATTTTGCAGATCACCTTGGGGAAATGCAAACTGAATCCTGCAATCACTGAGCAGCAAATTATATCACCTGTGCTGTGCTTCACATATCCTGCAAACCTGGCGAGGCAGAGGGTCCTGAGGACAGGTTTGGGAAACACTGGTCTAAAAGGTTAAAAGAGGAGAGGCTATTTAACCTCCCTGTTCTCCCCCTCCCGTTTTAACCCTTGCGTATACCTTTAGGCTGTGGTCAGACGAGTACACTGATTTCGCACAGTGCATCCGTTGAAACAGTAGCTTTTTTCACGTCAATGCCATTTTGGAGTCCATTGCAACATGCGTTGCCCGTGTGTGAACAAGTGCACACATGCTTCATGTGTTGTTCTTTATTGACTTGTTTGAAAAGCTATGACGACAGCAAACAGTGTGGTCAGACGTAGGTGCTAAGTGCGCTTATCTGGCCGCAGTCATAAGTGAACACTTTAGGATAGTGTCAGACGAGCATCTTTGGAGAGCAGAAGGAACATCTGTGAGAGTGGACGTTCCTTCCACTCTGACACCCGTCTGGCCACCTCGCTGAGCGCAATTGGCAGGAGAAGAGAACAATCTAGACCACTGGTTCCCAACCGCGGTCCTCAATTACCCCTACCAGGCCAGGTTCTCCAGATATGTGAAGCACAGCACAGGTGATATGATTTGCTGCTCAGTGATTACAGGATTTAGTCTGCATTTCCTATAGGTGATCTGCAAAATCTGGCCTGTTGGGGGTTCTTGAGGACCACGGTTGGGAACCACTGATCTAGACCAAACAGCCATTTTGGAAAGTGTGATAAATGTACGAATTTTTCTGGTTTGGCTATTTTAAACTTAAAGGGTCATTCAGAGAGCACTGAAATTTCGAAGGGTCACCAAAATGTGCTGCATGGGATCCGCCGAAAAAAACCTGATCAGACGCTGAACTGGGGGAAAACGTACCCCCAAAAAGCTGAATTTTTTTTAAAGACACTTAAGACAACAACAAAAAAAATAAAATGCATGAATAAAAAAGGTTCTATAAATAATATAAAGGTCTGTTAAAGACCAAAAAAAACACCATTTAAAAAAAAAAAATGGAAATAAAACATTTTTGGCAAAAAAATTCTAAAGACTTTGCTGCAAATGAAAAGTATAAACCCTTCAATAAAAATGCGTGTTCTGGAAATTAAAAAGGCTTTTTTTATTGAAACTGAAAATAAACTTTAATTTTAAATTTAACTACTAGGAGCTAAAGTCAGGGAGGAGCAAGAAGCACATGAGGGTTTATAAACCTAGAACTGATACAGGTAAAACTGACAGAACATTAATAGTGATGACACAGAGGGAAGTAACAGTAACTAAAGCAAATTGTTAAGTCCGTGGCAGGCAGGGAGAAGGTAATAATCGTGATCAGAGTCCAGAGCAAGGTTCTTGGCAGGCAGCAGGCAATAGTATATTAACCCCTTCACTGCTGATGTGGGACACATCTTCATTGACTCCCGCTATATGCGGAGGACGTGCCCCACACGTCATCCGCTCAGCGGGAGCCCGGAGAGATACTCATCTCTCTCCTCCGGGATCCCACGGCGGTCTGACTTCCCCGAAGTTAGACGCTTCATTTAAGGTCCGCCCCACGTAAATGACGTCATTTTTGGGCGAACCCTGGACATCGCACGGAAGGGAGGGGGGATCCTTTCGGATCCCTCTCCGGATCGGGAGGTCGCAGCCGCTCAAACCAGGCACCGCTCAAAAGGGGAGAGTCTCCCCTTTTAAGCGGTGCCTGGTTTTAACCCCTCACTTACCGGGCTACAATACAGCGCCATCCGGCGCTGCGTCTCAGCCTAGCTCCAGTGGGACCGCCATCTTGGATGGCGGCTCCACCTCCAGGTCCCCCCCTGGCTACCTAACGTCATCGCACATGGTGCAATGACGTCAGTTAGCCAGGGAACCCCTAGCTGCCCTGGGATTTCCCAAGGAAATCCCCTGGTGGAGATAGTGGGTTCCTTTGAACCCCCACATCTCCCGAACCATAGCTAGGGGGTCATGTAGGATATCATTTGAAAGGCCTGAGCATGGCCTTTCGAATGATACCAAACATGACCAGGTACAAACTAAAAAATAAAAAAAATATAAACATGGGGGTTTTTTGTGTGTTGTTTTTATTAATGCAGCAATATTGTTCACATTTCAATTATAATGTGAACAATGATGCTGCACTAATGAATTTTTTCTATGGGGTGCGTTTGCTAAAAATCACGTAATTCCCCCCAAAAAAATGTAACAAGTCCCCTTTTCTAAATTTTGTACAAACGCACCCCATAGAAAATATAACCGCAAATGCTCAGGTGATAAAATGTGAAAAAAAACACTTAACACGCTGTAGAGGATTAAAAATTCTAATTTTACTGAATTTTTTGTTATAATATACAGGCAGGACATGACGTATACATATAATAATGATTATATTATGAATCTGCCGAGTCTTCCGGAAAGAACAGTATACAGTTGCAAGAAAAAATGTGAACCCTTTGGGATTACGTGGAGTTTTGCATGAATTGGTCATAAAATGTGCTCTGATCTTCATTTAAGTCACAACAATTTGAAAAACAGTCTGCTTAAAATAATACAACACAAACATTATATGTTTTCATGTGTTTATTGAACATAAAATATAAACATTCACTGTGCAGGGTGGAAAAAGTATGTGAACCCCTAGCCTAATGACTTCTCCAAGAGCTAATTGGAGCCAGGAGTGAGCCAACCTTGAGTCCAATCAGTGTGATATTATTGGATGTGTTGCTGAAAGCTGTCCTGCCCTTTAAAAACACACACCAGTTTTGGGTTTACTGGTTTCAAGAAGCACTGCCTGATGTGAACCATGCCTCGCAGAAAAGAGCTCTCAGAAGACCTACGATCAAGAATTGTTGACTTGGCTGAAGCTGGAAAGGGTTACAAAAGTATCTCCAAAAGCCTTGATGTTCATGTGTCCACGGTAAGACAGACTGTCTACAAATAGAGAAAGTTCAGCACTGTTGCTACTCTCCCTAGGCTTGGTTGTCCTATAAAGATGACTGCAAGAGCACAGCGCAGAATTCTGAATGAGTAGGGATGCACCGATACCACTTTAAGACCGAGTACGATACTTTTTTCAAGTACTCACCGATACGAGTACCGATACTTTTATGTCATGTGACGCTTTCCAATAAGAACAGACCTCATATAAAAATGCCCCCAGTTCACATATATATACCCCCCAGCTCTCATAGATATTGCCCCCAGCTCATGGATATGCCCCAGCTCATGGATTATACCCCCCAGCTCACCTGGCACTCTCCGCGATCATACTTCCCTTCCTGAGCGACGCCGGGAAAGTCTTTGCGCGTGCTCTTGTTGGAAGGCCCCCAGCCGCGATCACGTGGGACCACGTGATCGCGGCTGGGGGCCTTCCAACGAGCGCACGCGTGGAAACTTTCCCGGCGTCACTCAGGAAGGGAAGTATGATCGCGGAGAGCTCCAGGTGCCCGTCCGAATGCTCTATCGGCATTCGGACAGGCCCTGCAGCTACTCACCACATTCATACTTACTTTCCCGGTGTCGCTCAGGAAGGCCCTGCAGCTGCTCACCACGTTCATACCTTCCTGAGCGACACCGGGAAAGTAAGTATGAATGTGGTGAGTAGCTGCAGGGCCTGTCCGAATGCCGATAGAGCATTCGGACGGGCACCTGGAGCTCTCCACGATCATACTTCCCTTCCTGAGTGACGCCGGGAAAGTTTCCACGCGTGCGCTCGTTGGAAGGCCCCCAGCCGCGATCACGTGGTCCCACGTGATCGCGGCTGCTGGGGGCCTTCCAACGAGAGCACGCGCAAAGACTTTGCCGGCATCGCTCAGGAAGGGAAGTATAAACGTGGAGAGCAGCTGCAGGGATGGGATGCTCCAGCCCCTCGGATGCTGGCTTCCGGTATCGGGGAAAATATCGGGGGTACTGCACGAGTACCAAGTACTCTTGCAGTACCCGGTATCGGCACCGATACTAGTATCGGTGCAACCCTATTAATGAGGTAAAGAAGAATCCTAAAGTGTCAGCTAAAGACTTACAGAAATCTCTGGCACATGCTAACATTTTTGTTGACACATCTACAATAAGGAAAACATTAAAACAAGAATGGAGTACATGGGAGGACACCACGGAGGAAGCCATTGCTGTCCAAAAAGAATATTGCAGCACGTTTGAAGTTTGCAAAAGAGCACCTGGATGTTCCACAGCACTACTGGCAAAAAAAATTCTGGGGACAGATGAAACCAAAATTGAGTTGTTTGGAAAAAACACACAACACTATGTGTGGAGAGAAAAATGGCACAGCACACCAACATCAAAACCTCATCCCCACTGTAAAACATGGCGGAGGGAGCATCGTGGTTTGGGGCTGCTTTGCTGCCTCAGGGCCTGGACGGATTGTTGTCATTGATGGAAAAATGAATTCCAGAGTTTATCAAGACATTTTTCAGGAAAACGTAAGACCATCTCTCCGCCAACTGAAGCTCCGCAGAGGATGGGTGATGCAACGGAACATGACCCAAAAGCATACAAGTAATTCAACAAAAGAATGGCTTCAACAAAACAAAATACGCCTTCTGGAGTGGCCCAGAGTCCTGACCTCAACCTGATTTGAAATGCTGTGGCATGACCTTAAGAGAGCGATTCACACCAGACATCCCAGAATATTGCTACACTGAAACCGTTATGTGAAGAGGAGTGGTCCAAAATTACTACAGATAGTTGTGCAGGTCTGATCTGCAACTACAGGAAACGTTTGGTTGAGGTTATTGCTGCCAAAAGAGGGTCAACCAGTTATTAAGTCCAAAGGTTCACATACTTTTTCCACCCTGGACTGTGAATGTTTACATGTTATGTTCAATAAACACATGAAAACATATGTTTGTAATATTTTAAGCAGACTGTGTTTTTCAAATTGTTGTGACTTAGATGAAGATCAGAGCACATTTTATGACCAATTCATGCAAAACTCCACGTAATCACAAAGGGTTCACATACTTTTTCTTGCAACTGTATAATATGTCTGGGTCATATAATAAAATGTGGCTTCAAATCGCGTTTAAACATGATGAGCGAAAACTGTAAAAATGAGCTCAGCACACAGCAGTGAAAGGGTTAAAGTCCAGAGCAAGGGGGTCTGATGCAAAGGAAATCCAAAGCAAAGTAGGGCACAGGGAACAGTACAGCACTGCGGAATGTGTTGGTGCTTAAAAAATATGTACTTACAAAAGTTACACTACGCATATTGCAAAACAATGTTTTTAAATTGTCCAATGAATCGATCAAAAAGTGATCTGCCAACTAATCGATTATGAAAATAATAGTTGCAACCGTAAAATGATATATTTGAATCCGCCGAGTCTGAACAAGAGATACAGGACTTCAAATCGTGTTTAAACATGAGTCAATATGAGCTCAGCACAGAGCGCTAAAATGGTTCAGCAGGGAAGGACCCCTCTATGCTGCTTACTTGCGGCCGCAACTTACTAATGAGAGGTGTGGCCATGATTGATAATAGAAGAGAAAATCCGTGCTGAGTCCTCGTGTAAAGAGCAGAGATGAGTCTAAGACTGAGCTACCAATTCCTCCTCCTAATGCCTCCCCGCTTCCTGACTTTTCTATCACGGTGGAGGGTATCACTTTCCCCATCAATCCAGGTTTGCTGTCTCAGAGTTACACTTGACTCTGCGCTTTCCTTCATTCCCCACATCCAGTCTCTTTCCTCCTCCTGCCGTTACCAACTACGTAATATTTCCAGAATTCGGCCATTTCTTACCGCTGACATGACAAAGCAACTCCATCCACTCCCTTGTAAACTCCCGATTTGACTATTGTAATAATCTCTTATCTGGCCTCCCTCTCTCCCCCCTACAATCCATTTGGACTGCCTCCGCCAGGCTCATCCACCTCACCCGCCGCTGTCTCTGCTGCTCCCCATCCACTGCAGAATTAAATTTACAATTCTTACCCTGACATTCAAAGCTTTCACTAACTCAGCTCCCCACTACCTGTCCTCACTAAAATCACCAAATACACCCCAGCCCGCTCCCTAAGGTCAAACCGTGACCTGCGCCTAGCTTCTCCCCGCATCACCTCTTCCCATGATAGACTGCAGAATTTCTCACGCACAGCCCCCATCCTCTGGAACGCTCTCCCTCGTACGGTCAGACTTTCCCCTAGTTTCCTTTCCTTCAAACGCTCCCTTAAAACATTCCTATTTAGGGAAGCCTACCACCCAACTGACGCAACCATCAATCACTCTCACCTAGCAGTCCTCTGTTTCCAACCCCAACCCTTCTAGATTGTGAGTTCCTTCGGGAATAGGGCCCTCCTCTCCTTCTGTACTGGTTTGTCAAATGTTGAAATGTTGTTCAATGTATTGTAACCCTGTCTATACTGTGCCCATTGTACAGCGCTGCGGAATATGCTGGTGCTTTATAAAGATATAATAATGAGCGGGTGACGCACTTTAACCCCTTAAGGACGCAGGGGTGGCGCCTTAAGGGGGTCGATTTCGCCGGCAAGGCGTACAGGTATGCCTCGCCGACAGGTGCCGTCGCGCAGCACTGATTCGGGGCCCTCCCCGCAGCCTACGCGTCATTGGCTGCAGGGGACGGCTTGATTTCAGGCTGTCCCTGTGCAGCCAATGACGCGCTCGACAAGTCAGCGTGCGCAGGCTGCGGGGAGGGGCAGAGGCGGCCCCATTGAAGACAGCGGGGCGTACCTGTACGCCCCGCGTCTTCAACGCCCGCCCACCGCCAGGACATTATGGAACGTCCTGCGGCGTTAAAGGACCGCGTCAGACGAACGCAGTGATCACGTCTGTGTCGCCGCACAGTTTAACGTCCGTCGTAGCATAGAATCATGATCAATAGAGACCCACACACGAAGTACATGCGCACTGAACTGCGCACGCACAACACACGTGGCAAACAGACGCAAGTTAGACAAAACGTAAAACTGCTAAGACGGATGCGCAGAGTGCGCCAAGTCCACGTAGCTGCCTGTGTGCGTGATGAGGCAACGTCAGACGCAGCGCATTTGCGACATCCATCACATTGACACTCAGACTTTTTTTGGTCTGGCTGACTGGTTTTGATTCCCATATTTCCCTTTTTTGTTCTACATCCGTCAAAAAAAACAAAAAACGGACCAGACTGCGTTCATGTGACATTAGCCTTAGTGGGGGCCGAGTTGCTACACTATAGGCCTCTTTGTTGTACTTGCCCCAGGTCAAAAGATACCAGTCAGCCCCTGGTAATGGTACATTAGGAGGTGAGAAGAACAGGGCATACATCTATCCAAATCCCCATTTAATTTAAAATCTGACGTTAGGTTTACGTTGCAATAAGAGATGCTATCCATTTACTGTTTCGTGCGAAGCACAGCACCTTTTGTTTACCAGTAGGGATGTTTGCTTAAGGTGGTATAGCATAATATAATACATGATTGTTCTCAAAATAGGAGTGTTTAAGTTAGTGTTTGTAGTTGAAGTCACTCATATAATATGCAGCACCTGGTTTAGCAACGCATTTTTATCATAAAATGCTGTTCTTTTTCCTTGCTAGTTAAAGTCTAGATGTATTTGCTTTACACAACCATGACAGTTTATGCAACACTATGCTTACCGATTCCACCTTGGAGGATTATTTTAATGCTCAGTAATAGTTAAATATCTTTGTCAAAAAGTCATAACCAATCTGAATCGCACATACCCTTCATTGATTAATGACAAGCAATACAAATGTGGCACACCATACACACAGATGCAAACAAAAACATTAAAATAGTGTAATCAGTAAGAGATCTGCAACCTTGGCCCTCCAGATATTTTGGAATTACGTGACACCCCACCAACCTACTAAATTACAGCATTTTATCCATCACCTTGTGCCTCGTCCTTCTCATGGTGATCGCTGGTAGGACCTCTCAGTGTCTTCGTGGATAGTGACCTGGAGAAATTGATACTGGAGGCTGGTGAGAGCGATAACAGGATGTTCCAGTAAATTATAGAATGCCATCTGCGCTGGCCCTGTATGGATCTTTAATGTGTGAGTGTGTTCATGGCACATACCTGTCGATCCCACGTTGGGGGTCAGACATACTGTGAGATTAGATCTGTTTTTTGTTTCTTTTGCATACAATGTACAAGAAGAGAGACAGAACTATATGCTTTGTGTGCACAAGCATCTTTTTTGGTGTATAGTAAAAGTGACTATACATACATGTCTTCTTGCTACATCAGCTTTCATCTTCACTTGTACAGTGTCACTGGATTTTATAATTTTGGTTTTCTGACCTATTGAGTGGCTGAGAATCATAGTAGTTCCAAAACGTCTGGAGGACCAAGGCTTCTAACCCCTAGTCTATTTTTTTTTTAATAGATCTTGGGCTGCAACTATTGATTATGAAAAATATTTATCTGAAAAAATAATTGTTTACTTTAAAAGGAACATTATGCAAAAATCAACCCCCCCCCCCTTTGTCATAAGCAATTTGCGTAGTGTACATAACTTTTTACGTACATTTGCAAATCTTGCATACTTTTCGCACACAAGGTACACAAGCACCTGGTCAGAGTGATGGATTGATTCTGTGTGCGGAGCTCAAGCTCAGGTCTGCTTTCTCTCCGAATGAATGATACTAGAAGCGCTTTGATACACATGTCAGTATGATAGGTGGAGTGAGATGGGGGGAGGCACTCCACGCAGCCTGATCAATTTAGTAAGCTAAAAGTGGTCAGGGTGCGTAAAATGTCCATTTAAAATAATTTCATGAACAGAGTGGGAGGAGGGTCCGGTGGGAGTGCATTTGGGCAAGGGACCTGACCTGAGGGTAGGAAGGCGGTTGGGGGTAGGGACCGAACCAAATGGTGGGATGGCAGCTCCAGACCAGAGAGGGGGAGGCAGGAAGGGTGTGGTTGTAGCGCAGGACAAAACACCAGCAACATTGGTCCCACACCCAATGACAGTTCTGCTACTGTTGCAATCTAAAAAACAAAATTGGTTATGTCTGACATAATCGCAAAAAAAAATATCGCGATTTAAGCTAGGGCTGTGCAGTCGTAATCGCAAAAAAAAAAAAAAAAAAAAAATCGCGATTTAAGCACATGCGATTTCTAAACCGCATAAGGCTGCGATTTTATCTATTCATTTTAGGGCTGCGGAAATTACCGTGTTCGGCTCCCTGTAAGCTTCCGGCGGCATGGAGCTGTGTGGTTCAACCTGCGAGCGCCCGTGTACAGCCGCGTTCTCGCTGCTTGTCACGTGGTTCCCCCAGGAGCGAGCGCCCAAGCTCCATGCCGCTGGAAGCTCACAGGGAGCCGAACACGCGGCGCAAAGAGGTGAGCTGGGGCAGTATCCATGTCTAACATAATGAGTTTATTATGACTGGAATTTAGTTTAGTTAATCTTTATTTTATGTGGTCTGTTTTAAAGACAATTTTACTACAGTTTTGTTTATTAAACTATTAATACTATGTTATTTCAGTGTGAAATGTTTTGTTATGCACTTCTTGTGCACTGAATACATTTAGAATGTATGTAGCATGTTTGAAAAAGCAAAAACAATTGGCTAAATCGCAATATTCATTAAAAAAAAAATATATGATTATTTTGTCCATGTTGCATAGCCCTAACTAAATCATAAAGAGTAAGCCTGGCCGTCCACTGTGTCTGTAGTCAGACGACTGACTTGGCCGCTGCTGTCCAAGCCCTTTCAACACCAGGGACAGCCCTGGAGTTTCCTGCATTTCTTCAGCAGCGTTAGCGGTGGATGCTTTGTTTTTCAGTTCGGTGGCAGAGGGGGGGGGGGGGGGGGAACAAATCTGGAATCAAAAATTTTGCCCAACAAAAAAATACTCAAAACATTAAAAAGAAAAAAAATACATAAAGGCTTTTTACTGCAATTTGAAATAATGGTTTAATTAAAAAAAAATATATACACCCACACACAAAATCCAAAATATTAATTTTACATTAAATCCTATGGGATTCGCCTGTTGAATGAATCACTTCTCTATGCGACAATATTCCTGCCACTGCACGGCAGTTTAACTATACAATTAATCATTTTTCATGTAAATTGTACCAGATCGTCCCGACTTCGTCTGACAAATCCCATTCAAGCAGGAAAGATTGCTAGTCTGTTGTAGTCAGTCGCCTGAAGCAGTCGGAAGCAGTGGACAAGGTCTGGATCTCCTTCATGTTGTGGGATTGGTCAGACGATGACAGACAATCACACAAATACAGACCCACAGGGGGCAGCTGTATAACACATGATTCATCCATGTCTTATTTTTCAGTTTAGAGAATCATGATGTAGTTGAATACAAGAATATACTTTAAAACCTCTGAGTGAGCCCAGATCACGCAGACTGTACATAAATAAAAACATCATTGTGCTTAGAAATAAGGCACCTTTTATTCACCAATGAAACAATTACAGAACACATTGGGATTTGCAGACCCACACTAGTAGTATTGCTTAAACTGTAAGCTGCTCCTACCTATTCTATGGCATATACGCCACAATATTGTAACATCGTACCAAACTGCTTAAAAACATTAAACCAGCACACATGCCAGCTTTTACTACAGCAAGTACAGATATGTTTTACTTGTATGGGCAGAGATATCACCGACGTTCTCCGCCTGCTACGAAACTACAGTTCCCTTGAGGCTTTGCAAGCCTTGAACAAGCAAATTTGTCTATCAATACATTACATATATTTATAAACACACCTTAGCTCCCTGCCGCAAAAGGCTGGTTTGTAATACACACCATAAAGGTTAAAAAGATGAAGGATGTGTGTATATTTACAAGTACACAGCTGGTTAGTGTTACTATGACAAGTTATTCCAGTTTTAATCCAATCCCCATCTGTTTTAGAACTTTATGATTTTTTTTTCCAACTAGGAACTTTTCTGCTCAGAATAACTACTATGGCAAGGTCAGCAAACTGGCCCTCCAGATGCTTTGGAACTACATCTCCCATAATGCTCAGCTATTCATTAGAGCGATAAAGCCTTGTTGAAGATGTAGTTCCAAAACACATACAGCAGGGATCTCATACTCTGCATACAATTCCGAGAAAGAGGGGGGGGGGGGGCAATCAACATCTGGGTGGGGGAGGGGGCAGTCTTTGACATCCCTAATGCAGAACGTCAAGATTGCTGAACCTTATACTCGGAGATGTGAAACAAACTAAGAGGTGTTTTTATTATTTATTCCAGCATATCATCCATCAAACACCACTGATTGTTTCATTTGCATTGTTAAATCCAAATCCTATAAGAGCAGCGATTTCAAACTCTGGACCCTCTAGATGCAGCTGAACCACAACATCTGGGGGAGGTGGAGTTTGAAATCCCTGCTAAAAGGGACATTGCAATAAGGTGCTATAGCATTACCCACCATGGAAAGGTACAGGATCATTGAAAATAGTAACATAGGATAAGTGTCGCGAAACAAAACAATGTATCCCAGCGTTCTGATAGGAGTATCCGTACAAACATCGGCAAGCAGTGCCGACAGGTTCAACAAGTGCTGCTCTAGATGCTTTGTCGGACACTCCAATTTAAAAAAAAAAAAAAAAAATCAGAAAAGTCGAGATTGTCAGGATTAAACTGTGTTTAAGGTCAATCACCCAGCCCTACCTATGAACACTTGTTTTGGGAAGTCTAATGTTACACCCTATAATGTGCGTGGGAAAATTGTTTCACTAGGTGCATCATGGGCAAAATAATACAAGTGAATGGAAATATACGTGGGACAACCAAATAATTCACTGGGGGTTTTTTGTATTTAGGTTTACAGATCTGTATAGATTCAGGGGCCAGGGAGCCACAGGATCCTAGATTTTGGGATTAATCTGTATAGATGTACGTACAAGCCCTTGCCTTGTTTTTTTGCAATCTGTAGTGGGCGCTCCCTGTGTTTGGTACACGTTTATCAAGTTACGTATACCACTCCAGGGTATTCGGGGGGGGGGTCAACAGAAGCTGGATAGGTGGCTGTCTGGATAAAATGTCATAAAAAGTGGATTGTGTTGGAAGACCGACCCACTGAAAACAACAAAGTACTAAAAAGAACTCAATCACATAACCTATTTGGTCATAAGCATTCGCCCTCTGAAATGTGTTTTATTTTTCTTACCATAATCAATGATGGTATCATATCCTCAAGTTATAAAAAAAAAAAAAAAAAACACTACTGCAAAATGTAGACATTAGAAAATAACAATAAACAATGAGATCTGTCCTAGATTTTCATTCAATAATCCCTTTGTCTGTTCGTAATCCATGCATTAAGGTAAATATTCATGACATGCATAATGTAAGTTGAAAGCATCTTTATAGCGCAGAGGCGCATGTAATGAAAACATGAAAAAAGTCCAGGTAAGTGTCTTTACACATTTGGAAGTACCAACGAAAAATAGGACTGAAAATGCAGGTCTACAGGTCCGCACAGCACCTGTAGGGGGTGCAAATAAAGAATGTGTATTGAGAATAATGAGAGGTTTGCACACCACATAGCTCTGCGGTATTGGAATGCACTTCAATTGGTTTTGTACAGGATTGCTTTAATGACTTGTCGTACTAAGGTGTGGAGTACCTGCGTATATTATAACTGTATATTTTAATACAGTGATCCCAGCAATCAAGGACCAATAACTGACCTTTGGGAGTGACAGAAACCCCCACTGGACAGATCAGGCCCTCCCTGATTAAAACACTATAGCCTCCACTTTTTGGAAAATGAAGAATTTCTTTGCGACCGCTGTCAGCAACTATCAAGTCTCCCCTGGCGCCGACGCACATTCCGGCAATGCAGCGGAAGTCCTCGTTTTCAGAGAAGAAATGGCTAATTTGCCGACCCAGCTGGCCATCAGAACCCACCGAGCCAATGGAAAAGCCTCCTTCAAGATGATGCTCGCACTGTCTGTTCTCCAGGTTTAGACCTAGTCCCTGTGTGAAGTATACTGTCCCTTCCTGGTCACAAGTTACGAATTTTGGACGGACAGCGCTACAGAGTCGACTGTATTTCACAACACCCAGGCTGCGGTCTACAGTCAGGCACCACAGTTTCCCACCTTCCACATCAGTTACTACAAACTGACCAGAGGGCATGGCTGCAATGCCCCATGGCTTGCTCAGCTGGCTTCTGTGGCAAGCGATACAGCGTCCCTCCATTGTGTACACCTTCACAGAATTATCGTAGTGATCAGTTACTCCGATCAACCCGTGGCAGTTCATGGTTACTGAAAGTGGAATAAGGTTGGGCAGATCCGCCCCTAGGAAGCTCAGCACAAAGGTGTCAATGCCACTGGGGCTTCTTCTGATCTCCTTCTGGAAGCCTTTCCTGTTAAAGACCTGAATTCTGTGATTACCTCTGTCAGCCACTAGCACCTCTCCGAGCGGCGTGATGTGCAGGCTGACTGGGAGATTGAACATTCCTGGCATGTTGCCTTTGGACCCCATCTTCCTCAAGAACTGGCATTGCTGCAGGTTGCACGCCGCTTCAGGTAGCCTGCTGATTGGAGGCGAGGGGCACTGTGCGACGGTGCTGGCCTCTTCTGTCAGCATCTCCAGCTCGTTGCAAGAAACCATGGGGAAATCAGAGACCTCTGGTTGAAGTTCTTGCATGTTCACATGGTATGGCTTCTTGACCACCTCACCGACTTGCAGAGGATCTACATAGCCTACCTTGAAGAACTCCACATCCTGCAAAGTGATCTCCTCGGGTAAGTCAGCCAGCTCCGGTTCCTCTTCCTCCAGAGACTCTTCCAGGAGAGCAGTGTCTAGCTGCTTGATCTTCAGCAACAGGTAGTCGCACCTGGACACCACCTGGACCTCTGTGATGTTCAGGAGGTAGGTCTGCTCGTCCAGCAGCTGTGTGTTGACCTTCTCCACCTCAGACAGGGATGCAGTGAAAAGCTTGCGGGACCTGGCCAGCTCCTCCTGCACCCTGACCTCCTCCTTGGAGTAGTCCTGCAGCACAGACTTGTACTTGCACTTTAGCATGGCAGAGATGCCTTCCAGGGAGGATTTCCTCTTCTGGATGTCCAGCATGCGCTGCCGGAGCCGTGTCAGCCTCCCTTCCAGCACCCTCCTGCAGTCACTGGCCGCATCCCGTAAGGACAGCACAGGGTGGCCAGGCTGCGGGTGTCTCTCCTCCGTGCAGCCCTCGCACAGCAGCAGCTTGCAGCCCTTGCAGTAGCTCCGGGGCAGCCTGCGGCCGCAGTCCTTGCACATGAGCCTGGTGACGACCTGGCCGAGCTCCGACGTGTTGATGAGCTTGAGGACGGTGATGTTGTCGGAGAGCTGAGTCACATTGCTGACATGGGTCACTCTGCTGCAGAAAGGGCAGCGCACGCCATTGATGGTGCTGGCCAGGAGCTTCTCCAGGCACTGCCTGCACGTGGAGTGCCCGCAGTGCAGCAACTTGGGCCTCAGCTGCTCCTCCGTGTACGTTTCCATACATATGGGGCATTCCAGCACCTCCCGCAGGGCGTCCATGTTGAAAGAGGGGGATGCAGCTGCCATAGCTAGTAGTTACTCTGCCTGGGTTTGTTTGTCAGCAGGAACTGCTTCCTGCCGCGCTGAACCTGTGACGTCACTGCGATGTGTCACGTGATTCCTCTGCGGTCACATGACCGTGCTTAGTTCCAGAGTAGGAGAAGGGTTAATGGCGTCAGGGATTGCTGTGTGTGACTGAGGAGGCTGAAGAGGATTACCTATTCGTGGAAGTTTGTTTCTTATTCACATAAATGGTTCATATAAGTAATTGTTGTTTATAAAGGGTTAAATTTATTTATTTACAAAGTATTTTACCAGGAAGGATACATTGAGATTTCTCTCGTTTTCAAGTATGTCCTGGGCCACCGATTTCAACATGGATTTAGATGTTGGATGCCCTCTATTAAAAACAGTTGTCGTTAGCCTGGCTCGATGGTTGGTTTGGCACAGGAACTGTGCCATTCGCACCAATTCTCATAGTTCTAGTTATATATAGGCTGAAAAAAGACATGCGTCCATCGGGTTCAGCCTCTCCCACATAACCTACTGCTGTTGATCCAAAAGAAGGCAAAAAACCCAGTCTGAAATGCTTGCCAATATACTGGGAAAAAATTCCTTCTTGACCCCAGAATGGCAGTCAGATTTCTCCTTGGATCAAGAAGCTTTTACCCACATATTAAATATTATAACCCTTAATATTCTGTGTCTGCAGGAAGTCATCCAGTCGTTTTTTAAAAGTCTGTACAGACTGACCCAACCACCTCAACAGGCAGAGAATTCCACAGCTTTATTGTTCTCACCGTAAAATAACCCTTCCTATGCTTTAAGCTAAATTTTCTTTCTTCCAGTCTAAGGCTGGGGTCAGACGAGCGTAGTGTTCACGTCCGTGATTGCCCCTAAAAGTACGTCCGTGATAGCATGACAGAAAGCCCATTGGAGCCTGACACATGAAGTACGTCCGCACTGAACTGCGGACACACAACGGCCGCGGCCCACGGACGCAAGGCAGGCAAGAACGTACAACCCCTAGAACGCCCGCACAAAGTGCACTGCATCCGCAACATCCGCATAGCTTTGTGTGTGAGTGATGGAACGTGGTCAGACGGACTGCATTTATACGTCCAGCATTTTTCACGGACAAAATGGTTTTGCTTTTTAATTTATTTTCCCTACTACATCCGTCAAAATATATACGTCAGTGAATAAATGGACTGTGTGGCCACTACTGTGTCTTCTGTACTGACGTACAGTCCGTAGAAATCACGCTCGTCTGACCCTAGCCTAAATGGGTGACCCCTTGTCCTGTGTATAGACCTGTTAATAAATAGGTTATCAGACAATGGTTGATAATGGCCCGTATATATTTATATAAGGTTATCAGATCCCCTCTAAGGCGCCGTTTCTCTAAACTAAACAGGTTTAAGCTTGTTAGTCTTTCCTCATAACTTAACCCTTCCATTCCCCTTTATTAATTTAGTCGCCCGTCTCTGCACTTTTTCTAACGCTATAATATCTTTTTTTAAGACAGGTGCCCAAAATTGCACGGCATATTCAAGGTGCGGCCTGACCATTGATTTATACAGAGGCAAAATTATGTTTTCATCCCGTGAGTGAACTCCCCTTTTAATGCATGCCAATACTTTGCTGGCCTTGGCGGCTGCTGTTTGACATTGCACATTGTTACTTAGTTTGAAGTCTATGATTATTCCCAAATCCTTCTCCTGCTTGGATTTCCCTAACTCCGTACCATTTAGGGTATAAATTGCTTGTGTGTTCTTCACTCCAAAGTGCATAACTTTGCATTTATCTACATTAAATTTCATCTGCCATTTAAGTGCCCAGTCCCCCAATCTATATAAATCCCTCTGCAGCGAAGTAACATCCTGCTCACATTGTATTACTTTTCCTAGTTTTGTGTCATCTGCAAATACTGATACATGACTTTCAATGCCTATTTCAAGGTCATTTATAAATAAATTGAATAAATAAATCAATAATCAATTTGAATAAGTAATGGTTTTAAACGGTTACATGCTTTTGGGCCACTGATTTCAACATGGATTTATATATAGTTGGATGTCCGCTATTAAAATCAGTGGCCCAAAGGGTGGTGTGGTTTAGCCGAGCTCTGAGATGGCTGCCTGATCTCTGAACTCCTGCCCAGGTGGCTCTTCCACAGCTGACACTAGCCTCCACTGATCAGCCCTGGACTTCATTGTATGTACCTTGTGGGGTTACTTACTTGCCATGCCGACGAGCAAGTCAAGCTGCAAATCGAGCCAAGCTGACATTGGCCATTGTTTTCCCCTGCTTGGCACCGCGTGTTTAGAAGCGGGCAGAGTGGTGTCATTGTGAGGCCTTCTGTCGGCAAAAGGTGAGCCTTGTACTCGGTGCAACAAGAATGCTCTTGCTCACTATGAAAGATGACATTCAGATTGGACATACATCGGCACGCTCGGGACCCGCACAGCCAAACTCGAGCACCAATTGGAGACTGATCACGCAGAGGCGCAGGCTGAATTACGAGTGGTCTGCAGCAAATACGCGGTGCTGCAGGAGGAAGTATAAGACCTGAAAAGCAGGTCACGCCGCTCCAACCGTTGTATCCAGGATGTCCCGGAGACGGTCTACGACCTTCAGGTCTTCACCTCCAAGTTGTTATGCGCCCTGGTTCCTGCCACTCCGGAGGTGGAGTTGCGCCTAGATAAGGTGTGACGGAAACCCCACTCCTTCCGCCTGTCCTGGCTCTCCAGACACCCCCTTACTGATCAGCCCGGCCGCTGAGTTGCTCAGAACTCAGTGCCTCGAGCAGCCTGATCCGCAGCTCCAGACCTGCTTGGTCTGATCCTCTGCCTTGGAGCCTCTTTGAATTTCCAGAAGGCCACTCTGTGCCTTCTGATGGTGAGAGTGGGTACCCTGAATGACACACCAGACAAACTGTATGTTCAAACAGGATTCTCTGACTTTTATTGAAAAACGCCACTATTTATGCCCAGGTCCAACAGTTATAATTTGCATAAACCAAATGAGGAACATTTAAGTAACTAAAACTCTAATTACATTATGTCAGATATTTACAATAAACATTCCTTAGCCTTCATATCACACATCATTTACATGATCTATTGTTCCAATAGATTAGATTAAAGTCAAACACTGTCCCAGACTCTTGACTGCTCAAGCACGAAACCAGGTAAAGAGAAAAACCCTCTTGCATAATCACCCAGTACTCAAACCTATTTTACATTCTATACGAAAGAACGGTCAGCACCTTCAACACACATCTTAGTTCACATTCACATAAAGTAATAAAAGTACATTTAAACTAAAACCGAGCAATTTACAATACATTTAAAACCACACCACACAATATAAATTAACTTAAAGTCTTTCCGAAGGCAAATGTCTGTGTCTTTTGAGGTTTTTGCCAGGAAAATAAAAGTCTTGGGGTTTGAAGCGGGGAGCCCTATGTGAGTTCTATGACATAAGGATCCAGAGCCCTCGCTTGGGTCCCAACGAACCCTCGCGGGACGTGGTGCTCAAGTGCCAGTATTATTCCACCAAGGATGCCCTGCTGCAGGCAGCCTGTTAAGGCTCCCCCCTTGATCGAGGGGGTTACCCAGAATCTCTTCAACGATGTGGCTCTACGCTTCAGAAGAGAAGAACCCAATGACCTCTTACAGAGCTTCTTCTGCACAAGGATGTCCGGTATCCTGGAGGTTTCCCTTTCACCTCATTGTACCCCATGATGGGGCCCTCATTTCCCTGTGCTCACCAGCTGATTACACTCGACTGTTTGAGGTATTGGGGATCCCCATACCAGCCGATCTATACACACCGCTGGACAGAGGCCGTGGAAGGGAGGTACCGGCCTTACCACAACACCAAGCCTGGGTTAAAACCCATCAACCCACCATTGAAGCTCCTTATAGCTCCCTTCGCTCTTCCAGTTTTGTGCTCCCTGATTTGCCGGGTGTGACGGGACGCCGTCGTCTCTTCCCGTCTGACCTGACTCTCCAGACACCCCCTTACCAGGATCAGCCCGGCTTCTGAGTTGCTGGGAACTCAGTGCCTCGAGCAGCCTGATCCACAGCTCCAGACCCGCTTGTTCTGAACTCCTGCCTTGGAGCCTCTTTGCATTTCCAGAATGCCGCTCAGTGCCTTCTGAGAGTGATTATAGCTGTAGCGTAACTGAGACACCAGGCAGGCTGTATGTTCATTACAGGATACACACTGGCCATTTCACATGGCCTGCTTTTATTTGGTTCAGAATCAGATAACAACAGTTAACATTCCCGCCCCCCAGACATTCCGGCACCACCATTCAGCAGTTCCCCATCAGGTCCTCTCAGAGTGCTCTTGAGCAGGGGCTTCTCTGGTACTGTTCTATGTGTTTAACTTGTATGTATATTGGTTATCCTGTCTTTCCCACTGTACAGCGCTACGGTACTTGGTGGTGCCTTATAATTAACTGCAGTCATACAGAGCACAGGTCCTTGTTTTGGGGGGAATCCAGGGGAGCAGAGGCAATCCAGGGGCACCGTTTGATAGCTCGGGTCCCTAGGGTGTCACAGTCCAAAAAGCACCCAGATCTGGGGTAGGGGCACGAATGGCAGCATATAGTAGATATCCCCCTTGGATGCCGCATGGTCAGGGCTGCTTAAGCTCCTGGGGTCAAGAAAGGCTCAGCAAAGTGGGTTCCCAATGGAGCTCCCTCCTGAAAATCACCACAACGGTAGCTCGTATGAGGATCATCCCACCTTTGAAAAATCACCCCACTGGAGCAGTTAGTTGTTGGGGCGGAGACGTTTAAAGCTTCTGCAGATGGCTCCATTACAGGCAATGAGGTGCATTCCAGGAATGGGATTGGTTGGCCTTTCTAGCTCCTTGGATGGTGATTGGCTGGGGTTTCAAACCCAGCTCATGCTTTCAATCCCAGGCTAACCCTGGTGTCGGATAACACAGTGCATAAGTGACAGGCTTACAGGCATTTTGATTACGTGCTGATGGGGGGGGGGGAAGAGTCACAAAAACACCACTTTAAAACACTAACAGACAAATAGCTTAACTGAGGGGAATAGCAGAGGAGCGAGGGTTTAATAGAGTCCACAGTCTCTGAGCAAGGGGTTCCGTGACAATGATACCTTTAAAACCACACAATATAAATGAACATAAGGTCTTCCCCAAAGCAACGGTCTATGTCTTTCGGGGTTTTCGCCATGGAAATAAAAGTCTTGGGATTTGACGCGGGGAGCGCTATGTCAGTTCCATGACACCGGGCCCTTGTCTTACGATCTGCCCTTCTCTCCCTGGTCCCGTATTCCTCAACCTTGCATTGTCGCAAGATTTTTGACTCCGATGTTTTGTTGCTCGGCTAACCCTCCTATTGCTTTGGTTTGTTCTGACAGTACGGGCTGCAGTGTCCCAACAGATTTTATCAAATTTTGCCTTTGTTTTCCCCTGCACCTTTTTTGCCCTGTTGGCCCCTTGATTTACACTGTTTTTTCACATGCTCCTATGTGTGGTTCTGTTCCCCAATGTACTCTGCTCACCCGGAAATAGTGTTTTTCCTGCCCAATGCTTACACGCATAGAGCAGCCGCCACCTGCGACCCGACTTTTGCCTTCGAACCATCTCCAAACTGGACAATGGCTAGAGGTGACGACAAGCCATAAACTGGGCAATGGATGGAGGCAGTGGCGGCCATTGTGTTCAGGGACTGGGGAATGGCTGGAGGCAGTGGTGCTCTGGCGCTGGGATGTCTGAGGGTGGGGGCAGGAGGGTAAACCATAGGGACAGCTCCATATAAATATTTATTTATTTATTTAGAAAGGATTTTACCAGGAAGGATACATTGAGATTTCTCTTGTTTTCAAGTATGTCCTGGGTTCAAGAACATTGAATTGTTACAGTTGTTAAAGAAATACAAAGTAATAAAAAAGGCAAGATATTAAATACAAAAAAAACCAGCACAATTATACATATTAACAGAAAATGAATATATTCCCTATGTTACATGTTTCCAGGTGCATTCTGTGTTGAGGTATGTTAATAGGGAGCTCTTAAGTGACTTTAGACTGGGGGGGAAGATTCGATGGCGTCTGGGAGGTGCTCTGTAGGAAAATTACCTGTGTTTTGCCAAAGCAACCTAAAATGTGTCTGGCCTTGTTCTTGGGGAAAAACTGCAGCTATAATACACACTCTGCCCATGCCCAGTAGTTTTAAGTGCTACTATTGAGTCCTGATACCGTGTACTCAACTGGGGTACTCCGGGATCTCCTGGCCGCAGGCCTTACTGATGCCGAGGAGACAGGTGGCCGGTGAGGATGATCCTTTATGGGGGTGGACGCTCTTTTTTTGTATTATTCACCTGACTATTGCATGGATCGCACTGTAAATAGCGGTTTCAGTATGGATGAAATGGGATGGGGGGGTTTGTATTACTTTTCTGTCTGTGGGGTTACCGCTATGTACTGCTATAAGATTTTGGGTCTATGGATGTCTGCCTCGGTTGGGACGGGGCGGGGGATTTTTACAGTTTTTTTCTTTTTAACCCTTTCGCTGCTGAGGCTTTTCCCGCCCCTGTGCTGAGGTCATTTTTACCGGTTTTGCTCATCATGTTTAAACGTGTTTTGAAGGCTTATTTTAGTATATGACCCAGACATATTATATATCGTTCTTTCCGTCAGACTCGGCAGATTCATAATATGTCATTATTATATGTATACGTTATGTCATGTCTGTATATTATAACAAAAAATGCAATAAAATATGTATTTTCAATAATTTACAATGTGTAAAGTGTTTTTTTTCACATTTTAACATGCGAGCAATTGCGGTTATATTTTGTATGGGGTGCGCTTGTTAAAAAAATTAGAGATGGGGTCTCGTTACATTTTTTTTGGGGAAAATTACACTATTTTTAACAAACGCACCGCATACAAAAATCGTTAGTGCAGCATCATTGTTCACATTATAATTGAAATGGGAACAATATTGCTGCATTAACAAACCAAAAAAAAAAAGTGTTTATTTTTTTTTTTTATAATTTTTTTTGAATTTTTTTTATTTTATTTTTCATTTTTTTTTTTTTTACAACATTTTTCACTTTCATGTTTGGTATCGTTGGAACGGCCATGCTCTGCTAGCTGCTCCCTAGCTGCCACGGATCGGGAGATAGGGAGTTCATTGGAACTCCCTATCTCCACCGTTGGTGGCAGTTAAGGGTTAAGTCCAGGACTGGCGTCATCGTGCTACGCACGATGACGCCAGTCCTCAGGGGGAGTTCCCGGAGGCTTGGCCGACATCCAAGATGTCGGCCAGCTCCGGGAAAGGATCGCGAATCGGCGCTTTTCAGCGCCGATTCGCGATCCAGCTCCCCAGGGGTTAATGCCAGGCATCATTTGGAAGGGCAGGCTGTGCCCTTCCAAATGGTGCCTGGGTTAACCCCCGCAGAGCCGCCGATCGGGAGGGAGAGAGGTCCGAAGGACCTCCCCCCCTCCCTTTCAGGCGCCTCCTCCGCACATGCGGGGGGCGCCTGAATTAGGTGTCATCGCGCTGCCGCGATGACACCTAATTCCGGCGGCTGTGGTCCCGGATGCCGGGCTGACATCGAGGATGTCAGCCCGCACCGGGGGGGCCAGCGATCGGCCGGAACCCGGCCGAACGCTGACCCCAATGGGAGGACGCGCTCAGCGCGTCCTCCGCATACCAGCGGGAATGCTGAGGACGCGCTGAGCGCGTCCTCAGCATCGAAGTGGTTAATCCACATGGACATTGTATAGTTCGGACGGTCAATAGTGGTTTACATGCTGATATGATGGGGTAGGAGGGGGGTTGTTTTTTTTATTCCACTATGTGGGGTTACTGTTCTGTATTGCTATACTGAGGGTGAGGGGTGTTTTTGCTCCCATTCTCTATATTCAGGTGCTAAAGACACAGCTGTATTTAGGGTTTTTCTTTCTTTATGGGGGGTTGGATTTTCTTGGGGGGCTTTGTGGGAGCTTCTCTCTTTGGAGAGGTGGGGGACGGAGGGGACGCATATATATGAGAAGTGAACAACAAAAAAATACGATTACCAGCGAACAGACCAAAAGGAGCAGTCACTGTTTATCTGGGAGCGGCAAAAACCATGGCAAAATACCTTTATTAAATGTCAACAAGACACTCCCAAATACCAACTAAAAACAACATATACACATGAGCATAGTGAAGGAAAATTAAAGATATAATTGAGGACAGACAATCAAAAAACTGCAGAGATGTGGTGTGAACCTCGGATCCGTGGGTATATATGGCAAACAGTTTGCAGAGTAACCAGCAAAATCTGGGGACTGAATTCCCAATGGAAAAACTACATCCAAAAGGCAGAATTAAAAGAAATAGGCACACAAATGAGCCCAATCACATATTTGCTGCTGTCCCTAAAAATTATTCAGATTCTATTCTAACCCTCACTGATGCTTACAAGACAAACCGCGTTAAAACCAACGAAATTAAACACTCAGATCGAGCTGAGTGTTTAATTTCGTTGGTTTTAACGCGGTTTGTCTTGTAAGCATCAGTGAGGGTTAGAATAGAATCTGAATAATTTTTAGGGACAGCAGCAAATATGTGATTGGGCTCATTTGTGTGCCTATTTCTTTTAATTCTGCCTTTTGGATGTGGTTTTTCCATTGGGAATTCAGTCCCCAGATTTTGCTGGTTACTCTGCAAACTGTTTGCCATATATACCCACGGATCCGAGGTTCACACCACATCTCTGCAGTTTTTTGATTGTCTGTCCTCAATTATATCTTTAATTTTCCTTCACTATGCTCATGTGTATATGTTGTTTTTAGTTGGTATTTGGGAGTGTCTTGTTGACATTTAATAAAGGTATTTTGCCATGGTTTTTGCCGCTCCCAGATAAACAGTGACTGATCCTTTTGGTCTGTTCGCTGGTAATCGTATTTTTTTGTTGTTCCTCATCTTTTCAGGTTTAGTCCTGCTCAGTGAGTGTTGTCTCAAGTTAAACATTTCTTGAGATTAGTGATTGTTGACCATTGTTTGGTACTTTGGTTGTTTTGTTTTTTGGTTATATGAGAAGTGATTGTGATTTGCTCCTGGTGGGGGTTCAATGTCTTCTCAGCTCACGGTTGACGTGCAGTGACGAGCCTGAGCCTTCCTGCCAAATTGGATCTCGGTTTCTGTGCCAAAACAACCATTGGGCCAGGCTAAAGACAAATGTTTTTAATAGAAGACATCCAACTAAATAAAAATCCATGTTTAAATCAGTGGCCCAACGGCATTTAACCCGTTTAAAACATTAGTTACTTATTCAAATTGATGAAAAGTGGTGCTCATGGCACGGTTTCTGTCCATGTTTTATTATATTGATTCTCCACTGATGCGGGGTATTTCGAGTGGTTCACACATGTAGCTTTGGCTACAAATTTTGTATATTTCTAAAGTCAGGGGTTAAACCCTTTGTTATGTGGACCATTGTTGTAGTCATTTATTCACTGAAGTCTTGGAACGGAACAGTAATTAGGTGAATTCCCCCTCCTTTTGAATATAAAGATATTATCCCCAATATTATTTAAACATTTAAGGGGTTATTCAGAGAAAGTCAAACTGGCCCCGAAATGTCACTGAACAGGGAATTTCCCCATACAGTGACATTTCGGGGCCATTCGGCTATTCAGAGAGCAGGCAGTTCGCAAAGTTTTGGCGAATTGCCTGCAAGTACGGCGCCTGTTCCAGGGCAGTGAAATCCCCATAGAGAAGTAATGGTTCATCTAATCAGAGAACACCGAACAGCAGTAAAAAGTTGCCAAAGTGCCCTGATGTTCGGTGGTTTCATTCGGCAGGTTTAATCAGGCGAATCCCATAGGCTTCAATGTTAAAAATATTCCCATTTTAACCCAATAGCTAATAAACCATTTATTATTTTATTCTGCTGTAAAAGGTCTATTTTTTTCTTAATGATCTTTGAGGCCCGTGTCAGACGAACGCAGTGATCACGTCCGTGTTGCCGCACAGTTTAACGTCCGTCGTAGCATAGAATCATGATCAATAGAGACCCACACACGAAGTACGTGCGCACCGAACTGCGCACGCACAACGCACGTGGAAAACGGACGCAAGTTAGGCAAGAACGTAAAACCGCTACCACGGACACACACAGGGTTAGTCAGAGAGCATGAAAAGCAGGAGAATGACTGGAGAATGAAAAATTCGAGGTCAAAATAGCTGATTTGGAAAGTGAGATGAAAGGGAGAATTTTTCTGGTTTGGCTATTTTGACCTAGAATTTTTCATTCTCCAGTCATTCTCCTGCTTTTCACGCTCTCTGAATAACCCTGACAGTGTTTTGTGTGAGTGATGAGATGTCAGACACAGCGCATTTGCATCGTCCAGCACCTTAACGAACAAAATGGCTTTTCATATCCTTTTCAAATTTTTATCATTTTTCATACTAATTTTATTTCCCATAGTTCCCTTTTTTTTTCTACGTCCGTCAAGAAAAATGGACCGTGTGGTGTCTACGGTATCTTCCGTCAGTACGTCTGTCCGTTATGCATGCACACAGAGTGCGCTCTGACTGCGTTCGTCTGACATTAGCCTTAGGCATTTTTCTGGTAAAAAAAAATCTATTATTTTTTTTTAAAAAAAAATAGCGTATTTTCTTTTTTCTGTAACAGACCTTTTTATTATTATTTATAGGACCTTATATTTAAATTCCAGGCATTTTCGTTCAGTAGTTTTTTGCAAACATTTCAATTTTGACACTCTGAAGCGTATTGTTGTTTTTTTATTTTTTTTACCGCGCTCGTCAGCTTACCAGCTTTTTCCAGCAGCTGCTCTGCGCTGTGATCGACGACTCATCGGCTTTTTCCAACATTTTCAGCATGTTTTTTGCGTCTCCTACGGTGGCTTTTCAGCGGGTGTTCGGCAGCTTTGCAGTGGATTTGCGGCGGGTTATCCCTGTGCTCCGGGGACCCTGTGGTGAATGATGAATACATCGCAGGGTGGGGAAATATGATTCCCCGAAGTGCGGGGAACGAGACAGCACCAAAATGTCGGCGACATTTCAGTGCTCTCTGAATAACCCTCTACTATAATAAAAACGGGAATAATCACTTTATTACAATAATATTGTCATTTTATTCCAGCTGGCATAAAGTAAAGCAGCACAATATAGTACTAAGCCTACGACTATGTTCAAATATAAATGTAATTGTATATACATTTTTGTAAATAACAATAAGCTTTGTTTTACATAATGGGTCATCTGGCCACTTGTATGCAAAGTTTGCTGAATTCTATTAAGCTTTCGTGTTGTTTAAAGATGTGATGCCAAATGTGGGAACTGAGTAAAAAGAAAAGAAAACACAAACAAATACATTAATATCTTTAAGTAAACTGATTTTTCACATGCCTTCATTGCAATATATCAGTCAAGGCTATTTTAACATATGCAGGATATTGTATACTTGACAAGTAGCATGCTGTGCCATTACCTGTTAAAAAAACCCCGTCAATACTATCCTCATAATGCTAAAGTTATGCAACATATTGTAAAGCGTTGAGTAGACAAGGCACAACATGCAGTATAAGCATAGGGTCATTATTTATTAAAGCTATGCACGAAGTCACGCAAACCATTAACCCCTTCTTTTGTGATCAATTTTTGTTAAAAACATTTACTTGAAACAAGGAATGTACACTTATCATTTAGAGGAAAAAAATAATTGTTTGTGCAAATTTCTATTGTAAAGTAGTTTACAATTTTAAATAATGTGAATTGACAGAATTGTAATTTCTTATTTATTTATACCTATCTTTTACAGGTAGGTTTCAGACAGAGGTGATGTTCCTGATATTGCAATATTTCACACTTACGGGGTTATTCACAAAGCACCGAAATGTCAGTGCTTTTCATTTTGGTGTACTACAGCGATTTCATTTCGCCAAAACTACGGTGAATTCAGTATTCGCCGTAGAGCGCCGAAGATGGAGGAGTCAAAGCCTCATGAAAAATTGGTGAACTTAGTTGAAGAGCAGTGAACTGGCTTTGGTGAAATTCACTGAACTAAAAAAAAAAAAAAAAAGGAACTCTCCTACTCTCTTAATAGGTGTTTAAACTGTAAATTAAAAGGTGTCTAAATAATAAAAAAGGTCCTTTGAAAAATATATTTTTTTTAACAGATTAGCACCATGGGACCAGAGGCGAGTGAAGAATATCTTATTTCATTGTAGGTGTTAACACCAGGGTCTTAGAGACAATTTCTTTAAATATTTTTTTTTATAATAGTGTAGCGCTGTATTAGTGTGGCTCTATGTAATTGACTGTTGCTGCCACTAGAGGGAGACAGACCCTGGAGACGTTATGGGCTATGCTGGACTAAAAAGACTTCATCTCCCAGAAACCTTGGCAAAGGGAACAGGAAGTGGGTGTACTGGCGCGAGGAGAGACATCCGAAGCCTCGTGCAAGACACGGGCAGAGCGAGTAGAGCGACGGAAGGAGTAGGACGCACGCAGGACACTGTCAGGGATCGCAACCAGGCCGGAGTATGGACGCTGCCATATTCGGTGCTGGAGATTGGGGACGGAGATTGTGCTGTCACCTACTGCATTCTACTAAGCAACCAGAAGGACCACCAAGTTCCAGCAGGACCCCGAGTGAGGAGGCAGCAAGGATCGATTGGTAGTGCAGGCGGCGGATCGATTCCGGTAGGAGAGAACGGCGATCGGGAGAGCGGATTCGTTGGCACCGGGTTCCAGTTGCGGAGAGAGATCCTTGGTTGAGTCATCGATTCTGGACACTTTGTTCGTCGGATGGGTGAGAGGCCTCAAGGCCTACGGTTCCGAAACGAAAGTGCGCACTTGGTTAATTGCTTCATTCCACAGGGCCCCAACGTTGACTAGTCGAAGAGAATTTTGCTCATTCACTGGCCAGTTGAATATAGTACCCGGGTACCCTAAGACACTATCTTTTGAGCCATTTTTGAACGGGATTTAAACTCGCAAACTGAGGGGTATTTACCGTTTCTTGTGCTGGTGTGGTATATAGTGTGGTGAGACGATCCTGGGGTTATTCAGCGGCTCCTCCAGGGGTGAGCGCTACAATAGCTTGAGCTGAGAATAGTGTTCTACCCGGTAAATTACTTTCTATTTTCACACTGATCTGTTGTTAACGGCTTCTGTACAAAGTATAGGAGCTGTTAACTTACAGTAATGAGACACTAATGCAAAACTTGTGGCTCGGTCACAATAACGGCTCAACGCATTAAGTTAACAACTGAAGCCATTATACTTAATAGCCCTGTTGGAATGGGACCCACAGTTTGAGCACTTTTTTTTTAGTGTTGATGGGGGGCTGTTCCTCCCTGTTGCTTTGCAGTAGTAGATGTTAGCAGGAGTGATATCTCTCTGATAAATGACTTTGTGCAGATCAAGCCAGTATTAAAAAAGGAAGGAGATTAGGTTTTATGGACTCAATTTTTTTTATTTTTTTTAGTGTAAAAATGTGTATAGATTATTTGAGTATGAAGGAGTTAATCTTCATGCATCCTTCAGATTTTCTATGGGGCATGGTAGACTCCCTTGAATGGAACGTCATAGAAAAATCAGAGGTCGGGAAGTTTGCAGGGATTCTCAAACATTTCTGAAAAAATACATTCTTCACCAAAGTGCAGTTCAGAATTATCTGGTAAGGCTGGGGTCAGACGAGCGTGATTTCTACGGACTGTACGTCCGTGCACACGGACGTACGTCAGTACGGAAGACACAGTAGTGGTCACACAGTCCGTTTTTTTCACTGACGTTTATTTTTTGACGGATGTAGGAGGAAAAATAAATTAAAAAGCAAAACCATTTTGTCCGTGAAAAATGCTGGACGTATAAATGCAGTCCGTCTGACCACATTCCATCACTCACACACAAAGCTATGCAGACGTTGCGGACGCAGCGCACTTTGTGCGGTCGTTCTAGGGGATGTACGTTCCTGCCTGCCTTGCGTCCGTGGGCCGCGGCCGTTGTGCGTCCGCAGTTCAGTGCGGTCGTACTTCGTGTGTCGGGCTCCGATGGGCTGTCATGCTATCACGGACGTACTTTTAGGCGCCATCACGGACGTGAACACTACGCTCGTCTGACCCCAGCCTTAATGGTGGGATACATTTTGCTGTGTTGACTCTGTACCCCAGCACATTTAATTTGTACTAAACAATAAGAAAGAGAAATGAATAGTCCGTTTGAGCATATGTGCTTCCAAAGTCTGTAATACTATATAGATTATCCCTTTTTGTGCATTGGCCTTTTATATTAAATCGCTAAGAAGCTCATGGCCACTTTTACATTCAGGGTTATTCAAAGAGATCCGAATGGCTCCCGAAAGGGAACCAAATGCTGAAATTCAGCGTTCGGTTACCTTTCTTGGCCATTCGGCTATCTAGAGAGCAGGCAAATCGCCAAATCCTGGCGAATTGCCTGCACATACGGTGCCTGTTCGAGGGCAGTGAAATCCCCATAGAGAAGCAATGCTTCGGCTATTCAGAGAACACAAACCAGCAGTGAAAGGTTCCCCTAATGCCCTGCCATTCGGTGATTTCATGCGGCAGATTTATTCAGGGGAATCCCATAGGCTTCAATGTTAAAAATATTCCTGTTTTAATTCAATATCTAATAAACCATTCATTATAAAATTCTGCAGTAAAGAGTCTCTTCATTTTATAGATTTTTTATAGGATATTTTAAGCATTTTTCTGGATTTTTTTAACTTTACTTAGTTTGCTTGAATGTTTGAAAAGTGAAACGCTGTTTTCAAAGAAACTACTGAGCGAAAATGAAATTTACATATGAGGTCCAATGAATAATAAAAAGGGCTGTTACAGAAAATTTTTTTTTTAATTTATTCACTCCATTCGTCTGCGGTGTTGGCTTTTTCCAAGTCTGAGTGTGATCGGCTCCTGCTCAGATTTTTCCGGCGTTTTCGGGGGTTAATCCAGATGTTTTTGCGGGTTTCGGTGTGCATTCGCCCTTGTTTTGTGGAGAGTTTTCGGTGGGTTTGCAGCGACTTTTCCCTGCATTTCGGCGGCCCCGTGGTGCTGGCTGAATACACCACAGGGTCGCCGAAATGGTATCGCCAAATCGCACCGAATTGAAGAAAACGAAAAGTCACCGAACGTGCGGTGGCTTTTCGATTCTCTTTGAATAACCCTGATAGTCAACATTGAAGTCTTCACATGTAGTGCTTGGTTGTTCTTGCTTCACATTCAATGACTCAAATATCTTCAGCTATGGGCATTCCTGTTCTTGCTGCAGTAGATTGTCTTCAGCAAATGCTCAGATGGATACGGGTCCGATTAGGACTTGATTCCAATAAAGAACATTCCATTTGAAAACCTCACTTGTTTTTTATACATTATATGCAGCTGTCCTTGCTTTTGCATGGTGAAGGGCATTGCAAAGGATTGAGGAATACAGGTGCATCTCAATAAATTAGAATGTCGTGGAAAAGTTAATTTCTTTCATTAATTCAACTCAAATTGTGAAATTTGTGTATTAAATAAATTCAATGCACACAGACTGAAGTAGTTTAAGTCTTTGGTTCTTTTAATTGTGAAGATTTGGCTCACATTTAGCAAAAACCCACCAATTTACTTAATCTCAAAAAATTAGAATACTTCATAAAACCAATAAAAATAAAAAAAATTAGGGAATTGTTGGCCTTCTGGAAAGTATGTTCATTTACTGTAAATGTATTCAATACTTGGTAGGGGCTCCTTTTGCTTTAATTACTGTCTCAATTCGGCCTGGCATGGAGGTGATCAGTCTGTAGCACTGCTGAGCTGCTATGGAAGCCCAGGTTTCTTTGACAGTGGCCTTCAGCTCATCTGTATTTTTTGGTCTCTTGTTTCTAATTTTCCTCTTGACAATACCCCATAGATTCTCTATGGGGTTCAGGTCTGGTGAGTTTGCTGGCCAGTCAAGCACACCAACACCATGATCATTTACCCAACTTTTGATGTTTTTGGCAGTGTGGGCAGGTGCCAAATCCTGTTGGAAAATGAAATCAGCATCTTTAAAAAGCTGGTCAGCAGAAGGAAGCATGAAATGCTATAAAAATTTCTTGGTAAACGGGTGAAGTGACTTTGGTTCTCAAAAAACACAGTGGATCAACACCAGCAGATGACATAACACCCCAAATCATCTCAGACTGTGGAAACTTAAGACTGGACTTCAAGCAACTTGGGCTATGAGCTTCTCCACCCTTTCTCCAGACTCTAGGACCTTGGTTTCCAAATGAAATACAAAACTTGCTCTCATCTGAAAAGAGGACCTTGGACCACTGGGCAACAGTCCAGTTCTTCTTCTCCTTACCCCAGGTAAGACACATCTGACGTTGTCTGTGGATCAGGAGTGGCTCAACAAGAGGAATACGACAATGTAGCCAAATTCTTTGACACGTCTGTGTGTGGTGGCTCTTGATGCCTTGACCCCAGCCTCAGTTGGTTCCTTGTGAAGTTCACCCAAATTCTTGAATCGATTTTGCTTGACAAGTCTCTCAAGGCTGCTGTGCTCTCGGTTGGTTGTGCATCTTTTTCTTCCACACTTTTTCCTTCCACTCACCTTTCTGTTAACATGCTTGGATACAGCGCTCTGTGAACAGCCAGCTACTTTGGCAATGAATGTTTGTGGCTTACCCTCCTTGTGTAGGGTGTTAATGATGGTCTTCTGGACAACTGTCAGATCAGCAGTCTTCCCCATGATTGTGTATCCTAGTCAGGGCCGGTGCTAGACTATTTTGCGCCCTAGGCAAGACCAGCTACTTGCACCCCCCAAAAAAAGAAAGCTCACATGGGTGTATTTGCCCCAGCTCTCACATGGATATATTGCCCCCGCTCACATGGGTACATTTGCCCCCAGATCACATGGGTACATTTGCCCCAGCTCCCATGGGTACATTTGCCCCCAGCTTACATGGGTATATTTGCCTCCAGCTCACACATGGAGATATTGCCCCAGCTAACACATGGCATGGAGACATTGCCCCAGCTAACACATGGCATGGAGACATTGCCCCAGCTCACACATGGCATGGAGACATTGCCCCAGCTCACACATGGCATGGAGACATTGCCCCAGCTCACACATGGCATGGCAATATTGCCCCAGCTAACACATGGCATGGATATATTGCCCCAGCTCACACATGGATATCTGCCCCCAGGCTCACACATTGATATCTGCCCCCAGGCTCACACATTGATATTTGCCCCAGGCTCACACATGGATATCTGCCCCCAGGCTCACACATTGATATTTGCCCCAGGCTCACACATGGATATTTGTCCCAGGCTCAGACATGGATATTTGCCCCCAGGCTCTGGATACTTGCCCCAGCTCACACATGGATATTTGCCTCCAGCGCTGTCTCCGTCTTCCTCGTAGCCAGTCCCAATACTTTGTGGCGTCGCCGCTGGCGTCAAGGAGACGGAGGCGTGGACTTGGTCCAGGAAACTGAAAGCACCAAGTCCACGCCTCCGTCTCCTTGACGCCGGCGGCGACGTATTGGGGCTGGCACGTGGCCAGCCCCAGACTAACCCACGGGCAATTTTTTTTTTCTAATTGGTCGGGCCAGCTGAGCCCTAGGCAGGCACTGCTCTCTAGGCGCCCGCCTAGCGGAAGCGCTGGCCCTGATCCTAGTGAACCAAACTAAGAGACCATTTTGAAGGCTCAGGAAACCTTTGCAGGTGTTTTGAATTTAAACAAAAGAAAAAAAATCACAAAGATCAGCAACCAAGTGAGGCTACTGTCTCCTATCATGGGAGTGACGAAGAAAATGTTTAATAAACCTTTATTAACTGAAGAAACTCCCAAATTCAAAGATTAAAACCAATAAAACACATACAACAATGAGGGATATTGGCATTCAAGTAAGAGTGACCACTAGTGCTTAACACCACCGTAGTATACCCTCAATACAAAAATTATATAGAAAATTGCTTCCTCAATATATCTAGTACCATGCCATATCCCAGATCAAAGACCATTCGGATAGAGGTTAATGGCCAAAGTTGAGTGTGTTTTGAGTTGATTAGTTGATTGGCATGTCAAAATATTCTAATTTGTTGAGACAGTGAATTGGTGGGTTTTTGTTAAATGTGAGACAAATCATCACAATTAAAAGAACCAAAGACTTAAACTACTTCAGTCTGTGTGCATTGAATTTATTTAAGAAAATAAACAAAAAACAAAAAAAAGGAGGAGGTGAGGCCAATAGGTACTCTATTAAGGATTGAACCTTGAGGCTAAGTTTACACTAAGAAAAGATCTGAACGGAAGTTCAGAAAAAGTACCATAAAAAACCGTGGAGGCTATAGACTTCCCATCAAACCCTGCCACTAAATTTTATTAGACATTCAAACGAGAAAAAGGAAGAGAAACATATACATTTAAAATAATTAGTAGTTTGACATGATTGTTAAGGCGATATGAAGGTGATCTATTGTTAATATCACTGAATTGGAAGGAGGTCTATATCAAGAGGAAAGTGAACATAATCCGGTCTATACAGATAATGGTGTGTGATACAGTTAAATCTATCGTTAACCACAGATTGTTCATATATCTCAGGGTGATCCGTATCTCAAGACCCTAATGTATTCGTGATAATAAGGAAGGTTGCATAACACATTAATGGACATGTGTGTTACTCAATAGTGAAACATAACTCAATTAGGAAGATGATTTTGTGTTGAAAAATTTAGCCATCATGAGATTACCATAATGTCAGTGCAGTCTATAGATTGGGTGTATAGTTAATTAAAGCAACCAACATTTGCTACTAATTAGGTTAATGCAAAATAGATTTGGTTGGTAATTCATGTATAAATTTTAATTGTTCATTTTCAAAGAACCGGAGTAGCTGTTAAACAATATTTCATCAATTCCATAACCCATTCAATACATAGCTCATGGTAGCATATTATATATACATATACTGTCCATCAGTATTCATTTGACGTCCTCTGGAAGTCTCTAGGTCTTAATCTAACCATTCAAGGACTTCTATGGCAGACTAAAGACGGTAATGATGTATGCAAAGTTGCAATTTGTATCAGAAGATATACATGTCACCGCTTTCTAAATTCATCCGCAAGGGACGTATATTAAGCAGTAGAAAAAGGCTTAGAGTGTTATGTACAGAATAAATACATGTCAATTGATTGATGAGTAATTGTAACGTCAGCGGGCTATCATTAGACCTGTAGGTTATGTCCACCATGGGGAAGGCAATGCAGTTGTAAGTCTTGCCATATAGAGATAACCAATATTCATCTGGCTAGATTTTGGTTAAACACCGCCATTCACATCTATGCGTAGCGTTTATAAACTAGCAAACCCCCATTGCAAGCAATTGGTATGTATACAAAGGCGCAGATGGTATTGAGACAAAGTATCACAGTTGCCAATACTAGCGTCTTGGATGGGTTACTTTAACTCATACAGCAGAAACCCCACCACGATTTAAGGAGATATACGGACTCTGCAGGAAATTTCTCTGCTGGAAATTGAAATTTTGCAAGCATTATCGCTGATTATAAGTCCGTATATCTCCTTAAATTGCAACTTTGCATACATCATTACCGTCTTTAGTCCGCCATAGAAGTCCTTGAATGGTTAGATTAAGACCTAGAGACTTCAGAGAGACGTCAAATGAATACTGATGGACAGTATATGTATATATAATATGCTACCATGAGCTATGTATTGAATGGGTTATGGAATTGAATGAAATATTGTTTAACAGCTACTCCGGTTCTTTGAAAATGAACAATTAAAATTTATAGATGAATTACCAACCAAATCTATTTTGCATTAACCTAATTAGTAGCAAATGTTGGTTGCTTTAATTAACTATACACCCAATCTATACACTGCACTGACATTATGGTAATCTCATGATGGCTAAATTTTTCAACACGAAATCATCTTCCTAATTGAGTTATGTTTCACTATTGAGTAACACACATGTCCATTAATGTGTTATGCAACCTTCCTTATTATCACGAATACATTAGGGTCTTGAGATACGGATCACCCTGAGATATATGAACAATCTGTGGTTAACGGTAGATTTAACTGTATCACACACCATTATCTGTATAGACCGGATTATGTTCACTTTCCTCTTGTCAGGATCACCACGCTCTGCCCCTGTCACTCACGCTACCCTGCAGATTCCAAGACCCTTGCATGAACAATTCATCTTCCTGATTCTACCGTCCTGCCCTGTATCCACACCTGCCCTTCATCATCCCTGATCAGCCCTGCATATAAGGGAGTCCTGCCCCCTACCCAGAACTTCCACATTGAAGTTACTAACTGCAAAGACCTGTGTACTGAAGCGCCCTGAAACCGCCCAACCATCTCCTGAACTCTCTACTCCAGACCCCAAGGACTTCCTGCCATAATCTGGACTCTCATTCCTACACTTACCGGTAACCCTCCCATCCTGCTCCCCCTCTGCCAGCCTTGCCGTGTACCGAACCCCTGCTATACCACCGACTATTCTCTGCCAGCCTTGCCGTGTACCGAACCCCTGCTATACCACCGACTATTCTCTGCCAGCCTTGCCGTGTACCGAACCCCTGCTATACCGACTATTCTCTGCCAGCCTTGCCGTGTACCGAACCCCCTTGCTGAACCCTGACGACTCTATTACCTGTATCCTGTATGATTTCATACCACAGTGTTTATGTGTAATAAACACTTCTTTTGTTTATTCTAAAACCTGTCTTGATCACTGCATCTTGGGCTCACAACCTCAACCTGCTACACAACCCGCAGTTAAACGTGACACCTCTTGATATAGACCTCCTTCCAATTCAGTGATATTAACAATAGATCACCTTCATATCGCCTTAACAATCATGTCAAACTACTAATTATTTTAAATGTATATGTTTCTCTTCCTTTTTCTCGTTTGAATGTCTAATAAAATTTAGTGGCAGGGTTTGATGGGAAGTCTATAGCCTCCACGGTTTTTTATAGTACTTTTTCTGAACTTCCGTTCAGATCTTTTCTTAGTGTAAAATTGAATTTATTTAATACACAAGTTTCACAATTTGAGTTGAATTATTGAAATAAATGAACTTTTCCACGACATTCTAATTTATTGAGATGCACCTGTATAAACCTAACTACACAAAATCCATCCATTTGTTTGTGGCCTGTGGATGGGATGTGAGGGGGTACAAGGTTTACATATGCTTCAGCTTACATTTTAACCGTTTCGCTGCTGAGGCATTTCACGCCTGTGTGCTGAGCTCAATTTTACCGGTTTCGCTCATCATTTTTAACAGCGTTTTCAAAGCCTTATTTTAATATATGATATTTAATAAGAAACCAAACCTCTAATTGTGTTTATTTTCACACGGTATAATGGGAATAAGCGCAGATGACATTTTTTTCTTTGTTATGTTTCACGCATGTTGTTGGGCTGGATGCATTTGGTGGTTGCAGCCTCCCCATCAGGCAATAGGCGCGACCCCACCCTTCCTGTACTTTTAATATATGACCCAGACATATTATATATCGTTCTTTCCGGCAGATTCATAATATATCATTATTATATGTATACGTAATTTCCTGTCTGTAGATTATAGAAAAAAATGCAATAAAATTAGAATTTTCTATAATTTACAATGTGTAAAGTGTTTTTTTTCCACATTTTAACATGCGAGCATTTGCGGTTATATTTTCTATGGGTTTTGCTTGTTAAAAAAATTAGAAATAGGGTCTCGTTACATTTTCTTGGGGGGAAAATTACGCGATTTTTAACAAACGCACCGCATACAAAAATCGTTAGTGCAGCATCATTGTTCACATTATAATTGAAATGGGAACAATATTGCTGCATTAACAAAAAAAAAAAAAAATTGTTTATTTTTTATTTATTTTTTCATGTATTTTTTTTTTTTACATGTACATGGTCAAGTACATACCAAACATGTACATGGTCATGTTTGGTATCGTTGGAAAGGCCATGCTCTGGCCGATCCAACAATACCAAACATTAACCCCTAGCTGCCACGGATCGGGAGATAGGGGGTTCCAATGAACCCCCTATCTCCACCATTGGTGGCAACTAGGGGTTAACTCCAGGACTGACGTCATCGCGCTATGCACGATGACGCCAGCCCTCAGGGGTAGTTCCTGGCAGCTATGGGAGAGGATCATGATTCAGCACTTTTCGGCGCCGAATCGTGATCCGGCACCCAAGGGGTTAAAGCCAGGCACCGTTTGGAAGGGCAGGCTGTGCCCTTCCAAACCGTGCCTGGCTTTGATCGCTGGCCCCCGGCGATCGGGCGGGAGAGAGGTCCGAAGGACCTCCCTTTCAGGCACCTCCTCCGCACTCACGGGGGGCGCCTGAAACAGATGTCATCGCGCCGCCGCGGTGACATCTGTC
Organism: Leptobrachium leishanense; assembly: GCA_009667805.1. Classification (NCBI taxonomy): domain Eukaryota; kingdom Metazoa; phylum Chordata; class Amphibia; order Anura; family Megophryidae; genus Leptobrachium; species Leptobrachium leishanense. The sequence continues at coordinate 243,218,306 of CM019064.1, read as the reverse complement.
TCCCCCCCCCCCCGGGTCTTGGAGTGCCGGGCTGACATCCAAGATGTCAGCCTGCACTGGGGGGGCCAGCAATCGTCCGGAATCCCGGCCGATTGCTGCCTCCTGTGCTATGGACACGCTCAGTGCGTCCATAGCACAGGATGTGCACTTGGCAGGACACGCTGAGCGCTTCCTTAGCAGTGGTTAAAACAGTGGTATGTGGAGGGGGTTAGGAGGGGTTATTATTTAACCCCTTCATTCTCCCCCTCCTTTTTTAACTATAGCGTATCCCCTTAAAAAAATCTGTAAATCTTGACATGCTCGGCGGCTACCAGGCATGTACTGGCCATCGGGACTACCAGGAGATTCCTGGTGGGCCTGGCCGCCGGCCGAGCCTGGGGATCGCCTGGGCCTGGCCACCAGCCAAGCCTGGGGAATCGCCTGGGCCTGGACGCCAGCCGATCCTGGAGATCGCCTGGACCTGGCCGCCAGCCAATCCTGGGGATCGCCTGGGCCTGGCCGCCGGCCGAACCTGGGGATCGCCTGGGCCTGGCCGCCGGCCGAGCCTGGGGATCGCCTGGGCCTGGCCGCCAGCCAAGCCTTCTCTGCGCATGCGCTCGCAACCAGCGGCGGTTGGCTGCGCGCGAATGCAACCGCCGCGGCACGAGCCGGCTGTGCGCTCGCCGCGGCGGTTACGAGATGCACACGCAGCAGCCGGGTAGAGGCTGCGCTCGCAGCCTCTACCCGGCTGCCGCGCGCATCCAACCTCTGAGCGGCGAAGGGAAAGTTTCCTCGCTTCCGCTCTTTGAAGGACCCAAGCCACGGTCACGTGGGTGCGGCTTGGGTCCTTCAACGAGCGGAAGCGAGGAAACTTTCCCTGCGCCGCTCAGGCAGGTAAGTATGCGGAGACGGAGCTCCAGGGGCAGCTGTCCGAATGCCGATAGAGCATTCGAACAGCCGCCCCATGTCTGGTCTGGGGTCTGAGCGTGGGGGCAAATATCCATGAGAGCGTGGGGGCAATATCCACGAGCTGGGGCAATATTAAAAATAGACTGCCCTCTGGGCAGGCTTTCCAACTAGTTTACTATAAAAAATATAATGAAAAAAATGGTAAAAACACACTTTTTCATAATTTAATCCCCAAAGTCTACAACCACCAAAAAGACCCCGGCTAAATAGTTTCAGAATTTTGTCCCGAGAATAGAAATACCCAATTTTTACATGGTTTTGCTTTTTAACCCCTTCATTGCTGAGCCAGTTCACCTATGTGCGCTGAGCTCATTCTGACTGTTTTATGCTCATTACTGTTAGATGACAGCCTAGGTCCTATTTAACTAAACCCCCAGACAATTTTTTTTTTTTTTTACAACGAACCTAGTCATGTTTGGTATCATTGGAAAGGCCATGATCAGGCCTTTCCAATGATGTCCAGCATGACCATCTAACAGATCGGGAGATAGGGGGATCCTTTGGATCCCATTATCTCCCCTTGGCAGATATGGTGGGGATGTCAGTGGATGGGGGTGACCTGGAGGCTTGGCTGACATCCACGTTGTCCGCCCCCTCCAGGTTTGAATCACGATTTGGCGCAAATTTGCACCGAATTGCGATCCGGCAGCGAAATTGTTAATGCTGCACACCGCTGAAAAGGGGAGACTCTCCCCTTTCCAGCGGTGCAGCTTGCAGCACTCTAGCTTCAATGGTTGGGGAGATAGAAGGCTCCGAATGAGCCCCCCCTCCCCTCCATTGATTTCAATGGGGGCGCCTGCTGATGACGTCACCACGCAGCGTGGTAACGTCATCGGGCTCGCCGGCCCATCTAAATCATGGAGCAGGCTTCCTCCCTGCCATATCTGCAAGGGATCCAGCGAAGGAGGTAAGCATCGGGCAGGGAGGGAGGTTAGGAGCCGCTGATGTACTTTGTACGTCCGCGGGTCTTATGGAGACCAGTGGGCAGGACGTACATAGTACGTCAGCGGTCATTAAGGTATTAGTCATTTTGTATTTTTTAATGGACCTTTTTTATTAATTAGACACAGTTTTATTGATTTAAACTCCTATTAGGAGAACAGGGGACTTTTTTTCAGTTCAGAGGAATTTTCCGATGCCAATTCGGCGCGATTCAGTGGTTATAGGTGCAATTCGGCGGTTTTCACCGACACCGGATAACTGTTTCAATGACTCCATTTTCATCAAAACACTGTGAACATTCACTTATGGGGTTATTCAAAGAGATCCGAATTGTGGCCGAAAGGTAGCCGAACACTGAAATTCAGCGTTCGGTTTCCTTTCCTGGCCATTCGGCGGCGGGTTTTCCCTGCACTACGGGGTCCCTGCGGTTCTTGCTGAGTACGCCGTAGGGTCGGCAAAATATTATCGCTGAATCGCCCCGAAGTGCAGGGAATGAAAAGTCACCGATCGTACGGTGACTTTGATTCTTTTTGAATAACCCTGTAAATAGTGAATTCCCTGTATTTTTCAGAGAAATGGAATCACTGAAGTGCGGCGAAACACAAAGCACTGAAATTGCACGCAATTTAAAAGAACATAAAATATGTTTTGATTTCATTAATTGCCAAAAAATCCAAACAGAATCTTTAGCTCCAGCCCATAGAGATCTTAAGTCGGCCCTGTGTGTTTTATATCGGAGTGGGCAGGTCAGGATGAAGTCCAGGGCTGCTTTTTTGTCTCAGTCCAGCCCTGGTTGCTACTGTTGTTTTTATACACTTCCACCACTGGGGAATGGAGAAACTAACCCAGAAGTATTCTCTACCATTATTATTGTTTTTTACTTTTTTTATTTTACTGTAACACCTCACCATAAAATATTGGGAAACTGACATGTCGGGCGGAAGGGGGGGGGGTTTGGAATCAAAACTGGTGGTCCCTAACTGTTCCTGTGAATGTGCTTCCTCTTAATAATCCAATTCAAATTTTGATAATTTTTTTCCCAGGACTTGGACTTGTATGTTACACATGATGCATAAATTCCACTAGGGGGCAATATCTTAATCTTCTTTATATAATAGAAGCGGTTTCACTTGTTACATCAGATTGTGTTACAGACATCCCCAGGGTGAATTTTCTATAGCAAATTATACACATTAGTTAGTGCTCGCTACTAAACTAAATTATAAAAGCTCATTTTTGGCTGCTCACATTCCCTTTATGGGGGGGCGACTGTTCTTGATTTATGGAATAGTTCCTTTTATGTCTCCATGGTCAAAAGAACTAACAATCTAAAGATGATTACAGCTGGGAACTGAGCGTGTAACCTCTTTACACCTTTTGCTTCAGTGTTTTAATATTTTGTTTGTCATTCTCTCTGTTATATACTTCTTTACTCTGTAGTGAGGTAACTCCGAACATTTTTTTGCTACAGAAATAAGTATAAATAAAATAATTAACACAAATTATTTTTGGGGGTGGATATTGACATTATGACATGATTTGTATAAAATAGCTGTTTAATAGTTCCTTCGTATTGTAGTAGAATACAATTTGTTTAATGATTTAATGTGCATACAGTATATGCTGCATATGGGGAATGTAGCACATGAGCTCTGTGAAGCAGTTCTTTGAATTGCTGTGATCTGTAAATGGCTTCTGCAATAATAAACTTAACATATACACTATATTGCCAAAAGTATTCGCTCACCCATCCAAATAATCAGAATCAGGTGTTCCAATCACGTCCATGGCCACAGGTGTATAAAAATCAAGCACTTAGGCATGCAAACTGTTTTTACAAACATTTGTGAAAGAATGGGTCGCTCTCAGGAGCAGAGTGAATTCCACCGTGGAACTGTGATAGGATGCCACCTGTGCAACAAATCCAGTCGTGAAATTTTCTCTCTTCTAAATATTCCACGGTCAGCTGTATTATAAGAATGTGGAAGTGTTTGGGAACGACAGCAACTCAGCCACGAAGTGGTAGGCCAGGTAAACTGACGGAGCGGGGTCAGCAGATACTTAGGCGCATAGTGCGAAGAGGTTGCCAACTTTCTGCAGAGTCAATCGCTACAGACCTCCAAATTCATGTGGACTTCAGATTAGCTCAAGAACAGTGCGCAGAGAGCTTCATGGAATGGGTTTCCCTGGCCGAGCAGCTGCATCCAAGCCATACATCGCAAAGTGCAATGCAAAGCGTCGGATGCAGTGGTGTAAAGCACGCCACCACTGGACTCTAGAGCAGTGGAGACGCGTTCTCTGGAGTGACGAATCGCACTTCTCCATCTGGCAATCTGATGGACGAGTCTTGGTTTGGCGGTTGCCAGGAGAACGGTACTTGTTTGACTGCATTGTGCCAAGTGTAAAGTTTGGCGGAGGGGGGATTATGGTGTGGGGTTGTTTTTTAAGAGCTGGGCTTGGCCCGTTAGTTCCAGTGAAAGGAACTCTGAATGCTTCAGCATACCAAGACATTTTGGACAATTCCATGTTCACAACTTTGTGGGAACAGTTTGGAGCTGGCCCCTTCCTCTTCCAACATGACTGTGCACCAGTGCACAAAGCAAGGTCCATAAAGACCTGGATGACAGAGTCTGGTGTGGATGAATTTGACTGGCCTGCACAGAGTCCTGACCTCAACCTGATCGAACACCTTTGGGATGAGTTAGAGCGGAGACTGAGAGCCAGGCCTTCTCGTCCAACATCAGTGTGTGACCTCACAAATGTGCTTCTGAAAGAATGGTCAAAAATTCCCATAAACACACTCCTAAACCTTGTGGACAGCCTTCCCAGAAGAGTTGAAGCTGTTATAGCTGCAAAGGGTGCCCAACATCATATTGAACCCTATGGATTAGGTATGGGATGTCACTTAAATTCATATGTGAGTTAAGGCAGGTGAGCGAATACTTTTGGCAATATAGTGTATATTCTCACCGGCCACTTTATTAGATACAACTGTTCAATTGCTTGTTAACATGAATTGCTAATGAGCCAATCACATGGCAGCAACTCAATGCATTTTGGCATCTAGACATGGTGAAAACGACTTGCTGAAGTTCAAACTGAGCATCAGAATGGGGAAGAAAGGGTATTTAAGGGACTTTGAACGTGGCATGGATCTTGGTGCCAGAGGGTTTGGGTTGAGTATTTCAAAAACTGCTGATCTAGGATTTTCACGCACAACCATCTCTAGGGTTTACAGAGAATGGTCCGAAAAAGAGTTGTTTGGACGAGAATGCCTTGTTGATATCAGAGGAGAATGGGGAGACTGCTTCAAGATGATAGAAAGGCAACAGTAACTCAAATAACCACTCGTTCTAACCAAGGTATGCAGAATACCATCTCTGAATGCACAACTCATCCAACCTTGAAGCAGATCGGCTACAGCAGCAGCAGACCACGCCGGATGCCACTCCTGTCAGCTAAGAACAGGAAACTGATGCTACAGTTTGCACAGGGTCACCAAAATTGGACAATAGAAGATTGGAAAAATGTTGCATGGTCTGATGAGTGTTTATTCCCGCTGCGACATTCAGATGGTAGGATCAGAATTTGGACTAAACCACATCAAAGCATGGATCCATCCTGTTTGTATCAACAGTGCAGGTGGTAGTGTAATAGTGTGGGGGATATTTTCTTCTCACAATTTGGGTCCCTTAGTACCAAATGAGCATTGTTTAAATGCCACGGCCTAGCTGCCGTCCCTTAATGATCACAGTGTATCCATCTTGTGATGGCTACTTCCAGCAGGATAATTCACCATGTCACAAAGCTCAAATCATCTCAACCTTTCTTGAACATGATAATGAGTTCACTGGACTCCAATGGCCTCCACAGTCACCAGATCTCAATCCAATAGATCACCTTTGGGAAGTGGTGGAACGGGAGATTCGCATCATGGATGTGCAGCCGACAAATCTGCAGCAACTGCGTGATGCTCTCATGTCAATATGGACCAAAATCTCTAAGAAATGTTTCCAACACCTTGTTGAACCTATGCCATGAAGAATTAAGGCAGTTCGGAAGGCAAAAGGGATCCAATCCGGTACTAGCAAGGTGTAACTAATAATATGGTCGTGAGTGTGTATATATATATATATTTGTCATGGTTAAAATGCACCATGGCTAAATTACATAGGTCGCTATAATTCCTATGATCTACATACATGCGCTGAAGGTTTATGGTTCTGATGTACTTTGTGCTTAAGATCAACAATGACTTCGATAGATTAATGAATAATCGTAAATCTAGCGAACACCTTGTAAATTATTAATAATACATTATTAATCATTAAACTGTTAATCAGCCTTTTCTATGGGAAACAACCATAAAGCAGGAGCAATTGCTACTTACTTCCCAAAATGGTTGGTCTTGGAAGAAATGATGTTCACTGGGTGGCCTGAATAACTTACATTTCAGAATGAAACCTATATTGTAGAAAATATATTAAAATCAACAAAATCAACAATCTTTTATTAGAATTTTACAAGAAATCTTAGAATGTGATTTTCAAAACAATGCTACAAGTTCAAACAAGGGAACCGTAAAATACATAGAAAAAACCCCAAAACTAATATGCACATAGAAATAGCAAGTTGCTTTTGATTTAACAGGCTGTCAGAGATGCTGCTGACATGACAGGAAAACTTTTCCTAAATGCAAACCAGGTTGCGTTATGAGTAACTGAATCAGGAAAAAACATTCCAACTTGAAATGTCACATTATGAAAAGTTTGCAATTTCCTGCAAGTCTCTGAAAAATGAATCTCGTGAGTAAAAGCTTAGCGGACTAGCGGTGTCTACAATTTGTGATATCAAGAACCTCTGTATGTCATGTTTATCTAACCTTAGTGTCGTTGATTATACCAGGAAGGCTGTATATAGAAATGTGATGATTGATTTAGCAAAAGGTAAAATGAGATCATTACGGTTGCCTGGGCTATATTTATCAAGGCAAAAGTGCAGGCAAGTGTTTATTTTGGGATCGACACCTCAAAGGCCAGTAGAGTGTTCCTTCTGATCGCATTTAATGTACAACTGAATAATCACTCCACTTTGCATGAACTATGTTTAAGGAAACTGAATTTCAATTATATCAGCAAAGCATTTTATCTTAAAGCAGCAAATATCTACATCTCAGATTTCAATCCGACATTGATGATATTTTGTTGTACTATATTGCATAAAAATATAAAATTCACGCTCCTATATTTATACACCGCATAGACATGGCTGATGGAAGAAAGCTGTGTTTCCGAAACCTGTGCTCATGGAACACTAACAGACCAGATTTGCTAGATATCTGAAGTACAAAACAGGTGATGTAATTTGCTGCTCAGTTATTGCAGGATTCAGCTAGCATTTCCCTAAACTAATCCTTAAAATCTGGCCTTTAAGGGTTACAATGGGAAACATTAAAATAAAGGAATTTTGCAGTAGAGGTAAGGTTGTGGGTACCAACCTTTGAATTTGTGACAGAGGAACTTGCAACTTTTGCTGGGAAGGATGCCAGAGATGACATTGCATATATGAGATTTAGTGCCTAGGAGTCGCCCTCATGCAGAGGATAATCCTTGCACCATTTTTGGTTTGATGACAGGGCTGTATATTAATACATATGCATCCTTAACCTTTATTTCCAGCTCAGAGTTTACGTTTCCAGATAATTGCAAGACTTGAGTTAATACAATACACATTCTAGTCTTTCCAGTATTCTTATAATTAAAATTGATCTTATATCCCTCATCAGTATCCATTAATCCATCCAGCAATAAGCATTTGATAATACAATAGTTTGCTTTTCAAATAGGAGGAAGTCCCCTTGTTTCACTCATTGACCTATTTACTTGAAAACCCGTGGTTTATGATTTTGAATTTATTACATACCTGTTATATTGCCCTAAATTAGTACTACCTATATCAAATTCTTCTTCATTCAAAATTGTTGTTTTACATGTATTTAATGTGGTCCTAGGTGTTCAATGTACAATTCTGTTACAAAATTTCTTAATGTTATACCCACCTGTTATTAGTCCACTGACTAGACTTAATGCCAGTGTTAGAAGGATACAGCCAATGCCAACGATTGCTTGGTATCCCAGGCTACGGGAAACAGAATATTTGATATTAACATATTTAAAATGTCCTTATTGTTGGATGCACTTACACGATATGGACAAAAGAATGGGGACATCTGACAATTATACTAACAGGTACTTATGATATTGCATTTGAAAGACATTAATATGCCGTTGGTCTCCCCTTTGCCGTTATGACAACTAGGGATGAGCTGTTCGGTTCGATCAGTTCGGAGTTCGATTCGAACTTTGGCCGTTCGCAAGTTCGAATTTTTGGTGTGTTCGGTTCGAGTTAGAATTTTTTTTGGAAAAAAGTATAAAAAAATGCTTAAAAAAAAAATAATCTAGAAATAAAGAGACTCTTTACTGCAGAATATTATAAGCAACGGTTTATTAGATATTGAATTAAAAAATAATGTCTGAGGGGGCGTGGCTGACCATGCAGGGGACCAGACGTGCTTCTGCTGAGCTCCGTCTGGAATCGCTGGCGACAGCGGTTTTGGACCGAATTCCTCGTTTAATTTGCCCCACAGGGAGTCTCTGTAATGGTCGGCCACCGGGAGGAGTGCTTTGGAGCCGGTTCGGTCCCCCCTCCAGAGCATGGCGGAGATTGCGGCCTTGTCCCACAGCGGAGGCGTTCAGGCGTCGGCCATCTTGAGGCCTATCACCGGGATCAGTCTCGGACCGTTTCGGGCTTTCCAAACTTCCCCGGCGGTTTTACCTGGATGGGTGGTCAGCTGTAGCGGCTCGGAGGATGGAGGGCCCCCATCTTCTGAACGCGGCGGCGGCCGCAGCGTCTGGGCTGCTGGAGGAACGAGCTGGCACGACATGGAGACAGCCAATGCTCCCTCCTCGTGTTGGAGCCCTGGAGGCCATGTCTGCGGACTTGGATGAGTGCCTGGTAATGGTGCCTGACACCGGGGAACCAGATTGCTACAGGCTCCTGGCGACCACAGATGGCGGAGCTGCATGGAGGTCGGGAGGAGACGGAGGACTTAACTGAACGCCCGGAGCTGACGGAGGTGCCTCCTGGACGGATGGTGGTCCTCCCTGCTGCGGTAACAGAGGACGCAACTGGAGGTGAGCTGGTCCCAGAAGTCAGGGAAGAGGGGCATGGGACACCGGCGACGCCGCACGCGAGCCCACCGCCGCATGATGGAGTGGAGGTGTTGCCAGATACGTCGCAGACCGAGGTGGAGGTGATGCCTGCTGCCGGAGTATGCCCCATAGGAGGAAAGAGAAGTGTGCCTAGGCCTCATGGAGCTGTCTCCGCTGTGATCACACTACTACGGGGATGCCTTTCCTTGCCTGCCCCGCGGCGACCGCTGTTTCGGGACACTGGATGAGAGCAGTCTATTGTTTTTTCCTGCCTGATGACTATCCGTTGTAATTACCTCTCCACTTTTTTTTTTGTTTTTTAATGCCGTGATTTTTGCTTCTCGCACCCCCCCTCCCCCCCCCCCCCCGCTCTCTGCTACGACTACGTCTTGAGAATCTTCTTTGCTGAGGACGTTTATGCTTCTTTGACACTTTCAGAAGATTTAAAGCGGTTTTGATTTTACTCTTACTGTACGCTTTGTAGTTATGCAACCCCCCCTTGTCTTTTTCTGTTTTGCAGATGCCTTCTGACACCCCTCCCCCCCCCTTTTTTTTTTTCCCTCCCTTATATTTTATTTTATTACTGCGCAGTCTCTGTGGACATTTGCGTTATTTTATTTATCTTTTTTTTGGGCTGCGTAGTGGATGTCTCCGGCTGGGGACACCCCAATGGAAAGTTTATGCACGATGCCATCTGAGTGTTTTTACGTCTTCGACCCATTGCTTTATGTCCCTGTGTGTTTATTATTGCTGGCGGGATAATTCTTCAGATGACATATGGCCCTGCGTGGCTAACTTACAATGTTGATTTCATGATGTCTATGCTAAAATTCTAAAATAAAGAATTATAAAAAAAAAAAAATAATGTCTACGTGCAAAGATTCTCACCTCTAAATGACCTGTGTTCTCAAACGCCGTAAACAACAGGTGTTAATTAGTGTTTGGAAATAACATGTGCTTTTAATTAGTCTGGTCTGATGAATTTGATACATTGTCTGTAGACTGAGGGTGTGGTGTCTCCTGAACATGTATCAAACAACACCTGTGCTTCTGAGAAGTGTTCATTTCTCTACTAAATCTTCCTCTGATATGCTGTTTAACCCCTTAACCCTGCATTTCACTGCTGTTTGCTCAGCTCATTTTTACCACTTTCGCTCATGATGTTTAAACGCGATTTGAAGCCACATTTTATTAAATGACCCAGACATATTAGATATCGTTCTTTCCGGCAGACTCCGCAGATTCATAATATATAATTTTTATATGTATACGTCATGTCCTGCCTGTATAGTATGACAAAAAAATGCAATAAAAATTTAATTTTTAATCATCTGTAGTGTGTAAAGTGTTTTTTTTCACATTTTAGCACATGAGCGTTTGCGGTTATGTTTTCTATGGGGTGCGCTTGTACAAAAATTATAAATGGGGACTTGTTACATTTTGTGGGGGGAATTACGTGATTTATAGCAAACGCACCCCATAGAAAAAAAATCATTAGTGCAGCATCATTGTTCACATTATAATTGAAATGTGAACAATATTGCTGCATTAATAAAAATAAACACACAAAAAAATACATGTTTTTTTTCTTTATTTTTGTTTACTTTATACCTGGTCATGTTGGGTATCATTCAAAAGGCCATGCTCAGGCCTTTCGATTGACACCCTCCATGACCCCCTATCTTCCACAGTTCTGGAGATATCGGGGTTCAAATGAACCCCCTATCTCCACCAGGGGATTCCGGGCAGCTAGGAGGTTACCTGGCTATCTGACGTCATCACGCTATGCGTGAGGACGTCAGGCAGTGAGGGGGGACCCGGGGTGGAGCCGCCTTCCAAGATGGCTGCCCCCACCGGAGCTAGGTTGCACTTCGGCGCCGCAAAACATCTCTATACACAGCCCCATCAGCATCTCTATACACAGCCTCACAGCATCTCTATACACAGCCTCACAGCATCTCTATACACAGCCTCACAGCATCTCTATATACAACCCCATCAGCATCTCTATACACAAACAGCATCTCTATACACAACCTCATCAGCACCTCTAAACACAGCATTTCTATACACAGCCACACAGCATCTCTATACACAGCCACACAGCATCTCTATACACAACCCCATCAGCATCTCTATACACAACCCCATCAGCATCTCTAAACACAGCCTCACAGCATCTCTATACACAACCCCATCAGCATCTCTATACACAACCTCACAGCATCTCTGTGAACCCTCAAAATGAACCCCCTATCTCCACCAGAAGATTCCGGGCAGCTAGGGGTTCCCCGGCTATCTGACGTCATCACGCTATGCGTGAGGACGTCAGGCAGTGAGGGGGGACCCGGGGGTGGAGCCGCCATCCAAGATGGCGGCCCCCACCGGAGCTAGGCCGCACTTCGGCGCCGCAAGGCACCGAAGTGTGACCCGGTGCCTAAGGGGTTAAAGCCATGCACCGCTTAAAGGGGAGACTTTCCTTTTAAGCGGTGCCTGACTTTTTTTTGTGGGACCTCCCGATCGGGAGGGAGAGCGATCCGATCTCCCGGCATTGCATGGCGCAATGACGTCATTTACGTCGGGAGGAGCTTGACTTCAGCGTCTGAGGACGCTGAAGTCAGAACGCCGCGGGACCCCGGACAGAGAGGTGAGATTCTCCGCCGGGGGTCCCGCAAAGCTGATGACGTGTGGGACACGTCCTCCTCAGCATACAGTGGGAGTAACGGAGGACGTGTCCCACACGTCGTCAGCAGTGAAGGGGTTAAAAAACATCTTTTTTTTTACTTTTTGTCTTTGTTTCCTGTCCCCCAGGGCACTACCCGGACCCCCATACACCTTTTATGTCAAATATATAGCATATATGCCCTCTTGGAGGGCACTCTAAAAATCTAATTTTGAGTCCCATTGACTTGTATTGAGTTCGTGTTCGAGTTCGAACTTTTGAAAAGTTCGAGTTCGAATGCGAACCGAACTCGGGGGTGTTCGGCTCATCCCTAATGATAACTACCAGTCTTCTGGGAATGCTTTCTAAAAGATTTTGGAGTCTTTCTGTCAGAAATTTTGACTATTCATTCAGTAGAGCATTTGTAAGGTCAGGCAATGATGTTGGAAGAGAAGGCCTGGTTTGCAATCTCTGTTCCAGTTCATCCCAAAGGTGTTCGATGGGTTTAACGTCAGGGCTCTATGTGGGCCTGTCAAGTTCTTCCACACCAAACTCATCGAACCATGTCTTTATTGACCTTGCTTTGCACACTGGGACATAGTCATGCTGGAATAAAAAAGGCCTTCCCCAAACTGTTCCCTCAAAAGTTGTCATCATAGCATTGTTCAAAATGTTTGTATTGTAAAGCACTAAAAGTCTTCCGTTCGCTGGAAGTAAGGGGCCTAGCCCAATCCCTGAAATGCAGTCCCATACCATTTTCCCTCCTCCAAACTTTACAGTTGGCACAATGTAGTCAAGCTGTGTCACGTTCCATCCTTGGAACCCCTGAACCTGCATTCATTGTCTGCAACCAGCCTTCTTGTCTCATCACAGCAGACATTCTGGAACTCCCCTAGTGGCTTGCTTCAAGAATTGCTCTTTATGATCCAGCACTGGTTCAAGTATACAAGTAGTTAAAACACCAAGCACGTGACACCACACACTAAATAAAGGCACCACGCCTACCTCCTATCCTCGCTTCATCATTGTGCTTCATTCCCCACAGAGAGAAGTGCTGTGCTCTGTTGCTCCTGTGTAAACCCCAGCCTTGTCTAGAATTCCTATCCCAGTATCTGTTCCTGTATTTTCACCAACTTCAACCCACTCACCATATCCCTGGACTCTAGCAACCGCACTCACCATCTTCAGAAATCTGGTCAGTCTTTTTCTCCATCCACCTCCACCCATTCCTGTGTCTGTGCAGTATACTGCAACCAGGGCTCAACCATCCCCTCATACACTGGTGCCACCCCGGTACCAGTACGTGACAAGCTGTGAATGTTCTGGCATCCGCCAAACCCAGACTCTCCCATCAGACTGCCAAACTGAGAAGCGAGTTATGACACTCCACAGAACATGTTTCCAATGATCCAGAGTCCAGTGGTAGCGTGCTTTACACCAGTGTTTCTCAACTCCGGCCATAAAGTATCCCTAACAGGCCAGATTTTAAGTATTACCTTGGGGAAGTGCAGACTGAATTCTGCAATCACTGAGCAGAAAATCATATCACCTGAGCTATGCTGCAGATATCTGGCAAATCTGGTCTGTTGGTGGCACTTGAACTGGAGTCGAGAACACTGCTCTACACCATCCATCCAAAGCTTGCCATTCTAATTGGTAATGTGAGGCTTCCATGCAGCTGCTCGCCATGGAAACTGATTCCATTAAGCTCCCACTGCACTGCACTGCTTGTGCTGATATTAATGTCAGCGGAAGTTTGGACCTCTTCAGCTGTGGAGTCAAAGTCTTAGCGACTTTTATGCATCATGTGCCTCAGCACTCATTAACCTTGCTTTGTGACTTTACGTGATCTGCGTGGCTGAGTTGCTGCTGTTCCTAAACGCATCCACTTTCCAATAATACTGCGTACAGGTGACCATGGATTATATCTACCAGGGGTGAAATTTTTTATAAACCAGTAGCAATGGATTTGATTGAAACACCTGAATTCAGTAATTAAGACCAATACGTTTGTCCATATAGTGTATATAGATGTGTTTGCACTTAGTTACAACTGAGACATGAACAATTAATAAAAACTAAACACTGTACATTACTTTCAAGAAACATCAACACCAAATACAGAAATTTTCTGGACATTAATATTTTTTTGGCTTCATGGTATTGTACTACCCACCACTCCCTATAAAATATTGCCCACTTATTGTGTAGTTAAACACGACTTGTATCACTTGTTACAGGGAACGATAACAATTTCACTAAAAGTGATTAGAAAATGTGTTTGGTAAATACCTGATTTGAAATGAATTTTGTCCTAGTTTTCCACCTATATACCGGTACATTCAAAATTAGAGGCTAATTCAGATCTCAGTGAAAATTCCTGTCTTTGTAACTCTGATTTCTAATTTTTAACTATGGGTATTTTCAGGATTTCTTTTACTTACATTTCAATGCTGTTGTAATCGGCAGATATGATTAGAAGTGAGTATGTGATTCCTCCAAGTAATCCCGGTAAACCGAAAATGTAATGAACTCCACAAGTGTCATGAACTAGGGACACCTTGTTCAATGTCCTCTGAAAAATAATGTCATTACATTTATTTTTATTAACATTGTAGACAAAAGGGGGTAGATTCCAAGTTAAGTGCTCTCACCCCTTTCTCCCCACCTGGGGTCTTGGCGGGCTAATTCAGCCCTCTGAGTGCAAGTAATTAGTCCCGCCTAGAACCTAAGATCAGTGTTTGCTTCTCGGAGATAAGGACTCTCTTTTAGCCAGTGGCTGAAAGTGTGTTTGGCATTGAGAGCCATTTGTTTGGCTGCTCGAGGATCCAGCCTCCCTGCGGTCATGTCACTGCTGCAGATTACAGAACGCCAGCTTCATGTCACATACAGAGGAGCGCCAAGGGAGCACAGTGCTCAAATTAAGGCAAGTTAATAAAAAAATGAAATGGATAAAATGGGAGGAGGGTGTGAAGGAGGTCAGATGGGTATAATGTTTAACCCCTCTACTCCCCCCTCCTTTTTAAAGTTAAAGTATCCCTTTAATAAGAGATGCTGTAAACTTTCCAGAGCCATTAAAGTCTATGGATTTGCTAAGTTTACAACAGCTCTGGTCATGCATAGACTTGACATAGAAGGTGGCTCTGGATTTCCAGTGGCAATAAAAAGCTCATATGTAAATTGATCTACTGGCATAGGAGTGCTAAGCGGGTGTGCCTGGAGTGCCCAGGCACATCCTAATGTTGCGTGAAGAGGTCCTCCTTCACCTCCTACATTGACAGTTTAGACATCCCTTATCTGGTTCATGATGAATAGTATAAAAACTGACTTATCTCAGATTATAGGCTTGTTATTTCTAATGAAAAATGCACATTTCGTTCAAAATCTTCTAAGCATCAATGCCCACTTAAAAAATGTTCCATTGGTACACACCCTAATGTAATGGGTGGTGCACACCAGTCTCTACTGGGCTGGTACTTCCTTTAAGTTGGTCATTGTTGAAACCACACACTTAGGGCACTATTCCCTTGTGAACGCTAGCTGCAGCGTTCGGGTGAGTAAGCAATAACGTCAGGATAAGTAACTTTAACGCATGCCGTCCATATTACCTTCATAATGCTATACCCTGTAAAAATCTGTTAGAACATCATTGATTGCGCTAGATTGTGTGAGTTTACTGTACTTTGCGCTCTCCATGATAAGAGTAGGGTGTGCAAAGTCCTAGCGCTAATTACCGCAGCGATGGGTTAAACTGATTTTTACAGTCACCCAGAAGCTGGTGCTATCTGACTCCGCCTCTGTAGAATCATGTAGCACCAGTTAAAAACCTCTCCAATAAATCAGATACTCACCACTCATCCTGCGGAGTAGAGATGTGCACCGCTGAAAATTTTGTTACGTTTTTTTTTCCAGGTGTTTTTTTTCGTTTCGGACCGTTTTCGTTTCGATTCAGGGATTTGATATTGATTCGAAATTTCGGATCGATTTGGCAATTCGGGTCATTTTGGCGTTTGGATCATTTCGGCGATTCGGGTGAAACGGTTCAGTTTGTTTTTTTGTTTTTTAATGAGTTATTTGGTTTTTTATTGCTTATTTAAGAATGGGAAGTAGATTTACTACTAATAGAATGAAAGTTCCTTTATTTATTCTTTTAAGATTCTTTAAGCATTTTTTGGGTGAAATTTTAAGTTTCTTAACTTTTTTTAAAGAAACAAGGCTTTTTAACCCCTAGGTTTCGATGCAGCATATGATTCCGCACACTGCCGGGACAGCACCTCTACAGTATAATAATGCAGCATATGAATCCGCACACTGCCGGGCAGCACCTCTACAGTATAATAATGCAGCATATGATTCCGCACATTGCCGGGCAGCACTTCTACAGTAAAATTAATGCAGCATATGAATCCGCACACTGCCGGGCAGCACCTCTACAGTATAATAATGCAGCATATGATTCCGCACATTGCCGGGCAGCACTTCTACAGTAAAATTAATGCAGCATATGAATCCGCACATTGCCGGGCAGCACCTCTACAGTATAATAATGCAGCATATGAATCCGCACACTGCCAGGCAGCACCTCTACAGTATAATTAATGCAGCATTTGGACCCGCACACTGCCGGGCAGCACCTCTACAGTATAATAATGCAGCATATGAATCCGCCGCACACTGCTGGGCAGCACCTCTACAGATTAATAATGCAGCATATGATTCCGCACACTGCCAGGCAGCAACTCTACAGTATAAGAATGCAGCATAAAACAAAAAACCAACTGAACCGAACAATCCGAAATGATCCGAATCACCAAAATGATCCAAACGCCAAAATGACCAGAATCGCAAATAGATCCGAAATTTCGAATCATCCGAAGTATCGAATGAAATGACTCGAAATTTCAAATTGATCTGAAATTTCGTGTGGGCGACATTTCGGATTCGGGATGCCCTCGGAAGCACGAAAATTATAAATTTTGTCTGAAAATCGATTCGGTATGAAACAAATTGCACATCCCTACTGCGGAGAGAACGGTGGCCCGATCTGAGTGAGACTGAGGACAAATAGTTCCCACAGCCTGGCAGCGTAATCCTCCACGAAGTCCTATGGACACTCCAGGCAGTGGCGTCACTAGGGTTGGTGTCACCCGGTGCGGTAACTTATGGTGTCACCCCCCCCCCCCGAGTTTTAAAGATTTATTTTTTTTAACTACTCTTACTCCTAAAATCAGTACTCCCATATAACACTGAATGCTCATACACACAGCGCACATTACTGTGAGGTTTATTGCTGTGGAGCTCTCTCATATGCTCACAGAACTTTTTTTCAACTGCCAGCAAGTACGTTGCCTGTTCGAAGGCAGTGAAAGCACACATGGATATATATTGCCCCCAGCAGCTCTGGATATATATTGTCCCCAGCTCACATATGGATATATTGCCCCAGTTCACAGTTAATATTGCCCCCAGCAGCTCACCCATGGATATATATTGCGCCTCAGCTCACATATGGATATATTGCGCCTCAGCTCACATATGGATATATTGCGCCTCAGCTCACATATGGATATATTGCGCCTCAGCTCACACATGGATATACTGCCCCAGACCAGCTCACACATGGATATTGCCCCAGCTCTCATGGATACTGCCCCCAGCACACATGGATATACTGCCCCAGCTCCTCTCATGGATATACTGCCCCAGCTCCTCTCATGGATATACTGCCCCAGCTCCTCTCATGGATATACTGCCCCAGCTCCTCTCATGGATATACTGCCCCAGCTCCTCTCATGGATATACTGCCCCAGCTCCTCTCATGGATATACTGCCCCAGCTCCTCTCATGGATATACTGGGGCTATCCTAAACAAAAGATAAATCCAGGTAAAGTATCCATGTAATTGGGAGACTAGATCTTTTCATTCCAAACGGACCCCTCTTTTCATCTCTCCCCCACTCTCTTCATTTCATTCCAACCCCCACCTCTCCTTATTAAATTCCAACCCCCACCCTCTTCGTTTCATTACAACCCCCACCCTCTCGTTTCATTACAACCCCCACCCTCCCCTATATAAATTCCAACCCCCACGCCTCTCCATTTCATTCCACCCTCTCCATATAAATTCAAAGCCCCCCACCACCTCCCATCTCCATATTAAATTCAAAGCCCCACCCTCTCCATATTAAATTCAAAGCCCCCACCCTCTCCATATTAAATTCAAAGCCCCCCACCCTCTCTATAATTAATTCAAAGCCCCCCCCTCTCCATATTAAATTCAACCCCCCACCCTCTCCAAATAAATGCAAACCCTGTTCTGCCCTCACAGTGTGTCTGAGGCACAAAGCTTGGCAGACAGCTAACATAATAAAAATCTGGAAGCAGGATTGAAGAAAAGTCTTTACTGAACTTTATTTGTATCTTTACTTTTCAGATCTTTAAACTTTGTAAAACTGTGGAAAATACGGAATTATGGCAATATATTAGTCTAGGAATGCAAATCTACACAAATAAGTGACAGGCATGCTACCTAGATGTAAATTACTGGCTAACAGAAGTTTAACTTAATGTGAAGACAATCAAACACTACTAAACTAATCTAACAGTGCTTTGAGTTGCTAAAAATATATACATAACTAAAAACATGAAGGTTCTACTTACAGACTTATAAGCAGAAGGCCTGTGTAACAGAACTGTGGAGCTTGCTTTCTGCTTGACTCACTGGTAGCTATGCTGGTTGAATCTGGCTCTACCAGGAAGTAACTGTACTGCATGGCATCAGTAATGGCCGCTCAATTAAAGAAACAGTACTCTAATAAACTAAATGCTTAGAAATTTGTGAGTGACAGAACACTCCCCACTTTGGATAATAACATTATGCAACTATGTATCCTTTTTGAGAAGTAAGACAACTTCAGAAACAGGCCTAAAATAAACTTTTGGAGTACCTTCCTTCATGACTTTAATTTCTACCTTTCTAACTTTGTTGTCAACACTAGGTACAACTTTGATAATAAGTCCAACAGGCCATTCATTTCTATGAACTTGAGTGTCTTTCAGTAAGACAACGTCTCCGACTTGTAAGTTAGGCTTGTCAGCTTGCCATTTCCTGCGTGGCTGGAGCGTCACTAAATATTCCTGTCTCCATCGTCTCCAGAATGTGTCTGCAAGACTCTGCACTTGCTTCCACTGCTTGGTATGAAGATCTTTGAGTTCAAAATCTCCAGGAGGTGCCGTTGTTGTTTTGACTTTCAGAGTCAGAAGCATCGCGGGTGTCAATACTTCTGGCATTTCAGGATCTGTGGATACTGGAACTAAAGGTCGAGCGTTCATGATGGCCATGACTTCAGCCATGAGTGTGGTCAGGACTTCATGTGTAAGACGTGTAGAGGTAGCTTTTAGAAGCAAGGCATCTAGAATACGACGAGCGACTCCGATCATCCTTCCCAAGCTCCTCCCATATGTGATGCATGCGGAGGATTAAAGGTCCAAATACATCCTTGTTCTTGAAGGTAAGTATCCATCTCAGAGCCTTCCGTGTTAATCTTCAGTTCCTTGCAAGCTCCTACAAAGTTCGTACCACAGTCAGAGCGAAGTTGCTTTACGGGTCCTCGGATAGAAATAAATCTTCTCAGGGCATTGATGAAGCTTGACGTAGACAAGGACTCAATCACTTCTATGTGTGCTGCTCTAGTGCTCATACAAGAAAACAGAACGGCCCAACGCTTACTCCCTGTGCTGTGTCCTCTGGTCCGACGAAAGGAGACGTTCCAAGGACCAAAGACATCTAATCCAACATGCGTGAATGGTGGTTCCGAAGTAAGTTTATCTATGGGTAAGTCTGACATCTTTTGTTCTTCAAGTTTTCCTCTAATTTTTCTACAAATTACACATTTATGAATTACATTGGAGATTAGTCGTTTACCTCCTATAATCCAGAATCCAGATGACCGGACTGCTCCTTCAGTGAAGTGGCGTCCTGATGACCAATTTGTTCATGATAATGTCTTATCAATAGCAACGAAAGGTGATGGTTCTTGGGTATGATGTAGGGATGTTTCTCCTCAATAGTTATGTCACTTGCTGACATACGACCTCCAATTTTCATGACTCCGTTTTCATCCAAGATAGGGTTCAGTTTTCTAAGTGAACTATGTTTGGGGAGCTCTTCTCTTTTAGTAAGACACTTGATGTCTTCTTTGAAAACTTCTTGTTGTACACATCTGATAATGTTGATTTTAGCTTGTACGAGATGATTGTCATCACACTTGTCAGTGTTTGTAGCTCTGCAGAAAGATTTGGCTAAAGTAATAAGTTTTGCTACTGCTCGAGTAAGTGACTTCCAACTTGAGAATCTTTCAAACCTGTACGTGCCTAGACTACCTCCGGTAGATTTAGTAATTAACGCTGTGACTTGTGGTCGTATTTCTTGTCATCATTTTGTGTTCTTTCGAACACCTTGCACCCTAATCTATCTGTATCTTCTGTTGAAGCTGTAGTCGCCATGTAGACCTGATGCTTCTGGTGTTGCTTCGAGAGGACTAGTCTCTCTTTGATTTGCATGTTGTTTGTACAAGGGCTCAAACATGACGTGCGTCCATTTTGCAACAGGTTCGTTTTGTAGACATTCACTTTTGTTGGCTTGTGAACTCCGTCCAGACACACGTCACCAATGATAACCCATCCAAGGTCGAGACGTTGCGCAAATGGTGCGTTGTGTAGCCCATTGTACTGTTCCCTAACCTTGTGTACTCTCAGTATGTCTCTTCCAAGTAGGAGGAGGATTGCAGAGTCTGGGTCAAGTATTGGTATCTTTTCTGCTATTTGTCTCAGATGAGGATGTCGACGTGCAATTTCGGGCGTGGGGATCTCTGATCTATCATCTGGTATCGTATCGCATTCTATGAGAGTTGGGAGGGACAACTGTGTTTTTCCATCTATTGACTCGATGATATAGTTGGTTGCTCTTCTCCCTGATGTCTCTATAATACCTGAGCAAGTCTTCAAGGTATATGAAACCGGATTTCCACTATCGTTGAAGATGTTGAAAAACTCTGTTCTGGCCAAAGACCTGTTGCTCTGCTCATCTAATACTGCATACATTCTCACAGTTTTCTCTCTGTGACCTTCAGGATATACTTTTACTAAACATATCTTTGAGCATGATCTAGGACTAAATGTCTTTGTGCAGATCTCTGTACACGTTGACGTTATTGCTGGTGCTACGTCCTCTTTTTGCTCCCCACATGATCTTCTTGGGTGGTTACGTTCTCCTCTGCCCATGGTGCTGGGCCTGGATGCATTGCAGAAAGATGCTTGTCACTGTGGCATTCTCTGCATTGTATTGCTGTCCTACAATCTTTTGCGAGATGTTGAGTTGAAGCACAGCATCTGAAGCAGATGTAATGGTCTTTAAGATAGGACTTACGTTCTTCGATTGTCTTGATCCTGAAACCGCGACATTTTTTCAGAGGATGAGGTTTGTTGTGTATCGGACACTGATCGTCTGGATCTTCAATTTTCTTTTCTGCGATTCTATTGTTGACGTATTCAGACTCAGGTGGTACTTCTGTCTTCCGTACAGACACCGTTGTCCTTGATTCCCTGTTCGGCTGCAGTGATTCTGTTCTGCTATAGTTTGGGTTTCCCAGGTTCAAAAAGGCAAAGCTTGGGTCATTGCGGGTTTTCGCTTGGTTCGTTATGAACTTAGTGAAGAAGGAGAAAGGTGGAAATGCCACTTGATAGCATTCTTTGTATTTTGACGCTGCTGTAACCCATCTTTCTTGCAAGTTGTAAGGAAGCTTCACTATTATAGGGTTGACCCCACGTGCAGTGTCTAGATATGAGAGACCTGGTAGGTGTCCACCATTTTTTGCTGATTCCATCTCCAGGAGTATGTCTCCAAGCTCTCTTAACTTCTGATTGTCTTTGTTTGTTACTTTTGGGAAATTTTCAATTTTCTTCAGGAGTGCATCTTCAATTACTTCTGGTGATCCATAACCTTCCTCCAATCTCTGCCACACCATAGCGAGTCCTGTTGTTGCGTTGTGAGCGTGTACGGACCTAATTCTTTTGGCTTGTTCGGAAGATTCTGGTCCGAGCCATTTAGAGAGTAGATCTAGTTTTTCTCTGTCTGTCATGTTTAAGTCTTGGGTGCTGCTAAGGAAAGATGACTTCCAGGCCCAATAATTTTCAGGACGGTCGTCAAACTTCAGGAGACCGGAACTCACCATTTCACGGCGTATCAGGTACTTCGTTACATCTGAAATTCCAGCTGCCTCAGGTGAACGTACTCTGGGAACAGACCCGGGCTTGGCTGTGGCTGATAGGACGGTGGGGTTGTTAGGTCAGGCTTGATCTGGTTATATGGTGTGTTTTCCTCATTGTAAATAACTCTCCTATAGCCCACATTGGTGTGTGCCTGGGTAGGAATCGTGTCGTTATTGATTTGATGTCTGGAAGAGCTGGCTAACTGGTCTTTGGGTTCGTAAACATTTGGCTTGTCGTGTTGGAACTCTGTTTTGGCTTTGCAGACTTTAGGTGATTCTAGGTAGCCGTCTGCTAGAGGGGCTTTTGATAGTTTTAATGCATTGTCAGTTTGTTGATCGGTGTACACGGTTGTGTGTAACTGAACATACTCCCTGGTACGATGAATTGCACTGAGAGGTGTCACCTGTTCTTCTATGACAGGGAATGTTTCTTGATACTCTTCTTCTGCCGCATTCATGAGAACTTCAGCTTCTGCTACTGCTTTCATGAGAACTTCAGCTTCTGCTGCTGCTGCTGAAGCTGCTTTCTCGTGTTGAAGAATATGTAGAGATGCTTTTACCTCTGCTTTTCTTCTAGTAGTTTCAGCTTCATTCTTATGCTGTTCTTCCTCTATGTAGCCCTGTTCTCTTATCATTTCAGCTTCGCGTATTGCATAGGCAGCCATTGCATATGCTTTTTCTGCTTTTGCACGTGCCTTGATGGCAGCAGCACTCGCCGTCGACAGGTTGGAGCAGATTGAGTGTCTTGAACTAGTGTGTTTGGACCTGGCAGTTTTAGCACTAGCTGATGTCAGATCTGATTTACTAGAGACTGTGGAGCTTGTGCACCGTGACCTGGTCTTTGGTGTGCTGAGTGTGCTTTGCTCTGCATCTGAAAGCTGAGGAATGGCTGGAGTAGCATGCTGTTCTGTGTGCTGCATGGTGAGACAGATTACTACTTTGCAGGATGCTTGAGGAAGTTAGAGATAGATGTGTAGAAAGAATCCACTTTTCTTTTGATTAGGTCTGCTGTGTATAAAGTCTTTTTACTGTTCTGCCCTCACAGTGTGTCTGAGGCACAAAGCTTGGCAGACAGCTAACATAATAAAAATCTGGAAGCAGGATTGAAGAAAAGTCTTTACTGAACTTTATTTGTATCTTTACTTTTCAGATCTTTAAACTTTGTAAAACTGTGGAAAATACGGAATTATGGCAATATATTAGTCTAGGAATGCAAATCTACACAAATAAGTGACAGGCATGCTACCTAGATGTAAATTACTGGCTAACAGAAGTTTAACTTAATGTGAAGACAATCAAACACTACTAAACTAATCTAACAGTGCTTTGAGTTGCTAAAAATATATACATAACTAAAAACATGAAGGTTCTACTTACAGACTTATAAGCAGAAGGCCTGTGTAACAGAACTGTGGAGCTTGCTTTCTGCTTGACTCACTGGTAGCTATGCTGGTTGAATCTGGCTCTACCAGGAAGTAACTGTACTGCATGGCATCAGTAATGGCCGCTCAATTAAAGAAACAGTACTCTAATAAACTAAATGCTTAGAAATTTGTGAGTGACAGAAACCCCCACCCTCTCCATAATAAATGCAAAGCCCCCCACCCTCCATATTAAATTCAAACCCCACCTCTCCATATTAAATTCAAAGCCCCAACCCTCTCCATTTCATTACAACCCCCACCCTCTCTATATTAAAAATTCAAAGCCCCCCACCTATCTTTATTAAATTCCAACCCCCCCCCACTCTCTCCTGATTTCATTCAAACCCCCCACTCTTTTTGTTTCAAACCCCCCTGTCAGTTTTTGGAGACAGGGGGGGGGGCTCAAGTAGAGCAAGCGGCCAGCAGGGGAAGGGGGGGCCAGGGACTCCCAGCATACTCCTTCCGATGATGGGCAGAGAGGGACCGGGCCTGGCGGGTAACGAGGACAGGAGGCAGGGAATGGTCGGGTGTATGTGACATTCCCCGGAGCTCCCGGGGGAAGGGGTGCCGCTGCTTACCATCTGGGAGGGTTGCTGCTTGCTCCACGGTCATAGCCCAGCTCCTCCTCTTGCAAGCTCAGGCGTGTGAGGCGACAGGGCTGTCAGGGTGGCACGGAAGGATCAGCCACATCGCGCCACCTCTCTCCTCAGCGGCATCTGCATGGTGGAGACGGAGTGCTTGGGGGGAAGTGACGTTATATCACTTCCTCCCAGCGCAGACAGTAATAGCTGCGCGTGAACGCTTGGCTGCGGGGTTTTTTCGGAACATGGGGGCGGCGGGTCCCACTAGATACCCCACTGGGTGTCACCCTAAAGGCGGGTGTCACCTGGTGCGGGCCGCACCCCCCGCCCCCACGTTACGACGCCACTGACTCCAGGAGGTGATACTTGCGACAGTGCAGAAGAGCTACCGTAATTGTCACCAAGCGTAGCGCTGCGTTCCGGTGCAGGCGGCTGAATTAGTGCCTGCCCTGGAATATGGTGCTAAAATATGGGGACACTACCCCTGCAGGCCTAGGTTTTCCTTGTGAGCATCCCCATTTCAGCGCAAGTAGGGAATAGGGCCCTTAGACGTGTATATTTTGGGTAGTTTGTCTTATAATTTACAAATTCTAGATTTTGTGATAAATTGAAAAAGAATTTAAAAAGAGGTGGATTAAGTGACGAAGAGCTATTTTGGTCTAAATTTTTGTTTTTAGGTGCATGCTGACGATGTAACAACTGTGAACATTGTGCTTATATTTAAAAGGACATGCTTGGCACCACGATAATTTAATCAAATTTGTCCATGTTATTGAATGCGCACCTTTCTCATATTCCCCTTGACTGTCCCTGGGGGCTGTGAGAGCATTCCAAAGGATGGAGCTTCCCTCTGCTTGGAAGGCTATCAATAAGCTCTTAGATAACCTTTTGGGGTTTACAATCAGTTTTGAAAATGTTTTAGAAAGCTGATTTCCAATGCTCATCATTGCAGTAACATTGAAAGGCGTTTGGTTAGCTGTGCATGCGCTAGTGGAGCCCAGGGCTGCCATCTGAATTCTTGGGGCCCCTTACTAAAACACTGGTCATGGCCCCTTCCCTCAGCTGCCCATCTCAGTAAACTAATTAAATATAAAACATTTTACCTCCTCTTCCCCTCCAGCAATGGGATACAGACAGGGTTATTCAAAGAGAATCGAAAAGTCACCACACGTTCGGTGACTTTTCGTTCTCCTCAATTCGGCTCAATTTGGCAATCCCATTTCAGCAAGCACCACGGGGCCGTGGTAATGCAGGGAAAAGTCACTGCAAACCTGCCGAAAACTCACGGCAAAACCCAGCGAAGGCACACCGAAAACCCGCAAAAACATCTGGATTAACCCCGCCGAACACGCCGGAGAAACCCGAATAGGAGCCGATCACAGTGCAGAGCAGCCGCCGGAAAAACCCGACACCGCAGACGAATGGAGTGAGAAAAAAAAAACTGTTTGCTTGAATGTTTGAAAAGTGAAACGCTATTTGCAAAGAAAATACTGAGCGAAAATGTCTGAAATTTACATATGAGGTCCAGGGAATGATAATAAAAAGGGCAGTTACAGAAAAAAGAAAAAAAAAGGAAAAAATTTCAAAAAAATCTGAAAGGTTTTTTTGAACAAAAATCCTGAAAAATGCTTAAAAGATCCTAAAAAAATCTATAAATAAAGAGACTCTTTACTGCAGAATATTATCATGAACGGTTTATTAGATATTGCATTAAAACGGAAATATTTTTAACATTGAAGCCTATGGGATTCACCTGAATAAACCTGCCGAATTAAACCACCGAATGGCAGGGCAATTCGGCAACTTTTCACTGCTGAATTTTGCTCTCTGAATAGCCGAAGCATTGCTTCTCTGTGGGGATTCACTGCCCTCGAACAGGTACCGAACAGGCACAATATGTGCAGACAATTCGCCAGGATTTGGCAAATTGCCTGCTCTTTGGATAGCCAAATGGCCAGGAAAGGTGACCGAACGCTGAATTTCAGCGTTCGGTTCCCTTTTGGCAGCCATTCGGATCTCTTTGAATAACCCTGAGAGTGTTCGGTCTCCACCTTCACTCAGTGCACACCATATTGATAACCCCTTACCAGTCTCAGATGCTCTGGCATACTGGGGAATTTGTTGGTGTCTTGGTGGTCCAGTCCTGGGTGTCATGGAGGGACCCAGCACTGAAGCATTTAGAAAAGCTACAAAGGAATTTGCAAAGGCCAGGGCACCCTGGAGCCGCTCGGTGCCTGAACAGGTTATGGGCGGTCACCCCATGACGGTGGCCCTGTTTGAGCACACAAGGATTGCCAGAGTAACAACTTTTGCAAGACATCCTAGGGAGCTCAACACTGTATGTATGCATTTTTTAAATGGTTTTATAATGAATTAAACAAAATAAATATCTATCACACCACCAAGTGTGTAAAGTACTTCCACTGTTTTAGACTAGAGTGTGCCTTCAATATAATGAATCTAACAGGAAACAGATATAGATTACCTGGAAGAATGTGCGGCTAAGAGAAGATGTTAACCCAGCAAGAAATCCTATTGTCATTGTGATCCATGGATACTGAACCATAAAAGCAGAATATCCAACAGCAACACCTCCAGCCAACATACCATTACGGACATGACTCTGAAAAAGACGCACAGGTTAAAGTGGTGGTTAGTGATAGATACAGAGAATAGGGAAAACAACAGAGCAGATTCCATGGATGCCACGAAAATCATCTACTTAAATCTAGTATTTTATTTTATTCCCTCTGATCTGGCTAATATTGGGACAAAACACATTGGGCTCGATTACATAGTTGTTGCTATTGTAGCGTCTTGATATGTAAGCTTTAGTGCTAGGATTAGTAAGTTTAACGTCTGACCTCAAAATTCCATAGTTGATGCTACACTGAGGTAAAATCAGTAAGCGCTTCGCAACTTGAGCGAGCTTATTGTACTTTGCATCTCCGTGTCATGACTCCCCGGGGCAAAAACTGTATGAACCCAAGTATGCAGTGAAGTAGCAGTACACAGCAGTAGTTAAGTTCCAATGGGGGTTTATTTCAGGAATACACACTGAAGCAATAACGAGGGGCGAAGCGTGAAAGGAGGTGGACACAGGTGAAAACAATACGAAGACAAGGAGATTTACTGGACACACTAGGAAGGCAGAGCACACAAGGGGAGTAGTGGGACATGTAGCAGTACACGGGTTACAGGGATTACTGAAGGAGAGTGTCGAGAGGTGCTGGGAGTAGAAGTCCAGTAAGGCTAGGGTCAGACTGAGGCAGTGCGAACGCGCGTGCAGGCGCACATAATCACGGCCGCACTAGCAGCAAATGCCAGGCAATGACAGCCAATATACGAAGTACGGTCGCACGAAAGTCCGGCTGCGCAACGCAAGTGGAAAATGAACGCATTTTTTTGAGAACGTAAAACCGCTAATACGGTTGTACAGAGTGCGCTGCGTCCGCTAGCGGTGTGTGTGCGTGAATTGGAGATGTCAGACGCTACTAATGTCCAGCCTACATAACGTCCAGATGCACAAAGTGTTTTATTGATGATCCGTACAAAATCACGGACGAAAAATGCGCATAGTATGACCGCTATCGCGTACTCCGTGAAAAAATGCGTCCACTCGTTCGAACGTACTTTTTCACAGACAACGTGAAAATGCGTTCGTCTGACCCTAGCCTAAGCAAGGAGGGTATAGCTGTATGTTCAGGCTTCCAGATAAGCACAACGGGAGTCTTTAGGCGAGGTGTGCACAGGGTAATACCAATAGAGAGTCCAGTAACAAGCCAGAGGTTGTAGGCAGCCGGAGAGTGTCAGGATCCCTGGCTGTAGCCATCCTGAAACCCCCCCTGGTGGTTCACTTCCATCCTGTTCCTGCCCTGCAACCAGCATCCAGCAGTGTAAGAGTTAAACACAAAACACACGTGACTCACGAAATAAAGGGCTTTGCCCCGCACTCAGACATTGCTGGTTCATTACAGCTCATGCTCACGAAGAGTGAACATCGTTGCTACTCTGCTACCTGATCCTGATTCCCCATTTCTGGTTCCTGCAATTACAACCATCATCCCCATCATCCTCTGCAATCAACCTGGTTAGTCTTTATTTCCATCCACCCTCCACTATCCATATCCTCTGTTTAACAGTACAGACCACTGCATCCTGGGCTCATACCCCTGCCATCCAGGTACCATCCCCACGTTCCTGACAGAATGAACCAGCCTAATACAAATGAGCCCGCAGTGCTGCACTTTATGGTGGAGTTACTAAAGACGACCTTCCAGGAACTATTTAAAAACCTGGCTGATTCCCTGGTGAAATTGCTGCAGGAGATGTAGGGCTCCTCGACTAAGGAGTGCACTCCTGCAGCTAACAAGCACAGAGAACCACTGTCCCCCGAAGAACGTGCCAGGAGACTGGCAGACAATCTCTGCCTGTACTGCGGGAAAGGATCACATTAGATATCAAATTTCCCAGAAAAAAACCCCAGATCTGCGGTTGTCAAACCAGCACCGGTTTCTACGCCTGCTGCCAATCCCAAAGACGCTCCAGTGCTTAGAACTCTGAAGCAAACCCAGGCTTCCAGGCCTGCTTCTAGGCCTAAACCTGCTTCAAAGAGACCTACCATCCTTAAGCCGGTACCCCTACCCAAACCGGCCCCCAGGAGATCTCTAGAACCCAAACCTGCATCCCGAACAACTCCTGTACCAACACCTTTCCCCAGACGAACTGTACCCGCTGTATCCAGGCATGTGACGTCTCTGGAGGTCGGTTCAGAAGAGGAGTATGAGAACCCTGTAATGCCTATGGAGACTGATTACACTGTGCCCATAGAACCTGTCCTTCCCATGGATCTGGAGACCACCGTACCTGTGGAGACAGATCTACCATCCCCTATGGAGATCATGTCCATGCCAGTTTCTACTGTGACACAGATCCCTTTCAAACAGGTAATGAAGGCCAGGCTGAAGAAAGCCCAGAAGATTAAGAGCTCCCTTATGGCGATCACAACTCCCATCACTCCCAGCCAGCACAATCCGCCGCTGTCTTCCTGTGTTTCTTCCCTGTCTGAATATGACCCAGAGGACATCGCTGTCTCTGAGGAGAGCCCACCGAGACAGACAGCCCGACGCTCAAAGGGACCCCCAGGTCAACACCAGGGGTCTGACACCCCTATAAAGGCATGGCGAGGCTTCTGTTCTTCATCCAGCGATGGATCTGTATCAGAAGGGGATTGTGGCTGGGAAGAGCAAGAAGAAGAGGACGATGGCATTAAGTCCTGGCTGTGCGACTATCCTTCCCTTAGTGATGGATCAGGTTTAGAAGGGGAACCGGGAGAAATGGAGAAGATGCCTACTCCGATGCCTTCTTCCTATGTGGGCACCAGGTTCGAAGGTGACTCTGCCTCCTACTTGTCTCCTTCTGTCACCAAGGCCAGACGCTCCAAGGACACTCCTGTTCATCAAGACCATTTACCCGAGGATACATGTCCCTATACGGTACAGGGATGTTTTGCTCTACCTACCTTGGTACCACCTGGATACATGGGCACCCTCATTCCTGATGCATCAGTTGACCCATCACCGGAGGACCGAGTCACTGCTTCTAACGGGACTGTGGTTCGTCGCAAAGATCTCGACATCTTCGAAAAGGGGTTACTCCGGCGTAAGGAGATTGAAGGGGTAACGGCATCTGGGTACACGGGTATTCTCATTCCTGTCATATCTGCTGACCACAAGAAGACCAAGGCACGGCGGCGTCAGAGGAAGGCACGTGCCCATCCCTGTACCACCACTCCTGACCACCGTTCTGCCCTCCAGTGGTGTGACGAGTACTGGTCCCAGCACCCACCAGAGTGACCCGTGCCTGGTCATGAGCAGTCCTGCTGCCATCCTTGGTCACTCGGAGCGTGACCTGAAGGGGGAGGTACTGTCAGGATCCCTGGCTGTAGCCATCCTGAAACCCCCCCTAGTGGTTCACTTCCATCCTGTTCCTGCCCTGCATCCAGCAGTGTAAGAGTTAAACACAAAACACACGTGACTCACGAAATAAAGGGCTTTGCCCCGCACTCACACATTGCTGGTTCATTACAGCTCATGCTCACGAAGAGTGAACATCGTTGCTTTGTTGCTGCTCTGCTACCTGATCCTGATTTTTGGTTCCTGCAATTACAACCATCATCCCCATCATCCTCTGCAATCAACCTGGTTAGTCTTTATTTCCATCCACCCTCCACTATCCATATCCTCTGTTTATCAGTACAGACCACTGCATCCTGGGCTCATACCCCTGCCATTCAGGTGCCACCCAGGTACCATCCCCACGTTCCTGACAGAGAGTAAGCAGAGTCAGTAGGAATGCCAAGGGTCTGTTACACGGGTATGGTTCAAGAGGAAAATTAGGAAGCAAGTATCTGGTGGGCGAGCAGAGTGGAATGCTGAAGCAAGGATCTCACCCCCTTCCCTTTCAGGCACCTTACCCGCACTCGCGCGGGGGGCACCTGTAATAGATGTCAGCGCACTAGCGCGATGACATCTATTGTCCCCGCCGGGGTCCCGGAGTGCTGGGCTGATATCCAAGATGTCAGCCCGCACCGGGTGGGGGCGCAGCAATCGGCCGGAGTCCCGGCTGATTGCTGTCTCCTGTGCTAGGACGCACTCAGCGCGTCCATAGCACAGGAGAACCACTTGGCTGGACGCGCTGAGCGCGTTCTTAGCAGCCAAGTGGTTAAATCGTTTTTTTTCTTTTTTCTGTAACAGACCTTTTAATTATCATTCATTGGATTTTATATGTAAATTCCAGACATTTTCATTCTGTAGTTTCTTTTCAAACATTCAAGCATACTTTTTTTTTCTTCTTCACTCCATTCGTCTGCGGTGTTGGCTATTTCCAGCGGCTGCTCTGCGCTGTGATCGATGGCTGCTCGGGCTTCTACGGCGTGTTCGATCCAGATGTTTTTGCGGGTTTCGGTGTAACTTCACCGGGTTTTCTGCGGCTTTTCCCTGCACTACGATGGCCCTGTGGTGCTTGCCGAATACGCTGCAGGGTCGCCGAAATGGGATCGCCAAATTGCACCAAATTGAACGAAAAGTCACCGACCGTGTGGTGACTTTTCGATTCTCTTTGAATAACCCTGTAATTTCATCCATCGAAAAAAGGGAAATCAAACCTAATCATATGTAGGCCAACTAAATTATATGTCTACTACTTGTCTACACTTGCATGATCCCCTAAATGATTTAGACAAGCAAGTGAAGACACACCTTTGCAATGTTCCATTGAGATGTATTTGCAAATAAGCAGGGAAATCAATTTGTCCTTTCTCTATCCTTCAGCTGTTACGTAAATTAAGGGGAACTGTGCCAAAGTAAACCTCTTGAGGATGAGTATGTTGGCATGTACAATTCAATTGCTGAGACTTTAAACAAAAATTATATAACTTGTATGGATTTTCTTTCCAGTGAATTTGATCACAAATTCAATAAATGTAGTCAAAATAATCAATTTATAGTCGTGACTACCTGTGTTGTGTAAAATCAGGATGTATATTTGCAGATATGCCACATTCAACTATCTCTTGCAGAGCCATCAACTCTTGATCGCTGTAGAAGTTCTTACAACCAGTCAGACCTGACTGTCCACAATTGGTTGTGTAAACACTCTTAATGCTATTGCTATGATAAAATAAGGTATCCACGATTGTCAGTCAATTCGTCAGTATTTCTATGTTGCTGCCGGAGTTTGTCTCAGTGTCTTTGTCAGTGTGTTGATCATTGTCAAAAAAAGGGCTTAGAAAGCATTCATTCACCTAGGGGCAGATCCGATCCACTGTGTACTTGATACTTGGGTTTTACCACACCCAGGGCTTGATAACAGCCAGTAGTTTGAAATGTTGCTGGCATCTTAGTGTGTAAGGCACCCAGGGGTCAAGTCCTGGGAAAAAAAGTGAGGGAACTCACCCCCGAATTCCACAACCCCTATTACCTGAAGAAATAATATATATATATTTATATTATCACGAGTATAGCAGTACGTGGTGATACCATTTTTATTGGGTTAACCTTACATTTAAAAGATAAACTTTCAAGAGTGTAACCTCTCCTCTTCAGGTCTGGAAACTATACTGATCAGTGAAAGGTATCACTACGTACAGGTATACTCGTGATTTTGGCAACTGGACTAACACGTGTATATATACATACATACATACATACAGTTGTGTTCAAGATTATTCAACCCCCACTGAAATTGAGTGTTTTGGCCAGTTTGACATTGATTTTGATCATTCAGTCATCTTGCTTACAATTAAATCAAAGAGGCACGTGTAGGTCAGACAAATATAACATAACATTTATAATGAAATAACCACAAATGTCTTTTCTGTGCTCACATCATTATCAGTTTTATTCAACCCCCAAGTGACATTCAATCTTAGTACTTAGTACAACATCCTTTTACAGTTATAACAGCTTTTAAACGTGAAGCATAGCTTGACACAAGTGTCTTGCAGCGATCTACGGGTATATTCGCCCATTCGTCATGGGCAAAAGCCTCCAGTTCAGTCACATTCTTAGGCTTGCGCACTGCAACTGCTTTCTTTAAGTCCCACCAGAGGTTCTCAATCGGATTTAAGTCAGGTGACTGCGATGGCCACTCCAAAATGTTCCAGCCTTTAATCTGCAACCATGCTCTAGTGGACTTGGAGGTATGCTTGGGATCATTGTCCTGTTGAAAGGTCCGACGTCTCCCAAGCCTCAGGTTTGTGACGGACTGCATCACATTGTCATCCAATATCTCCTGGTACTGAAGAGAATTCATGGTACCTTGCACACGCTGAAGTTTCCCTGTACCTGCAGAAACAAAACAGCCCCAAAGCATGATTGAACCCCCGCCATGCTTCACAGTAGGCAAGGTGTTCTTTTCTTCATAGGCCTTGTTCTTCCTCCTCCAAACATAGCGTTGATCCATGGGCCCAAACAGTTCTAATTTTGTTTCATCAGTCCACAGAACACTATCCCAAAACTTCTGTGGTTTGTCCACATGACTTTTGGCATACTGCAGTCGACTCTTCTTATTCTTTGGAGACAGCAAGGGGGTGCGCCTGGGAGTTCTGGCATGGAGGCCTTCATTACGCAGTGTGCACCGTATTGTCTGAGCTGAAACTTCAGTACCCACATCTGACAAATCTTTTCTCAGTTCCTCAGCAGTCACACGGGGACTTTTCTCCACTCTACGCTTCAGGTAGCGCACAGCAGTCAAAGTCAGCATCTTCTTTCTGCCACGACCAGGTAGCGTTTCAACCGTGCCCTTTGCCTTGAATTTGCGAATGATGCTTCCTATGGTCTCTCTTGTATGTTTAACATCTTTGCAATCTTCTTATAGCCATTGCCCTTCCTGTGAAGAGTAATCACCTCTTCTCTTGTCTTCCTGGACCATTCTCTTGACTTCACCATGTTTGTAACCACACCAGTAAATGTCTAGAAGGAGCTGAGTATCACAGGCATTTTAAAGCTGCCTAATTGGGGCTTATTATGCTTTATTGCTGCTCCGTGACATCCACAGGTGTTTTCAATACCTGATTGAAAACACTTGAATGAACCTCTGTTCTTCAGAGTGGTAGTCTTTAAGGGGTTGAATAATTGTGTCAATGAAGAATTCACAAAAGAAACATTTACTACTGTATTACAAAACCAATTGATGTCATTTTAGTTGCATATGGTTCTTTAGAAAGTCCTTGTAGGATTTCATTCTGAATACAATTACAAATGTACACTAAATTCCCTAAAACCCTTTACAGCATTGGGGGTTGATAATTTTGAACACAACTGTATGTACCTACACACACATCTCCAGATAAGGAGCACTCACGGACTTAGGAAGTCATTAAAAAAATCAACGTTTCGGCTCAAACAAGAGCCTTCATCAGGAATACAATATAATAACAACAACCTGTATATTTATACCTTTAAAGGTATAAATATACAGGTTGTTGTTATTATATTTTATTCCTGATGAAGGCTCTTGTTTGAGCCGAAACGTTGATATTTTAATGACTTCCTAATAAAGCAAACATTTTATTTTTTCTAAGTCCATGAGTGCTCCTTATCTGGTTAATATAACACATGTCTGAGGATCTTCTGGCACCGCGGCACCTTCCAAAAGTGAGTTTCAAAGCGTGAGTGCTGAGAAAATTGGACTGTTATATACAGTTGTGTTCAAAATTATTCAACCCCCAATGCTGTAAAGGGTTTTAGGGAATTTAGTGTACATTTGTAATTGTATTCAGAATGAAATCCTACAAGGACTTTTTAAAGAACCATATGCAACTACAATTACATCAATTGGTTTTGTAATACAGTAGTAAATGTTTCTTTTGTGAATTCTTCATTGACACAATTATTCAACCCCTTAAAGACTACCACTCTGAAGACCAGAGGTTCATTCAAGTGTTTTCAATCAGGTATTGAAAATACCTGTGGATGTCACGGAGCAGCAATAAAGCATAATAAGCACCAATTAGGCAGCTTTAAAATGACTGTGATACTCAGCTCCTTCTTGACATTTACTGGTGTGGTTACAAACATGGTGAAGTCAAGAGAATGGTCCAGGAAGACAAGAGAAGAGGTGATTACTCTTCACAGGAAGGGCAATGGCTATAAGAAGATTGCAAAGATGTTAAACATACCAAGAGAGACCATAGGAAGCATCATTCGCAAATTCAAGGCAAAGGGCACTGTTGAAACGCTACCTGGTTGTGGCAGAAAGAAGATGCTGACTTCGACTGCTGTGCGCTACCTGAAGCGTAGAGTGGAGAAAAGTCCCCGTGTGACTGCTGAGGAACTGAGAAAATATTTGTCCGATGTGGGTACTGAAGTTTCAGCTCAGACAATACGGCGCACACTGCGTAATGAAGGCCTCCATGCCAGTACTCCCAGGCACACCCCCTTGCTGTCTCCAAAGAATAAGAAGAGTCGACTGCAGTATGCCAAAAGTCATGTGGACAAACCACAGAAGTTTTGGGATAGTGTTCTGTGGACTGATGAAACAAAATTAGAACTGTTTGGGCACATCTATCAACGCTATGTTTGGAGGAGGAAGAACAAGGCCTATGAAGAAAAGAACACCTTGCCTACTGTGAAGCATGGCGGGGGGTCAATCATGCTTTGGGGCTGTTTTGCTTCTGCAGGTACAGGGAAGCTTCAGCGTGTGCAAGGTACCATGAATTCTCTTCAGTACCAGGAGATATTGGATGACAATGTGATGCAGTCCGTCACAAACCTGAGGCTTGGGAGACGTCGGACCTTTCAACAGGACAATGATCCCAAGCATACCTCCAAGTCCACTAGAGCATGGTTGCAGATTAAAGGCTGGAACATTTTGGAGTGGCCATCGCAGTCACCTGACTTAAATCCGATTGAGAACCTCTGCTGGGACTTAAAGAAAGCAGTTGCAGTGCGCAAGCCTAAGAATGTGACTGAACTGGAGGCTTTTGCCCATGACGAATGGGCGAAGATACCCGTAGATCGCTGCAAGACACTTGTGTCAAGCTATGCTTCACGTTTAAAAGCTGTTATAACTGTAAAAGGATGTTGTACTAAGTACTAAGATTGAATGTCACTTGGGGGTTGAATAAAACTGATAATGATGTGAGCACAGAAAAGACATTTGTGGTTATTTCATTATAAATGTTATGTTATATTTGTCTGACCTACACGTGCCTCTTTGATTTAATTGTTAGCAAGATGACTGAATGATCAAAATCAATGTCAAACTGGCCGAAACACTCAATTTCAGTGGGGGTTGAATAATTTTGAACACAACTATATATATTATATATATATATATATATATATATATAGCAAAAAAGTATTTAGTCAGCCACCGATTGTGCAGGTTCTTCCACTTAAAAAGATGAGAGAGGCCTGTAATTGACATCATGGGTACACTTCAACTATGAGAGATAAAATCCAGAAAATCCCATTGTCTGATTTTTAAAGAATTTATTTGCAAATTATGGTGGAAAATCAGTATTTGGTCAATATCAAAAGTCCATCTCAATACTTTGTTCTATATCCTTTGTTGGCAATAACAGAGATCAAACGTTTTCTGTAAGTCTTCACAAGGGTTTCACACACTGTTGCTGGTATTTTTGCCCATTCCTCCATGCAGATCTCCTCTAGAGCAGTGATATTTTGGGGCTGTCGCTGGGCAACACGGACCTTCAACTCCCTCCAGTGGCGGAAGTACCAGGGTCGCAGCGGTTGCGACTGGGCCCTGGCATTCCGCCACTGGAGGGGGGCCCAGCGCCGCCACCAGATTCTGGCAAAAAGCGCCTGAATCTGGGAGCAGCGCCGCCGGCTGTTCCCCTCCCTACTAGCGGCCCGCTGGCTTGCAGCATGGCCGGTCGCGTGGGATGGGAACTAGCTGACCAGCGCACGAGATCTCGCGAGAACTCGGCTGCGCTGGTCAGGTGGTTTCCGGTGAGCGGCCAGGCTGCATGCTTTCAGCGGCCATTCACCTCGGAGAGGAACGGCGGCAGCAGAGGAGCCTGAGGTGAGCTGGGGGGCCCTATATACCCATAAGAGCTGGGGGCAAATCTATCCATAAACTGGGGCAATATATCCATGAGCTGGGGCAGTATCCATGTGCTGGGGCAATATATCCATGTGCTGGGGCAGTATATCCATGTGCTGGGGCAGTATCCATTTGCTGGGGCAGTATATCCATGTGCTGGGGCAATATATTCATGTGCTGGGGCAGTATCCATGTGCTGGGGCTGTATATCCATGTGCTGGGGCAGTATCCATGTGCTGGGGCAGTATCCATGTGCTGGGGCAGTATCCATGTGCTGGGGCTGTATAGCCATGAGCTGGGGCAGAATAGCCATGTGCTGGGGCAGTATATTCATGTGCTGGGGCAGTATATTCATGTGCTGGGGCAGTATATTCATGTGCTGGGGCAGTATATCCATGTGCTGGGGCAGTATATCCATGAGCTGGGGCTGTATCCATGTGCTGGGGCAGTATCCATGAGCTGGGGCTGTATCCATGTGCTGGGGCAGTATCCATGAGCTGGGGCAGTATAGCCATGTGCTGGGGCAGTATATTCATGTGCTGAGGCAGTATATTCATGTGCTGGGGCAGTATATTCATGTGCTGGGGCAGTATATTCATGTGCTGGGGCAGTATCCATGTGCTGGGGCAGTATCCATGTGCTGGGGCAGTATCCATAAGCTGGGGCAGTATATCCATGTGCTGGGGCAGTATATCCATGTGCTGGGGCAGTATATCCATGTGCTGGGGCAGTATATCCATGTGCTGGGGCAGTATATTCATGTGCTGGGGCAGTATCCATGAGCTGGGGCAGTATCCATGAGCTGGGGCAGTATATCCATGAGCTGGGGCAATATATCCATGAGCTGGGGCAATATATCCATGAGAATATATCCATGAGCTGGGGGCAAATATATCCATGAGCTGGGGGCAAATATATCCATGAGCTGGGGCAATTATATCCATGAGCTGGGGCAATATATCCATGAGATGGGGCAATATATCCATGAGCTGGGGCAATATATCCATGAGCTGGGGCAGTATATCCATGTGCTGGGGCAGTATCCATGTGCTGGGGCAGTATATTCATGTGCTGGGGCAGTATATTCATGTGCTGGGGCAGTATCCATGTGCTGGGGCTGTATATCCATGAGCTGGGGCAGTATCCATGAGCTGGGGCAGTATCCATGTGCTGGGGCAGTATATTCATGTGCTGGGGCAGTATCCATGTGCTGGGGCTGTATATCCATGAGCTGGGGCAGAATATCCATGTGCTGGGGCAGAATATCCATGTGCTGGGGCAGTATATTCATGTGCTGGGGCAGTATATCCATGTGTTGGGGCAGTATATCCATGTGCTGGGGCAGTATATCCATGTGCTGGGGCAGAATATCCATGTGCTGGGGCAGTATATTCATGTGTTGGGGCAGTATATTCATGTGCTGGGGCAGTATCCATGAGCTGGGGCAGAATATCCATGTGCTGGGGCAGTATTCATGTGCTGGGGCAGTATCCATGAGCTGGGGCAGTATATCCATGAGCTGGGGGCAAATATATCCATGAGCTGGGGCAATATATCCATGAGCTGGGGCAATATATCCATGAGCTGGGGGGCAAATATATCCATGAGCTGGGGGCAAATATATCCATGAGCTGGGGGCAAATATATCCATGAGCTGGGGCAATATATCCATGAGCTGGGGGCAAATATATCCATGAGCTGGGGGCAAATATATCCATGAGCTGGGGCAATATATCCATGAGCTGGGGCAAATATATCCATGAGCTGGGGCAATATATCCATGAGCAGGGGCAAATATATCCATGAGCTGGGGGCAAATATATCCAGGAGCTGGGGGCAAATATATCCATGAGCTGGGGGCAAAAATATCCATGTGTGAGCTGGGGCAATATATCCATGTGTGGCCTGGGGGCAATAGATGTCCGTGTGAGTGTAACGTTGGGGGCTTCCAGCCCTACCTGTGTGCTTGAGGACAGCAAGTCTGATGCTGCTCGCTGACCACTGCCCGGTTTAAATGGAGACAGGCAGGGAGGTGATTGCATGAGGTGTGGCTTGAGTGGGGGGCGTGGTCTGGTGAAGGTCTTTAAAAACCCTCAGTATAGTTTCAGAAGTTGCCAGATCGTGGTTATCCATACCTGAGCTCCTTGTACCTGACTGCTAAATTGATTTAACCTGTTATTGACCTCTGCTTGTGTTCTGACCATTCTGCCTTCTGTTGCCCTAGACTATTTTCTTGTACTACGCTACTGCTCTGATATCGACCCGGCTATTCCATTTGACCATTCTGAACTCTGTATTCCTGATTCTGGCTCGGCTGACTCCTCTCCGTATTGTTAACCCTTTTCTGTCTAGCTAGTTTACCTGGCCAATTCTAAGGACCAGACAGATAGGGATCATTCACAGCTACACTGTTGGTAGCTTCTGAGTTTTGTGGAGTGTTGGGGGTTAAGTACTGCGTGGTGGGATCCGGGAACCGTGACAGTGAGCTGGGGGAAATATATATATCCATGTGAGCTGGGGGCAATATACAGTATATATCCATGTCAGCTGGGGCAATACTATCTTTTTTATATTGCAGGAAAAAAAAAGTAAAAATATACTGAATAAAAAAATAAAAAAATATCCTTGCTGATGGATGGAGGTTTTCACTCAAAATCTCACGATACATGGCCCCATTCATTCTTCCCTTTACACGGATCAGTCGTCCTGGTCCCTTTGCAGAAAAACAGCCCCAAAGCATGATGTTTCCGCCACCATGCTTCACAGTAGGTATGGTGTTCTTTGGATGCAACTCAGCATTCTCTCTCCTCCAAACACGACGAGTTGAGTTTTTACCAAAAGGTTCTACTTTGGTTTCATCTGACCATATGACATTCTCCCAATCCTCTTCTGGATCATCCAAATGCTCTCTAGCAAACTTCAGACGGGCCCGGACATGTACTGGCTTAAGCAGGGGGACACGCCTGGCACTGCAGGATTTGAGTCCCTGGCGGCGTAGTGTGTTACTGATGGTAGCCTTTGTTACTTTGGTCCCAGCTCTCTGCAGGTCATTCACTAGGTCCCCCCGTGTGGGTCTGGGATTTTTGCTCACCGTTCTTGGGATCATTTTGACCCCACGGGGTGAGATCTTGCGTGGAGCCGCAGATCGATGGAGATTATCAGTGGTCTTGTATGTCTTCCATTTTCTAATGATAGAACTGGAGATATGGGCTCTACCTGGGATCGGCGCACAGATAGGCAACATTGTAGTCAGAACTAGCCGGGGTCGGTACAGGGAGAGGCAACAACGTAGTCAGAGCTATCTGGGGTCAGGACATGGAGAGGCAAAAATGTAGATATCAAAAGGGCAAAGAGAGAAAGAAGTGCTCTGTTGGGCATATAACCACAACAGGTCAATGCATAGGAGGGCCGCTGAGTTTATAGGTTTATATAGTGGTAGGCTCATCCCCCTTGGATGATGTCATCGGTGAGCGCCATAACGTGCGGGCGTGATGATGTCGGACCGTTGCGGGAACGCCGACATCACCACGCTCACCCTGCCAATAAGACAGCGGCAGGTGTAGGCGTTCCACATCCCCCACTGCTGCCAGGCAACCCAGACACCGAACAGGCACCAGGCCACAGACCTGCGCGGCTGTGGCAGTGGTGCCTGGCCCACGCAGCCCCGTCTCACCTGAGGCAACCCTCACAATGTATTTAGGATATGTCAGAACATGAGGTCAACTGAAATATTTGTAGTCATAATATATGACAAAAACCTCCATTTTTAATCTTAGCTGTTTTAAATTTTGAGTCTAATCC
Organism: Leptobrachium leishanense; assembly: GCA_009667805.1. Classification (NCBI taxonomy): domain Eukaryota; kingdom Metazoa; phylum Chordata; class Amphibia; order Anura; family Megophryidae; genus Leptobrachium; species Leptobrachium leishanense. Next base: position 243,177,899 of record CM019064.1, on the reverse strand, counting down.
CCAATGTATTGTATATCATGGTTATTTAAAATAGGTCATTTCAGATGGACACGTCCTAGGTATATAAAAATTGTATGGGAAAATGAATTCAGTGCTTTCTGTCTCAGCTAAGAATGGATTGTATATATTCCAAAAATATACTGTGGAGTTTTCTTCTCGTCTGTTGACCTGGCACTATTTATATAACTCATTTGTTTTAGCAGATTTGAGTACAGTGTTCACATTTTGGATGCAGAGAATAGGCACCGCATTCTTTATATGCACAGGATGAGTGGAATTTGATTTGTGCCATTTTGCATCTGGGCTAATTTTAGTACAGGTGACATGACTAAAATATGTGTCTCTATTTACCTTAGTTTCTATTCTATTTTAATAACTGGGTCTGAACATTTAATCACTTGCTGTATCTTGTGGCTTAGAGCTGTTTCCTTTCCTGTTGTGGTTGACTGCGGGAAACCTGCAGTGTAGGTATGACTCCAGCAGCTTGATGGTCAAAATTGCTAAACTGCTAATTGACATATGGCTGCTGTACCTTATATTTATTAATTAGCTGTGTCAAGACCTGGACGCTCTGACCCCCTATGACACCCCTTTGAACCCAAGTCCATGCCACATCCTGCATGACATATGCAGGTTCCAGGACTTTCTACTTAGTTTTGCATACAAGCCCTGGAGGTATAATGTAATTGGCTAAAATCAGCATGGTTTTATGAAACACAGATCATGTCAGACTAACCTAATTACGTTCTATGAGGAAGTGAGTAGAAGTATAGATCAGGGGGTCGCAGTGGATGTGATTTACGTGGATTTTGCCAAAGCTTTCACAGTTCCACACAAGAGGTTACTATTTCAATTAAGAAGAATTGGTCTAGATGAAAATACTTGTTCTTGGATAGAAAACTGGCCAAAAGATAGGGTACAGAGAGTGGTCATAAATGGTACATTTTCAAGATTTTGGGCACCTGTCTTAAAGGATATTATAGCGCTAGAAAAAGTGCAGAGACGGGCGACTAAATTAATAAGGGGAATGGAAGGTTATTAATAATTATGTTATGAGGAAAGACTAACAAGCTTAAACCTGTTTAGTTTAGAGAAACGGCGCCTTAGGGGGGATCTGATAACTTTATATAAATATATACGGGGCCATTATAAACCATTGTCTGGAAACCTATTCATTAACAGGACTATACACAGGACACGAGGTCACCCATTTAGACTGAACGAAAGGAAATTCAGCCTAAAGCATAGGAAGGGTTATTTTACTGTGAGAACAATAAAGCTGTGGAATTCTCTGCCTGTTGAGGTGGTTGGGTCAGAGACTGTACAGACTTTTAAAAAACGATTGGATGACTTCCAGCAGACACAGAATATTAAGGGTTATAATATTTAATATGTGGGTAAAAGCTTCTTGATCCAAGGAGAAATCTGACCGCCATTCTGGGGTCAAGAAGGAATTTTTTCCCAGTGTGTTGCATATTGGCGTTGCAGACTGGGTTTTTTGCCTTCTTTTGGATCAACAGCAGTAGGTGATGTGAGAGAAGCTGAACCCAATGGACGCATGTCTTTTTTCAGTCTATGTAACTATGTAACCCCACCTGAATTCCATCCTGCCTGATCAGCACTGCATAAGAGGAAGCTACGTCCTCCCTAGGATGCTTCCTCCTTGAAGTTGTTGGCTTAGCTCAGTGCAGACTATCCGTTCTGAACTCCTTGCTTGGAACCCCTCCTGATTCAAAGACTATCCTAAGGCTAAGGTCAGACGAAAGCAGTTTTAACGTGCGATTAGCCGCACGAAATCACGGCAGTGCTAGCAGCAAATGACGTCCAATGCCGGGGAACATACGACGAACGGCCGCACGAAAGTTCGTCCGTGCAACGCAAGTGGCAAACGAACGCATTTTTTCGAGAACGTCAAACTGCTACTACTGACGTACAGAGTGCGCTGCGGCCGCATAGCGGCGTGTTTGCGTGATTGGGAGACGTCAGACGCTGCACACTTCCGGCCAACATAACGTCCAGACGCAAAAGGGTTTTATTGATGATCCGTACAAAATCACGGACGAAAATGCGCATCGTATGACCGCTATCGCGTATTCCGTGAAAAAATACGTCCATTCGTTCGAACGCACTTTTTCACGGACAACGTGAAAAATGCGTTCGTCTGACCCTAGCCTAAGACTATCCTAAGATCCCTCTGCTGTTTATATTCTGGACGTTCTACTCATACCACCGGTACCTTCCTTTATTCCCTGTGCCCCCCTTATCTGCTTGATAGAGTTGCTTGTCTTGCCCCCTTCCTTCACACGGGCTGAAGAAGTCTGACAAGCCTGCTTTCTTTTTTCTGCTCTCTCCGCTTGACCGCTTCCAGTCTTGTTTTCTTTCCCCCTGGCTGACCTCCCCCCTTCCATTTTAGACGCACATACCTTTTGATACCTTTCCTTTTTTGATGACACCCCCCACTCCGTGTTTCGTGTTTAAATTCCCCTTGAGACATTTCATTTTTGGACTTTGCCACCAGTCTACCGGTATTGGCTTCTTCGATTGCTGCCTGGACCCGGGGGTTTTCTCCTTCACCTTTTTTTTTGGGTGGCAGGACACCGGGATGGCCTAGGCGAGTCGCTAGAGTGAGCACCATAGATCTGTCCGTCTCTTTTTGCCCTAGGTTTCCTGGACTTGTGGCCTCTTCCACACGTTTCCTGTTTAGGCCCTGGAATGAGCCGGGAATGCCACGTATTTTTTGGCGGTTCTCCACCCCCTCACCCCCCTCCCATATATTTTTTGCTTTTCTTCTTTCGTCCGCACCTACACCCCAGCCCCAAATGTCGTTTTTCTGCAAACTCAGCTGATTCACCTGCATCAACCGCCTGGATGGTCTGTTTGCCCCCCCCTTTTTTGGTTTTCCATTTGGCTGGATATATTTGTGATTTCTATTAATGTTTTTCTGCTGACCTCTTATGACGCTTTACTGCAGATTTATTTTTGGCCCTGTGCGGACGTTATTTTATACTGTCTGTCCTATTGCTGACACTTCTTCAAAATAAAAATTCTTAATAAAAAAAAAGAAAAATAGCTGAACTGGATATAATTTTACATTTTTAGTGTTTCATGTGAAATTATGCATTTGTGTAGGTGCTGTGTAATTGAATGGATCCCATTATGTTAAGAATCTATAACACAAAAATGGTATAATAATGTGTAAGAATATGTAAGTTTACTAAAGAGCATACTTATTTGGGTTGTGGTGGAGGGCAAAAAATCTGATACTAATAGTAGACCTGACCTCCAAAGTCCATTTGAAACCAGAAAAGTATGGCTCAATTTTCCAACTTAGGGCGGTATTACAAAAATGCCTCTATAATGGGGATGCTAAGGTGGAAAACCCGCACATGCAGGTTTCCCCTTACAGGGTTATTCAGAGAGCACAGAAAAGCAGGAAAATGGCTGGAGAATGGAAAATTCTAGGTAAAAATAGCCGATTTGGAAAGTGAGATGAATGGGAGAATTTTTCTGGTTTGGCTATTTTGACCTAGAATTTTCCATTCTCCAGTCATTCTCCTGCTTTTCACGGCTCTCTCAATAACCCTGTTAGTGTCCCAGTTTTAGCACAATATTCCAGGGCAGGCACTGATTCAGCATCCTGTCCCGTGACACAGCGCTAAGCCCCTGGATACTCGGGGCAGTGCTTACATAACATAGAACTCCATGGAGGGATGTGCTGCTGGGTCACGTGACCTGCAGAATCTCTCTTGCGAGATCTTGCAGGTCCGCGGTGTGATCGCAGAGGGAGACTGGGTATTTTTTCCCCAGTCTCACTCTGCTCCTGGCGGCCAAAAGCGGCAGATCGGTCCTCCATTCTTGCAACTGGATGAGAGGTGAGTATCTGATTTTGGGGGGGGGGATTTTCAGTTGGTGCTGACTGATTTCATAGTGCACTATCAGTTAGCACCAGTTTCTAGCTGTGGGTAACTTCTCAGTTATCCGTAGCGGTGTGGTATTTAGCATTAGGACTTTGTAATCCTAACACTAATTACTCTTTGCGCTCCCCATGTTAAGCATAGGAAGCACAAAGTACAGTAAGCTCGCGGAAGCGAGCGCAAACCCTGATGGGCCAGAGGGTTTTTTAACCCGTTAGCGAGCAGAATGTAATATGGGGGTCCTGCGCTAGGGCCACTTAACCTAGCGTTAACACTCACATAGCTGAGCGCTAACTCTGGCGTTAAGTTTGTAATAGGGCCCTTAGAGGTTTTTGAGAGGGCATGCCACTTACCATTTGAAGTTTTCCCTCCTGGTTTACGAGAGCAGACACAGAAAATACTGTTACTACGCTAACTGCCAGAGCGAAATAAGTGTTATAGATCGCATTGCTTTTTTGCACCAGATCTTGAAGTAACACAGAGTTATATGATGGCCAAAACATCCACATGAAGAGAGCACCTACAAGGTAAAACAAAAATACATTCAGTGACTGATTTTCTCCTCACACTCCTTTGCTATTCACTTATTTTTTATGAGGTGATTTTTTTTTTATTTATTACGTTTTGGTGCGGTTTTACACTTTTTGTAATTTGTTTTTTTTAAAAAAATCTATACTTTATTCCTTTCTTGGTTTATTAATACAAAAAAAACACAAACAGAACTCACAGAAAGTGCAAGTACAACATTTTCTTATTATTAAAAGAAAAACATCAAACAAGAAAATGCAGAGGGTTAATTATCAACATTTGCTGCCACCCATTTATAATTTAAGAGTAAAAGGTGAAAAAGTAGCATTCAGTTCCTCACTTTTTTGATCTCTCATTTGTTCTGGTCAGACATCCATTTACAGGAAGTAGCTGGATGCCTGACCCAGTGCTGTATCTTGGCCTAGGCCGACAAGGCCTAGGGCGGCAGTTTCCAGTGGGGCGGCAAAAACAGCAGCTACTGTGCGTCAGTCTGGCGGGAGCAGAGGAATTCAGCGGTGGATTGTTAACCCTTTAAGGACCTAGGGTCTTTAAAGTCAATGCATTTATGACGGAACAGTTCTGTCATTCCTCCTTAAGGGTTAATAGGCAGCAGAGGCCTTGTTATCTTTTGTCTAGCTATCTATCATGAGTCTGACACTTCCTGGTGTCTCATTGCAGTGTCTGGTCAGCTTATTAACCCATTCAGTTAAATTTAGAGAGTTTATCATTCTAACTAAAAACATTTTCTTAAAACTCCATTAATGAAAAAAACTTTAGAAAAAGGGTTATAAAATAAGGAGGAGAGGGCTATTAAACTAGATCTTAATTAATACTCCACCTTATAACAGTTACAGTTACAAGCATTTATAAAGCACCAACAAATTCCTTAGCGCTGTACAATGGGAGAGACAGAATAACAAATATACATACATGTTACACACACTGAACAGAAGGAGGAAGGACCCTGCTCAAGAGCTTACAATCTAAGAGAAGAGGGGTGACACACTAGATGAGGCAACATAACACAAGAGAAATCTATGAGGATCCATAACCCGTTCTATAAAAATACTTCCAAATTGTATGGCCATTTTAAGACTGCAAAAAAAAGCTGTATGCATGTCTCCTGCACGATCCAAAAATTGCTGGTTTCAAAACCTAATAATACTATAACCTATTATATTAATATTACCATAGCATTAAATTCCACAGCTAATAGATATATAATAGCTATACTAGGCGATAGTGCAGGAGACCCGTATACAGGTATTTTTGCAAAATGTTTTTAGTAAAAATGCAAAATTCTCTCGCTCGGAGGGGGGGGCCTTCATGGATTCTTGCACTGGGGCCCTGAGGTTTCTACTTACGTCTCTGCTATAAAAGCAACAGCAGCCAGGCCTTCACTGGCTGCTGGCAGACTGCACTACTTGCCCAACGATTGTAAAGCTGCTAGGGGAGAGACGAAGCTTCTCACTGGCCCTGCAGCGGTGCCAGGGCTCAGTGAGGGCAGGCTGGCTTCGATGAGCAGCAATCACTGCCTGACACCACGCCCCTGTAAGCTGACATCAGCCAGGGAGGAGCCAACTGCCCACGCGCAGCAATGACAGGCTGTGGACTCAGGAAGCAGGGACCCCAGAGATACTGCTGGACTCCAGCCCCTCCCAGCATGCCCAGCCAGCCCCTATGGCCCATCTATTACACTGCCACCAGATGATGATGCCACCTGACAGGCATTCTGCAGCATCCTGATCTGATAAGAGGTGCCTCCTTTAATGTTTGAGCTGAGGGCATTTCTTCTAAGTGATGAGTGACTAACACACATCACACAAACCCTCCATATATACTGTCACCATACTGCTTCCGTCCATATATACTGTCACCATACTGCTTCCGTCCATATATACTGTCACCATACTGCCTCTCTCCATATATACTGTCCACAATACATGTCATGTAGTCCTGATTTAATCATTCCTTTTTATTTTTCAACTAAAAATAAAATGGTTTTGGTGATATCAGTGTGGTGCTTGTTATTCAGTTTTAGTGAAACTTTATGTATCCTATATACTAAGGGCAGCCCCAATTTAGGCAGCAAATCTCTCTGTCCTTGTTTTGCCCTAATCTCCCTCTTTTCAGGGGCTCCTCCATATACTGGGTTTGGGTTGTCTTTAAGGAATCCTCTGTAGGTTGTTTCTGGATGTCTTTAGACCCTCCTCCATATTCGGGGTGTGTAGATGTTTATAGGGGCTCCTCCATAGTTGTGCGCGTGTCTTTGCCAATGAGTTATGCGATCATATCTTTTACTATTCTAGTTGTTTTTTTGCAGTTTTACTTAATATGTGTAACACAGACGAAAGTGAATCCCAGACTCTCTGTATTGCGTAACACAGACATAAGTAAATCCCAGACTCCTTGTATTGTGTCCTCTGTGTGTATAATGTGTGTAATGCAGTAAGTGTCCTTGGGCAAGACACCTAACAGTACATACTCGCCACCAGGACATACTTGAAAACGAGAGAATTCTCAATGTATCCTTCCTGGTAAAATAATTTCTAAAAAAACAAAAAAAAAGATAAATCCCAGTCCCCCTGTATTGTGTCCTCTCTGTGTATTATTATGTATAATACAGAAGTCATCTGTAAATTTTGTAGGGGACCCAAAAATTTTCCTAAACTTGTTGGCAGGACTCTCCTTGCAGCCTGTACTGCACTAAGTGGATGATGGCCACTGCATTATAGCAACAGCCATCTTTAAAACCAGAAAGTGTCTGGCTGTTTAAACAGGAGGTGCGGCCTTGAAAGGAAGGAGTGCGTCCAATTTAACTTAGGGGGTGCACGAGTTTAGTCAGGCCTAGGGCAGCACAAACCCTAAATACACCACTGGCCTGACCATCCAAACAGATGTTCCTTATAAAGAAGCATTAAGGATGATTGGTAAATACATATATAGTGCCCTTGCAACCAATCAATTAGAGGTGGGTTGAATACTTGTTTTAGAGAGGGATAGAAAGATGGAAAAAAACTGAATAAAAATGCAGACAAATCCATATTTTCAATGTTATGGCAATAATAAGGTGCACTTAAAGAATATGCTATTAAAAATAGAGTTCCCTTTTATGCCTTAAAAATTGGGCGAACGCTGCTAAAAGAATTTTTTTATTTTAATTTTTTCCTCACTCCGACACAGAGTGAGGTGGAAGAAACTTTTACACTTCACCCAGCATTATAACCCAATCGGGGCTACTGGGAGAGGGGGGACGACTCTTTTTGACCACTTGAAAAAGATAAAGCTTCTTCACAGCGAGCACTGAGCGAGAGAGGCAGCCCAGGGCTCATCCTGTTTAAATGTGATTTGAAGTCATGTTTTATTATTTAGTGTTTGAGTCTGAGTGGATTGAAATCCAAAAGGATGGAAGGGGGATGACTGAACACCTGAGTCAGTGGAAGTGGAATGGGGGTGGGGGGAGTTTTAAAAACATTTTAACGTTTAGAGTATCCCTTTTCAGGCGCAACTTACCAAACATGGAAAATAATTCTGAAGTTGTTTCAAAATTCTCTTTTTCTTTGTTTGCTTTAGTACTTTGTGAAGGAGAAGAGTTCAACCAAGACACAGACAATCCAAAATATGCCCCAAAGATGTGAGCATGCATCATGCTAATATGGTCTCCAATCTGGCAAAAAGCATATGGATAAGGAACAATTCAACATTTGTGCTTTGATAACTTCATGGAACATTGAATATATACAGGGTGTCCAAAAGTCTCTTTACAATTTGAAAAATGTATTACAAAGGCAAATGAAAAGACAGATAAGTGAACATTATTACAAAATGAGATGTATATATTTAAGTTATTTTTGCCTTATTTAATTCACCTCTATATGGGCACCATTAGTTGCACGACGCACATCAAGGCGGTACTCGATTTCTTGCCATGTTCACTGTAGCATACCCTCCTCAATGGTGGCAATGGCATCAGTGATCCTCTGCTTTAGATTTTAATGATGTCCCGTACCTTTTGTTCGACACACGATATCTTTAACATAACCCCAAAGAAAGAAGTCGAGGTGAGTGATATCTGGTGAATGAGGTGGCCAGGGAATGGGCCACCCCTTCCAATCCATCGGTCTGGAAATGTTTCATTTAGGAACCCACGGACATGCAGTCCCCAATGATGTGGTGCACCATCTTGCTGGAAAATGATGGTTGGTGACCGATGGATTGGAAGGGGTGGCCCAATTCCCTGGCCTCCTTGTTCACCAGATATCACTCCCCTTGACTTCTTTCTATGGGGTTATGTTAAAGATATCGTGTATCGAACAACGGTACGGGACATCACTAATCTAAAGCAGAGGATCACTGATGCCATTGCCAGCATTGATGAGGGTATGTTACCAGTGGTGTATTTAGGTTTTGTGCTGCCCTAGGCCTGACTAAACTCGTGCACCCCCTCATTTTTTGAGGCACCCCTTCCTGTCAAGGGCACACCTCTTCCTGGTTAATCCCCACCCTTTCTCTTTAAGCTCCACCTTTTCCTCTTAGAGCTCCGCCTTTTCCTCTCTTTATATTAAAAGTGGATACCAAGTGCCTACTTGTATATTTTGTATACCATTTCAAATGTATCTATTGAGATAAATAAAATTATAAAATGTTTAAATTCAAGTATTTTACAAAGAACAGCCACGCATGTCAAGTATACTGGATCACAGCCGCTCTAATTTGTTGAACAATAAAATCCACAGAAACGTGCTCTGCATATGAGTGTATCACAGAGCTGCACAGCAATAAAACCCACAGAAATGGGCACGGTGTATGAGCATATCAGAAATGCACAGCAATAAAACTCACAGTAATGTGCAGTGTGTATGAGCGTATCCCAGAGCTCCAGGGCATTAAAACTCACAGTAATATGCAGTGTGTATCACTGAATCCACAGCAATAAAACACCCAGCAATGCAATGTGCAGTGTGTATGAGTGTATCAGAATCCACAGCAATAAAATTCCCAGCAATGCAATGTGCGGTGTGTATGAGTGCATCAGATTTTTATTCTATTAGATTTTATTCCGTATGCAAACGTCCTGCTCTGCTGCTCGTTGTTTGAGAACACAGCTCAAAGCTGACACACAGTGACAGTGGCACCTCCTAGTACCCCCTAATGACACCCCAATAATCACAGGTACCTGGGGTGGCCTGCCCTCCGCCACTCCCCTAAGTACACCACTGCTCTATGATATGCTCACACACAAGTTTGGCGAACTGCCAGCAAGTACGGTGCTGTTCGAAGGCAGTGCAAATCCCCATAGAGAGGTAATGGTTAATCTATTCAGAGAACACCAAACAGCAGAGAAATGGCAGTGAAATGCCCTGATGTTTGGTGGTTTCAATGTTAAAAATATTCCCGTTTTTATGCAATATCTAATAAACCATTTATTATTTTAATCTGCAGTAAAAAGTCTTTATTGATTCTTATTTAGTACCTTTTAGTAATTTTTCAGCAAAATTTCTCCCCTTTTTTAATAGCGTTTTTTCTTTTTTCTGTAACAGAACTTTTTATTATCAATCATAGGATCTTATATGTAAATTCCAGACATTTTCGTTCAGTAGTTCTTTTGAAAACAGCAGGCCACGGGTTTGCGGTGGCAGCATTCAGCGGCCGACTCCATGTACTTTGGGGACCCTGCGGTGAATGGTGAATTCACTGCAGGGTGGGGAAATTTTATTCTCCGAAGTGCAGGGAACTACAGAACACCAAAATGTTGGCGTAATTTTGGTGCTCTGTGAGTAACCCATTTAGTGGTGAGGTTTTTTGCTGCCCCCTGGAAAGTGAAAGCCTAGGCCTTGCCTACCCAGGACATGCTTGAAAATTAGTGAAATCTCAATGTATCCTTCCTGGCAAAATACTTTGCAAAAGTAAAAAAAATATATATATTTTTTTTAGGGGTGGGGCCACCAGTGCGGGCCGCCGCCCCCTGGAAAGTGCCGCCCTAGGCCTAGGCCTTGTTGGCCTAGGCCAAAATACACCACTGTATGTTACAGCAAACAAGGCAAGAAATCGAGTACCGTCTTGATGTGCTTCGTGCAACTAATGGTGCCCATATAGAAGTGTATTAAATGAGGCAAAAATAACTTAAATATATACGTCTCATCTTGTAATAACCATCAATTTATTAATATACTCACCATCCACTTTTTTTAGATTTAACAGAACACTTTATTTTTTAGCGGAAGGTACAACACTATACAGTACTACACACACAGTCCTACACACAATTTAATATACCGTACTGATATACTAACCCATTCATGCTTTACATATGGAAAGTAGGCACTCCTACACATAGGTACTCCCACTATGGATTTGCAATCATGTATAGAAGGACAACGTCCTATTTCAAGTCTAGATTGACATTATAGGAATCTCTCTATATGTATTTTTTGTTATGTTATAAATGTGACCATGGATCTGCTACTGTTGCCAATTGGTTCCTAATATTACTTTCCTCCTGCATGGTTTTTATCCGTGATTTTAGTTGGAAACATACTTACCTGAAAAACGAAAAAAAAGATATATGCAGTAGCCATTAATTTGAAAATTATACTAGCTTCAATCTGTTTGGAAGAATCCACAGGCTTTATTTCCTTCAATAATATTTTTTTGTTAAGAAAACCTAAAGGCTTTTATAAATGTAGTCAGAGGTTTTCATTCAAATTTCAAGAGAAGAAAATAACTACATTTAAATCCTACTATTCACAGGGCCGGATTTGCATCTTGGGAGCCTGTAGGCACAGAAATGTGGAGCGCCCCTATTCCCCCCCCAACAAAAAAACATGCAGATATAACTTTTTACATTTTTATTTTGGGGCAAACTGGAACAATTAAAAAAAAAAAGAATGAAAACTGTTTCTCAATGCTCAAATCAAAAGAAGGGACAGAATATGTTGCCTTAGTTGAGTTGCATCATCAGCTCCACACTAGCTGGCAGTGTGGTAAATGAGAAGGTGATTTAGCACAGCATCACTGTTCATTTTATAATTGTAAATTGAGTAATAGTGCTGCGTTAGGGAAAAAAAGAGAAAATTAATATTTTGTTATTTTATCTTTACATAAATCAAACCTGGCCTTTCCAATGATACCTCATATGTCCCTCTAGCCCTTAGGGCTCCAGAGATACAGTGGTCTAAAAAAATAATTGTAAACATTTTTTTACAGAGCAAGGTGCCCCCTTATAGCTGGCGCCTGTAGACACATGCCTACTCTGCCTAGCTATAAATCCAGCCCTATCACCTCCTTGAAGCTAACACTAGTGCTCACATTAACGCTAGCTTAAAGGAGGTCATAGCGCGCCACACAGATCGCCTCCTATTCGCTAATGGGCTAAAAAAAACATTACCGCTCGTTGATTTGTAGCGCAAGTTTACTGTACTTTGCACTCTCCATGTTAAGTATAGGGAGCGCAAAGTGCAAGCACAGATTAACTAGTGTTAGGATCACTTGGTCCTGGTATTCAAATTTACAGTTGTGTTCAAAATTATTCAACCCCCAATGCTGTAAAGGGTTTTAGGGAATTTAGTGTACATTTGTAATTGTATTCAGAATGAAATCCTACAAGGACTTTTTAAAGAACCATATGCAACTAAAATGACATCAATTGGTTTTGTAATACAGTAGTAAATGTTTCTTTTGTGAATTCTTCATTGACACAATTATTCAACCCCTTAAAGACTACCACTCTGAAGAACAGAGGTTCATTCAAGTGTTTTCAATCAGGTATGGAAAACACCTGTGGATGTCACGGAGCAGCAATAAAGCATAATAAGCACCAATTAGGCAGCTTTAAAATGACTGTGATACTCAGCTCCTTCTAGACATTTACTGGTGTGGTTACAAACATGGTGAAGTCAAGAGAATGGTCCAGGAAGACCAGAGAAGAGGTGATTACTCTTCACAGGAAGGGCAATGGCTATAAGAAGATTGCAAAGATGTTAAACATACCAAGAGAGACCATAGGAAGCATCATTCGCAAATTCAAGGCAAAGGGCACTGTTGAAACGCTACCTGGTCGTGGCAGAAAGAAGATGCTGACTTCGACTGCTGTGCGCTACCTGAAGCGTAGAGTGGAGAAAAGTCCCTGTGTGACTGCTGAGGAACTGAGAAAAGATTTGTCAGATGTGGGTACTGAAGTTTCAGCTCAGACAATACGGCGCACACTGCGTAATGAAGGCCTCCATGCCAGAACTCCCAGGCGCACCCCCTTGCTGTCTCCAAAGAATAAGAAGAGTCGACTGCAGTATGCCAAAAGTCATGTGGACAAACCACAGAAGTTTTGGGATAGTGTTTTGTGGACTGATGAAACAAAATTAGAACTGTTTGGGCCCATGGATCAACGCTATGTTTGGAGGAGGAAGAACAAGGCCTATGAAGAAAAGAACACCTTGCCTACTGTGAAGCATGGTGGGGGGTCAATCATGCTTTGGGGCTGTTTTGCTTCTGCAGGTACAGGGAAGCTTCAGCGTGTGCAAGGTACCATGAATTCTCTTCAGTACCAGGAGATATTGGATGACAATGTGATGCAGTCCGTCACAAACCTGAGGCTTGGGAGACGTTGGACCTTTCAACAGGACAATGATCCCAAGCATACCTCCAAGTCCACTAGAGCATGGTTGCAGATTAAAGGCTGGAACATTTTGGAGTGGCCATCGCAGTCACCTGACTTAAATCCGATTGAGAACCTCTGGTGGGACTTAGGCTAGGGTCAGACTGAGGCAGTGCGAACGCGCGTTCTGGCGCACATAATCACGGCCGCACTAGCAGCAGATGACGGGCAATGACAGCCAATATACGAAGTACGGTCGCACAAAAGTCCGGCCGCGCAACGCAAGTGGAAAATGAACGCATTTTTTCGAGAACGTTAAACCGCTGGTACTGACGTACAGAGTGCGCTGCGGCCGCATAGCAGCGTGTGTGCGTGATTAGGAGATGTCAGACGCTGCTAGTGTGCGGCCAACATAACGTTCAAACAGCCGGATTTCCCTAGACTTCTTTTCACCCCATCGTCATGAAATACGTCCAGAATTGCGCATCGTCTGACCACTTAAGCGTATTCCGTGAAAAAATGCGTGCGCACGCATCGACGTACATTTTGACGGTGGCCGCAGAAAATGCGCTCATCTGTCCCTAGCCTTAAAGAAAGCAGTTGCAGTGCGCAAGCCTAAGAATGTGACTGAACTGGAGGCTTTTGCCCATGACAAATGGGCGAAGATACCCGTAGATCGCTGCAAGACACTTGTGTCAAGCTATGCTTCACGTTTAAAAGCTGTTATAACTGTAAAAGGATGTTGTACTAAGTACTAAGATTGAATGTCACTTGGGGGTTGAATAAAACTGATAATGATGTGAGCACAGAAAAGACATTTGTGGTTATTTCATTATAAATGTTATGTTATATTTGTCTGACCTACACGTGCCTCTTTGATTTAATTGTAAGCAAGATGACTGAATGATCAAAATCAATGTCAAACTGGCCAAAACACTCAATTTCAGTGGGGGTTGAATAATTTTGAACACAACTGTATAGGCATTGATAAGGTAGAATTGAAAGTCTGTCCAGTTTATGTTAATACTGAAATGGACACACACACACACACACAGCAGAATGCTCGAATAGCATTCTACCAGGCCCCTGCAGTTTGCCACATCCCATCGAGCGGCCTCCGGCAAAGGTTTAGAGCGGCCAGTTGATGGGAACCCACCAGCCGAGATTCTGCGAGATCTCGAACTGTGCAAGATCTGGTAAGATCGCAGCTGGAGGTTCCCACGAGTGGCCGCTCTAAGAATCAATTGAGGTATGGCTGAGTGGGAAGGGAGGTTACGGGAGAACTGAATATGGGAGCGGTTAGGAAACAGGAGAAATAAGGGATAGCAAGATGGGAATAAGATAACTAGAGAAATGAGAGCAAAAATAGACACGAATCTACTAATAAAGAGGGGCAAACAATGTATAAGTAATAACAATAAACAATAACACAGATAACATAGATATAGGAATCAACGGTCTCAGGCAAGGGGCAGGCAATAGAATAGTTGAGAGTCCAAGTAATGGGTCTGGTGCACGGGGATCCTAGATGGGGGGCCCAGGGAGCATGGGGGGGTACCTAGATGGGGGGGGGGGGGGTACCGGTATGAAGGTTGAAAATCTCCAGATATCAAACAGAAGGAATTCTCAGGAAGTCTTTTGGCAAAACAGGGAGAGTCCAGGAAACAACTCTGTACAGGAACACAGTCTGCAACTTCAATGTGGAAGTCCTGCATAGAGGGCATAGCTTCCTTAAATGCAGGACTAATCAGGGGAAGTGAGCTCAGGTGGGGTTTCAGGGCTAGGATGTCAAGTGCACACATAAAATCCAAGAATCTGTATAACCCATTATTACAGGGATTAAAAGGGGTGCCAGGGGCCAGAGCGTGGTGACCCTGACAGTGTCTGAGGTCTGGAATGTTTGTGTGTGTGTATCTGGTCAGGGTGTGTGTAGGTTGTGTAGTGGGTGAAAGGTGTGTCTAACCATTTCAGTATTAACATAAACTGGACAGACTTTCAGCAAAATTCAAAATTATTTATTGGAAAGCGGTCACATGACTTTAAATAAAAGTATCGGTACTCGGGATCGGTGAGTACCTGAAAAAAGTATTGGAACTCTGTATTAAAAAATGGTGCATCCTTAAAAAGTAACGCTAGAATCTAGATGCTCTTTTAAATTAAAAGCAGTAAAAAGTGAAAGTGAAGTTGTCTGTTCACAAGGATATATCTGTGTATTGTAGATATATTAGGACTGTTCTTGCTTACCGTGAGGTACTTGGTCATGATGTATCTGTTAAGAGTAAACACCGGCATTTCAAAGGCAGTCATCATTAGCAACTGTACCGGATTCATTTTTCCCAAGACAGCCCCAAATGAGATTAATGCTGGCAATACACTCATTAGTCCTGTGCACAGACTGGAATTGAGACACCAATGTTAGAAACAACAAGGCAGACATTTCAGGCTATTTTGTGACATAACGTTACTATATTTATTTATCGCGCAGTTGCTTATCTCATTTGAGAGAAATAAAACTTCTCCCTGAGTAAATCCATGGACCTATTTCATGAAAAATAGATGGGCTTTCAGTTTGATGAACCGCTGTGGTGAAAGCAACACACAGTAACTTGGGAGAGTAAGTCATAACTCATTCTTCCTGTGTTAACTCCAAAGAGTTATATCTGACAAGTTGCTCTATATAAATACGGATCTGGAGGGAAGTGTATTTTAGAGAATGGGGAGAAGCAAAGATTGAACTAGAGCGAATCCTTGATCAGCTCTGCACTAAACCAAAATATACATTTCCAATTGTTGAAGCGGTACAAGCCCCTTGATGCTTTGTTCTATGGTTCCATTAGAACTGTTTTTTTTAGAAAGGATTTTACAGGAAGCATACATTGAGATTTCTCTTGTTTTCGAGTATGTCCTGGGTGGCGAGTGTGTACCGTTAGGTGTCCTGCCCAGGGACACTTACTGGACAGGTGCTCTTGCCGGGATCGAGCCTGTGTCTCCACAGTCTCTCACCACGGTTACAGAGCAGTGAGTTTACCTCTACTCTGCCCAGCTGGCACATTTGTAGTTACTTCTTTATTGTGAAAGTCCTGTTTTTGGTTTTATCAATTCTGGGGTCTTAGTAAGGGTTTCATCTGACACTTAAAACACAATTCTCCGACACAGCGTATGCAGTGTATGATGGTCAGAAATATTGAAGATTGAAAATATAGAAAAATAGAGAATCCCTGATGTGATTAACATGTCACAGATATAATTAGCAGCTGCTTTTATTAAATAAAAGAAAGTTAATATAGAAATTAAAGGAATGAAAGCGTGCCTAATTATTTAACATTTTAGCTGAATATACCAGCAGCAACTGTTCATTGTTTTTTGCTGTCATCTGCCTTCCTCTAACCCTCTGTAACCTCAGTTCCCCCTACCCCTCAAAATTGAGCAGAAAGGCGAAAAGCTACTCTCCTCCTGCTATGAACCAGGATGATATGAATGAAACAGTTGAGGTCTGCAACCTATTTAACAAATAATCCTATATTTTAGAATAACTCTTACAGGCTAAACTGCTAAAAATGTGTTCTCCTTCCCCAGACTAGATTTATGAAAGCTTACTTAAAAAAAGCACTTAACTCCTTCACTACCAAGTGATTTTCCTTAAAAACCTGGCATGACCCTGCTTCCAAGCCCCAGCGAGTATCACTTTATGGAGTCCATAGGACTCCATTGAGGGTTGCGCTATCGGGCTGCAACACCGAGCAGTGATCGTGGAGGGAGACTGGGAACTATTTGTCTCACTCTGTTGCCTAGGGTAAGAAGCGGCGAATCAGGCCACTGTTCTCACTGCAAGATGAGAGGTGAGTATAAGATTTATTGGGGGGTTTAGGGGGTGCTAAATGATTTTGAAACAGCGGAATTGTTTATCAGCAGCTTTTAAGTGTCGCTAAAATTTGGGCTTGCGCATCACTGCGTTAATTAGCGCTAGGACTTTGTAATACCTTACTTATCCTAACGCTAATTACGGATTGCGCTCCCCATGTTAAGCATAGGGTAAGCAAAGTACAGTAAGTTCGCGGTAGCTAGCGCAATCATCGGTGAATGGATTGCTCACGGGTTTAGTGTCAGAAAGGTAATATGGGGGTGATACAGTAAAGTCATTTAACCTAGCATTAACCCATAGCGTTCCGATTCTGACATATTTTATATGTCAGAATCAGAACAATTTATTTGGCCCCCTAGCGGTATCAGAGTGTGGCTCGAGGTTAAATGCATTGCAAAAAGCATTAACCCCGAGCCACACTCAGGATGCCGCTGGATACATATCCAGGGCCGGATTGGGACATAAAATAGATCCGGGCAATATAAAAACATAGCAGCCCATTTTTTAAAATAATAAAAAAAAACACATATGCACAGCGACCACGCACACACAGGCAGAGAGCACGCACACTCACGCAGAGACGGGCAGAACACACACACAGGGGCAGAACACACACACACAGAGGGGCAGAACAAATACACACACAAACACAGAAGGGCAGAACACACACAAACAGAGAGGCAGAACACACAGAGGGGCAGAACACAAACGGGCGCAGGACACACACACACACAGGGGCAGAAGAACACACACACACACACTGAGGCAGAACACCCCCCTCCTTTCCCTCCTAACTGCATGAGAAACTCACTGGACTCTGCAGTCTGAGTTTCCCGGCTAGTGGAGGGAGGGGCGGAGTCAGTTGTCAGTCACTCATCCGGCTGCCTCTTGCCGGCTGAGCGGCTCCTGGAATGCTTCTCCCAGCGGCAAACCTCTTTTGAAGCCTGGTCGCTGAGATGGACTGGGGTCTGGGAGCCCTAGGTGCCTGGCCATTATGCAGATATCGGCCGGCTGCTTGAACAACCAGCCGGCTTCTCTGCATAACGGCTGGCATTTTCAGCTGCTGGACTGCTAGTTTTGCAGTCTGTCAGCTGACCGGCCCTGCTGCCAATCAGCCCACCGGGCAAATGCCCGGTGCGCCCAATGGCCAGTACATACCTGTCCCTGCACTCCTCGCTGTCCCCATTCTCCTCCAGCGATCAGGACATCCTATTTCCTGGTTCCCGTCTCGCAAGAAGGGAACCAGGAAGCAAAACGCTACGATAGCTGGATGAGAATGTGATTGCAGAGGTCAGCGAGGGAGCGTAGGACAAGTATGTATACAGCCCGAGTGTGGCTCGGGGTTACCGCTTTCGGCAATGCTACCGTTAGCGTTCACTATGGAATAGTGCCCAGTGTTTCCTTGAAGGAAAAATGGATCTCAAAACTTTTCAAACTATTTCAACTATTGGCTGTCATGTATGATGTGTTAAAACTTTACAGGCGTGTTCTGGAGCCCATTTGCAAACAAATTATGTTTGCGATAAATGAAATTCCTTTGTGATCGAGACACGGCAGTCCCAGCTGCACTGTAGCAGCTGTAGCACTTTTTCGACAGCAGATGGAGCCATCTGCCTGAAAAATGATGTTAAATGATACTGTATGTGAATTTACTGTAGGGATTCTACAGCTGCTTCATATTGCATGGCTGCTGTAAAGCGCTTTGCCATAAAACCAATGGTTCCTGACATTGGTTTATAGAAAAGCACCTGGTATGTTACAATAAATATATGATAATTAATATGATTACCTAAAACCAACCCATAATAATGTATCAGATTTGATTCTGGGGTTGCGGGTTAAATGAGACATGACAACGGTTAATTTTGAGGCAGAGATAAGTTCCCTCATGTATTTGTGTATGTGTGTAAAAATAAGTTAGACTATTATAACTATATATATATATTTAGTTGAATAAATGCTTCAAGAACTTACTTTATATAAAATCTAATTGGTGTACCATCTGTACTAAAGCATATATTCTCCTATGTAATTAAGAGATATAGTTTGAAATATTTTGGTTAACAGGCGTAGATAAATAATTACAAAGTATATACCTGGTAAAACTAATGACCCGTAATCCATCTTTGTGACCAAACAGAAATGCATTCAGTATAATGGCCCACTGGAGCCCAAAAGCTACAAGTAGAATGCTGAATCCAACTGCACTGAATCCGAACCTCTTCAAAAACGCAAATAGGAAGCCAAATCCGAGGATAATCATTACATTAATGTCTTGGAATTCTGTGAAAAACAAACAAAACAAAATATATACATACACAGTATATGTTTATATCACTTTAGACATATACAGGGTTATTCAAAGACATCCGAATTGCTTGAGAAAGGTAACCAAACGCTGAAAATCAGCGTTCGGTTCCCTTTCTTGGCCATTCGGCTATCCAGAGAGCAGGCAATTCGCCAAATCCTGGCGAATTGTCTGAACATACGGTGCCTGTTCGGTGCCTGTTCGAGGGCAGTGAAATCCCCATGAAAAAGCACTGCTTCGGCTATTCGGAGAACAAAAACCAGCAGTGAAAGGTTCCCGAAATGCTCTGCCATTCGGTGGTTTAATTCGGCAAGTTTATTCAGGAGAATCCCATAGGCTTCAATGTTAAAAATATTCCCATTTTAATTCAATATCTAATAAACCGATCATTATAAAATTCTGCAGTAAAGAGTCTCTTTATTTATAGATTTTTTAGGATATTTTAAGCATTTTTCTGATTTTTTTTTTTTAAATTTACTTATTTTTTCTGTAACAGCCCTCTTTCTTATCATTCCCTGGATCTCATATGCAAATTTCAGACATTTTCGCTCAGTAGTTTCTTTGCAAACAGTGTTTCACTTTTCAAACATTCATACAAACTGTTTTCCTAATTTATTCACTTTGCCCTGTCTGCGGTCTTTGCTTTCTCGGCTTTTTCAGGCGGCTTCGCTGCGTGTGATCGGCTCCTGCTCTGGTTTTCCCGTGGTTTTCGGCAGGTTAATCCAGATGTTTTTGAGGGTTTTCGGCGTGCATTCGCTAGGTTTTGCGGTTCGTTTTCGTCGGGTTTGCGGCAGCTTTTCCCTGCAATTCGGGGATCCTGTGGTGTTTGCTGAATACACCGCAGGGTCACCGAAATGAATCGGCAAAAGGAACCGTATTGAAGAGAACAAAAAGTCACCGAACGTGCGGTGACTTTTCGAATCTCTTTGAATACCCCTGATATATTCACTGAATGATCAAAGATATCTTTATGTAAGTATAATTCCATTTATAGATCTATAGCTCTAGCTGTCAATTTCACCAGTATGTTAGAGTTCGAAATACATGGCGAATTTAAGGAGATGCTTACACTAAATGCAAAAAAGATATTATAGAAGAGAATTGTCAGTGTAAGGTATTCATGTGCTGGAGCTGAAGATTTTGATGAATCCCCTCCCTATTCCTTTCTCCTCCTTTGTGCCCTTCACATAGATTTATCTATCTCAGAGTTAAGTGTATAATCCCTTACAATTTTTATATTCAGAGAAAATAAATACTTCCTTATTAACGTTTGAAAACGCAGCTGCACAAAATTTCCAGCTGTATTTTTATGTTATTTTAGTAGATCTTCAATTTTTTCCTTAAAGTATACATAATAACATATATGCTGATGAGCTTTGTTTACAACAATTCCCATAAAGAAAAATAAACAGCTTCACAGTTTAGTGCATCAGACTGCAGCCGGTGACATGTAACTGCTTAAGCAGAAGGGAGCCAAGAGATTACTAAGCACTCTTTATCAGCGCTGACCATGACTGAGCGCCATTCCAACTTTACCAGCCCTGTTTTTCAACTGTTTTCATGCACTCGTATCTTGCAGATCTGGGTTTCAATCATTTCTAATAAAATGTATTTAGCAACAATTTAAATTCTGGATATGCAAATTACGGTATACAATATATATATTTTTTCATGAGTTTTATCCTAAAAGAATACATTGCGTAAATAGCACTTCTGAGCATTACTTGGGATTCCAGATACCCTTATATTTACATTATAATTATTACAATTTTACATTGAGGTTTTCCCAGTCTTTTGACATTCTGCGTATAACTCTTAAATAACAAATAATACAAATAATAAAACACGGACTGGAGTGGCACAAACTGAATATAACAGCGGTATAACAGTGATCTATTATACAAAACCAACATTAATGATGTTTTATTGTATGTGAATTATTGGGACTAAGGGGGTTATTCAGAGAGCACCGAAATGTCGCCGACATTTCTGTGCTCTCTTGTTCCGCGCACTTCCCTGCACTTCATGGAATTAAAGTTTCCCACCCTGCGGTGAATTTAGCATGCACCGCAGGGTCCCCAGAGTGCAGGGAAAACCCGCCGCACACCTGCCGGTACCGGAACATCGGAAAATTTACGAAACATGCCTTAAAGATCCTAAAAATATCAATAAAGAGACTTTTTGCTGCAGATTAAAATAATAAACGGTTTATTAGATATTGAATTTAAACGGGAATATTTTTAACATTAACGCCTATGGGATTCAAATAAACATGCAGAAAGAATGCACCGAACAGCAGGCAGTTCAACAATTTTGCACTGTAGTTCAGTGTTCTCTGGATAGGTTAACCATTGCTTCTCTATGGGGGATTTCAATGCTTTAGAACAGGCACCGTACTTTTTTGGCAGTTCGCTAAAATTTGGCAAACTGCCTGTTCTTTGAATAGCCGAAGGGCCATGAAATGTCACCGTACGGGGAAATTCCCTGTTCAGTGACATTTCGGGGCCAGATCGTCTCTCTCTGAATAACCCCTATAGAGTTGTCCTTAGTGTGTTGGCTTTGGCTGCTTTAAAGTAGAATTACTGTAAATATAGCAGATGTAATATTATGATAATTAAGTGTACCAAAGAAAGGATGGGCACAGTATGGTGAATGTGCACTAATGTCTTACAGGGTAATTTAAAGAGATCCGAATGGTTGCCGAAAGGGAACCGAACGCTGAAAATCAGCGTTCGGTTACCTTTCTTGGCCATTCGGCTATCCAGAGAGCAGACAATTCGCTAAATCTTGGCGAATTGCCTGCACATACGGTGCCTGTTCGTTGCCTGTTCGAGGGCAGTGAAATCCCCGTAGAGAAGCAATGCTTTGTCTATTCAGATAACAAAAACCAGCAGTGAAAAGTTCCCGAAATGCCCTGCTATTCAGTGGTTTAATTCGGCAGGTTTATTTAGGTGAATCCCATAGGCTTCAAAGTTAAAAATATTCCCGTTTTAATTCAATATCTAATAAACCGTTGATTTATAATATTCTGCAGTAAAAAGTCTCTTTTATTTATAGATTTTTTAGGATATTTTAAGCATTTTTCGGTATTTTTTTTTAAACAATAATACCGATTTTTTTTTTTTTTTTTTAACTTATTTTTTCTGTAACAGCCCTTTTTATTATCATTCCCTGGACCTCATATGTAAATTTCAGACATTTTCGCTCAGTAGTTTCTTTGCAAACAGGGTTTCACTTTTCAAACATTCAAGAAAACTGTTTTTCTAATTTATTCACTCCATTTGTCTGCGGTGTCGGGTTTTTCCGGCGGCTGCGCTGCATGTGATCGGCTCCTGCTCGGGTTTTTCCAGCATCTTCGGCAGGTTAATCCAGATGTTTTTGTGGGTTTCTGCGTGCATTCATCGGGTTTTGCGGTTAGTTTTTGTCGGGTTTGCGGCGACCTTTCCCTGCAATTCGGGGACCCTGTGGTGCTTGCTGAATACACCGCAGGGTGGCCGAAATGGGATCGCCAAATGGAACCGAATTGAGGAGAACGAAAAGTCACCGAACGTGTGGTGACTTTTCGATTCTCTTTGAATAACCCTGCTAGGAAACAGAAAATTTGTCTTCTATTAAAGGGATACTCTAGGCAACATGACCACCTAAGCTTTTTTAGGTGGTCATGATGCCCTGAGTATGCCCTCGCCTTTCCCCCCTCCCCCCGCTCAGCCGATCGGCTGAAAACAGCTGAGAGACGCGGAGGACTTTACTCCGCCCTCCCAGCTGTCAGTCACCAGAGCGGGATTCATATTTCCCGCTTCTGCCGACTATTGCCGAGTAGGAGACGTCATTGCGCTTTCAGCGCGATGACGTCTCCAACTCGCCGCAGTAGCTGGCGGCAGCGAGCCGCCAGCATAGTCTGCGGCTGGGATTAGTGTTGAGCGCATCCTCTTGCGCGTAACACTAATCCAAGAAGAAGAGGAAGCCTGCTGATTGGCTGGCTTATGTGAGAGGTGCGCATGCGCGCTTCTCACGTAGACCATTAGCCAAATTCAACATTTTCAGGACGGGAGAGGAAGAGGAGGGAGGTGAGTATAAAAAAAAAAAAAAGACGCCGTTGGAAACAAGTGGTTTTTAGAGTAAGTATTACATTTAAAAAAAAATTATATATATTTATATATATATATATATATACACAATAACTAGGTAGGGAATAGGTATATTTTAATGTAAAAAAAAGGGGGGATTTTTATCTTAGAGTGTTCCTTTAACAACAGGATGAGTGGTATTATGCATATCAACACAGTGGCCACTTTATTAGGCATGCCTATTTTATAATAAAGTTTTTTCTTTATCATATCACATCAGGTCTGGGAACTGAGTATGAAATCGTACCATTCCAATGAGCTATTCCATCCAGCTTGTTCTCCATCTGCACCTGACGTTTTTCGGATTTTGAATAATGTCATTTCAACTCCGGTGTTAAGTGATTGTGCTTCAGCACAATCACATAACACACAAATGTAAACCCACCTAAAAATTCCATACTCTCCTCAGATCCGTCGGTGGTGAAAGCGGCGCGATCCACCACTTCCACACTCTGTTAGCAGAAGAACACTGGGAACAGATAGTTCTCAATGTTCCTTTGCGTTTCCCTCCACCGCAACAGCCGGATCTCACCTGTAAGAGATTACATCTGTCTCCATGGAGTCCTGTGGACTCCTGGAGCTGATAACACAGCAGCACTTAGCGCCGCCGATGTTATCAAGTTGTGGCTCTAAAGTATTACGACGCAGGCTGCTGGAAAAGTGGTTCAGTAAAAATACAGACGTTAAAGGCAAGCAGTAAATGGGAAACAGGAGACATAACCGGTTTCCATTTGCACCTTACCTTTTAACGTCCAAATTGTGATATGGTTCCATGTGTCTAATATATCTGTTACATGTAAAAGTAGAGTGTTAAGCTGCTTCAAGGATTGATGTTGATGTTCATTCAGAGATGATATTGTCTAAATGTTCCATTGAGGATAAGTGATCCTAAAGTGAACCTGTCATTGACAATGGCCTTCATACTACATTTCAAAACACTCCGAACAATAGGAAAACCGACGACCAATAACTGTGGAGTCTCATGTAAATTCCAGAGCAAAGTTTGAAATATGTCGTGTTATGTGGGCCTTTAAAAAAAATGGGAGAATATGATAAAACCAGAAAGTATAGTGATTAACCTACTACGTTCTGATGTTTTACAATTTTCTGCCAGCCATTACTTGTGATGGCCGATGGGAGAAAATCACCTTTCTCATGTGATATGCAGTTTTCTCAATTCCAGTAAATGGTACTGCGAACCTGCAGCAACAACATTATGTGCAATAGAGAACCTCTGAACATGCATATCATAGACATTGGAATCATTGAGTTTGAGAAGGTGTAGCCAACAACACGTAACTAATGGAACTGGCATGACTATATAGAATATGCAGTAGCATGAAGAAATTTGGTTTGTTCCTATGACTATGATGCCTAATAAATAAATGTTGTGTCAAGAAATGACAGTAAAAATGTTATCTTTTCCAAAAACGCTCCTATTCGGATATGGACGAATTCGGCTTGACTAGTTCGGCCACAGTTGAATTTTGACGATCTGACAAGTTGGATGCTCTGGTCCAAAATGGAGCATCTTTTTTCCACAACTAAGGTCAGAAATTAGGGCTAAGGTTATGGTTGCTGTATATATTTTAGACATAGGGTTAACCCAACCAGTCTGCTTCATGTATTATTAAATTTTTATATAGCAGATTATCATTTCCTCTTATTTAGATGCTTGCATCAAAATAAAGGGGCAGAATCTGTTGCCTAAAAACAAAACAAAAAATGGAGCAGAATGATAGGGCTGGGGATAACTGTAACCCCAAGGCTAGGGTCAGACGAACGCATTTTTCACGTCTACCGTCAAAAAGTGCGTTGATGTGTCCGAACGCATTTTTTCACGGAAGACGCGATAGCGGTCATACGATGTGCAATTTTGCCCGTGATTTTTTACAGATCCAAACCAGGAAACTTTGGGTGTCTGGACGTTATGTTGGCCGGACATGAGCAGCATCTGACGTCTCCTAATCAAGCACACACGCCGCTAGGCGGACGCAGCACACTCTGTACGTCAGTAATAGCGGTTCTACGTTCTCGAAAAAAGGCGTTCCTTTGCTGCTTGCGTTGCGCGGCCGAACTTTCGTGAGGCCGTACTTCGTATATTGGCCATCATTGGACGTCATTTGCTGCTACTACGGCTGTGATAAAGTGCGGCTGCACGCGCGTTCGCACTGCGTTCATCTGACCCCAGCCTAAATGTTATGTTAACCATAACTCTAAAACAATCACAGACAATAACTGAACTCTAGTCCTAACCCTAATTTCAAGGTCTAATCTCTAACCCTAATTTATTACCCTAACCCTAAGTATGGAAAACGATGTTTCAAATGCTTTAGCTCGATGTTTGGCTAACGTCCTCTAACCGATCATGTCCCCAAACCTACATGAGCAAGGTGATCTACTAGTAGGTCAGTAGGTGCTAGACATTAGTGACTTGCACTAACAGGGTTATTCAGAGAGAGGTGAAAACCAAGAGAAAGTGAAAATTCTAGGTCAAAATAGCCAAACCAGAAAAATTCTCCAATTTATCTCACTTTCCAAATTGGCTATTTGGTCTAGATTGTTCATTCTCCTGGTTTTCACCTCTCTTTGAATAACCCTGTATATGTTCTCAATAGCGATGGTGTTTTAGCGTTTACCAGGTGATAGGGCTCTAAGGCTAAGGTCAGACTAACGCAGTATTAACGTGCGTTTATCCGCACTAAATCACGGCCGTGCTAGCAGCAAATGACATCCAATGCTGGGCAGCATACGAAGGACGGCCGCACGAAAGTCCGGCTGCGTAACGCAGGTGGCAAACGAACGCATTTTTTCGAGAACGTCAAGCCGCTAGTACTGACGTACAGAGTGCGCTGCGTCCGCTAGCGGCGTGTGTGTGTGATTAGGAGATGTCAGACGCTGCTAATGTCCGGCCAACATCACGTCCAGACGCAAAAAGGGTTTTATTGACGATCCGTACAAAATCACGGACGAAAATGCGCATCGTATGACCGCTATCACGTATTCCGTGAAAAAATACGTCCATTCGTTTGAATGCACTTTTTCACGGACAACGCGAAAAATGCGTTAGTCTGACCCTAGCCTTAAAGTTTAAAGATTAAACTTGTCTACTTTTTTTAGGCATCATATTGATAGGAAACCAAGACATTTAGACCTAACACCACATATTACGTCAGTTTTCTAAATAAAATACCAGTTGTACCAATTAGTAGTTTATAATAAGTAATGGTCCACATTAGGGAAATAGGCATGTTGATATAGCCGAGTTTATGAATCTGTGGTGCATGTACCCAAAAATCATACATTTATAAAGCTTAGGCACACTTTATATGGATTGAAAGAATACTCCTTTAATGACAGATATTAGGGATTACTATAGGGGAAATGTCTGAAAATTTAAAAAACACTGCATTAAATGTGAAGATTTGAAATAAATAACACGGGGCAATATTACAATCTTAACGCTAACGTTAACACTCAGCTATGTGACCGTTAACGCTAGGTTAAATAGCCCTAGCGCATGACCCCCCCTACATTACGAAACTAAAGGGTTAAAAAACCCGTTAGCGCATCAGTGATTGCGCTCCCTTCTGCGAGCTTACTGTACTTTGCGCTCCCTATACTTAACATGGGGAGCGCAAAGAGTAATTCGATTTAGGATTACAAAGTCCTAACGCTAATTACCACGTCGCTATGGTAACTAAAATGTTAAATACAGCTGGAAGCTGATTCTAACTGATACTGCTTCTGCAGAATCATTTAGCACCTGCTGAAAACACAAATAGTCCCCAGTCTCCCTCCGCGAATCACTCCGGGGACCTGCAGGATCTTGCGAGAGTGAGATTCGCCAGGTCACGTGACCCAACCCTCCGTGGAGTCCTATCCGCTTAGGGCTGCATTACAGGGCAGGCTGCTGAATCAGCTCCTGCCCCATAATATGGTGCTAAAACGGCAACGCTAAGGGGAAACCTCCAGGCGTGCATTATCCCCATTAACGTCTCTGTTTTAGTGGGCACTATGTAATAGTGCCCACAATGGGGTCTTTTTCTTTGTAAAATGTCATTTCATAGCTAATCATTGCGCATAATACAGAATTTTACTCAAATTGTTTCCCTCCTTTACAATTAAAATATGCTATCAATGAGCTTCACCACTTCAGTACAAGACATCAAATGTTTCAATGATAACCCTTAATTATTGTGGAATTGTAGAAAGTAAAGTAGAAAATAGACCACCCTACACAAATAGTATACTCGTACAAATATTTATTGTATAAAGATGGGGGTCCAGGCAGTTCAGGTCAGGTCCAAAGCATGAAGGCGACATTTCAGCTATACAACAGGCTTTCCTGTCTTGAAATGGGCTGTTTTAACCCTTTCGCTGCTGAGGCTTTTCCCGCCCCTGTGCTGAGGTCATTTTTTACCTGTTTTGCGCATCATGTTTAAACGTGTTTTGAAGGCTTATTTTAGTATATGACATCGACATATTATATATCGTTCTTTCCGTCAGACTCGGTAGATTCATAATATGTCATTATTATATGTATACGTTATGTCATGTTTGTATATTATAACAAAAAATGCAATAAAATATGTATTTTCAATAATTTACAGCGTGTAAAGTGTTTTTTTCCACATTTTAACATGCGAGCAATTGCGGTTATATTTTGTATGGGGTGCGCTTGTTAAAAAAATTAGAGATGGGGTCTCGTTACATTTTTTTTTGGGGAAAATGACACCATTTTTAACAAACGCACCGCATACAAAAATCGTTAATGCAGCATCATTGTTCACATTATAATTGAAATGGGAACAATATTGCTGCATTAACAAAACAAAAAAAAAAAAAAAAAGTGTTTATTTTTTTTTTTTTTATTTTTATTTTTATTTTTTTTTATTTTTATTTTTATTTTTATTTTTTTTTACATTTTTTTTTACTTTCATGTTTGGTATCGTTGGAACGGCCATGCTCTGGCCGATCCAACGATATCAAAATTTAACCCCTAACTGCCACGGATCGGGAGATAGGGAGTTCATTGGAACTCCCTATCTCCACAGTTCGTGGCAGTTAGGGGTTAATGCTAGGACTGGCGTCATCGTGCTGCGCACGATGACGCCAGTCCTCTGGGGGAGTTCCCGGAAGCTTGGCCGACATCCAAGATGTCGGCCAGCTCCCGGGAAGGATCGCAAATCGGCGCTTTTCAGCGCCGATTTGCGATCCAGCTCCCCAGGGGTTAATGCCAGGCATCATTTGGAAGGGCAGGCTGTGCCCTTCCAAATGATGCCTGGGTTAAGCCCCTGTGAGCCGCCGATCGGGAGGGAGAGAGGTCCGAAGGACCTCCCCCCCCTCCCTTTCAGGCGCCTCCTCCGCACATGCGGGGGGGGCGCCTGAATTATGTGTCATCGCGGGGGCGCGATGACACATAATAATGGCGGCCACTGCTCCGGATGCCGGGCTGACATCCAGGATGTCAGCCCGCACCGGAGGGGCCAGCGATCGGCCGGAACCCGGCCGAACGCTGACCCCAATGCGAGGACGCGCTCAGCGCGTCCTCCGCATACCAGGGGCAATGCTGAGGACGCGCTGAGCGCGTCCTTAGCATTGAAGTGGTTAAAGTCAAAATGTCACCTTGATGCCTTTTTTTTTTTTTTGAGAAGGTATTTTACCAGGAAGGATACATTGAGATTTCTCTCATTTTCAAGTATGTCCTGGGTGGCGAGTATGTACCGTTAGTTGTCTTGCCCAAGGACACTTACTGGAGAGGTGCTCTTGCTGGGATTCAAACCTGTGTCTCCAAGGATATAGAGCAGTGATGGGACTCTTCTCCACCTAAATTTAAGTTGTACCGGCTGGGTGGAGTAGAGGTAACATCACTGCTCTGTGTGGAGAGAGCCTGTGGAGACATGGGTTCGATCCCAGCAAGAGCACCTCTCCAGTAAGTGTCCTTGGGCAAGACACCTAATGGTACATACTCGCCACCCAGGACATACTTGAAAATGAGAGAAATCTCAATGTCTCCTTCCTGGTAAAATCCTTTCGCAATAAAAAAGTGGAGTGCCTGGACCCTTTTTTTTGCCAACAATTATTGCTCTGAGTTTAGCCCCTCGTGGCTCCTGCTTGGATTTAAGTATTCGTTAGGATGACTTCTTATGTGTATATTGAGTGGCTGCGTGCAAAGTAAGCTTACAGCATATACTTTAAGAAAGGAGAATATAGTCAGGAAAATAGAAAATGCTTCATATAATATGCTAATAAACATAAAGAGATCCCACTAAAACCAAAATGAAATGTTAATACCCACAAAGGAACTCCTGACGAATAATACACACATCTGGATGAGCCAAGGTGTTCTGTTATCCTGGATTGAGCAGACTGAAACAACACAAGAATAATAAACTGAATCGTACCTGGGTAACGCTGGAGATATTTCTGGTCATATGAATAATCAGAAGAAATCAGGAACATGAAAATTAACAGAGAAAGGATTTGAAAGCATAGAAACAAAAATGGCAAAGTTTGCCTCAAACTCGATGTATAACGTGGAGGCATTTTAAGCCAAACCATAACAGAAAAAAGAAGTAAAGCACTAGTGAAGGGTGTTAACCAAGAGGATGGTGGCTCTTATCTATCACAGACTTGTAGGCTCAGCATAACGTACATACGCATTTAGGTTTTCCTATAGCTAAAGTAAAAAAAAAGCGCCATGCATGAATGTATAGATTTAGCCTGAAACTTGCAATTCAGATTTATATCCCCTATACTCTGACTTCCAAACTGAAAGAGCTTTAAGCTAGTCAGTTTTATTCCACTTTCCCGTCGAGAGCAAATATGAAAACCATATTTTATCCATTCAGTGATGCAAGTACTAGTACTGCAGGGGCATACACTTAAATAATTAAAAATAATTTGATCTCCTGCTGATTTTGCAGGTTTGCCCACTGATAAAGAAACAAATCCGTCTATAACTTTAATGGTAGGTTTAACAGTGAGAGACAGAATAACAATAAAAACATCCAGAAAAACACATTTCAAAAAAGTTATAAATTGATTTGCATTTTAATCTCCCTGGTGGTATTCCCGAGTGTGACTCGGGGTTAAATTTTGTTACCATGAACGGTAACCCCGAGCCACACTCGGGCTGCATACTCACCTCCTCCTGCGCTCCCCCGCTGTCCCCCGCTGTGTGATCGTGGCGAGTTGCTTCCTGGTAACGCTCCCTGCGAGTCACACGATGCAGGGGGGCGGGACCAGGCAGCAAACTGAAAAAATAATTATAATACACTGTATTCCAATGTACAATGTCATGAACGGCCACTAGGTGGCACTACAGGATAAGAAACAGACCATACATAGTCTCACCCTTGTATTCAGACAGATTTCAGTGTTTTTTGTTTTATTTTATTGAATATCATAATTATTTTTGGGATAATAAATTATTATGTCGTTTATCGGACGCAGTGTATTTACTATTTATTTATAAAGGATTTTACCAGTAAGGACTCTTGCTTGCACGGTTTTCAGTGCGTGATTCCTAATTATTACAGGCTAACTATGTACAAAAACACGTTTCTTTTAAAAAAACATTGAGACGCTTTTAGACACAAAATTTTGAAAAAATTAGACCGACAGGGAGGTTAATAAGTGAAATAAGTATTTGACCCCTTTGCAAAACATGTCTTAGTACTTGGTAGCAAAACCCTTGTTGGCAATCACAGTGGTCAGACGTTTCTTGTAGTTGGCCACCAGGTTTGCACACCTCTCAGGAGGCATTTTGTCCCACTCCTCTTTGCAGATCCTCTCCAAGTCATTAAGGTTTCGAGGCTGACGTTTGGCAACTCGAACTTTCAGCTCGCTCTGCAGATTTTCTATGGGATTAAGCTCTGAAGACTGGCTAGGCCACTCCAGGACCTTAATGTGCTTTTTATTGAGCCACTCCTTTGTTGCCTTGGC
The DNA here is from genome assembly GCA_009667805.1 of Leptobrachium leishanense. NCBI lineage: Eukaryota > Metazoa > Chordata > Amphibia > Anura > Megophryidae > Leptobrachium > Leptobrachium leishanense. Next base: position 243,146,620 of record CM019064.1, on the reverse strand, counting down.
TGTGTGTTTTGGGTCATTGTCATGCTGGAATACCCATCCACGACCCATCTTCAATGCCCAGGCTGACAGAAGGTTTTCACCCGAGTTTTGATGGTACATAGCCCCGTCCATTGTCCCTTTGATACGGTGAAGTTGTCCTGTCCCCTTAGTAGCAAGACACCCCCAAAGCATAATGTTTCCACCTCCATGTTTGACGGTGGGGATGGTGTTCTTGGGGTCATAGGCAGCATTCCTCCTCTTCCAAACATGGTGAGTTGAGTTGATGCCAAAGAGCTAAATTTTGGTCTCATCCGACCACAACACTTTCACCCAGTTCTCCTTTGAATCATTCCGATGTTCATTGGCAAACTTCAAATGGGCCTGTAAATGTGCTTTCTTGAGCAGCGGGACCTTGAGGGCACAACAGGATTTAAATCCTTCAGTGTAATATGTTACCAATTGTTTTCTTGGTGACTATGGTCCCAGCTGCCTTGAGATCGTTGACAAGATCCTCCCATGTGGTTCTGGGCTGATTCCTCACTGTTCTCATGATCATTGAAACTCCACGAGATGAGATCTTGCATGGAGCCCCAGACCAAGGGAGATTGACAGTTATTTTGTGTTTCTTCCATTTGTGAATAATCACACCAACTGTTGTCACCTTCTCACCAAGCTGCTTGGCGATAGGTCTTGTAGCCCATTCCAGCATTGTGTAGGTCTACAATCTTGTCCCTGATATCCTTGGACAGCTCTTTGGTCTTGGCCATGGTGGAGATTTTGGAATCTGATTGATTGCTTCTGTGGACAGGTGTCTTTTATACAAGTAACAAGCTATGATTAGGAGCACTCCCTTTAAGAGAGTGTTCCTAATCTCCACTCATTACCTGTATAAAAGACACCTGGGAGCCAGAAAACTTGCTGATTGAAAGGGGATCAAATACTTATTTCACTCATTAAAATGCATTTATGACTTTTTTGAAATGCGTTTTTCTGGATGTTTGTGTTGTTATTCTGTCTCACTGTTAGAGTAAACTTACCAGTAAAATTATAGACTGATTATTTCTTTGTCAGTAGCAAACAAATAAAATCGGCAGGGGATCAAATCATTTTCTCCTTCACTGTAAATCTCTACATTTCCATTTTTACATCACATTTTTTCCTTAGCCCTGTTCTTTACAAATTGTTTACTCCCTTTCTGTTCTTATCTCCCTACTTCTCATTACTGTCCACATAAATTGTGTTGCTTCGTCAAATATTTTACTTGCCTCTCTTCTTCTCATTACTCACTCATCCTTTGCCTCCGCTCTATTTACCTATCTCATCAATTGTTTCATTTGCTTTTATTGTTCCATCTGTGGTTTTACTAATTGTTTTCATGCTCTCCCATTTTTATCCTTGTTGTGCATAAATGTTTTCGCTCTATATTTCTTTCCCCTACACCTTTTAATGTTCCTGTTCTAACCTATCCATTAATTATACCAGGGGTCAGCTGCCTTAGCTTTCATGTTTTGGACCAAAATTTCCCACGAGGTTCAGTCATTCTAGTGAGTGGTTGAGCATCATGGAAGATTGTAACAGAAACTGGGGGTGACTTGGTCCCCGGCTTGAGGAAAGCAGTCAACAGTCTGTAACAGTATCCGTCAGTTTCCCAAGTAAAGCAGATCTGCAGCAGCTTTCCTTCCTACAAATATAAACCGATAAAGCGACAACCAATGCTAATAAAGAAAAATAAACCGACACACAAAAAATGGACAATATATTAACCAAAAAGAACAACCTCAAATGGAACACAAAAATACCTGCTGACTGTATGTGAATAGAAACTAATGGGGTTATTCAGAGAGCACCAAAATGTCGCCAACATTTTAGTGCCCTTTCGTTCTACGCACTTCGGGGCAATTCAACTATTCTAGTTCGCCGACTCTGCGGTGTATTCAAGTACAAACGTAGGGTCCCCGGGGTGCAGGGAAAGCCCACTGCAAACCTGACGAACACTCACCGGAAATCCCCCAGAAACCGCCGCAAAAACCACACTGGAATAGGCCGACGAGACACTGATCACAGTGCAGACGAGCCGCTGGAAAAAAACGACCAGCCGACGAACGGGGTTAAAAAAAACAGAAAAGCAGTACGCTTGAAAGTTTCAAAATTGAAACGCTGTTTGCAAAAAACTAGTGAACGAAAAAGTCTGGAATTTACATATAAGATCCATAAAAAGGGCTGTTACAGAAAAAATAAAAAACGATTTATAAAAAAACGAAAAACAAATTGCCAAAAGAATCCCCAAAAATGCCTAAAAGATCCTAAAAAAATCTATAAATAAAGAGCCTTTTTACTGCAGAAAAAAATAATAAATGGTTTATTAGATATTGTGTTAAAATGGGAATATTTTTAGAATTGAAGTCTATGGGGTGACGAATGAAACAGCAGGGCATTTCGGTAACTTTTCACTGCTGTTCGGTGTTCTCTGACTAGACAAAGCATTGCTTCTCTATGAGGGATTTCACTGCTGTTGAACAGGCACCGTACGTGCAGGCAACTCGCCAAAATTTGGCAAACTGCCTGCTCTCTGAATAGCCAAATGGCCCCGAAATGTCACCATACGCTAAATTTCAGTGTCCGGATGCATTTCAGCGACATTTCGGACCTCTCTGAATAACCCCTTAAATTAATTATCTAGTAATATGGAGCAGATGGTGATTGTTACATTTGCACTTGCTGCAACAGGGAAGCCAAACTGCATCCACATGTAAAAAAAAAAATAGAAAAATCTACCCGAAACAAAAGGGGAGTAACAAGCTAATTGCCCCTCTGATGAAAGTATATAAATGAATAAATAATACAAAAAAATTCCCTAAAGCTAAACATATATAATTATCCAAGCTGGTGACAATGATATACATCAGTAAATGTTTGCTTCAATAGCTCAACTGGGATACAAATAAAGAAATAATGTATCAAGACACCTGCACTGTCTTTGTCATGGTCACTACATAAGGATACAGATCCTTTTGCCATCTGCTCAAGCTCCATTCGAAATGTCTGTCCCATCTCCATCATTCAGTTTTCATTGGCCAGTTTTCCCTCCTCTTTTTGTAATTTGGTGACTTCTGCCATCACCTTTATGATTATGGCATGGCTGGGATTCACCCCATACCTTTTAAAGACGTTCTCACCGAGTAAAGTCTCTCTCTATTTTTCTATGGTGTCCTGCCAATCACTTGCCTTCCTTTCTTCGTTCGTGCTGTATCTCTTCTGCAATTTTGTGAAAAGAAATCTCATGGCTCACCACCAGATTGTAACAGAAAGTGTGTGGGGGGTTGACAGGTCTCCGGCTCGAGGATCAGACCCAACCTGCTACAGCGTCTGCCCCTTCTCCTCAGATCGAGAAGTTCTGCAGCAGCTTCCCTTCACAACCCTCGGCCAGAACTTGATGGAGTGCTGTAATTGATTAATTTGAAATGGAGACCAGTTTATATGGGAAACAGGAAGGGTAAAATGACACAATCAACACAGCACACTGTCTACACAACGGGAATGAAAATCACTTCAAGAGATACAGAAATCTGATGAGTATACAATAAACAATCACACAGTCAGTACTAACAATAACTCTTCAAAGGATTACTAAAACAAGCCAAACTCTTAAGAAACAACCAGTTTTAAAATAGCAAAACATTTAGGCTGGGGTCAGACTAACGTATTTTTAACGTGCGTTTAGGCGCACTTAATCACGGCCTCAGTAGCAGCAAATGACGGGCAATGACGGCCAATATACGAAGTACGGCCGCATGAAAGTCCGGCTGCGCAACGCAAGTGGAAAATTAACGTATTTTTTTGAGAACGCAGAACCGCTAGTACTGACGTACAGAGTGCGCTGCGGCAGCATAGCGGCATGTGTGCGTGATTAGGAGACGTCAGACGCTGCTAATGTCCAGCCTACGTAACGTCCAGATGCAAAAAGTGTTTTATTGATGATCCGTAAAAAATCACACACAAAAATGCGCGTCGTCTGATCATTTTCGCGCATTCCGTGAAAAAATACGTCAATGTGTTCGGACGCACTTTTTGACGGTCGCTGCGAATAATGCGTTAGTTTGACCCTAGCCTTAACATTACCCCTTAAATTCCCACTGTCAGTTAGCATTGGCTTTGCCACATTTGCCCACAGTCCCTGGGCAGCGGGCATCCACACTTCTTCACCATGCGCAGAGGCCATATAGGGTGTACAAGGGCGAAACCTGTGCTAAGGGGGGGGGTGAAGGCACAAAGATGGAGGCAGCTTTGGTTACTGAGATGTAGTTCCAAAACATCTGAAAGGCTAAGGTTGCTGACCCCTGCATTAGACTCGTACTTTTATCATCCGCGACTGCAGCCACAACATCATTACCTTGAGCCATTAATACAATCGAGGCGCAAGAAATTATTGTGACTGCTTCCTGTAATTAGCAGCTCGTAAACGTTGTATAGGATCTGTTAATTGGCAGCCAGACAGATATTCTAATGTAGCTCTACTTTTGTTGGCTTAAGGTGATATTCTACAAATAATACCGGCTCTGAGACCCTGGTGTTAAGTGATTTTGTTTTCCTTGCTCTGAGTCCATGCAGGGCTCCCATAGCCGATTCCAGTGGAGTAACACAACAGCGCTACAGGTACTTACAACTAGCTCTGTCTCAAATATTGCAACTCAAGCCATTAATATAATGACTTGCTCAGAATAGAGCAATTAGTAGCAATTGCTAATGCCTATGGCACAATTTATCCATTAGCGAATGGTTGGAATAGGGTCCCCGTTCTCTTACATGTTCTTCTCTTTTTGCAGTTTTTCTCAAGCTTGGGATTTCTTTCTGGTAAGTACTATCTGTTGAAGAATATTCTCAATTCCTTGAGCAACAATACAATGGCAAAAAGGAAGAAAAATGTTATGATTGGATATTGGAGTGCACTACCTCCAAAATATTCTAGAGGTCGTTGCACATCCTGTTTATATAGTGGTAACGCAAGTAACCCTTGTGACGTATGTCACCTTGGACTTTGGGTAAAGGCCTGAGGTTCTCTATTATTTTCTTGCCCTCTCTTGTGTGCAGATGTAATGCCCCGCGCCGCGGCCCAACCGCGGCCGCCATGTTGGGACACTCCGCATACTTACCCGAGGTCCCTCGTGGCGCGTCGCTCCCTGGTTCCGGTCCACAGCTCGGAGGAGGAGACTCAGGGTGCGTCCCACGCCGCCTTCGGGATCCAACTGAGGAGAGACAAAGCGCGCATGCGCGATCGCCTATCTCCTTAAAGCACAAAGACCTTGGTACTCTGAACGGTGTTCTTATGATCCTCTGAACCCTATTTAAACCTGCCGCCTTTCTCAGTTTATTAACCAGGTTATACTGTGGTTCACCGCTTCAGTTATCCAGTGTTCCCTCTTCGTTCCTGTTCCAACTAAATCTTGAGTACCAGCTCCATCTCCAGGCTTGCTTCCACGTCCACGGTACCAGCTCCATCTCCAGGCTTGCTTCCACGTCCATGGTACCAGCTCCATCTCCAGGCTTGCTTCCACATCCATGGTACCAGCTCCATCTCCAGGCTTGCTTCCACGTCCACGGTACCAGCTCCAGATCCTAAGTCCAACTCCTCAACCCAGGTTTGTCTCAAAGACCACAGCTCACGTTACCCTCTTCTACAACCCTTCGTTCTGGATTCACGTTGTGCCTCTTCTAAATCCGAAGACCCTTACTCGCAATTCCCCGTTCTGGACTTTATGCTTGCCAAGGACACCTTTTGCGTTATAGTCTTTTGTTCTGGACTTATATTTTGTTTCAACTAGTAAATACTCAACTGCTCATATACATCTCCTGGTCTCCTTCTTCGGCTTGCCATTGGGTTACATACGCATAACACTACACAGGGGTCATAGCCTCTGCCCTTACAGAATAACCTGGTTCAAACATGGAACCCGCAAGCCCAAACCAAATCCTTGCTGTACTTACAGAACAGATGGCAGCGCTAACCAAGGTGGTACAGAACCTACAGACCGGCCAAGAAGCCTTACTCCACAAGGAAAGAAGCCGTGCTGAGAGTACCGCATTGCCTCCATCACTGTCTGGCTCTATGACACAGCAGGTAGATCTGCCCGCTCCAGAGCCACTATGCCTGAACGGTTTGCCAGTGACCACACAAAATATCGTACCTTTATCACCGCATGTGAACTCCTGTTCTCCCTTTGTCCACGTACCTATGGGTCGGACTCTGTAAAGGTACGGTCAGCCATCTCCTTGCTGTCCGGACCTCCACAGGAATGGGCCTTTCAGCTGTTACGTGAAGGAAGCCCCTTACTGACTTCCTGGGGTTCCTTCGTCCGGGCCATGAACCCGGTCTACGATGACCCTCTGCGGTCTTCTGCCGTATTGGCTACCATCCGAAACCTAAGACAAGGAAGGTGACCAGTAGAGGACTATATTTCTGAGTTTCGAGCGGTGGCAGCCGACACAGGCCTGAATGATGTGGGCCTTAAAGATCACTTTCGTCACGGTCTCTCTGAACAACTTAAAGATGAATTGGCTCGTATTGGAGTACCTGCTTCCTTGGAGGCCTTGATCCTCCAATCCCTGGTTCTGGACCAACGTTTCAGAGAATGTTGCCAGGAGAGGTCCACCAATGCTTCTTTACCGTCTCCTCGACGATATGAGCCTTCCTCTGTGCCCTCTTCACGACCAACCTCCTCTTCCTCGAACCCAGAACCCATGGAAGTCGGCTTCGCTAAAGGTCCGTTGTCTCCCGCTGAACGCAACAGACGTCGCAACCAGAACCTCTGCCTGTATTGTGGGCAACCAAGTCACCTATTACGTGACTGCCCTACACGACCACCACGTCCCTCTGAGAGAGGTAAGAACCATCCAACTGTCGCCTCACTTCAAAGTGTGGTCGGCTCGGCTTCTACTCACCTAGCCATTCCTGTCACCTTACAGTGGGGAGATAGAAGCGTCAACTTGAACGCCATCATCGACTCCGGAGCCAGTAACAACTTCTTTGATTTATCCCTTGCTACCTCCTTGGCTGTTCCTACCCAACTGAAAAAGAAACCCGTACCTCTGCAAATGGTCGATGGAAGCACTGGTCCCGTCCCTCACGAAACCACTCCCTTGCTGCTGCTTATCGGAACCAAGCACAAAGAAAATCTTCAATGGGACATCGTACCTTCTCCCTTGTTCCCTATCGTACTGGGACTTCCTTGGCTTCGCACCCATAACCCTTATATCAATTGGTCTTCAAACTCCATCTCCTTCCCCTCCTGTCACTGCCGGGTCATCTCCATGAACAACTCCGAGTCCGAGAAGATCGCCTTTTCCACCTATCCATCTTATACTCTACCAGCTAAGTACTCGGATTTCCAAGACGTGTTTGAGAAAAAAGGGGTTGAAACGCTTCCTCCACACAGAGAGTACGACTGTCCTATCGACCTCCTTCCGGGAGCACCCATACCGCATGGACGCATTTTTAATCTGTCCGTTCCTGAATTTAAGTCTCTGAAGGACTACATCAAAGACAGCCTTACAAAAGGATTCATACGTCACTCCACGTCTCCTGCCGGAGCTGGCATCTTCTTTGTTGGGAAAAGAGACGGCGGCCTTCTTCCCTGCATTGATTATAGAGCACTAAACGCAATCACAGTACGGAATCGCTACCGCTCCCATTGATTCCCGAACTGCTCAATAGGGTGAAAGATGCGTGTATATTTACCAAGATCGATCTTTGAGGAGCTTATAACTTGGTCCGCATGAGAGAAGGAGACGAGTGGAAGACAGCCTTCCGATCCCGATATGGCTACTTCGAGTATCTCGTCGTGCCGTTTGAGTTATGCAACGCTCCAGCCGCCTTCCAGCATTTTCTCAACGACATCTTCCGTGACGTCCTGGATACCTTCCTGGTGGTCTACCTCGACAATCTCTTAGTATACTCCCGAACCATCCAAGAACATGAACAACACGTCCGTTTCGTGCTATCCAGTCTTCGTCAACATAAGTTATACGGCAAAATCGAGAAAAGCACTTTTGAGAAATCCTCCATAGAATTCCTGGGATATGTCCTATCACCAGGACATGTTGAAATGGAAAAAGCCAAGATTAAGGCGATTCTAGACTGGCCGACACCCAGAGACAAAAAGATGGTTCAGCAATTCATGGGATTCGCCAACTTTTATCGTCGCTTCATTCGGTCCTTTTCTCATCTCAGCGCACCTATCACATCCTTGACCAAAAAAGATGTGAGATTCCGTTGGACTGAAGAAGCTCAGCAGGCCTTTGACAAGCTGAAAGAAAGCTTCGCCCAAGCCCCAATCCTGAAACAACCAGACATCAATCTGCCATACTATCTGGAAACAGACGCCTCTGATATCGCCCTAGGAGCGATTCTCTCCCAAAAATCCGGAATCAAGAATCTTATGCGTCCCATGGCCTTTTATTCCAGATGCCTTACTCCAGCCGAAAAGAATTACAGTATAGGTGAGAAAGAACTCCTGGCAATCAAGAGCGCTCTCGAGGAATGGAGACACCTTCTCGAAGGGGCAAAACATCCTGTAGTCGTATACACAGACCACCGCAATCTGGAATATCTCCGCACCGCCAAAAGGTTGTGACCTCGACAAGCCAGATGGGCGTTATTCTTCTCCCGCTTTCTGTTACACATCACCTACAGACCTGGAGCAAGAAATGGTAAGGCGGATGCTCTTTCCCGTCGGTATGACTCAGACGCCGCTCCATCCACCACTCAAACCGACTCCATTTTGCCTAGCGACTTCTTCTGTGCCTCACAAGGAGCCTTGATGGAGAATATAAAGAAACACCGTCTTCAACCACCGACTGACGTCCAGGGGCTCGTATCCGACAATGGACTCTATCATGATGAACAAATATATGTTCCTCCTGAGGTTCGTCTACAGGTACTACAACACTCCCACGACATCCCGGCTGCTGGGCATGGTGGCATCAAGAAAACCATAGATGCCGTACAGCGATACTTCTGGTGGCCATCCGTTAAGAAGGACATCATAGCCTTTGTACTCTCTTGTCCTGTCTGTGCATGCAACAAACAACCTCGCACCCGTCCTGCTGGTCTTCTCCAACCCTTGGCTCCGTCGCTGCATCCGTGGAGAGACATTTTGATGGACTTTATAGTGGATCTTCCCCCTTTGCATCGCTACACCACCATCATGGTGGTGGTAGACCGCTGTACCAAGATGGCCCATTTCATACCAGCAGTAGGCCTACCCACAGCAGCTGAAACAGCCACCCTGTTCATCAAGGAGATATTCCAACTCCATGGCACTCCTCGTTCCATTGTTACAGATAGAGGGTCTCAGTTTATGTCCCGCTTCTGGTCCCAAATGTGCCGTAGCCTACGGATTAGCAGGTGTCTCTCTTCAGCTTTCCATCCACAGAGCAACGGCCAGACTGAGCGGACAAATCAGACACTGGAACAGTACCTTCGTTGTTTCACCACGCACCTCCAAGACTACTGGCTGGACGTCATACCGACTACCGAATTTGCGTACAACAATCAGGTACACTCATCAACTCGCTTTTCACCTTTCTTTGCAAACTATGGTTACCATCCAAGCACTCTTCCAGAGATGCCACTCAACACTCCAGTTCCGGAGGGGTCAACCCATCTGAGAGCCCTACGCGGTCAACTACGAACACTACGCCACCAGTTGCGACTAGCCCAGCAGAACCAAAAGAAGTATGCTGATCGCGGTCGAAAAGAAGCTCCTGTGTATGCACCTGGGGATAAGGTGTTACTATCCACTGCTCGTCTTCGTTTGGATTGTCCTTCGAAGAAACTGGGTCCTCGCTACATCGGCCCATTCCCGGTCCTTAGAATGGTTAACTCCGTGACCGCCCGTTTAACTCTTCCTTCTTCCTACAGAATCCATCCTGTCTTCCATGTGTCTCTCCTGAAACCCTGGCATGAGAATCCTTTCCCTGGTCGGAATACTAAACCGCCTGCTCCTGTGCCCATATCTGGAGAAGAGGAATACGAGGTCTCACGCATTCTGGACTCAAGACTCCGTTATGGCAGGTTGGAATATTTGGTACACTGGAAGGGATACGGTCCTGAAGAACGATCTTGGGAACCAAGTGCCAACATCCATGCTCCTGCGAAGGTTCGTGCCTTTCATGTCCGTTATCCTTCCAAGCCATCGATCAAGCACACCCGGGGGTCGTGCTTTGGTGGGGGGTCCTGTAATGCCCCAAGCCGCGGCCCGACCGCCATGTTGGGACACTCCGCCTACTTACCTGAGGTCCCCCGTGGCGCGTCACTCCCTGGTTCCTGTCCACAGCTCGAAGGAGGAGACTCAGGGTGCATCCCACGCTGCCTTAGGGAGCCAACTGCGAGATAAAGCGTGCATGCGCGATCGCCTATCTCCTTAAAGCACGAAGACCTTGGTACTCTGGCGCCCTCCGCTGGTCAATTAAAGGTACTGCATTACACCTGCACTGGAGATCCTCTTATGCCACCAATTAACCTATCAAGTACTCAGGTATCCCAGCTCTACCTACGAGTCCCAGGTGAACGGTGTTCTTATGATCCTCTGAACCCTATTTAAACCTGCCGCCTTTCTCAGTTTATTAACCAGGTTATACTGTGGTTCACCTCTTCAGTTATCCAGTGTTCCCTCTTCGTTCCTGTTCCAAGTAAATCCTGAGTACCAGCTCCATCTCCAGGCTTGCTTCCACGTCCACGGTACCAGCTCCATCTCCAGGCTTGCTTCCACGTCCACGGTACCAGCTCCATCTCCAGGCTTGCTTCCACATCCACGGTACCAGCTCCATCTCCAGGCTTGCTTCCACGTCCACGGTACCAGCTCCAGATCCTATCTCCAGAATTGCTTCCAAGACCACGATACCAAGTCCAACTCTTCAACCCCAGTTTGTCTCAAAGACCACAGCTCTCGTTACCCTCTTCTACAACCCTTCGTTCTGGACTTACGTTGTGCCCCTTCTAAATCCGAAGACCCTTACTTGCAATTCCCCGTTCTGGACTTTATACTTGCCAAGGATACCTTTTGCATTATAGTCTTTTGTTTTGGACTTATATTTTGTTTCATCTCAGTAAATACTCAACTGCTCATATACATCTCCTGGTCTCCTTCTTCGGCTTGCCATTGGGTTCCATACGCATAACACTACACAGGGGTCATAGCCTCTGCCCTTACAGCAGAAAGGTTGTGTAATCTGAGTTGTGAATGAATAACGTTATTTGTCTATTGTACAGTCCATGTGTATCTGTTTATCTGCTGCATATTTGAGGAGTTGTAAATCTGCCTTGTCAGGCAAACACTGTCCTGTTATATGATTACTGTTACAATGGCCTCTGTAAATTACTGTGGTCTCTGATTGACAATTTATGTAAACTTCTACACTGTTATCTAATGTATTCAGGTATTCTGATACTAGGCCTATGATTACATGACGCCATATTGTTTCATGTCTGGACATGTCAGGTTCACTTCTGGATGGGGGGGGGGCCAGGGTGTAATTCTCTATTGTCTGTAGCCCCTCCTGGAACTGTATATATACAATAAAGGCGTGCAGTCTGGGTTCCATTCTAACCCTGAAAAAAAAGCAGTTCTATTCTGACCCTACATACAGTCACGACTCATGGTTTGGGTAGCAGCTATAGTCTGTTCGCTGTTTCAATGCAAAGCTACAGATACCCAGCCACGGTTTATTTATGGGGGACACTAGCAAGGCTCTCTACGTGAACCAGTCTTTATGCTGCAGCTAAGGACCGTGAGAAAGGCATGAGCGTCATGAGATGAACACAGGGGTCCAGCAAGGAAGCGGCTTTGGCAGAAGTGACCGTCTGGGAACTGAGATCTGTTACAACCCTCATTTGTTGTACCCAAGTGTATAGTTTTTAAAAATATATACTTTATTTAAATTTGTCAGTCAGCTAAAGCTTTTTAAATACTGACAGGCTTTCTTTCAAAAAAATGCATTTTTGTTTTCTTTTCTTAGGCTGGCAATCCACTGGGTCAAGTCAGATGACCGGCTTGGCCATCTGACTACGGACACCTTTTTCAAATGATATTTGTAGTCTACTGCAAATGACTATGGACAACCCAGATCGATCCGTTGAAGACAGGCGGATTGAAGAAAAAAGGTAAAGAAAAAAACGCCACCAAAGACATGAATTAAACTCTGCATGCTGTCTTTGGTGCTGAAAGGGCTTTTAACACACAGGACATATGTTAAAAGCCCTTTCAGCACCAGGGACAGAAGCTAGTGTTTTCTTCAGGTCTTCGGCGATGTTTTTCTTTAGTCCAGCAGTTTTCCCCGGCGTTCGGTGGTGCTGTAGAGTGAGGAAAGTGTTAAAGCGTTTCTCACTCTACAGCACCGCCTAATGCCACCAAAGACCCCCCGGACTGAAGAAAAGAACAATAATTTCAGCCAAAGAAAAGACCAAAAATACAAAAAGATGGTCAGAAAAATAATTAAATACAAAGACTTTTTGCTGAAAATGAAAAGAATAGATGGTTTAATACAAAATATGAAAACAAAAACATGACCTTGCATTATTATTCTTTATTTATATAGCACCAGCATATTCCGCAGCGCTGTACAAAGGGCACAATATAGATACAGTTACAATACATTGAACAACAATCGACAAACTGGTACAATAGGAAACAAGGGCCCTATTCCTGTGGAAATTTACAATCTAGAAGGGTATTGACTTCTATGGGATTTGCCAGTTTTACGTGTCGAACTGAACCACCGAAAAGCAGGAAACTACAGCTGTTGCGACCACAGGGAAGGTGGACACTCAATCTAGTACCTCCTTAAAGGAACACTCTAAGCAAAAATCCCCCCCCCCGTTTTTTTACATTAAACTATACCTATTCCCTCACTAACTAAGAAGGGATTTTTTTTTTTTACTGTAATACTTACCCACTTGTTCCCAACGGTGTCTTTTTTTTTTTTTTATACTCCCCTCCCTCCTCTTCCGCTCCCGTCCTTCTAACTCTTTCACTTGGCTAATGGTTTACATGAGAAGCGCGCATGCGCGCCTCTCACGTAAGCCAGCCAATCAGCAGGCTTCCTCTTCTTCTTGGATTAGTGTTACGCGCAAGAGGATGCGCGCAACACTAATCCCAGCCGCAGACTATGCTGGCGGCTCGCTTCCGCCAGCTACTGCGGCGAGTTGGAGAGGTCATCGCGCTGAAAGCGCGATGACGTCTCCTACTCGACAATAGTCGTCAGAAGCGGGAAATATGAATCCCGCTCTGCTGACTGACAGCTGGGAGGGCGGAGTAAAGTCCTCCGCGTCTCTCAGCTGTTTCAGCCGATCGGCTGAGCGGGGGGAGGGGGGAAAGGCGAGGGCATACTCAAGGCATCATGACCACCTAAAAAAGCTTAGTTGGTCATGTTGCCCAGAGTATCCCTTTAATATGTTTTAGTGCACTGTGAGCTATTGGTGGGTGCGGAGTCGCAGAAAGAGTACATCTGGGAACTCATTATGAAGATTAGGTCCACAGTGACTTCCCTAAGTGTCTGTCTAGGTTAGGGTTGCCAGATCAGTCATATTTTCCTGGACACATATAATCTATTCATATTGATGGACAGTGCATGACAAATGCCACACCCCAGCATTTAGAATCCATACACTGCAGGTAAGAAATCAAGAGGAAATCCCTTCCCTGTGCTCCCCCTCTACATGAAACACTTATGTGTCCAGGAAATCATGGCCAATCTGGCAACCCTAGTCTGGGTGAAATCAAATCCCGTACTTGGAGGGCTGAATCAGCTCTTCGAGACGTCCCATGGGAGAGAAGTGAGGGCACTCAGGTAATTGTTATCACATAAAATACATTCAATTGTCAGTGCCTACTGTGTCTCTAAAAATAAAGTTTTTTAAAACAGAAAGAAATGTAGTAACGATCAGGGTTATTCAGAGAGGGGTGAAAAGCAGGAGAATGACTGGAGAAGGGAAATTTCTAGGTCAAAATAGCCAAACCAGAAAAATTCTACCCTTTGTCTCACTTTCCGAAATTGGCTATTTTGACCTAGAATTTTCCATTCTCCAGTCATTCTCCTGCTTTTCACCTCTCTCTGAATGATCCTGAATGTCACCATTTGTGATTAATTTAAACAGATGAGCTAATATTAGAGGTGTTGCAAATCTAAACCACAATTTAGAATTTATCTCCAATCTGGGTGGATTCAATGAGACTTTTTAGGTGTACCAGTTGTTTCCTTAATTGGGTGGAAAAACTATGGAAATATTTTTTTTCCAAATTTATATCTTAACAAATTAAAGGCCAAGTTGTTAAATTAAAAAAAGCCATATACCTAAGGTGTTATTGACAGAACACCGAATTGGCCACAAAATTGCATCGAACTGTGAATTTCCCAGTACGGGGCACTTTCGTGGCCATTCGGCAATTCAAAAAGCTGCTGATTCGTCAAATATTGGCGAATTGCCAGCGAAATAAGATCTTCGACGGTAGTGAAATCCCCATAGAGAAGCAATGGTTAATCTATTCACAGAACACCGAACAACACCGACATGTCAGAGAAATGCCAATATTCGGTGGTTTTAAATGACAGGTTTAATCAGGCGAATCCCATAGGTTTCAAAGTTAAAAATATTCAGTTTTTGTTAAATATTTATTCAACTGTTTATTCTTTAATCTGCAGCATAAAGTCTCTTTATTTTTTAGGGTTTTTTGGGCTACATTTTTTTCCTTATTTTTTTTAAATGCCTTTTTTTCTCTGTAATAGACCTTTTTATTATTATTCATAGTACTTTATACATTATTTCCTTACAGTATTTGCTTTTAAAAGCCTTTTGCAGTGTTTTTTTTCTTTTAACCTGGTTCAGCGGCTGGTTGGCTTTTTTGGATCGATTTGGCAGTCTGTTTGGCGCATCGTCGGATGCATTTGGCAATTTTTCGGTGGGTTATGTGATCAATTCATGGTACCGGCTGGGTGGAGTAGAGGTAATGTCACTGCTCTACGTGGAGAGAGCCTGTGGAGTCATGGGTTCGATCCCAGCAAGAGCACCTCTCCAGTAAGTGTCCTTGGCAAGACATCTAACGGTACAGACTCGCCACCCAGGACATATTGAAAACGAGAGAAATCTCAATGTATCCTTCCTGGTAAAATCCTTTCTCAAAAAAAATAATAATTCAGTGGTTTGAGGATGTGTTCGGTGGTTTTTAGGATGCATTCGGCGGGTCGATTTGCTACACTTCAGGGACCCTGTGGTGAATGCTGAATTCACCAAAGGTTTCACAAATCAAACCTATGCTGTTCTACCTACAAGTCTTGCCCATCGGCATGACACTAGATGATGAGAATCTGGTACTTTTGCAGGAGACAGGCCTTGTTCTGACTGTAAATGGGCGAATCGTGTCAGCATACAATGACACTCAGGGAATTCCACAAGTTTACAAGTGAAAACAGGTTTAGTTTTCAGCTGAGTGTGATTTTCCCATTTAAACCAGGCCTAATGTTTCCAGGCCGCCGTGTTAGTCACAGTTTATTGTAGATATATACACATACTCCTCCAATCCCATAACATTACTCCCACCCTGAGTCGTTTAATTGTGATTATTAGTAGGCAGGCACACATGCTCTGCTCCCCACATGGCGCAGTCTCCCTCCTCTCAGAGATTGAGGCCCGCCCCCTAGCACATCCCCGGTCTCGCAGTGGGCGGGCTGCCCGGACCGTCCCTTCATCCTGCGGACGTGGAACCCAAAACAAACCCGCCCAGCGCTCTGCCTCGAGGGCCATGATTAACCCCTCCTTTCCAGTCTCGCCATTGGACAGCGAGCTGTCACCATTTCTTTCAGGCAGCCAATGATTAGCTCCGCTCACTGACACTTTACACACCTCTGCTTTCCACTACCTTGCTTCCCGCGCACCGCTCTTACCAACTACGCTCGCCCCGCCCAGATCATGGTAGGCAGCTTCGCACAGGCTGGCCCCCGTGTCACTCGCACACTTCCTCCCGCCTCCTCCCTCGGCTTTTCTTTCTAAGGCCAACGAGGCACCCAACGAAATCGGTGCGTCATTATTGGCAGCTTGCCCTTGAATGTCATTGGCCGCCCGGCTCGTCACACACCTCTGCCCGCCCATTGATTTGTCCGTGCGTCCATCAATCAGAATAGGGGCGGGTTCCCGGTGTGTCCGCCCCTGGCTGCACCGTTGCTGAGGGGAGGAGGAGGGGCCTCCATCTTTATTTCTTTGTTTCAAACCCTTCAAACTCGCTATTATTTCCCTCGTTTCATGAGTGTGTCGCCGTCTGTCCGGGCGGGCAGCCCCTGTTGAGCTAACGGAGGGGTGTGGGAGGATCCTCGCCGGGCGGGGAAGGCCTCAAGCGCCGGGTGGAGGGAGGCGGACACCGGGAGAATGAAGCGGCGGAATGCGGACTGCAGTAAACTCCGGCGGCCGTTAAAACGGAACCGAATCACGGAGGGTATCTACGGCAGGTGAGCCGCGCCATTTCTAGATTCACAGGTGTCTGTCAGGCTTTAGGCCTGCAAGGCCGCAATTCGAGCCTCGTACTTGCCTGAGACAGCGGGCTCTGCTCGGTTTCTTGGCGGGGCCGCCGCTGCCGTGTGTCATTCCCCGGCCTGGGAGGAGCAGACTGACAGCGGCCGTCCTTGTGTCGCCTGGCATTCTGGCTTGTCATTACTGGGCTGTGCGAGCTCCCCCGATTGTGTCCAGTGCCCGGGCAGCCCCTGGCTTCACCGCTGATGCTCACTGTGTTTACTTGGCCAGTCTGCTGGCTGAGCATCCTGAGACCCTCTCCACTGACACTGGAGTGCAGCCTGTGCCTCCTTTCCTTTTATCAGCTTCCTATCCCAATGGAGACCATTAATGAAGCCCATCACCTCTAATACCATCCCATTCTTCTATAACTCTGACCTGCTTAACCACAGGTGTTTCAGTGTCTGTATAGAGGCTGCCTGATCCCTACATTCAGGCTTCTTGTCCATTGTCACCTCAAATGAGATCTTACAAGTAGCGTGCTTTATTTACATCCCTGCTGTCACTTTCCTCAGTCACGCTTCATGTGATCATTCAAAATGATCCTTTTGAAACCCCATTCTGACAGGTCAGGCTACCTTAGTCGTCTGTGCCTCCTGAGCGATATTGTATTTATAGGGTCGCCATGTATGGCAACAGTATTGTTTTCAGGGTTCACAGCTGCTGCGATCTGTCAATTAAGTGATCACTTAACACTCCATTTAACATTGTTTATTTTGGCTTATTTTTGTGATTCCTTGTCTTTCACTGTTGCGTGAGTCCCCCACCAGTTATAGCTAACATTTAAATTTCAGTGCCTGACGACCTGTAGCAAACTCGCATATTCTGCTCCTGGATGTGGGGTTAACCTTTAAATTTGTACATACACCACCACTTTCCGATTTTGTGAATTGTGTGGCCCTTTTATATCTGTCAGTCATAAGTAACACCTGCTTTTATACAGTGATCTCAATGTCAGTGGACTCGTTGGATTCCTTCGGAGCAATTATTACTTCTATTGTCTTGTTGCTGGCATTTAAAGTATCTCCAGTAGTGTGTAGGCTGTCCCATCACATTTGCTTCTTTCTTGCTCTAAAACCGCAGTCGACAACCCCGGCCATCCAATTGTTTATGAACTACATGTCCCTTAAATCTCTACCTACCGAATGAGCATCAACGGGAGATGTAGTTCCAAACATCTTGGCCACTGCCCAGAAACCTCGACCTTTACTTTGGCTTAGTGTTTCAAGTTGTCCCTTTATCACAATCACTTGCTATTGATTTTTTTTTTAACTGTATCCAGGTTGAAGTATTTGTGTGTCCGTTTTGTATAAAAGGTTATAAAAAAAATTATCCCTACACTTGGTCATAAGTAAACGTTAAAGTGCCAGTATCTGACTCTCAAATTTTGTCGTTTGTGTATATATTATACAGCGCACACACCGTTGCATTAGACCCAGTAGCATTATTTATATACATCAATCTTTCTACAAACATTTGGATCTATAAAACGTGTGCTTGGCTGCCAGTATTTCTTGGTCTCTTTAGCTTGACATACATTTTTTGAAGGCCTTAAATGTTTTTCAGCAGAGACAAGCTGCCGGCTCTGCTTTGTTGTCCCTCTGATCAGATGTTAAACAAGCTTTTCTTGTAGCTTTAACTTTACCACAGGCAAAAAAACCATGTGTGGTTTAGCAGTTATCATACTTTGAGATTTTTGCTGCTATGCATCATGCTCAAAATATGCTTTAACATATTCTTGTCTAACGAATGTAGCCATGGGCTCAGATACTACCTCTGGCATAAAAGTACATTTATATTCTAGTCAAATACAGATATACAAAGTTTACCTGCTTCCAAAAAAAAGTGTATTTAACACTGATCCTTGTTTTCTGGTCTGTCACAGCTTCATGTAAATCTGTTAGACCTTTGCTTTTTGACTAAGCCCTTTAGTGTTAAATTAGAAATGTTACCTGTATTCACCGATGGAACGTGCTAGTGTTACAGCATTGACACACGCCAACATTTCTCAAAACTTAAAGCCAAAGTGCAACAGCTTCACATTGTGTTATTTTCCTTTTTTCTTTTTTTTTTAAAGTGAGCAATCAAAATGTTTGCTCATTTGACAAGGAATTACTCCAAAGATGTCTAAACTGTTTATTGCCAACACATACTTGTGAAGATTGGCTTATTCACAATTAAAGTTTTGCCATTAATCCCTTCCATGCATCATGCCACAGGGCAAAGTGGCAGCTGTTAGGAGTGGGGCTGCAACTAAAGATTATTCTCATAATTGATTAGTTGGCTGATTTTCTTTTCGATTAATCGGATAAAAAAATAGAATTTTTTTTTTACTTCGCTTATTTTTTTAAATAAAATTTCTATGTGCGTAGAGTATGTAACCTTCGTACGTACAAATGCAAATTGCGTATCTTGCGTACTTTTCACACAAGGTATGCGAGTGCTTGGTCAGAGGGATGGGTCGATGCTACATGCGCCGCCTAAGCCCATGTTTGCTTTCTCAAATGAACGTGGCTACAAGCACTTGGTCATAGATGTCAGCATGAAATCAGGGTTAATAAGCTAAAGTGGCCCCCCTGGTGTAGTGTCTAATTTTTAAATAATTTTGTGAACAAACTGGGAGGAGGGAATGTAGGTGGGAGTGACTTTGCTCAAGTGATTTGACCTGAGTGTGAGAGGGAGTGGGTATGGACAAAAGACCAGATCTGAGTGTGGGAGTGAGTTTGGGGAAAGGGACCAGACCAAAGGGAGGGAATGGCAGTTCCCTACCAAAGAGGGTGTGGCAGGGAAGGTGGGTGGTGGCACAGGATTCCAGCTTCAAGTAAGGATAAAACACAGGCATACAGCTCCTTCACCCAGTGGCAGTATCCTATTGTTTGTTATAGTTCTGCTACTGTTTATTTATTTATAAAGGATTTTATCCAGGAAGGATACATTGAGATTTCTCTCGTTTTCAAGTATGTCCTGGGTTCAAGAACATTGAAGTTAGTTACAGAAATACAAAGTAATACAATGCAAGATATTAAAAAAAAAAAATTGAATAATAAAAACTGGTTGTGTCTGACATAACCCTAGAACTAAATCATCACTAGTAAAGCAGCGGCGCGTCTTTTCCACTTAGCTCCGAAACTGAGGGTATTTACGTTTAACTCAGTCTGACTCTAAGGCTGGGGTCAGACGAACGCTCTGACTGCGCACAGTAACGGATGTACTTTTTAACTGATTGTGGTTACATTGTATCAATTAATTTTGACGTTGAGAAAAAACAAAAACTGTATGCAGTTGTTTCTCTACGTCCGTCTAGCTTTTTCACGTCTGCCATTTTGGCGTCCGTTGCAACATGCGTTGCGCTCGTGTGAAAAAGTGTGCACGTGCTTCGTGTGGTGTTCTCTATTGACTCCTTTGAAAACCTCCAGTGCACTCAGACGCAAAAAGTGCGCTCGTCTGACACTGGCCTAAACAGTGTGTGCTGTACACAGGATGATTAAGGCTGGGGTCAGACCAGCGCATTTTTAACGTGCGTTCTGGCGCACTTAATCACGGCCGCACTAGCAGCAAATGATGGGCAATGACTGCCAATATACGAAGTACGGTCGCACAAACGTCCGGCCGCGCAACGCAAGTGGAAAATGAACGCATTTTTTCGAGAACACAGAACCGCTAGTACGGACGTACAGAGTGCGCTGCGTCCGCTAGTGGTGTGTGTGTGTGATTTGGAGACGTCAGACCCTGCTCACGTCCGGCCAACATAACGTCCAGATGCAGAAGGTTTGGATTCGTAAAACATCACGCACGAACATGCGCATCGTATGACCGTTTTCGCATATTCCGTGAAAAAATACATCAATGCGTTCGGACGCACTTTTTTTACGTTCGCGTGTAAAAATGCTTTCGTTTGACCCTAGCCTAATCGACACCAATTAATCGATGATTAAAATAGTTGTCAACTATTTCCATTATCGATTAGTTGTCCGTGTTTTTTTTTTTTTTTTAAACTTATAGGACAAATGTCATTGCTGAGGGCCATTCGCTCATGCGACGTGTGACAGCTGTCAGCAAGCTGGAACTGGGGTGCTGCGATCTCCTTAAGGTATGAGATTACATTGATTGGTAAGAGCAATGTAATGTTGGAGTCCTGGCACTTAAAAAGGATTCTCAAAGCAAAAGACAATTGGGGGTTAATATCGCCTAATTACCCATCTCGGCCCCCCCATGTTGCCTCAGTTTCTAGTTTGAGGTATTGTATTAACAAAACTTGACGCATGAATATCTTGCCGTAGTGAGATTATGGTCAAAGTCTAAGAGTGAGGACATGGATGAGGGTAAATAGAGTGCAGAGTATGAGAAGTAATGGGGTGCATGGGTAGCTATGTGTGCAGCAGAGGGATTATGAAGTTTAAATAACGGTCTAGAGTATTGCGGTATCGTTTTCTTGACTGGACTCTGTGGGATTCAAATATTGTGTGAGAGCGAGGAACTGGGGAGAGGGCTGCAGCTTGGGAAAAGGCCTGAAGGCAAGAGTGAAGTGTGCAAGAGGCGATGACAGGCCATTGCAGATCGAAGAGACCAGGATGGAAAATAACAGGTGTAGGCCAGGGCAATCTTATGGAGTTTTGTATGTGGGACCATTAGCTTGAGTTCTAAAAGCGAGCCGGTGTAGATTGACAAAGGGGCTGGTTGTAAGAGGTACAGGATGTGAGGTGGCGTTGGGCAGGTGTGGCCATTTTTAGACTGGAGATTTCTTAATGCCTAGGACAGGGGTCAGCAACCTTGGCTCTCTGGAAACTACATTTCCCATGTGGCTCAGTCTAATGGGTGACTGAGCATCTTGGGAGATGTAGTTCCCAAAACATCAGGGAGCCAAGGTTTCTGACCCCTGGCCTGGAAGAGGGTTACAGTAGTGGAGGTGGGAGATGAGAGCTTGGATGAGCATTTTGATACCCCTGTGTTTAGAAAGGGGTGCATGTAGGCAATGGCTTTTTTTAATTGACAAGATTTGGCCTATATGTGAGGAGTGAAAGCTAGCAGTCTGAGGTCACAAAGGCAGTGATCCTGTTGGTTACATACATGTAATGGTGGCTCCATTCATCCAAAGGGAATTCAGTGCAGGATTGTCGGCTGTAGTGGGAGGGAACAAAAATTCTGTTTTGGGGTAGTTAAGTGTTAAGAAATGAGTGGTCCGACAGGCGGTGACATGATCTGCTGGAGTGATCACAAGAGGTAGATCTGGGTCATTGGCATAAGTCCCAAAGCCGTTCCTGCCACTGTTGGGAGTACTGTACTGCTTGACCACTTGCCTCTCTATTCTGGTGCAGTTAAAAGCATTGTACTATCTGGCCTGCACACCCAGTGCAGATTATAAACCCTGAAAGGCTGGACCAGCATGAGGGAAGCCCCATCTGTAAAGGCTGTCACAGCTCATGGGGCAACTGAAGCTGGGAGGGGAATGGCATCTGATACACCATGACAAATTAACTAGGTTCTCTTGCTCATCGTGCCTAGTCTTAAAAAATATTTGAGGTTCTATGTTACCTTCCTGTGTTAATTGGAAAGTGTCCTACACGGACCTGTCAGTCCTCACTGCTTGTACAATTTATGTTGCTGACATCATGGATAATAATCTGGCTTCCGTTAGATCTGTCCTCTTCAGAACATTCTATATTTCGTTCTGCTTTCATCTTGTTTAGACATTGCCACACTATATTTCTTTTTAAAAACCCGATTCTAGATTCTTACACGGAGGGGAGATTTCTTTATTCCTTAATTCAGTTTGTCCTACAAATTTGCAGAATTTCCTACGTTCATTGACACATACTGACATGAATTGAACTATAATTTACATCTAGTTATCAGATGTCCAGTGCTACTCACTTGCTCATTTCTGTCTGTTGATTAACTCTTATCTTGTGTTATCTGCATACAGTGTGCATTTCCAGAACAAACTGACATCTATTTTTGTTTGAGAGGCATACTGCTGCCACCATGACCTCTTAAATTAACTTGGGTTTTCAGAGGCTTGTAGTGTCAATTTAAATCAGGAATTTCAAACTCTGGTACCACCAGGTGTTGGTGGCCTAGAATGCCTATAATTCCTTGAATGCAGTAGATGGTCAGAATCCTGGTTGTTCAAAAATATGGGGGGGGGGGGTGCTCATGCAGCAGCATCTTTTGAGATCCAGAATTTAGACCGTAAAGAGATTTGGGTTTCCTAAAGAGATCAAGTAGCCACTGACGGATCATTGTAAACTGGTCAGTCATGAGTGTCCCCTCATTCTCGAGTGTCATGGCATAGCTCCACCCACAAAGCATAAATCGGCAAGCATTGGTCAGTGCTGCTGCCCCGGCTTCCTGGGAAAAGGTCAGGAATGGATGCTAGTTCATGGCAGTTTCTAGCCAAATGCACTTACTAACTCGTGACTGCTTCAGTGGAGGGGGCAGTATTCAAAGCAAGTCTTGTAGAAACGTAGAAACATAGGTTCTTATCTGCTGACATTTCTTTCGGCCAATCTAGTCTGCCCAATTACATGGATACTTTACCTGGATTTACCTTTTATTTAGGATAGCCTTATGCCTATCCCATGCCTGCTTAAATTCAATTACTGTTTTGGCCTCTACCACTTCAACTGGAAGACTGTTCCATGTATCCACCACCCTCTCAGTAAAATAATGCTTCCTGATGTTACTTTTAAACCTTTGCCCCTCTAATCTAAGACTATGTCCTCTTGTTTTGCTACTTTGTTTACTTTTAAATATACTCCCTTCCTCTACCTTGTGGATTCCCTTTACGTATTTAAATGTTTCATACCTCCTGTCTTTTTTCCAAGCTGTACATGTCAAAATCATTAAGCCTTTCCTGGTGGGCGGGACTATATTGTATTTCCTCTAAGGAGTAAAAGGGAGTCAGGTGTTAATGTTAAAACCCCTTGCCCCCCCCCCCCCGCAGTGCCCCTTTTTAAGTGTTGAAATTCTGGACTTCTCTCATGACCAAATTCTTGCACTTCTCAGCTTTTGTAGTGCCTGGCAGAAGTCATGAAGTACTCTATTCCTGACACCTTTTTTTGGGTAGCTGTTCATCCTTCTCACTCGTGTGATCAGACTTTCAGAAAACATAGCTGTGTTTCATCCTGGGCACAGTATGCCTCTTGGTTGGTATGCATGCCCAAGCTGTACTGACCCAATGCCACCAGCTGGCACGTCTTGTTAAACCTGACACAATAGCAGTTCTATTATGATCACTCTTAACTTTCCCACCACAGGGTGTACTATGCTGTCCCCACATCAGGTGGACCATGACACTGCGGGGTGGCTTGGTACGCCCCTCTAGCGTCTATGGGCTGTGACAGTCCCGCCCACCAGTTGGCACACAGCATTGGCTGCCGCCAGACAGCCTTGACTCAGGTCATCCTCCTGCAGCCAATGACACACGACTTGGGATAGAGAAGGGGTCCGCTTCAGCGGTAAGTGGTTAAACCGACATATTCATGGTTCCTATCTGGACATTACTGTAAATATATGGCAAGTGCTGCTTAACTTTATGAAAGTTCTGTAGCGCCTGCAAAGAGCGATGGATAGAAGCTACACATGTGCAGATCTAATTCTTCAGCTGCCTCTAAGAGCGCTACCACCTTTTGTCATAGGGTAATGTTGGTACTCTCCGCGTGCTGATGTCGCTAGTGATGGATCTGTTGACCGGCCACTCAAAAATTAAAAAATCTCAGCTGCTGGTGACAATGGATGGGGCGAAGGAAACTCCTCCCCAACAAAGATCAGGGAGAAGGGTGTGGGGGGGCCACTTCACATCCTGACCACTTTATAATTGTAGAGTACCCCCACTAAGATGTAATATCAGAACCGGAGAGTCCAAGTTTGCTGACCCCATGCTGTAACGGAACAGTTAAAGTTGGGATTCGTCATTAACAGGTAAAGTTGATTTGTAGTAAATACTTCTGCTTTTGGAAGAGTGTCACGCTGGAGGTTACCTAGTTTGAATAAGTTCAACTGTTCAAATTCCAGTCGCCTATTTGTTTCTGGCGAGTAGAAGAAAATATACTTTAATGCTAATCTGTCAGCTGTATACTACGTGTAGAGTAGTAGGGCACAGGTCTAGGTAGCATGATGTGCAGAGGTACCAGTGTATGTGTAGAATATATTTAACTCATGTAATTGTATTACTAAAAAAATCCTTAATTTCCCAATAAAAACACTGCAGATTGCAACATGTGATTTTAACAGACACGAATGCGATGAATTTTCTGACTAAATCCTGGCATATACAGATCAAAATACTATGAAGTCTCCAGTTTGTATTTTTACCTTGACTGTAATCGTGGACGAGGGAGGCAGTCCTGGGTGTAAAGATCCCCAACTTAAATTTTCCTAATGTGTTAAAACCATCAATAGCTCTATACTGGAGGAGGGTTAAAGGAACACTCTACACATCCTGACCACTTTTTCTATTTTTGAAGTGGTCAGGATGTGAGGACCCCCTGCCCAGTTGAAGTGAAGATTGATATACCCCACCCAGCAGCTGGGAATTTTGAATTCCCTGGTTGTTGGTTACCACAGTGTGCGGTTACTGAGACCAATTGCGTTGGCAAGCTCTCTGACTTCAATGGATCGGACCTGCGCAGGCACCACAGAACTTGTGTATGTAAAGTTAACAAGTCTGTTGCGGTTCACAATTTGCATAGAAAAGCCGCAGGGACTTCTGGGTTTGGGAGTCCTGGAGCCAAACAGGCGAATCTGTGGGACAAAAGGTCGAGCACAATGAGGGGTCGCAGATACGGGTGCAAAATACTGCTCCAGACGTGCGGGAGCCGGCGTGGCTTGTGCTCCGGGGGTCGTGCAGGTGACTGCGCTTCCAACCCCTCACCATATGGGGGAATCTATGCATATAGGGCTAAGGCTGGTGTCAGACGAGCGTAGTGTTCACGTCCGTGATTGCGCCTAAAAGTACGTCCGTGATAGCATGAAAGAAAGTCCATTGGAGCCTGACACATGAAGTACGTCCGCACTGAACTGCGGACGCACAACGGCCGCGGCAAACGGACGCAGGTTTGGCAAGAACGTAATACTGCTAGAACGGACGTGCGGAGTGCGCTGCGTCCACAACGTCTGCATAGCTTTGTGTGTGAGTGATGGAGCGAGGTCAGACGGACTGCATTTATACGTCCAGCATTTTTGACGGACAGAATGTTTTTTCATTGTAATTTATTTTTCCCTCCATCAGTCAAAAATAACTTCAGTGAAAAAACGGACTGTGTGACCTCTACTGCGTCATCCGTACTGACGATGTCCGTACTGCACGGACGTACAGTCCGTAGAAATCACGCTCGTCTGACCCCAGCCTAAAACTCTTAAGGTTCACTCGGAGCTCACCTAATGTGTCCATCTTGGGCAGTCGTCAGGCCCCGCCCCCCTGTGAGGGACAAAAGGGGAGTAAATTCACCCGAAAAAAATGGGTAGAAGCTGTCAGCAGCTTCTGTCCAACTATTTAAGGGCAAAAATATCACTACTTTAGTAGTTTTTTTTTTTTTTTTAAAACCTGGCATGATATATTTGCATCATTAACTCTTGTTACTTTACCAAAGCAATACATTTTCACTTTTTAATCCAAACCCAACTGAAGGGGCAGTAATCATGCTTGGGTTATCTTGTGTATGCTATCTGTCAATTGTGACATGGATGAGGCTACCAGGCCTGTCTGACTCTGTGCCATGTTGCATGTAAATAATTTTTCATCACCCCTGCAATTTCTGTTCAACATGATCAACGACATGATTAAAGTCTCTTGCCAGAGTATAACATCAAGGTATGAGCAATCTCCGGCTCCATGATACTCGTGTAACTTTTATAGAAATCCCATCAAGGTGTCATGTTTAACTGCAGCTCTACTACCCAGACCTTCTTCTGCTACGATATCACATCAGTGGATGGATTGGTCTATCTGCACACCAGTCCAGCGATGGTAACTTGTCATCTTTTGCCGTGTGTGGTAACTGGGGGTTGTTGCGCAGCAATGTACAATTGACCCTCAGCGGTTATGTCAGTTCAGTCAATGGTGTTCAGACCGAACAGTCGCGTAGATGAGCTCTCCTCTCAGCTCTCACTCCACCCTATAGCATGCCAGAGTCACTTGAAGGGCATCAAAACGTTGAAAGGGAAGAACTTTTTTCTGATGTGTAGAGCACCTATACTAAGGAAGTGATTCCCTGTCAAATGAGCCCAACATCTTTTAGATGTGACAGTGTCCCTTAAGTGTTAACTTTGAAACAATATCTACAACTTCCCACTGTTGGGAAAAGCATTTTAAGCTGCATGAAGTTTTTCACATATTGCCTAAAGTGATCTAAATTTGTGTATATGGACTGTTGAAAGCTTTTCTCACGTGGTTTATATTTTCTTGTCCATGAGGCAACATAGGTTTACATTTACAATACTCAAATCAGCGCAGATAGCACTATTACTCACCTGACTTTATATTTTTGTAGTGGAACAGTCCATAATTTGTAGCACACATCACTTCACTGGTGTATGTAAATTGATGTAATTTGCCCCTTATTCATTTTATATAGCGCCAAGTTTCTGCAGCGCTTTACAATAACCAAAGGAAACGAGAAACTGACATAAAATGGAAACGAGAGGTGCAGAGGGCCCTGCTCACTAGAGTTTAGTCTAGAGGGATTGGTTGAGGAAGACGAGAGGAATTTTACTCAATAGCAGGATCATTGGTTCCAGTGGTTTGGGAATGGTGGGGCCATAGAACCAGCTTCAGTCATGAGCGAGTGGATGAGCAGAGGGACGAGTTGCATCAGTGGTGTGGTATGCTAATCTGAAGAGATGGGTTTTGAGGGATTTCTTGAAGGCCTGAAGATTAGGGGAGAGTTTGATAGGGCGAGGCAAGACATTCCACAAGACGGGAGCTGCAGGTGAGAAGTCTTGGAGAGAGTTGGCTGTGTGCATGTAGACGGGTAACTGGAGATCGCCTGCTGACTGGAGTTGTCTAGATGGGATGTGCTTGTGGTGTAATGGCGACGGGGACAAGATGAGTTATTGGGTGATTTTGAATGTGAGCGTCAGTATTTTAAACTGTATCCTGGAACGTAGAGGAGGCCAATGGAGGGACCGGCGGAGTGGGGAGGTATCCGAGGAGGTGCGTCTGAGTACAATAAACCTGGTGGCCTACATTCATTACAGATTGCAAAGGGGCAATACTTAACATTATGTTGCCAAGGACAAATTAAACAAAGGCTATGACCATCATTCAGTGTGTCTGAAGAAATGTTCAGAGGTTTGTTCAAATTTAAATCAATGCAAAATAGATTTATATTTTGAGAATGCTTTGGAGGAAAAAATCAAAGATGTTATAGGCTGAAGGTCCATCCATGCAATATTTAAGTTTAACCCTTTTGCTGCTGAGCCATTTCACTGTGTGCTGAACTTTTTTTTTTCTTTTTACAGTATTCCGCTCATGTTTAAATGCCATTTGAAGTCACATTTTATTATACAACCCAGACAAATTATATATTCTCGGCAGATTCATAATATATCATATGTATACGTCATGTCATGCTTGAATTTTATAGCAAAAAATGCAATAAAATTAGAATTTTCAATCCTCCACAGCGTGTAAAGATATTTTTGCTTTTCTCTTCACATTTTATCATCCAAGCTTTTGTGGTTACATTTTCTATGGGTGCGCTTGTAAAAAAGGACTTGTTAAATTTTTTGTGGGAAAATGTTTTTTTTTTTTTTTTTTTTCATGGTCATGTTTGGTAGCATTGGAAAGTTCATGCTCTGGCTGTTCCAATGATACCATTAACATTAGATAACATTAGCACCTAGCTGCCACAGATCAAGAGATAGAGGGTTCATTGGAACCTGCCCCCATCTCTACCATAGGTAGCAGCTAGGGGTTAGCAGGGGAGATCCCGGAAGCTTGGCCAACATCCAAGATCTCGGCCAGCTCCGGGAGGGTATTGTGATTTGGTGCCGAATCATGATCCAGCCCCCAAGGGGTTAAAGGCAGCCACTGCTTGGAAGGGCAGACTGTGCCCTTCAAAGGGGTGCCTGCCTTTTTTTCTGTGCCCTGTACGGGGCACGTCCTCCGCATGGAAAGGGTTAAAAACTGACAGAACAGGGAGTTCCCCACACATTGTGTATGTGGGTATTACTATTATTGTCATTTATATAGCGCCAACAGTTTCCGCAGCGCTTTACAATAACCAAAGGGAACGAAATACAAATAGACGGAAGATGGAAACAAGGTGTAGAGGGCCCTGCTCATAAGAGCTTAGTCTAGAGGGATTGGGGTTGAAGTAAAGAGGAATTTCACTAGATAGCAGGATCATTGGTGCCAGTGGGTTGGCAATGGTGGGGCCATAAGAGCGGCTTCAGAGGGAGGAGTTGCGTCAGTGATGTGGTACGCTAATCTGAAGAAGTGGGTTTTGAGGGATTTCTTGAAGGCCTGAAGATTAGGGGAGAGTTTGATTGGGCGAGGAAAGTCATTCCAGAGGACTGGTGCCACCCTTGAAGTCCTGGAGGCGAGAGTTGGCTGTGCGCGTGTAGACCGATGACAAGTTGATCACCTGCTGAACAGAGTTGTCTAGATGGGACATGCTTGCAGAGTAACGAAGACCTGTAGGGAGGGTTTGAGTTATTGAGTGATTTTTGAATATGAGCATCAGTATTTTACACTGTATCCTGAAACGTACAGGAAGCCAGTGGAGGGACCGGCAGAGTGGGGACGTATGTGAGGTGCGTTGAGTGAGAAAAATAAGCCTTGCCCCTGCATTCAATAGATTGTAAAGGGGCAATACAGGAGTTGGAGGCCAATAAGGAGCGAGTTGCAGTAGTGCCAGTTCATGCTCTTATCATTTCTTGACATTTGATAATGTTTTGAAATACAGAAGGGGTTATTCAGAGCGCAATGACCTTTTTGGTAGGGATGCACCGATACCACTTTTTTAAGACCGGGTACGAGTACCGATACTTTTTAAAAGTACTCACCGATACAGAGTACCGATACTTTTCTTTAATGTCATATGACGCTTATGACGGAATGGAGATGTTGTTCCGCCTGCGGGTGTGCTCAATCTGCGTGACCCCGTCGCTTACCGCTGGCCCGACTACCGAGTGGCGCCCACTCGGCGTCTCGTGCGGCCTGGCGTGAACCTAGGTAGGGTTAGCGCGGCGGAGGGGACCCCTGCCTGAAACCAGTCCGACCACTGAGCCACGTAGCACTCAGCGTCCCGAGCAACTGGTTTCTTGACCTGGCGGGTGTGGGACGCCTGCGGGAATCGGCCCTAACGGCTGCGGAGGAAGATAGGGATCTTATGGGGAAACGTTTCGGTTTTTAAGTGGGAAACGTTTCCGATCCGGGGGGCGGAGGATTCTTCGGATCTTGAGCGGCGATGCGTTCGGGTCGGGACAGTGTGAAGGGTCGGTTCGGAACTGGAGGGCTTCGGATCGATAGGGAAGGGCGCTTCGGAACTGGCCGGACCAGGGGAAAGTTCGGGTCTTACCGCTGCGGACGATGCGCGGCTCCCGGCGGGGCCGTTCAGTTCGGATCGCTGTGTTTGTTCCGATCGAACCTTCTGATGTAGCGCCGCTGCCCTGATGCTCGATGCAGGGTCAGCGCGCTCGGATCGGATCTCTGAGTTTCCCCGATCGAATCTTCTGATGTAGCGCCGCTGCCCTGATGCTCGATGCAGGGTCAGCGCGCTCGATTCGAATCGGATGGGCACCGTATTCTGAGGCCGCGGGGGACACTCAGATCCGAAATACGGCGGAGAATCAAGCCACACCAGACACAGCTGAATGCACTGCAGGAACTGCCTTTATTGTTTACAGTACAGACTTTTATTACTTCTTATCATAATTAGAATACAATGGGACTCCTTGCCCGCCCTCCCAGGACCCATTGGCCCTTAGCCTTCAGGGAGTCGCCAATTCGGACCGGATGGTCCGAATCGGCCATTTTACGATTCGAACCGGATGGTTCGAATCGGCCATTTTCCGAATCGAAATTCCAACTGCGCCACAAGGATCGGAAAATGGCGGCGAGCAAGGCAAACACAGGGAAAAAATACATCACACCATAACCAACGGGGAACACTTTATTAACACCACTCAATGCCACATCTAAATAAAATAACGAAAAGTAAGGTGCGTGCCACCACACCCGAGTGTCCATGTCACCACTGTCCCTGCACCGCCCCTGGCTGAGGGTGCTGGGCCATCCCGTGACAACGCTTTCCAATTAGAACAGACCATCTAAAAATGCCCCCAACTCACATGGATTTGCCCCCAGCTCACACATGGATTTGCCCCCAGCTCACACATGGATTTGCCCCCCCCAGCTCACACATGGGTGTTGCCCCCCCAGCTCACACATGGGTGTTGCCCCCCCAGCTCACACATGGGTGTTGCCCCCCCAGCTCACACATGGGTGTTGCCCCCCCAGCTCACACATGGGTGTTGCCCCCCCAGCTCACACATGGGTGTTGCCCCCCCCAGCTCACACATGGGTGTTGCCCCCCCAGCTCACACATGGGTGTTGCCCCCCAGCTCACACATGGGTGTTGCCCCCCCAGCTCACACATGGGTGTTGCCCCCCCAGCTCACACATGGGTGTTGCCCCCCCCAGCTCACACATGGGTGTTGCCCCCCCCAGCTCACACATGGGTGTTGCCCCCCCCAGCTCACACATGGGTGTTGCCCCCCCCCAGCTCACACATGGGTGTTGCCCCCCCCAGCTCACACATGGGTGTTGCCCCCCCCCCCGCTCACACATGGGTGTTGCCCCCCCCCCCAGCTCACACATGGGTGTTGCCCCCCCCCAGCTCACACATGGGTGTTGCCCCCCCCAGCTCACACATGGGTGTTGCCCCCCCCCAGCTCCCACATGGGTGTTGCCCCCCCCCGGCTCACACATGGGTGTTGCCCCCCCCCCAGCTCACACATGGGTGTTGCCCCCCCCCAGCTCACACATGGGTGTTGCCCCCCCCCAGCTCACACATGGGTGTTGCCCCCCCCCCAGCTCACACATGGGTGTTGCCCCCCCCCCAGCTCACACATGGGTGTTGCCCCCCCCCCAGCTCACACATGGGTGTTGCCCCCCCCCAGCTCACACATGGGTGTTGCCCCCCCCCCAGCTCACACATGGGTGTTGCCCCCCCCCAGCTCACACATGGGTGTTGCCCCCCCCCAGCTCACACACATGGGTGTTGCCCCCCCAGCTCACACATGGGTGTTGCCCCCCCCCCAGCTCACACATGGGTGTTGCCCCCCCCCCAGCTCACACATGGGTGTTGCCCCCCCCCCAGCTCACACATGGGTGTTGCCCCCCCAGCTCACACATGGGTGTTGCCCCCCCAGCTCACACATGGGTGTTGCCCCCCCAGCTCACACATGGGTGTTGCCCCCCCAGCTCACACATGGGTGTTGCCCCCCCAGCTCACACATGGGTGTTGCCCCCCCAGCTCACACATGGGTGTTGCCCCCCCAGCTCACACATGGTGTTGCCCCCCCAGCTCACACATGGGTGTTGCCCCCCCAGCTCACACATGGGTTGCCCCCCCAGCTCACACATGGGTGTTGCCCCCCCAGCTCACACATGGGTGTTGCCCCCCCCCAGCTCACACATGGTGTTGCCCCCCCCCAGCTCACACATGGGTGTTGCCCCCCCAGCTCACACATGGGTGTTGCCCCCCCGCTCACACATGGGTGTTGCCCCCCCCCCCCCAGCTCACACATGGGTGTTGCCCCCCCCAGCTCACACATGGGTGTTGCCCCCCCCCAGCTCACACATGGGTGCCCCCCCCCCAGCTCACACATGGGTTTGCCCCCCCCAGCTCACACATGGGTGTTTCCCCCAGCTCACACATGGGTGTTGCCCCCCCCAGCTCACACATGGGTGTTGCCCCCCCAGCTCACACATGGGTGTTGCCCCCCCCAGCTCACACATGGGTGTTGCCCCCCCCAGCTCACACATGGGTGTTGCCCCCCCCAGCTCACACATGGTGTTGCCCCCCCAGCTCACACATGGTGTTGCCCCCCAGCTCACACATGGGTGTTGCCCCCCCCAGCTCACACATGGGTGTTGCCCCCCCCAGCTCACACATGGGTGTTGCCCCCCCAGCTCACACATGGGTGTTGCCCCCCCAGCTCACACATGGGTGTTGCCCCCCCAGCTCACACATGGGTGTTGCCCCCCCAGCTCACACATGGGTGTTGCCCCCCCCAGCTCACACATGGGTGTTGCCCCCCCCCCAGCTCACACATGGGTGTTGCCCCCCCCCAGCTCACACATGGGTGTTGCCCCCCCCCAGCTCACACATGGGTGTTGCCCCCCCCCCAGCTCACACATGGGTGTTGCCCCCCCCAGCTCACACATGGGTGTGCCCCCCCCCCAGCTCACACATGGTGTTGCCCCCCCCCAGCTCACACATGGGTGTTGCCCCCCCCCCAGCTCACACATGGGTGTTGCCCCCCCAGCTCACACATGGGTGTTGCCCCCCCCCAGCTCACACATGGGTGTTGCCCCCCCCCAGCTCACACATGGGTGTTGCCCCCCCCCCAGCTCACACATGGGTGTTCCCCCCCCAGCTCACACATGGTGTTGCCCCCCCCCAGCTCACACATGGGTGTTGCCCCCCCCAGCTCACACATGGGTGTTGCCCCCCCAGCTCACACATGGGTGTTGCCCCCCCCCCAGCTCACACATGGGTGTTGCCCCCCCCAGCTCACACATGGGTGTTGCCCCCCCCCCAGCTCACACATGGGTGTGCCCCCCCCCCAGCTCACACATGGGTGTTGCCCCCCCCCCAGCTCACACATGGGTCTTGCCCCCCCCCCAGCTCACACAGGGTGTTGCCCCCCCCAGCTCACACATGGGTGTTGCCCCCCCCCAGCTCACACATGGGTATGGCCCCCCCCCCCAGCTCACACATGGGTATGGCCCCCCCCCCCAGCTCACACATGGGTATGGCCCCCCCCCAGCTCACACATGGGTATGGCCCCCCCCCAGCTCACACATGGGTATGGCCCCCCCCCAGCTCACACATGGGTATTGCCCCCCCCCCAGCTCACACCTGGGTATTGGCCCCCCCCCCAGCTCACACCTGGGTATTGGCCCCCCCCCGCTCACACCTGGGTATTGGCCCCCCCCCCCAGCTCACACCTGGGTATTGGCCCCCCCCCAGCTCACACCTGGGTATTGGCCCCCCCCAGCTCACACCTGGTATTGGCCCCCCCCCCAGCTCACACCTGGGTATTGGTGCCCCCCCAGCTCATGTCCCCCCCCAAAGACGATACTTACCTTCCTGAGCGACGCCGGGAATGTCTCCGCGTGCGCTTGTTGGAAGGACCCCAGCTGCGACCACGTGGGACCATGTGATCGCGGCTGGGGTCCTTCCAACGAGCGCACGTGCGGAAGCTTTCCCGGCGTTGCTCAGGAAGGTAAGTATAAACAAAGTGAGCAGCTGCAGGGCCTGTCCGAATGCTGATAGAGCATTCGGACAGGCCCATCAGCATTCGGACAGGCCCTGCAGCTGCTCACTTTTATACTTACCTTCCTGAGCGACGCCGGAAAGCTTCCGCGCGTGCGCTCGTTGGAAGGACCCCAGCCGCGATCACATGGTCCCACGTGGTCGCGGCTGGGGTCCTTCCAACGAGCGCACGCGGAGACATTCCTGTCGTCGCTCAGGAAGGTAAGTATCGCACAGAGCTCCAGGGGCGGCTGTCCGAATGCCGATAGAGCATTCGGACAGCCGCTGCAGCCCCTCGGATGCCGGCTCAATGCCAGTATCGGGAAAAATATCGGGGGGTACTGCATGAGTATCAAGTACTCCTGCAGTACCCAGTATCTGCCCCGATACCGATACTAGTATCCGTATCGGTGCAACCCTACTTTTTGGCGGTCTCTAGTTGGAGTTAAATTCACCGACCATGCAGTGAATTCAGCATTCATCACAGGGTCCCCGAAGTGTGGGAAATCGACCCGCCTAAAGCATCCTGAGGTTGCCGAACAGAGGTAACCCCCCCCTGCAACTTTTACATGTTTTAAAAAACTAGTGCATGAAAATGCCTGTAAATAAGGTCCTATGAACAATAAAAACCTCTTTTACAGAATAAAACTCCATGGTAAAAAGAATCTCACATTTCACAAACTTTCCAAAATAGATTCTTGCTGCAAATGGACTAAACGGTTGTTGAATTAAGAAAATCGTGGCTTTTTTTTTTTTTTACATTGAAACCTGAGATTCGCCTGCTTAAACCTGTCAAATGTAACCACCGTAAATCAGGGCATTTCGGTGCAGTCCAGATTTTTTTCTGAATAGGTTAACCATTACTTATCTGTGGGGAATTTCACTGCAGTTGAAGATCACTATTTTGCTGGCGATTCGTCAGTATTTGGCATACTGCTTTTTTGAATAGCCGAATTGACATGAAATTGCACTGTAGGGGAAATTCACCATTTGGTGCGATTCTGTGACCAATTGTTGGAACTGACCTTTCCAGGGATGCCTTTCTTCCGTTCCCTTTAGCAATTGGGAGAGAAGGCTCCACAGGCCTGCTCTGCTGGGGGCACACATGAAACTATTATTGTGCCGAAATGGGTCCTGTGATGTTCTGACTTAAAGTAAAGGATTCTTCCTTTTTGCTGCGTAGACTCGTTACATTGCATGGGGATGACATCCACACAAGTGTGATCCCCTGGATGTCCCCATGTCATCTGCAGCGACTGTGTTAAACGAGACTCTGGGACCTGCGGCTGCACTGCTGAAAGATCTTGCATGCATTCTTGTAAGATCTCGTGAGAGTGGTCAGAAGTCCCGGGGTTGTAATTGCCTTACTCGTGCTGGGGGGGACTGTTCGCTGCAACGCAGCCTGCTGCTGGAATCTATAATGTGGAACTCTGATTTCCTCACATGGCGCACATTACGGAGTTTTATTGCTGTGGAGATTTCAGCATTTTTATTTAGGGAAAAGTAGGGATAGACCGATATATCGGTTTAGCCGAAATTCAGAAAATTACTGATATCGGTATCGGCATTTTATTTGCCGATATTGCTGATATTTGGACAAGTTTGCTCACTGCAGCTGCAACACGCAAGATCCCACAAAACTGTGCGAATCTGGGGCTTCTCCCACATCAGGCTGTAAGCCCTCACTGCAGAATGACTCCTGCTCACTGACCGTATTGTGCATGAGTGTGATGGCCTCAGAAATGGGGCTTCCATCCCATCTGGCAGGGAATTCCCTATACAGGAGATGCAGGGTCTATTTCCTACTGCAGGGTCCAGCAACCTGGGACCTCCAGATGTTTTGGCACTGGATTTCCCATGAGGCTCCAAGAACGTAATGAGAACATGAGCATCATAGCAGATGTAATTCCAAAACGTGGGGCAATATTACAAAGTGACTGCTTAACCAGAGCTGTAATATATCCCTTGGAGGGCCAAGGTTGCTGAACCCCTTATATACAGGGTCATATGAGAGATCTTTAAGAAAGCCAAAGACACGGTCTGATTGTTTGTAAAAATAAAAGATTAATAAGAATTTTTATTTTATTTAAGTTGAATAAATGCAGTGGATGTGGTGCAATGTTTACATGTTAAACACATTGGGCTATATACAATCTTTGCGCAATAACGCTCACGCAAAGCGTGAAGTTTTGCGCCTTGCGTTAAACGT
This sequence comes from Leptobrachium leishanense, assembly GCA_009667805.1. NCBI lineage: Eukaryota > Metazoa > Chordata > Amphibia > Anura > Megophryidae > Leptobrachium > Leptobrachium leishanense. The sequence goes on along the minus strand of CM019064.1, from coordinate 243,110,391 downwards.
TTGCGTGCGCAAATCACCGCTGGAATTACAATCCTCGTGCATTTTGGATCCGATCAATAACGCGCGTAAACCGGATGCGCCCAAATGCTCGCGCAGTACCGTTGCGCGCAGAAACCAGTATGCTTACTGTCATTTTTTTTTTCACGCAATTCAGCCAATCTGAGCCTATATGCTGCATCAATAATACATGCATGCACAACTTCTCCATTTTATTGGTTTGGGTATGTGTAGAATGTGTAACTATACTTTGCTGCATTTTTGTTGGGCTGGTGTATTTGGTATCGGCCAGGATGTTAAGATTTGCCGTTACCACCAGCTTTTAGGAGTTACTAAAATTATACGCGCAAACGCTGTGCGTTACAAACTGCGCATAGATTGTAATACCATCCGAGTACCAGCGCACAAACGCATTTGCGCTCACAATGTTAAGTATAGATCGCGCGACATACAGTAAGCTCACGCAGGGTTCGCATGTTCACCCGCGGTAGACTATTACGTGCGTTTGTTGCACTGACTATGTAATATGGCATTCGGCGTAAAGTGTTTTGCCCCTCGTGTTAAATGTTTATTGCACCGGTGGAAACGTTTGCACGAAGATTGTTGTTTAGGCCATAGAGTTCATGGCATAGTCAGATTTGTGCTTTTTTTTTTTTTTTCTTTTTCAGAACTTTAACTTTACAGAATATCGGCACCAAATATCGACTATCGGCCAGAAAAGCTGCCGATAATCTGTATCGGCCCTGAAAAAATATCGGTCTATCCCTAGAGAAAAGTCACATGGCACTAAATGTATTGGTACTTATTAGGGTTGCACCGATACCGATACTAGTATCGATATCGGTGCCGATACCGGGTACTGCAGGAGTACTTGGTACTCGTGCAGTACCCCCGATATTTTTTTCCGATACCGGAAGCCGGCATTGAGCCGGCTTGCCGGTATCCGAGGGGCTGCGGCGGCTGTCCGAATGCTCTATCGGCATTTGGACAGCCGCCCCTGGAGCTGCTCTCCACCCTGTGTTTAATACTTACCTTCCTTCAGCGCCGCCGGGAAAGTCTTCGCGCGCGCGCTCTCCTTGGAAGGACCCCAGCCGGGACCACGTGGGACCATGTGATCGCGGCTGGGGTCCTTCCAACGAGCGCGCGCGGGAACTTTCCCGGCGTCGCTGAAGGAAGGTAAGTATTAAACAAAGTGAGCAGCTGCAGGGCCTGTCTGAATGCCGATAGAGCATTCGGACAGGCCCTGCAGCTGCTCTCCGCTCATACTTACCTTCCTTCAGCGACGCCGGGAAAGTTCCCGCGCGCTCGTTGGAAGGACCCCAGCCGCGATCACATGGTCCCACGTGGTCGCGGCTGGGGTCCTTCCAAGGAGCGCGCGCAAAGACTTTACCGGCGGCGCTGAAGGAAGGTAAGTATGAGCGGAGAGTGGGGGCATATCCATGAGCAAGGGGGGCATATCCATGAGCAAGGGGGGGCATATCCATGAGCAAGGGGGGGCATATCCATGAGCAAGGGGGGGCATATCCATGAGCAAGGGGGGGGCATATCCATGAGCAAGGGGGGGCATATCCATGAGCAAGGGGGGGCATATCCATGAGCAAGGGGGGGCATATCCATGAGCAAGGGGGGCATATCCATGAGCAAGGGGGGGCATATCCATGAGCAAGGGGGGGGGGCATATCCATGAGCAAGGGGGGGCATATCCATGAGCAGGGGGGCATATCCATGAGCAGGGGGGCATATCCATGAGACCTGGGGGCTTTATAGAAGGTCTGTTCTTCTTGGAAAGCGTCACATGACATAAAATAAAAGTATCGGTAATTGGTATCGGTGAGTACTTGAACAAAAGTATCTGTACTCGGTCTTAAAAAAGTGGCATCGGTGCATCCCTAGTACTTATACTTTTCCTTAAAAAAAAAATAGTCTCCCTAAAGAATACACCTGTTCAATCTAGGTTGAAGTACTCATGTCTGGTGTTTGTACATGTAAAATGTATATTTTTCTTCAATTAAATCTCACTGGTCGTTAAGTTTGCAGAGATAACATGCACTCTTTTTTACAGGTAGACTGTATATTCTCCAGGAAAAGGCCTTAATCCTATTCTGCAAATCTATTTACAATGAGAATATTGCATCAAGTGAGAAGTTTCAAGAGCCCCATTATTGGAAGGTTTCTAGAGTATTAGATCTACACCAGGAGTGCAATGCAAGGAGTGAAGAACAAGCAGTAAAATTAAAGCAAAGTCACCTGAACTGCGTACAAGCCTTGGGATCTTTGTGTACATAGCTTTTGAGTTAATTTCCTCTTTTGACGAGTAGAGCAGGGTGTGAAAGACCAATCTGGGAATATTTTAAATTCCTCGATCTATGGGTACAACAATTATGTGTGCAAAATGCTAGCAATGCAAGGCCTGAATTATACAACTTATTGACAAGTGTCAATATATATTGACTTGGGTCCCCAGTCCCCAAATATCTGGGTGGGTAGGACTTAACTGTTGTAAGGATTTGACCTGAAGTGTGATCACCAGCAAACAGGGAAGCTTGGTTATGTTCAGCACCAGTAGCTGGGAGATATGCTCTGGACTCTGGTTTAATCCCTCCCCCTTGCTTTGACCAAACACCAGAGCTTGACAAAGACAGGAGCCTGGTAGCCACTGGCTCCTAGAATTTTGGTGTCAGTGTGTCCGTCCCAAGGATTCACCGACATGTTGGCTCCTAGATTCAAAGCAAAATTGTCAAGCCCTACACAATTATTGTGACAGATCTCAAAAGCTTGTTTTATGTTTTTAATCTGGTGGAGATCAGAAGCCACTTTGAAATTGCTAGTTATTCTCCTGCTGCCTGCAAATTGGATGCGCTTTTTTGTTTTTTGCAAAGGCTTGGCTGGAATAGAACAGGAGCCATTAACCTATGTGGCCGTTATACTTTGAGTGCTCACTCATTCTTAATGTTTGTCTTGGAATCGCGATGCAAGGGTGTATTCATATAGAGCTGAAAATATGGTGAATTCGCTATTGAATGGTCACTGTATTTTGCAATAACTGAAGCAGATATCGGACGTTGGTAAAAATTGGCGAATTCTTCCAAACTGCAGGAAAGTCTCCTATTCTAAAAGGAGTATAAATCCGTAAAAATTTGTCCAAAAAAAGTCGCTTTACAAAATGGTCTTTTAAAAAATAAAAATCGTTGTAGAAAAAGTGTTCATTTTTTGCTGAAAATGAAAAGCATAGAGCGAGGGATTGCCTGACCGGCCGGTCCTGTTTTATGCCGAGCTTGTGTTTGCCGACTGGCCGGGCTTGCCATGCGTCTCCCTGCCTGTTATGCAGGTGATACCTCTCCGGGATGCTGGCTGACACCTGTAGACTCCCCCGTGTGATTCTATACCTTGATGACCCCCTGCTTCCATCCCTTACACCTTTTTGTTAGCTCATGAACACCCCCCCCCCCCCGGCTCACCCTTATAACCCCCCCACTGTATGTTTTTACTTTGCAGAGACTTTATGTATACATACACCTGGGACAGCTGTCACTCCCCTCCTTATGCAAACTTGAGTCCATACTGATGATACCCCCTTGGGGGCTGATGTCTCCTGAGACTCTTGCTTTTTTGGCGATTATTCATTTTTATTTTTATCCTTTCTCTATTCCTGTTGTTTTTACCCCCCCCCCCACCCCACCCCACCCCTGGGGCGCTAGTCATTTGTTGATGCTGACCCGGCTGCTGATGGTATACCCTTCTCCCCCCTCACATTTTTTTTTGTATGGCATTACTCGGGCTGCTCCGGGGTGCACCACTGGCACTCACCATGCCCCCCGGGCTCCTGGGCCACGTGACATTGTCCTTCCATGGCCTCCCCCGAGAGTGAGCCAGGAACGTCACGGAAATGGTCAATGCCGTTCCCTACCCCCTCCCCCCATTTTATTATTTTGTTTGTTTTTTGCTCACCATCTGCTGGACTGTGGTCGAAGTATTGTGCTGTCCCCTTTCCCTACCTTCTTCTGTAGTTTTTCCTGCTCACATTATTGATGTAACTCGGCGGCCTTAGTCCTGTGTGACTTGACCCTGTGATGTCTTTTTTGGATGTACTGTCTTTGCTTCAGTTGTAACACTGCTGACTTGTCAAAATAAAACATTTTACATATTAAAAAGCATAAACGTCTTAAAAAATAAAACCTTTTGTTTTTACACTGAATCCTTTGCGATTTTCCTGTATAAACCTGTCTAACTGAAACACGAAGCGGGCTATTTTGCAGTCATGAAAAAGCTGATCAGCTGCCGAACTGGCGGTGTTAAAGTGTTTAAAATAAAAATGCATGAAAAAGCATTGATACAAGTCCTATAAATGTCAGAATAAAAACTCAATTTAAAAAAAATAATCACATGTTTAACAAAATGGTTGAATTATAAACGGTAACTTTTTTTGACACCTCAGATTCACCGGTTTCTCATCACTGCTGAGCTATTTCACCCCTGTGTGCTGAGCTCATTTTACTGTTTTTGCACATGTTTAAACGTGATTTTGAAGTCACATTTTATTATACGACCCAGACAAATTGGATCCTTTAGCAGATTCATAATCCATCATTATTGATATGTATGTGTCGTGCCCTGTCAGAATGCTATAACAAAAAAGTGCATTTCCAACAGAGTAAGATTATTTTTTCACATTTTATAATCTGAGCCTTTACAGTTACATATGCTATGGTGTACACTTTAAAAAAATAATTTCGAAATGGGAACCAGTTTGTTCTGAGAAATTGTGATTTTATCTGAAACTGGGAAAAATAGTCTGCGCAGCATCTTTGTTCACATTTTAATTGAAATGTGAAAAATAGTACTGCATTAAAGACCTTTTATTAAAGGAAAAAAAAAGGCTGTAGAATACACCTTTCCTGACGGCGTGGGGGAACTTCCTCTGTATATAGCAGGGAATCCCCATGACGTTCCCCACACATCATGCGCAACCAAGTGGTTCAACCTGTCGAACTGAAGCACTGACAATCTAGGCATTTTGACAACTCTTTATAGTTTATTAATCTGAATAGATTAACCACTTCTCTTCGGGGCAATCTCACTGCTGGCGAACTGGCCTGTATTTTGCCAATATTTGGCAAATTGCCAGCTTTCTGAATAGTTGAACTGCCATGAAATTGCTCTGTACACCCAAGAGGTTAAACATCAATATTTTAAAGTTGATAAATACTTTTTTTTTTCTTTAACATCTGGGTTCATAAGAAAAAAATTTACAAACCTTGTGTGCAGACATTGTTTTAAGTCGCTCAAAGTTTATTTTCCTTGTTAAGGTGCACCCCCCCCCCCTTAGTTTGAGCCTGGTACAGATGTATTTCACTCAAAACAACCTTGAAACTTGGCATTTAACCCCTTACCACCAGCCTAGTGGGAGGGGTTAAATATTGGTAGGCCCTACTGCCAGGTACTGCAGCAGACATCCTTCAGCCCACCCACGCTGATGCGCATTGCGTGTTATTGGCAGGAGGGGGACTGCCTGAGTTCAAGCAGTCCCGCAGCAGCGATGGGTACACTCAGACTCCTGCGCGGGGCAGAGGTGGCACATAGGTGTCAACAAGGGTGTACTAGTGCATCCCATTTCTTAAAAGCCCAACCGCCACAGGGACAGCATGGTATGCCCTGCGGTGGGAAAGGGTTAAGGTAATGTATTCAGTGTGTGTTTGCAGAACTATGGGATTAACCCCTTAACAATAGACGGGCATCACCTAACACCAGCAAGGCGTCCAGGTACGCCTTGCTGACAGGTGCCGTTGAGCTGCTGGGAGGGGCCAAGGTGGCCCATTGAAGACAGGGGGTGTACCTGTACGCCCTGCATCTTCAAAACTCTCCTGACAGGATGGCCTAGTACATCCAGGGGCAGTGAGGGGTGAAGGTCTTTTACGGAACCTTATTTTAAAATATGTGGGAAGTGCATGTGATCACAGCTTGGATAACTTGGATTAATTCAACAAAAGTAAATATTCAATGCATATACAACCTCATGCCTAATAATTTAACTGTAATGTATCTTTGGATTTACTTTAAATGCATGAAGGAAAATCTATCTGATTTTTGGATTTTTCTTTTTTTATCCACCCTGATCTATACTATATTGCAGTTATACTCTCCACCTGGTGCATCTGGTTACTGTGCCTCTCGCCACTTTAATGGTTTAGTGATATGGACACACTATCTGGTCTCGGCCTGCTGTTGCTAGCCATATTAGTGGACCAGCATAGCCTCTTGTTAATTAGTAACACTTTCAATCTGCGTTACATGCCTTTGTTTAAATTTCTCAATTTGTTTTCAGCACCTTCCTGTACCTGAAGTTCCTGGTTGTCTGGGCACTAGTATTACTGGCAGACTTCGTCCTGGAGTTCAGATTTGAATACCTGTGGCCGTTCTGGCTCTTTATCAGGAGTGTGTATGATTCCTTCAGATACCAAGGCTTGGTATGTATACTGATCCAGATTAGTTGTAACTTGTGTAGGTAATGGTATGTTTTTTGAGAGCCTAATTGCATCACTTAAGTATATTGAGATGCTCGAAGCTATAAACAGTTGTTCGTGATACCTCTAATAGGAAAACAGAAGGACCCTGCAACTAGTCTTTTTTTACTTCTTAGCTGATGGTATCTGACTAGAACTTTAAGCAGGACAGCTGGGGGCATTCGACACACCATGACCAGTTAATTTCATTTTGGTAATGGGGGGAGGGGGAGAGTGTCCAGTTTACTAGATCATTAAAGTATAAAGACTATATTAATATCCGTGTCTTATGGTCTGCTCTGTAGAACAATTGCCCAAGATCTAGTAGCTGCTGATGTACACATACAGGATTTGTAAAATGTAATGGGACTAGTGGTAATAATTAAGATTGTAAGTAAAGACGCCAAAATGCATCATACTGCATAATGTTATGTACACTGCTATAGTTTACATAACAGTGTACCTGTATACATCTTTCCAACTTAGTTTTGCCAAATTGATGTAGATACAATGTAGTTTTGATGCTGTAATAATGATGCAAAGAATGCTCCCATGCATTATATTGACGTAGGCCCTGTATCTTTTTAATTTTGGCTAAAATGGCATTCAAAGCCCCTAAATGGGACATTATACATACATATCATACTTGCATACCAGGGCACTGCCATCTTGATGGCATTGTCACAGCAATAGGATTCCCAGTCACCTGCCCATGCTTAACCATCAGGTGAGATCATTAGAACAAGTCTATAGGAGACGTATTGCTGGTGGCCACCATGTAAGTACAGGTTTCAGGATTAACCCCTTAACGATAGACAGGCATCCCCTATCGGGTGGTTTTGCATCCACAGGAATCCCCAAATGCAATGACCATTGTAAACTCAATCTTTATGCAAAATTGCCTTTTTATTTTTACACTATAACTATAAATTCCATGTTTCAATCGTTTTTAATAACCACTTCACTACAACGTACGTCTTGTTTCATTTTTATGGTCATCAGATTGTTGGCACAGTAGTGCTTTTCTGTTTAACATGGCGTAGCTCAGTGACTTTAATGCCGTTTCATAGTCCTGAGCTAGTCAGAAGAGGGGAGATGCTGTGCTATAGGACCACCCTCAAACACATGCTGGTATCCAGGATCCACAAATATAAAGCTGTAGAAAGTGTTCTGATCCTGAATGTCTGTAGATCTGTTGTGGTAGACAATCTGGGATTTTTGATGCAAAAATTGTGCTTGTAAAATCTAACTTTTTTTTTTCTTTTTTGTTTCAGGCCTTCTCAGTATTTTTTGTGTGCGTAGCATTCACATCAGATATAATATGTCTTCTATTTATACCAGTACAATGGCTATTTTTTGCAGCCAGTACCTACGTGTGGGTACAGTATGTATGGCACACAGGTAAGTCTTGGATTTCACAAATCTTACACATGTTATTTCCAGTACTGGAATTTCACTTCTGTTCACTGAAGAAAATACATGTTCACTTTTTATATAGCACAAAGTTTGTGCAGCGCTTTTTTCTTTTTCTTAGAAAGGATTTTACCAGCTTTACAATAAAGAACAGGCAAAAACAAAATTACAATCTAGCTACCTAGACTAGATGTATAGAGGGCTCTGCTCGCATTAGTGGAAAATTGAGAGCTCTGCTTTGTTTTTTTTTTTTTTTTCTTCTCCCTACAGGCTTTAATTTGGTACAAGGTTTTTGGTTTTAAGTCTTTAAAATTGTTAAACTCAATCGAGGTGCCAATCCATATTAAGATTTTCATGTGATGTAACAAAAAGTAAAATGAACTGTCAATTTGCGACATGGATAAAAATGTGCTGATAATCATTCCGTTGGCATAAATAGATAGGTCCACTACAGCGTCCATACAAATGATGGAAACCCTTCAAGTGAATTGGAAGCGTTTAAGATTTTTGAAACCTTTTTAGCGGCTTCCATTAATTGCAATCAATATACAGGAGCGGTTTGTGACTGGGATTCACAGCAAAGTTTTGCCCATCTATGTGGTCAAATACTGACTAGATGTAACTTGGCATGTGAAAGGAACCTGAATGTCTACAGTAACAGGAAAAATGAAAGAACATAGGTGTGAACAGAGGTAAAATACGGTTATATTCAAAGGATGTTGGTATTAAAACTAGAATGTCCTTGTCAGTTTCCATATTGATGCCAATTGCGTAGAATAACTAGTGCCAGAGGTAAAGGTAGGTGACTACTTGATCCAGGGTATTGTTAGGATTACGTCCCTGTATTTCAATATGCAGGGGGGACCAGATGGAGACACTTTAAGGTGTGAAAATAGTATGGCAAATAGGGCAAGCTGAGTAGACCTGATCCTTCTAGTAACAAAGTTCTGTACCTGGCATGTGTAGTTCACTGGGACCAGGATGGTGCAGAGTGGTCGGTAATTACTGGCAGAGGTTATCAGGCAGCGGACAAAAGTGGTTTTCGGAGCAGAAGGCATGTTGGGACTGGACAGGGATACAGGAATGTTAGGATTGGGCACATGGAAAACTAAGCACCTGAGGAACAGTCTGGGATTTCTGGGGCCCCAGTAGTGAGTCCACCAATCAGGGGAGGATGCTGTAGTGTTGTCATGGTGACCAGGCCAGCCCTGGCATCATGGTGGCACCTGATTGGTTGTAGGGTGATTGGTCCAGGCAGGTGCCATATTGGAAGCCATGCCGCAGTGGCATGGATAAGGATGGATCTGTCTGTGAGGCCTCCTCTCTGTGGTGGCCAACCCTGATGGGAGTCATGGTCCGTGGGGCCGGTCCCTGGCAGGGTGTATTCCCTGACAGGTATAGTGATTACTTTGACATCTTTCAAACTATCGTATAACAGCAGAAATGTGTCCTGCATTTAAATTGTTTCCCAGAATTTGTCTACCTTCACCGTACAGGAAATGCAATGATTTTATAATTGAAAATGCCTCGCAATAGAATTTTATATTTTTTTAGTAAGTGCTTGATTGCCTTGTAATAAACATGGAATGTCAGCACTGTAAAAACTGGCACTCGTGGGTTTCCTTATGCATTCTTCATAAAAGTGTTCCCTGAGTTTCCAGTCCGAATCAAACTACACTATTAAAACTATAACTGCCTAAGGTGCCAGTGTTAAACAGAACCTTTACAGTTACCGCTTAAAGTGTGTAAATTAGGCTTGTTTGGCTCAAACCTAGGCTGCTACACTGATTTTCATAGTAATGTCACAATTCGCAGGTTACCCCCCCCCCTTTATTTTTGCCTGTGCACATATCCAATTTTTCCTTCAAACACAGAGGTATATACTGTGACTTGTATGATCCCTCTCAAAACATTCCTCTTTCAAACTCAGTTTCTCATTTGAATTTTCCAAAGAAATGTTTACCAGGAGGTTGCTGTTATGAATAATATTTGTATAAATGGAAATTGATCTAAATGCAAGTTGACATGATAAACTGGTTGTAAACCAAGCAGATGTCTGTCATAAAGTGGGCTGCTGGTCTGCATTGCTCAAGGAAATGTAAAAATGTTTATGTGCATTTAAAAGAATTACCGATGTGTTAACCTAGCAGATACTGAGGTGTTATCTCTACAGTGTTGTAGCAAAACTAACAATTGTTTACCTTTTTTAAAATAGCTATTAAGTGCTGTGCACATTCAATTGCTAGGACCTCCAGGTAGACTTGGGCAGCCAGTGTGCAGTGCTCCTCCTGGGGTCGGTCAGGGAGTTTAAAAGGCTTCTAATCTACCACCTGTTTTTTCTATGGAAGCCCAGAAAGGCCATGCATTTTTAATTCTTTTTCATTTGTTTCATTAACTTTTTTCATACACTGAAGGAAAAGTCAGGAAAACAATTGTTTTTTTTTTTTTTCCTGACTTTTTTTTATTTTCCATACATTAAGGGGGGCCCCACAGCTTGGTTTGTAGCCACCTCCAGCGGGGAGATAGTGAGGTGAATTGGATGCCCAGCAGCTGCAAGCCCTGTGGCTTTGAGTGCTGCTGCACTAGAGGCTGCACCACCTACATGTGTCGCTCAGTGCAACCAGTGGTGCCCCGAGCTCACACACAAATGTGCTGAACTGGAGCTGCCCCACGATGGCAGATAGGCATACCCACCTGACACTACCCAAGTCTGCCAGACATCCAAATGAGGTGTGTGTCCTAGGGCTGTCAAATATAATCGTTTGCCTGATGCATCGCGATGCTTCCTTCCACGATACTGCATCGATGATCTGACTGCTAATCGATTCACTTGCCACACCCCCTCCAGCTCCTCCGTTATTCCTCCCTGGTTGAATTCTCCTCTCTGGTGTCTGTATGTGCTGGGAGACTCTCAGCATCAAGCTGTGTCAAGCTATAATTAAAATAAATGTGTCTTTCTAAAGCCATGCTTGTGCTTACGAATATCACTAAATTTCACATGCATACGCTTACCATATATTTTATTCCATAAAATATACACCATATGGTCACAGCAGATGCCACACTGGAAACACTCAGTTACACCTATGTGCCCACACTTAACTCTCTCCTATGTGTCAATCAGACCACATTCCACTGTGTAACCAAGTCTCATAGCCCCTAGCGAGACTCCATTACACCTATCGCCATTCTAAAATAGCCCCAAAAATGTGTTACCTCTCAATGTGCACCCTCCTTCTTTGAACTGTGTGCTCACAATTACCTCTGTCCGACTAAAGACCATTACTGTGAGTTTTATTGCTGTGGAGCTCTGATACACTCATACACACTGCACATTTCTGGGAGTGTGTGAATATGTGAGTCTAAAACCTTGGGCAGTAATCAAGATGCATCGTGATGCATCGCGGAATCGCATCGCATCGTTGACCTGCTAATCGTAATCGAATCGACTCGTGAGACCAGTGAAGATGCGCAGCCCTACCTCTGACACGTCCCAACTGAAAATGGCCTCTCTGGGCTTCCTTACTGTGTGAATAAAAGTCAAAACAATTTTGTTTTCCTGACTATATAGGTTTTTTTTTTTTTTTTTCTAGTGTATGAAAATAAAGTTAATGAAACAAACCAAAAAAAAATTAAAATGCATGGCCTTTCTGGGCTTCCGTACTTTTCAATACATCCCGCACAATATATTGCAAGTCAGCTGCCCTGATCCATAGACTCCGTTCTGTGCTTAATGCCACACAGTGAGGAGCAAGTGAAGTAAAGCTACTGTGGGGGCAGTTTACAGCAAAAGATCCCATTTTAAATAGATACATCCAGTGACACATAGTAAAATATTAACTAGGCATACAAGCGTAAAGCAAAACCCATAAGTGAGAGCATTTAATTTTTGGTAGTGTCCTTTTAAGCCAGTGTTTCCCAAACCTGTCCTCAGGACCCGCTGACACCCAAGCTTTGACAGATAACTGAAGCACAGCACAGGTGATATGTGTTGCTCAGTGATTGCAGGATTCAGTCTGCATTTTCCATGGAAATCCTTAAAACCTGGCCTGTTAGAGGGTCCTGAGGACAGGTTTGGGAAACCTCGCTTTAAGCTAAACCACTATAGAAATGACCAAAATGTCACAAGATGCAGGAAATCTCGAGTATATATCTTGATATAAAAGGAAAGGCCTCTCCTATTTATTACGTTGAGCAAGCTGTGTGGAGTTCTTTTTACTTGATGTTTTTAGCAAAGGATGCAATTTTTGTGTATTCTAACATTTTTTTTATTTTTTTCAGAGCGAGGAGTTTGTTTACCTACAGTCTCGCTGTGGATCTTATTTGTATATATTGAAGCAGCAATTAGGTTTAAAGATCTGAAGAATTTCCATGTTGACCTATGTCGACCGTTTGCTGCGCACTGGTAGGAATGCCTTGGTCTTTCTAAAACTGACCCTACAGTTCACATGTCAAGGCTGAGTACTATACACATAGAACTGCTGGCATGCCTCACATATTACTTTGTTTTGCTATTATTATTATTGGATAAATCTTGATACAGGTTTCCATTGACCTTCCTGATGTCTGAAAATGACAACCAGCCCCCCCCCCCAACAATAAGCGGGCAAAATGTACTTGTAATAAAACACTTATTAAAATTTGTATTTAACATGTGCATATACATAGGAGGGGGGGGGGTTATCAATTCTCTGCATACCTTGACGTACTAAGGTTTGATTGGTGATAATTCAAGCTCTTCCACCTAAGATTGCACATGATTATCACTGAATTGCCAGACCACTACTTGTATGACTGCAGTGACTGGAGATGGCACATTCAGATGACCGCACAGTGAAGGGAAGTTGTCTCCCTTTGAAGTGCTAGACAAAGTGGGCAAGAGATGGGGCAGATCAAGAATTTGTCTAGTGAACATTGGACCTTAAAACTAATACTCCATATAGTTCTGATTGTAACCTGGTTGATGGCAGAAGGTGGCCTGCAAACATTACAAAGCTTTTTAGTTTGAACGAACTTCCGAAAGGATCACAGTTTATGAACATTGACGTGGTGATGTTTGCACTTTAACCTTTGCAGTGGTTGGCTTGTGCATAACTTCATACTATTGAATTCCTTTTTGTAACCTTTTGACACAAGTCCCAGATGGGTTATAAACTGGGGGGGGGGGGTGAACTCTCCCTCTGATTCTTTGGCAAATTAGTATAGTAGGGGTCATAGTTGTCGCTGCATGGAATGGCTCTCCTTCAGAAAGATCCCTACAAGCCTGGAGAAATCCCTGAGAACCAGCGTATGGTACATAACGGCTTTCACTGTCAGTACCTTCATGACTTCGGCAGGCTCGGAAACCCAGTTTTATGGCTGTAAAGGTATTCCTGATTTCAAAATGCCAATTCTACTGTGAAGGTTGGGGCTTATTTCACAATACTTTTTTTTCTGAAAAGGGGACTTACTATTCGGAGTTGAGTCTTAAAGATTCAGAACTTCCCTTAATTTTTGGAAGTCTTGTCTGTCATAAAAGCTGTTCCTACAGTAGCCATTTTTATGAAACCTCACAACTACAAACCTGCACATCAAGTTGATCATTGCTTGGGTTTCAAAATTCTTCCCAAAAGGAACGTCCTGGTTGTACAAATTTCTTTCTAAAAGGATGTGCTACTATTAAACATTGTATCATTATGCAAAGTACAGGACACCTAAAGCTTGAAACGCTGACCTTTTAATAAACGTGGCTCGTCTAGATTATAATCACTGTTAGCAATTTTTTTTCTCTACAAAGACTGAATTGGAGCTCAGAACTGAACACCATTATTAAAGAATTGCTCCCAAATGACTCATTGTTGCTGATCCAGAATTAAGGCCTGAAATGGAGATGCGTAAGCTTCTCATATGCAGCCCATGTTTCAAAGTATGGCGTGATTTGATTCATTATGTCAAAGTCTTGATGGCAAAGTCATACAGGAACATATTCACTATGAGGGATCCTTTGTCTGGTTTCTGATCTTCGTGGGGTTTCATAAAGGTAGTGAATGACTCTGGACCGTAGCACTGTACCTATTGAAATGGAGACAAAAAGCTAAAGTTCTACTGTTCAAAGCTTTTTTTCTAAGATTTAAGTCAATATTCCAAACTTGGTGATAACTTAACCAACCCTGGTCTACTTGTATAAACTATGGTGAATGTGTCTGCAGTTTTCCCCATCTTTCAAAACAGAGCCTAAAATGCAATGGTGCAGAACCAAGAAACTCACATCTTTCAGAGCCTCGCAAGTCCTGGCTCTAGGTGGTAGTGCTCTTTGCCAAATGGTGGCACTATCCTTTTGTCAGCATAGATCACAATCAGAATACGTAAAACAGTGCTCCAATAGTATAAAGAGAATATTCCAGTTTATAGTAATGAAATTACTCCGATTGGGGAGCCTTTCTGTGTCCTGGCTCAAATACAGTGCTTGCAGCACTCTTAACCCCGTCACTACCAAGTGTTTTTTTTTTTTTTCAAAAAAGATTTTTTTGTAAAATCATATTTATAATTCTAAAATATTTGAGTTTATACCCATTGTATGTCTTGCTCTAAATGACCTATTTTTTGGCTAGTAGTTAGCTCCATCTACTGCCAAATGGAGTTAGAGGTGTAAACAGCTGGTCTATTCCCACTGAATTTGCTGCTGAAAGGCTGACATTTCAGAGCTTTGAGCAGATGATTTTACAGTTTAAGCTCTTTAGGCATTATGCCCACACGGCTAAAACTTTGGACATCTTCTGCAGCCCAAAAGCTAACAAAATTGGTTTGCTGCGATCAAGTTTTTCATTTGTGCTTGGGCTGCAGATCAGCATACCAACATATCTATCGGGCACTAGATGGTGGCTTTGAAGCCTGAGATAAATCGGTAGTGAAGGGATCAAAGGTGAGTGCTGACCCTCCACTCTGTCTTCCGGAAGAAGCAGTCAGCTGTATTCTTTAGAGGGCATCATATTGTATTTAAGGGGGGAGGGGGTTAGCGCAGGATTCGTGAGACCTCTGAATAATTAATATGAACATGGTAGAAATTCAGCTGGCAATGTCCTTCAGAAAGGGGAAACAAGGATCCTGCACACATGCAGTTCTGGTAATGGAAACCAGCAACAGTACGGTCAAAGTGAGGGTGTTTGTTTAGTTGATTCAGCCATAGTCTCAAAACTGAACATGGTTGATAACTAGATCTATTAATCTGTGTGCAGCACACTGTTTAGGGTCAGAATTACACAAGAAGGCTGGCTATTTTACCCTGTATGATTTAGTGCTAGGGTTATGTCAGACGTAAACGTAAAGTAAAAAGTGGTTACAACCGTTTTTTAGAACAGACCCTGGGGTACTAGCACTTGCTGGAGGAGCTGTAATGGAAAGTCTTGTGCCACCCTCACTCTGGTCTGGTTTCTTCAGAAACATCCATCCCACATTCGGTCCAGGCTCCTGACCAGTGTCGCTCCATCCCACCTCTGGTCTTTCCCCTCTGTTAATTTATTTGCAAAGTATTTCACCAGGAAGGATACATTGAGTTTTCTCTCGTTCTCAAGTTTGTCCTGGGTTCAAGAGTATTCACATTTTTAGTTGTTACAGAAATACAAAGTAATAAAATGCAAGATGGTAAAACACAAATATACAGATTATCACCTATGTAGGAAATAAAGTCATCGTTACAGGTGCATTCTGTATTGAGGTATGTTAATAGGAGCTCTTAAAAACTTTGAAAAGTTACCAAGAAAGGCTTAATGATCTTAACATGTACAGCTTGGAAAAAAGACGAGACAGAGGAGATATGATAGAAACATTTAAATACGTAAAGGGAATCCACAAGGTAGAGGAAGGGAGTATATTTAAAAGGAAACAAAATAGCAAAACAAGAGGACATAGTCTTAGATTAGAGGGGAAAGGTTTAAAAGTAACATCAGGAAGCATTATTTTACTGAGGGTGGTGGATACATGGAACAGTCTTCCAGTTGAAGTGGTAGAGGCCAAAACAGGGATTGAATTTAAGCAGGCATGGGATAGGCATAAGGCTATCCTAAACAAAAGATAAATCCAGTTAAATTATCCATGTAATTGGGCGGAAAGGTTCTTATCTGCCGACATTCTTCTATGTTAAGTGACTTTAGACTGGGAAGATTTGATGGTGTCTGGGAGGTCATTCCTTAATTGTGGTGCTCTGTAGGAAAATGAGGATCGAGCCACTTTCTTTTTGTATTGTGGTATTGCAAGTAAGGTGCTGGTCCTGGATCGGAGGTTATAGGATGAGGGAACTGCTGGGAGAGGCAGTCTGTTCAGGTAGGGTGGTAGCTTCCCAGAAAACCTCTTAAACGCCAGGTTGGAAAGGTGAAGAGTGCGTCTGGATTCCAGTGACAGTCAGTTTAGCTCTTTTAACATGTCACAATGGTGGGTCATGTAGTTACATTGTAGCACAAAGCGACAGAATGAGTTGTACAATGTAAGTTTCTGAAGGTGTGTTTGTGGGACCGCTGCATACACTAAGTCTCCAATCAATAGCCAGCATAAGCATTTGTTGTACAATCTGCTTTCCTACTGCGGGGCTCAGGCAGGTTTTGTTTCTGTACAGGGCACCTATTTTAGGGTAAAGTTAATGGAGTCATTTTTTTTTATTTTTTTTTTGAAGGATCAAAGTGGTCAGTCTGGAGTGCCCCCTCCCCCACACATCCTGCTTTGAGTTGACATAATTATGTCTGCTTGAATTGGTGTTTGAGAAATCAGACCTGGATTGATGCTGCCTGCGCAGCTCAAACCCATCATTCTAACCAGGCCTTGTGAGCAAAAAGGTATTCGGCGTATGTATGAATGAAGTTACATACACTATGCAAATTGCAGAAAGAATAAAGGAGGTTGCTTTTTAGAGTCTTAAACCCAAGCTTTCTGATTGTCCAGCTAGATCTTTGGGCAAGTTTTTAACCAATTTTATCTGACCACTCGTCCATTTTATTATGAAATGATCATTAGTTGCTGTCCTAGTTGAGATTAGCCTTAGTGTTAGCTGAAACCTTGCCCTTCCTCTATTTTCAGTAAGACTGCATTTGTTGGACATCACGTGTGCTGGAGCTTTGCTGTTTGTTCTTTTTAATATGGTGGTTTGCTACTCCAGGACTGTTTGCACCATGAGTCGGTGTCCTCCCCACTGAGTGCCTTTTCTTTGACTTAATTTAGAGCTGGCTTTTTAGTCTCGTAGAACAACCTTGACAGTGTTATATGGTGGAACTTCTAGCCATCATATTTAGGGTTGCACCGATACTAGTATCGGTATCGGGGCCAATACTGGGTACTGCAGGAGTACTTGGTACTTGTGTAGTACCCCCAAAACTTTTCCCGATACCGGAAGCCGGCATTGAGCCGGCATCCGAGGGGCTGCAGCAGCTGTCCGAATGCTCTGACAGCCGCCCCTGGAGCTGCTCTCCGCGATACTTACCTTCTTGAGCGACGCCAGGAATGTCTCTGCGCGTGCGCTCGTTGGAAGGACCGCGACCACGTGGGACCATGTGATCGCGGCTGGGGTCCTTCCAACGCGCGCGGGCGGAAACTTTCCCGGCGTCGCTCAGGAAGGTAAGTATGAACACAGTGAGCAGCTGCAGGGCCTGTCTGAATGCTGAGAGCATTCGGACAGGCCCTGCAGCTGCTCTCCACGATGATACTTACCTTCCTGGGCGACGCCAGGAAAGTTTCCGCGCTCGTTGGAAGGACCCCAGTCGCGATCACATGGTCCCACGTGGTCGCGGCTGGGGTCCTTCCAACAAGCACACGCGTAGACATTCCCGGCGTCGCTCAGGGAGGTAAGTATCGTCACGGAGAGTGCGGTGGGGGGCATACCATGTGTGAGCTGGGGGCATTTTTATATGGTCTGTTCTTATTGGAAAGCGTCACATGACATTAAAGAAAAGTACTGGGTATTGGTGAGTACTTTTAAAAAGTATCAGTACTCTGTCTTAACGTGGTATCTGTGCATCCCTAGTCATATTACATACTTTGAAAGGCATTCATTGTCGGTGAGGTGCATTGACATGTTCGCTGTCTCTTTTAGTATCGGTTATCCTGTCGTGACCCTGGGCTTCGGGTTCAAAAGCTACGTCAGCTACAAGATGCGGTTAAGGAAGCAAAAGGAGGTCCAAAAAGAAAACGAGTTCTATATGCAGCTCCTACAGCAGGCACTGCCACCAGAGCAGCAGATGTTACAGAGGCAAGAAAGGGAAGCAGAAGAAGGTATGTATTGTAACTTGTCCTCAGCCCAGTTATGTAAGTTACATGGACAGTCGAATAAGATACTATTTGCTTTTAATTTCTAATCTGTCCTTCTGCTAGCTGTGCTGTTTGTAAAGTATCTTGCTCCAGTAAAGACTTTGTAGGTTTATGCTGGTACACTGATTTTCTTGAAATAGTACAAGCAATACCCAAACTAGTTCCTTCCCTGGCTGTGCAGACCACATGTTGTATGACATTCTGCATATAACAACTAATACCGTACTGTTTGTCTCTAATAGCTTTGACAGATATTCTCTGGATCCTTGGCTTATGGTTTGTATTGTTGGATTTGGTGTAGCATGCTTTGCTAATTGTAATTTTTTTATTTGTACTGCAGCCTCCAAAGGTTTATCTGAAATGGATTCTTCAATACTGTTACAGCACAATGGGGGACTCACTTCAAATAAAAAAATCTCCAGCACGTTACCGGAGCTGGAATACAAAGAAAAAGGCAAAGACAAGGATATAAAAAGACACAATTTGGGGATTAATAACAATATCCTGCAGCCCACAGCAGACTCTAAAGTACAGGAGATAGAATATATGGAGAATCATATCAACAGCAAACGACTGAATAATGAACTGGGGAGTACAGAAAACCTCTTAAAAGAGGAGCCATGTTCCACTTCAAAGAACTACAAGAACACCACAGGGACAGCAAACTCCTCCCCTAGGAGCCACAGCACGTCCAATGGGAGCATTCCATTATCCAACAAAAACGACAAGAAAAAATGCACTAGCAAAAGCCCAAGCATGCACAAAGATCCCACAGAAAACTGCATCCCAAACAACCAGCTCAGCAAACCAGACACATTAGTAAGGTGGGTGGCGAGACATAAGTGTGGACATACAGATCAAGGAAACCAATGCTGCTTGGTAATATGGTTTATTGTTTTGGCTGAATTTACGGAATAAATTATCAACCTGGGTATTACGGCTAGAACTACAGCAAACGGCACTGGTTATGCTGCTTGCGTTCTCTTGAGACACTCGCCTGTAATTTTAGGGATTATCGGTTATTTTTGCAGTGATACATAAATTGATTAAACATTTCAAGTCCCAGGCTACTTGCTACCAGTTACCCCACCTAACCACACACACACACTCATTCACACATTCACTCATTCACTCATACACACATACATTCACACATTCACACACATTCACACATTCACACATTCACACATTCACACACACTCACACATTCACACATACACAGATACATACACACTCACACACTCACACATTCACACACACTCACACACACTCACACACATTCACACATACACACACATTCACACATACACACATTCACACACATACACACACATTCACACATACACACACATACACACACATTCACACATACACACACATTCACACATACACACACATACACACACATTCACACATACACACACATTCACACATACACACACATTCACACATACACACACATTTACACATACACACACACATTCACACACATTCACACACATTCACACATACACACATTCACACATACACACACATTCACACATACACACACATTCACACATACACACACACTCACACATACTCACATACTCACACATACTCACATACTCACACATACACACACATTCACACATACACACACACACACATACACACACATTCACACATACACACACATTCACACATACACACACATTCACACATACACACACATTCACACACACACATTCACACATACACACACATTCACACACACACATTCACACATACACACACATTCACACATACACACACATTCACACATACACACACATTCACACATACACACACACACATACACACACATTCACACATACACACACACACACACACACACATTCACACATACACACACACACACATACACACACATTCACACATACATACACATACACACACATTCACACATATTCATTCACACACATTCACACACACATTCACACACACATTCACACACACATTCACACACACATTCACACACACATTCACACACACATTCACACACACATTCACATACACACATTCACATACACACATTCACATACACACATTCACATACACACATTCACATACACACATTCACATACACACATTCACATACACACATTCACATACACACATTCACATACACACATTCACATACACACATTCACATACACACATTCACATACACACATTCACATACACACATTCACATACACACATTCACATACACACATTCACATACACACATTCACATACACACATTCACATACACACATTCTCACATACACACACATATTCACTCACATACACACACATATTCACACACATACACACACATATTCACACACATACACACACATTCACACACACACATATACACACATATTCACACACACACATATACACACATATTCACACACACACATATACACACATATTCACATATATATATATATATATACACACACATACATATACATATATATATATATATATATATATATATATATATACACACACACACATACATATGTACACACATAATGAAAAAGAGAATCCTATGCTATCTGCCTATGGCACTTGTTAAAAGATGGGGGTGACTTTGGGCTGGCAGGTGAGATTTGTATGATCTCCCTGCAGACCCAGAGGAGGTGCAGATGGAATGTAAACCCAGCCAGGATCCTGCTTTCTCTCTTAACATTACTTTGGAGTTTTATTGGTGTGGAGCTCTGTAATATGCTCATACAGTCGTAATGTGTGTTGTGTATGAGCGTATCTGAGCTCCAAAGTGCAGCATCATTGTTCACTTTATTAGAATTGTGAATAATAGTGCTGCATTAGATTTTTTTTCTTTTTCATGATTGGCATCATTTGAAAAAGCCATGCTCTGGCCTTTCTATTGACTCCTCGCACGACCCGCTAGATTCTATGATTTTGAACACGCGGGGATCCAAAGGCGCACCCCCCGCCCCCCCATAAGAAATCCTTGCCTGGGTGGGTGAGGGAGTCCAGTTTCTGACATCACATCTATGCATGGGGGGGGGAGATGGGTCACACAGGCAGGACTGACAAAGATGTCACCTGCCTGTGGGAGAGGTCCACCATTGGCGCCGAGCTGCAGAACTTTTCCCATGGCCTGCAGATGTCCTCCACAACTTTGCAGAGCTGGTACAGAGTACCAATGCGTAAAGGCAGAACACCTGTTACCAGTATCTGCTACGTAGCATACCAATAACAGGAAAAATTTCCTCTCACCCTCAATTTACACTCGCCAAATGTGAGCAGACGAGTGGAAATTTTGTGCTATGATAAAGCATGGACTCAGAAGTTGGGTGTTTTGTCATGATGGCAAAATACTGTGAAGTCTATTTAAAAATCTTTAGGCTTGACTAGGCACATAACTGGAGTAGACTTTTTTTATCCACGCTTGATGGATGCATTTATAATGAAGCTAGTCAGACTTCTGTTCTGTGACCTCCAGTACAATTACCCTTGTGTATAGTTCAAAAGTCCAAACAATACAGGATTGTTGTAATACTTTGTAGAGGCGTGTGTACACTCTTATGGAACAGGTCATATATACAGTACAATGTAGTACAGGTGCTGCAACAAAGTCTAACTCAAAACGTTGTCACTTTGTGTCCCTTCAGTACATGAGGTTTCACACTAACTTCCTGCTATAAAGAGAACGTTTCTGTTAATCTTTTTAGATCGTTTGAAATCTAGTAGTGATGGGGCGTGCAGTCTGAAATTGAAAGACACAATATTGTCTAAACAATTAGAAAATGTTAAATATTAGCAAAAAAGAGCTTGCAAAGACTCAATGGCACATACAGATTTATTTCCTGGAAAACCAAACCCAAAAGGATACAGATTCTTTGGCTGTATTTCTTTGACATTAGGCAGACCATATGGTTTCCCATAGTGTTCTGAATCTTTAAAAGGCAGGCACCCATAATAAGAGATACTCGCACAGATTAAGGCTAATGTCAGACGAACGCAGTTATCACGTCCGTGTTGCCGCTCAGTTAACGTCAATCGTAGCATAGAATCACGATCGAGACCCACACATTAAAGTACGTGCGCGCGCTCAACACATGTGGCAAGTTAGGAAAGAACGTAAAACCGCTACCAGGGACACGCAGAGTGCGCCACATCCGCGTAGCGTTCTAATGTGAGTGTCGGACACAGCGCATTTGCGACATCCAGCACCTTGACGCACAAAATGGCTTTTCATATCCTTTTCAAATTTTTAGCATGTTTCATATTTCCCATAATTCCTTTTTTTTGTACATCCGTCAACAAAACACTGACCGTGTGGTGTCTACAGTTTCTTCAGTCACTACGTCTGTCCGTTATGCACACACATTGTGCTCAGACTGCGCTCGTCTGACAGCCTAAATGTAATAAGATTGCATTTCACCTGAATGGCTCCCTGGTTATAAATCTCTATACAATACTTCCCAAAGTGACACATGGAGCAGATTTTCCTGATCAGTGTCACCATACTGCAAGCTGCTTTTTCAGATCACCTGATACATTTGTATTCAATATTCCTCATTTCTAAGATCACACTGGCACTCCAGGGTTCTCAAAACTATGCTTTCAACCCCTTGTGATTTGTTCTATGAAGATGACTATCTGCAGTAAGATTGAGTAAATCATGCATTTGATCCCATTTAAGGTGGTCATGCGTAGATGGATATGTTCCGTGGTTGAAAACGCACAGGAGTGGAGTAAAAGCTGGAACTGACAGATCTGGGGAATCTGCACCTGGGTTCACTTTGTAGCTGAGGGGTGTCTAAATCAGTGGTTCTCAAACATGTCCTCATGACCCCAATCAGGTCGGATTTTGCAGTTCACCTTGGAAATGCAGACTGAATCCTACAATCACTGAGCAGCAACTCATCTCACCTGTGCTGTGCTTCAGATATCTGCAAAATCTGGCCTGGTTGGGGGTCCAGAGGACAGGTTTGAGAACCACTGGTCTAAATGACTATTCCTGCTGTCACTAGAGGCAGTCCGTAACACTTTGTTAGGGCTGCACATCTTTACTGGTCTCATGATTTGATTACGATGATCATGTCAACGATTAGATTCTACGATGTATCATGAATACTGCCCAATTTGCCAGTGGTTTCAGGCTCAGATTCAGGCACTCCCTTTACTGTGCAGTGTATGAGCATATCAGAGTTCCACAGCAATAAAACTCACTGCACACACCACACATTGCTTTGGAGCCATGATACAGTAATGTGTGGTGTGTATCACAGCCTCACAGTAACGGGTGCAGTTTGTGCATAAAAACTGCATTTATATACTGCACACTAACACAGATTTTATAATCTAACCATGAGTACCAGGTGTATATTTGTGTTGTCTCTGATCACATGCATCATTTTAATACAAACAGGTGGATATCTATTTGAGGATGTCAGGCATCCAAGAGTTAAATTAACATCGCAGTTTAGCCTGTTGCTGTCGCACTCTCCCTTCAGCAGTGACCGGTGTGATCACCAGGCAGTCCAAGAGTTAAATCCTAGACATAGAGCAGAAGGTGGAGTATGTTCTTATAGAGAAACTTCGCTGTTTTAATGTGCCAAGCCTCCAAAAGGTTCCTTTTGGCCGCTGTCGGCAATTTAAAAATAAAAGGTCGCAGTGCACCGATCATACAGCTGCCTCCTGCGTGATTCTTTGTCCCGCTGATTCATTCAGGGTTGAGGTTAGGTATGCCCTGCACACTGCTGGCCTGTCCCTTGGGGGGTGAGGGGGGGAAGCGGCCACAGCTTGATTCTGCTCTGCAAAGTCTCCCATCAGAGGCAGACATGGGAGATGGAATTTCAGCCTGTGCTGCCTGTTCGGAGTCACGGGCAGAGCTGGTGCTTCCTAACATGACGGATGTGTAGCCAGTGAATCGATGCGAAGCCGGAGGACTCTGCGGCCATGGTACGGAAAAGGAGGCTTAATCCTGGGTTTGTCCACCGCTCCTATCAGAGGAACCCTCTGCCAGGAGGTGGGTCAGTATGCACGCTTTGTAGAGCGGAGCACACTAGCTTCAGAGTGGAAGAAACATCCACGCTCACGGACGCTCCTTCCATTCTCACGTGCGCCTGTCTGACCATGGCATCTAGCAAGTGCGCCTAAGCACTCCTTACAAGCAGAAGTAGGTGGAACGTGTGTCCAGTGCATGCAGGAGACGGGGACTTTTGTTAATCAATTTGTGAGCTATTTAAAAGGAATGAAGTTAATGATGCCAATATTCGGTAGGAAAATCTAAAGTCTCCAAATACCTTGCTGTATTTGCAGGCTCTTTTTACAGTGCATTATTCAGACCAAATACTTGGGTCTGCTGGGTTTATTGGACTCTGGTGTCCCTGGTCTTTAATTTTCCCTTGCTTTAAATTGTGGTGGCCTGGCTGAGAATAGATGCCTAAGGTCAAAATAGATATAAGCCGGTCATACAGCCGGACAATGTCACTGATATACAGTGGATTTGGTTTTATATTTTGAGACACAAACTTGTGGCATGTTTTTCGTTTTTAAATGAAATGGTTCGACAAGTTTTAACTTCTATACAGGCAGTGTCTTGTATTCCTCTGGCATTGCTGGGGGATTATGTGTGAGAGCAGAAGGACGTCCACTCTGACACCCATGTGGCCAATCCACTTTGCTCCTGGCGTTCTACAGGTGAAACTCAAATTAGAATATTGTGCAAAAGTTCATTTCAGTAATGCAATTTAAAAGGTGAAACTAATATGAGACTCCTTACATGCAAAGCAAGATAGTTCAAGCCGTGATTTGTCATAATTGTGGTGATTATGTGGATTTGGGGTTTTCATGAGCTGTAAGCCAATCTCAGAAAATTAGAATATTGTGAAAAGGTGCAATATTCTAGGCTCAAAGTGTCCCACTCTAATCAGCTAATTAAGCCATAACACCTGCAAAGGGTTCCAGAGCCTTTAAATGGTCTGTCTGGTTCAGTAGGAATCACAATCGTGGGAAAGACTGCTGACCTGACAGTTGTGCAGAAAACCATCATTGACACCCTTCATAAGGAGGGAAAGCCTCGGGTCACTGCAAAAGAAGTTGGATGTTCCCAAAGTGCTGTATCAAAGCACATTAATAGAAAGTTATGTGGAAGGGAAAAGTGTGGAAGAAAAAGGTGCACAAGCAGCAGGGATGACCGCAGCCTGGAGAGGATTGTCAGGAAAAGGCCATTCAAAAGTGTTGGACTTTCACAAGAAGTGGACGGAGGCTGGAGTCGGTGCATCAAGAGCCACCACACACAGACGGATCCCGGACATGGGCTTCAAATGTCGTATTCCTCTAGTCAAACCGCTCCTGAACAAACCACATCAGAAGCGTCTTACCTGGGCTAAAGAAAAACAGACCTAGTCTGTTGCTCAGTGGTCCTCTTTTCTGATAACAACTTTTGCATCTCATTTGGAAACCAAGGACCCCGAGTGTGGAGGAAGATTGGAGAGGCACACACTGCAAGATGCTTGAAGTCCAGTGTGACGTTTCCGCAGTCTGTGTTGATTTGGGGATCCATGTCATCTGCTGGTGTTGGTCCACTGTGCTTCATTAAGTCCAGGGTCAACGCAGCAATCTACCAGGACATTTTGGAGCACTTCATGCTTCCTTCCGCAGGGGAGCTGTATGGGGATGCTGACTTCATTTTCCAGAAGGACTTGGCACCTTCCCGCACTGCCAAAAGCACCAAAACCTGGTTCAATGACCGTGGTATTACTGTGCTTGATTGGCCAGCAAACAAACCCGCCTAACCTGAACCCCATAGAGAATCTATGGGGCATTGCCAAGCGAAAGATGAGACATGAGACCGAACAATGCAGAAGAGCTGAAGGCCGCTGTTGAAGCATCCTGGTCTTCCATAACACCTCAGCAGTGCCACAGGCTGATGGCTTCCATGCCACGCCGCATTGAGGCAGTAATTGCTGCAAAAGGGGCCCAATCCAAGTACTGAGTACATAGGCATGCTTCTACTTTAGAGGTCCCATATTGTTCTATGTACAATCCTTGTTTTGATTGCATGTAATATTCTAATTTTCTGAGATTGTGGATTTGGGGTTTTCATGAGCTGTAAGCCATAATCACAATTTTATGACAAATCACGGCTTGAACTATCATATTGGTTTCACATTTTTTTTAAGTTGCATTACTGAAATAAATGAACGGTTGCACGATATTCAAATTTTTCAAGTTTCACCTGTAGTCGAGGTTCTCGCATCTCAAGATCTCTATCCAACGTGTTCTACTTGAGTATCTACAGCATGGCATTGTAATACATGATTTAGAGAATTGTAATTTGCATTCTAGTTTTTATAGTTTATACTAGGGCTGAAACATATCGCTTTAATCGACAACTATTTCCATTATCGATTAATTGGTGTCAATTGTCCTGTGTACAGCAGACACTGTTTAGAGTCAGACTGAGTTAAACGTAAATAACCTCAGCTTCGGAGCTGATTGGAGAAGACGCGCCGCTGCTTTACTAACTAGAATTTAGTTCTAGGGTTATGTCAGGCACAACCAGTTTGTTTATATTACGTTTACAACAGTAGCAGAACTAGAACACAAACAATAGGATAATGCCACTGGGTGAAGGAGCTGTATGCCTGTTTTATCCTTGACGCTGGAGTCCTGTGCCGCCACCACCACACACTCTGGTTGAACTGCCATTCCCTCCCTTTGGTCAGGTCCATTTCCCCAAACTCACTCCCACGCTCAGATCCGGCCTTTTGTCCAAACCCACTCCCTCTCAATCAGGTAAAGTCACTTAAGCAAAGTCACTCCCTTCCCCTTCCAGTCCCTCCTCCCACTCAGTTTGTTCACAAAATTATTTAAAAAGGGACACTCTACGCACCTTGACCACTTTAGCTTATTAACCCCGATTTTCATGCTGACATCTATGACCAAGTGCTTGTAGCCAAGCACTCGCATACCTTGTGTGTGAAAAGTACGCAATTTGTGTTTGGTTTTCTTTTCCAAAGCCGTTTTTTGTTTCTGGAAAAATTTAAACCAAAAGTGTGTGGTGTGTTCTTTTACAATATGTCGAATATAGATTTAATACCATATCCTAACATTAAATAAAGCCTCAGAAGTCTCTCATTAAGGTCTTAAAGTCATATCATTAAAAGTTCTCTCAGCTGGAGACAAGCAAATCCTGGAATACAATTCAAGTAAAATGTCTCAATGCAACACTCGAACAAAAATATACATATCAGCCTCTAGGGGGCGCTACAGGGAAAAGGCATCAGTTTAGCATGATTTGGGAGCTCCGTATTGTACCTCCTACAGCGGTTGTTGGGATACAGTTGATGATTGTCTTTTCAGGCCTTAATTGACAGGTAAGAGGTTAAATATGTCCCTATTTGATCCCTGATAATGTTCTCTCCAGTACAGTACAGTCTGGGATTCTGCAAATCCTATCCCTCCTGCAACATGGTGACAAGGTCTCTGCACAACACAACCTCTGACACCTCTTGCATCTCACTTCCTGCAGATTCTGCATCATCTGCTGCTGTGAAAGAATCTGCTGTTTTACTAATATTCATACCAAATCAAACTAACCTGTGATGGGAGAAACACTTGTTTCAATTTGTGCAAACCTTACATTTTTAGAAGTCAATGAGAAAAATGACATATGGAGGGGAGGAAAAAAACAAAAAATGATCAGAAAATGAGATTAAATTACATGTATTGTATATGTTGTCGTTTTTTTTTTATATTTTTTTTTTAAAGCCCCTCTCACGTTAAACCTGAATGTGGAGCTTAAATATTGATGTATCCATGTCCTACAGACACAATGCAGTTACTTCCTTTTGCTATTGGTGCTAAGGGGCAAATTTGATTAAAATATATATATTTCTAGGTTGATGGTTTCTTGCTTTTATTGCTCTTTAGGAAACAGAGGGCTGGTTACTTCTCATACTATCATATACAGTCCTTGCTTGTTCCATTTGAAACAAAAGCGAAAATTATAAAAAGCAAATTTAAGTAACTAAACTGTACTTCTATTTCATGTGAGACAAAATTAAAAATTTGTAAGCCTGCTCCATGGTGCAGATTTTCAATTTTCTGAACATTTCCAATTTTTCCAGGGGAAAAACCAGGGACACTTTTTTTTTCTATGGCTTCAAAATTTCCAGAAATTTTACACCTAGTACATACACTCAGCGAATTGCTGAAGTAATTATTATTTTTTTTTTTAATCTGATGAATTGTTTGATAATAATCGTTCTTTACAGCCCTAGTTTATACTGTATTTTTAATTAGTTCAGTCATGTAAGGTCCTAGGAAAGTATAGTTTGTAGTTTTGCATGACTAGAACACTTGGTACCTGTGTAAACGTCGCACTTGTTGTGCCATGCCATTCTGTGCAATGGGGATTTTATTCCTTTTACTGATGAATAAAAGCAGAAACCCTGTCTGAGTGTTCAGGTGCAATGCCTTCATCAGAAATGTCGTCTTTTTAGCCTGAAGACAAAAAAATCCAAACCTAAGCTTCAGCCTGACGTGTCCACGATGCCTCGAGCACAATGGACTGTCGGGGTTAAAGAATTTATGGGAAAAGTTGGGCAAATGGGGTTAAACATTAACCCCTGCTAATCCTTTACACCCAGCTGTTTTATGCTCCTACGTATTGAGAGCCAGACAGGAGTCCTGACATTGTTCCTCTTCTAGGCTGTACTAAACACTCTTGGATCAAATCCAGTCCTCAGATCCCCACAGCCCTCCAGAGGGGAGGAAGCCTTCAGAGGTCACATGACCAACTTACATTGATCACTGTTTTGATCAATTCTTCAATTCCCAGAATTCTTTGCGATTAGTTGGCCAGAGAATACAGGAAGTTTGTACAGATACATCTGTGGTCAATTTGAGACCCCTGATCTAGAGTACTCTTAACCAAATAGTTTGCAGCTACAAGTTTTCAATATCATCTCTCCATTTCCTGGTCACGGGTTGGTTGTTTCAGGTGTCCTCTGTAGGCTGGGGTCATACAGGCATGGAACGCCCATGTAGCAACCTTGCAGTGTCCATGTTGCTGTGCTCAGCGCATGAGCCTCCTGATAGAGGATGGTGCTTTTTGGACCTGTCTGCTGACTCTTGTAGCGTCTTGGCGGGGAGGAAAACAGCTTGCCCATTGTAATGTGTGTTACTAGTAGGCACATTACATTGTGTTTATAAAATCTTACAGCTCATGTTCTGATTCTTTGGAAGGCCCAGCTACCCTTAAATTTGAGAGCTGTTCCTTGGCCAGAGGTTTTATACAATGTCTCTGTAGCCATTGAATAAAAATGATGGTCCGAGTCAGCCATCACTTGCACTTTTCGTTCTTGTGTTTATTTTTACTTGTTCATGCAGACATTAATTTCTGTTTTGCAGATTGGAGCAAGATATAAAGAAGTTAAAAGCAGATCTTCAGGGAAGTAGGCAAACTGAACAAGATTTACGCGGTCAGATTGGTGTACTCACGAGCACAGAACGAGGAATCAGGAATGAAATAGGACAGTTAAGACAGGAAAATGAACTGCTACAAAATAAGTAAGTCTTTGAATTTAAGCTTGAAGCTTAAAAGACTAATGTCTCGCCACCTTTTGCATCCCTCTCCCTTTTTAACCCACTGGCTCAGATGTGTATTTGAGCTCTTTATTTGACCTAGAGATAGAAATCCCTTGGATCATCTTTCTATGTCCTGACTGCCTGTACTGCAGGCTCCCTGTATGGTGCACACACTAGTATTGATGCTCCCTCCATCAAAGGCTCACTAACTGAACCTTAGGACTTGAACACTCCCATGTTTTTTACCCCTCGTTAAACAAGCTCTATAGTCGAGGCTTCTAGATCTTCAAAAACACTTGCTATTAAATAACTTCTTTCTGAATACACCACTACTGTTCAAATTCACTTTTTAGATTCCTGTACCATGTGTTGTGAATTCACTGCAACATAAAGCAGATTCCACAACAGATTTCTTTTCTTGCTATAGCTATTTTGTGAGCAAAACCCCAGATTTGTCTTTACATAGTCCGTCTTGATGCAGCTGAAGTTCCTGCAGTACATATTGCATTCATTTAATGATAACCAAAGATGAGCGTGTCCTTTGCAAGTCATCAGCTAAGTAAGGTATGTCTTTTTTCCTCATCAGATTGCATAATGCAGTCCAAATGAAACAAAAAGATAAGCAGACAATTAGTCAGCTAGAGAAAAAACTAAAAGCAGAGCAAGAGGCTCGAGCGTTTGTAGAGAAGCAGCTTATGGAAGAAAAGAAAAGGAAGAAGTTAGAAGAAGCCACAGCAGCTAGAGCCGTGGCGTTTGCTGCAGCCAGCAGGTATGTATTTTTTTTTCTTAATGCAGAATACAATTCAAGCTTGTGTATTGCTTTGTCTGATGTGCACAAATTTTTGCTCTTGTGTCTACAGAGGTGAATGTACAGAAACATTAAGGAACAAAATAAGGGATCTGGAGAGTGAATGTAAAAAGTTAACATTGGACATGAAATTAAAGGAAGACCAAATAAGAGATCTGGAATTAAAAGTCCAGGTATTGTACACATGTGCTGCAGGAACTTCCTGTTTACTTTGAAAGTGCATAAATATTGTGTTCTCAGCTGTACGCATGTACCTGGACCTCACTAAAGAATATTCAAACTCCCACTTCAGTTTACTTATCGTTTTATTAGAATGGCTTTCTTTCCAATGAGTTTGATAAAACAAGATCGTGGAAACAATCTTGTCAATAAATGACACTGTAATCCCATCACTCAATGGTCCGCCTGGACTGAGATATAGCCAGTTTGGTTCACCTGGGAGAATGTAGTCTGGCCACCAGGCTTTGTTCACGCACTTGTGATGCAAAACTAGATCTCAATTCTTTGCTTCTTATCAGGACCCCTACAGATCTTGATCTAGAGTGCTGCCTGTGACGGAACCGTTCTCTTCCGCCTGTCCTGACTCTCCAGACACCCCTTCGTTGCGGTCAGCCCGGCTAGTGAGAGTGCTGTCCTCAGCGCCTCGAGCAGTTTGACCCGCCTGCTTCTGGTTCTCTGCCCTGGAGCCGTTAGGAATTTCCAGAAGGCCGCTCTCTGCCTTCTGAGGTTGAGTGTGGAGTGTAGCGTAGTTTGAAATAAAACACCAGACGCGGCTGTATGTTTTTTAAAACCGGATTCTCTCTGAGCTCTGACCTTTTAATGAACAAAAACGCCACCATTTATGCTGAAATCCAACAGTCATAATTTGCATAAATGACGCACTTCGTCCTACCAATATGCGAATTACATTGTCAGATATTTACAATTAACATTCCTCTTTACATTCTTTAGCTCACACAACATTTGCATAACCTATTCTAACACATCAGATTAAAAAACAAACACTCACAGATTCCTTGAATTAAACATGCAGCCAGATAAAGGGGAAAGCCCTGTTGCATAAATTACACAGCAGTAAAGCTTGTTTACTGGCTATACAGAAATACTTATATTCCTGTAGGTAAATGTGTATTTAAAACTAAAGTTACGCCATTTTACACTAAACTAATTTAAACTAAAATCAAATGATGTAAAATATATTTAAAATCACATGATACAATTGAACATAAAGTCTCTTGGTTTGAAGCATGGAGCGTTAAATCAGCTCCATGACACTGCCTTTTTATTAGGGAGGCACAAAAATTTTAGCCACCGACATTATTGGCCGAAAATGGTGCTTTCGGACTCAGCTGAAAATCTTCCAGTCGAACCAGGGCCTGAAAGCCTGCCCGAGCCAGGGGCTTGGGTGGGCCTCCAGGCCCAGGTACCGGATTTTGTTGGGGCAGTGAGAGCATTATACATACTCGCCTACATCAGCCCTGAGCTCCTCCCGCGGTGGCAGTCCTCCTGCATCCAGTGTCTGGTCTGCAGGGTCAAAGGCTTTCGCCTCTGCGACGTCATCCCTGCGTCTGAAGAGCGGGAACTGGCTGCTGGACTGTCACTACAGGACTGCCACTGCTGGAGCTCAAGGCAGATGTAGGTGTACGGTGTTGTTTCTCTCTCTTCTCTTTCCCCCCCCCCCCCCCCCCCCCATCAATCACCAGAGTCCCCGGCTGGGCCTGGCCTTCCGGTTCTCACGTTTGGTTCAGCCAAAAACTGATACTCCATCCCGGGTTTTTGGTTTTGGCTGGGAATTTCCATGTCGGTGCACAACTTTATATTCTGCTTATTCTCCCATATCAAGTGAATCTAGGACTTATGACCCACTGGCTCACTTTCCATAGTAGTTCTGAAATTTCCTGTCCTTTCTAAGCTGTATGCACACTTTTCTGATTCCAGAGATCTGTATGCTGTACTACAAGCAGCATGGGGTTGTCTGCAAATCTCCTACGGTCTGCGTAGATTACCTCTAAATTTCAATCCACATGGGACCCAGTAATATACTCTGCAGATTGTCTGATCTGCTTTGAATGGTCATACTGTCAGTTTGCCTACACGGTTATTAGCAGGACTGGCTGCAAAGATTTTTTTCAGTTGTGCTATAACATGCATTGTCATGACTGCCATTCTGATATTGTAGAATTTTTTACAGTATCAGTTTTGCAGCGGTTTATAATTGAGGCATAATATGGTAGCATTTCACTTTCATTTTTAAGGTTGCTGTAGCAGCTGTAGGTCATTGGGTTGGGCAGCCAGGAGCCAAATTCTGTTGCTTGCACGCAGTACAGTTAGGTATTTTAAATAGTGCCGACAAATTCCAGAGCTTTACATGGTACAAACATGAGACCGACTGATACATAAGGTACAGACAACCCTGCTCATAGGATAATTGTGCTGCTGATACAGCACTTTATACAGGTGCTCAGCTAGACTTCCCGTGAATTTACAATTTAAGGGACAGAGGTAAGTGAATCGGGGTGGGAGCTGGTGGTCAGAATATAGCCGACAGTGCAGGGGAAAGACCATAGCTTGGACTTGAAGTCTTGGCATCTGGAAGGTTAGGGCTATAGGATTGGGACAAGGACTGGGTGGGAGAGTTGCTGGGACAGGCAGGTTGTACTTCAGAATGGAAAAATACTGGAGCTGGAATAGCTGTGGGTGGTTTGCCGTATAGGAAAGACCATACATTTAGGGAAAATTTGGCTTTGCTTCTCCATCTCAAACCCTTTGCAAACAGTGTAAAAGAGGGGAAAAAATGAAGACCACTATTCGTTGACCTGGTAATGTGAGAATATACATTTTAGTAACACTGTGCAGTTGGTTTTAGGGTCTGCATTGTTCCTAGGCAAAAGATTCTTCCCTTTTTGACTGGCCCTCTGAATTTGAGGTTTTTTTCTCTACTTATGGTATCCTATAGGAATGATGTGTTTTAAAATATCAGCTATACAATACATCCTGTTTAAAATGTTAGTTTCCCCCCCCCCAGCTAAAAGTGATTGGTAGGCAAGGGGTTAATTTACAGTCCTTGCTATGGTGTAACCGCCTCTTTGGCTTGGTCCTTCTGATATTTTCTAGCAGTCCTCAGTGTTTCATCACTCGGCCTAGTGTATAAATGACTGTACCAGAGAGTATTGAATGTGAAGGCTATATCCCAAGGTATGTCTAATCTAATGATTTAGCTTCGAAAAGTCTGTTTTGCTTGAGAAAAACTGAAAAGCATTAATGTGGCATTCTGCTTTCTAGGAGTTAAGAAAATACAAGGAGAATGAGAAAGATACCGAGGTGTTAATGTCAGCACTTTCAGCCATGCAGGATAAAACACAGCACTTGGAAAACAGCCTCAGCGCAGAAACCAGAATAAAGTTGGATTTGTTCTCTGCACTAGGAGATGCTAAGCGACAGCTGGAAATTGCCCAAGGTAACCACAGACTTCTCATTGCACTAATTTAAATTGTAATTTATTAAACAAAATCTTTAACCCTTTAAAAGTTGTTTTTCTTGACACTGTTGGCAAATCTTTCCAATGACACTATATTCTTGGTTTGAAGAAAACCTTACCACCTTTAACTAATTGAAGATAATCAAACAGCAGTTATTCAATTGCTCAATGTGTAAATTGCTTTAACCATTTAGATGCATGGCCCTGCTATCCGGAGACCTGCTAGCTTCCAGTCTTGAAGCTCTTCCTGCTCCTGGAACTCTATACCTGAAGTTCATGTCAGCTCTAGCTGGTCTGCGATTCTGGCAGGAGCTAAGCTCCTGCATTGAGTGCGTCCTCTTTTCCTTAGAGGTGAGAGTTATGAAGGAGCTGACGCTGAAAACTCAGTTTTCAATGTAAAGGTCTGCTGTAAAGAACCAGGCTACATCTCCCTTTATATAATCAGTGACTTTACACCCCCCCCCCCCCCCAATAATAAAAATATTTCCTCTTAAAGGTTCCAGTCCTTCCATTTGACCCTTGGCAAATCACAGCTGAAAGCCCTCTGTGCGAAGCATCCCCTCTCACACAGGGCAGCCCTCCACTGAGTGTTCTGTCCGCTATTAATCACAAGTGGAGACTCAGGCAAGCAGCCCACTGACTGGGTGTCATCCTATAGGACTGATTTCTCCTTGCCATAGTCCCTCCCACTGCAAAATGGTGCAGTCCTGTGACAAGGGGATCTTTTAAAAGCAAAAACAGTTTTGGGGTTTTTCCCCTTTCAAATTGTATATAGAGCATTTTATTTCATTGACCTATAAAAGTTGAGAGCCATGTCAAAAACTTGCTTTGACCATGACCGGTGCACTTTAACCCTGATCTAAAATGCTCTCTGCTTAAGGGGTAACATGCTGCTGGAGAAGACTAACATTGTATTCTGTCCTTCATACCTGATGTAAACAGTCATGGGGTCTTTGCATACTAGGTAGGTTTTTAAATGGTTTGCTCTGAAAATTTAAATACAATGAACTCTAGCGTTAAAAATCAGCAAATGTTTCATGCATACAGCGGATTTATTTGATATCCAGCTTTTGAGGTACCCTGCACCACATAATGGGATTTAGTTTGTTTCGACTAGCCCTGAAATTAATGCGCACGTGACAGGAAGAATAGCGTCTCTTGATAATGTCCACTACTAAACCATTTTATCCTAAGAAATAAATCTCAAGTGATTCTAGCCATGCGTGTTTGTAATCCATGCTCGTCTTTGGATTTCTCGCTGGTGTTATTGAAGCATATAGATGTTACAAGGTTATGTACTTGTAGAAATAAACGGCGCATGTTAACCACACCATATAAATTTTCTATAAAGTCTGGTGTAAATCCTCCACTCTTGCATACACAAAGTGGAAGGTTTTAAGAGCGGTGCTAAATTTAATGGTGTTTGATTTAAATTTAATGAAAAACTGATTGCACCTCATCTCCTTTGTTCCAGGACAAATCCTTCAGAAAGATCAAGAAATCAAAGACCTCAAACAGAAAATTGCAGAAGTAATGGCGGTGATGCCTAGCATTGCATATACTGCAGGAACAAGTACCCTAAGCCCAGTCTCCCCACACTATTCTTCCAAGTTTGTGGAGACTAGCTCATCTGGACTGGACCCCAATGCATCAGTTTATCAACCTCTCAAGAAATAAACTTAATCAGCCTACACACTCTGGCCATCAGTTTTGTCCATTTCAAGTTATGAAAAGTGCTGCATTAAAGGAGACTCAAATTGGTTAATAGAACTTGTTTTGTTTTTAATAGGCTTTTTTATTTTGTGGTTTTGTTTCATTTTAATTTTTTTCTCTCCCACCTGCCTTTGTCATTAAATGCTCCTGTTATAATCCTATTTAACCAGCCTTCTTTCTAGCATCACATGGCCATGGGTTTATCAAATCAGCTAGTTTGATTTTTTTTAAATCCGATATTCAGACGTTTGGGGATGTAGTGGTCTTCTAAAGGTGGATAGTCATTGGGTCTTGTGACATCTGACAGGTGCAGTCTGTGAGCGATGTGGTAATGGTGGAGCATCTGTAGTTGGTAAAGGGCTTTAAAACACACTTGTGCATACAGTTTATATTAACCCATTTGAGTTTCTTAAAGACAAATGTATTGTAAAAGATCTTTTCGTATATGGAGAAAACCTATGTTTAACAAGAGAACTTTGCTTTCCTTGTTGGAATTGTTTCCCTTATTTTCTTTATAGCCAGTAATCCAGCTGTAATGTCACAGTTCAGGTTTTATGCAAGTATACTTTATTTACAGGCCATTTTACCTTCCACAATTCGTGGCATTTTGGTTTTATCATTACCTTCCCTTTTACTTAAAGTCTGGACTTGAAATGTGTTAACCACTAAATGTTAATCCCTTAGCAAATTGCCCTCAAAATCAAACAAAACGAATTCTTAGGCATGTGGATTACTTTTGCAACCTGTTTCTGGCAGCTGTCACCAAACCATCAATTTGTTTGCTTTGTAATAGCTTGTTTATTGGTTTCCTTTGCGTTAACCACTTTATTGTTGGTGCCAGCCAGTTTTACTTGAGGTGTGAAAGTCCTAATGGTGCCAGGGAAACCCGCTGCCTAACCTCACGAACAGGTGTTCTGAATCTCTTAATATAAAGATCTAAGGAAGTGATCCAAACTTTAGTTCTCTACAGATAGTTTTCTTTTACCATTCACCAAAAACCTGGATGAAGATCATTGAAATCCTTGGTATGCCAGAGAAGCTGACAAATCCCTGGGGGTTATTGAACAGCTGGAGATATCTAGCAGGGTTTTATTGCACCCCCAACCAAAATATATCATGGCTGTCTTTTTTAAAACCAAAAATACACTTGTTTTCGTCACATCTTGCTCTTGCTATGCAATTATGAAAACTCCTGTCATTACACCTCAGATGGAATGCTTTTGTTGCAATACAACACCTAAACTTGCATCTCGGTAATCAGCCTGGCAAATGTCTTGCTCTAGTACAGGGGTCAGCAACCTTGGCTCCCTGATGTTTTGAGAACTAGATTTCCCATGTGGCTCAGTCAGCCTAATGGGTGACTGAGCATCATGGGAGATGTAGTTCCCAAAACATCAGGGAGCAAAGGTGTTGACCCCTGATCTAGGAGATCCAAGCAGGTATATGTTGGTTTTACCACTTAGACTACCACATTCTAGGTACAAACTACAGACTGTGCAATAATAATGTGTTCCTGTAAGAGCAGAGGCAGATTGTGTAGCTTTCCAGAACTAGATCCAGTGATCTTCCTCAGGTCTGTATCAAAAATGTTGGTTTGTGTTGCTTACCACGAAGGTCAAACTAGCTCATGACTTTCTTGAACTTTTCACAAGCACCTTCTGGCTGATCGTTTTTCTAGATAGTGGTTCCACACCCTGGTCGTCACTGCTTAACGGGCCAGATTTCCAAAATGCAGCACAGGTGATACAATTTGGTGCTCAGTGATTGCTGTAAACACCCCACTTAGGCCAGTGTCAAACGAGCACACTAGGTGTGCCCGTACTGGCTTGGCTTCCGGCGTCTGTCGCAGCGTTGCAATGCTGCAACAGGGCCGGCCACACACTGTTGCGTGTGCACAAACTGCGCACGCAACAGCGGCTGTGCGGCGGATGTCTAGAAAGCCTGTCCGTCAAAGAGCTAGGACGCGCGTTGACAGAGCTGCAAAGCGCAATCCTCCATAGGAGGATTGAGCCTTGCAGCGCTGAGCACACTAACTGCACTTAGTGAGGCGGCCAGACAGGCGTCGAGTGTAAGCTCGTCCACTCTCAGATGTTCCTTCCGCTCTGCAATGACACTTGTCTGACCCCAGCCTTAACTGGCAAGATGTTAAGAATTACCTTGAACTGCAGACTGAATCCTGCAATCGCTAAGCAGCAAATCCTATTGCCTATGCTTTAGATATCTGGCAAACCTGGCCTGTAGGGGGTACTTGGACAGGGTACTTACTGGTTTAATCAAAACTTGTTTCAGCAATTCTTCATAAATCCACTGGGACCTTTTACAAACGGTACTTGCTTCCACGCCTCGAAGCATTAACAAGGCAAAACAGTTAATTTGAAATTAACAATGGAAACGTTTTGTTTAGAAACATAATGTAGCAAAATGCCCATTTTAAGTCAGAAACTTGTGATCCAAAACCTATTTTCTATTTTTGTTAGGGCCAAAAACAGAAGTCCTGTGAGTGTAGATTGAATTTATGTAAAGGCATTGAGATTGTGGTGATATTGCAGTTGTCAGTAGATTTGTGATTTTACTATGGGTAAACGTAGTGGAAATCGATTGTTCTGTGCCTTTTTTTTTTTTTTTTTTTTTTTTTAGAAAGGACTGTTACTGAGCAAGAGAGGCAAACTTGCTTTTCTTTGGATCATACTCTGAAGGCAATAAATTTGCCAGGATACGAATGGAAATAGAATAGCTAAACAAAAGCATTTTACAACTTTTTTTCGTGTTTGCAAAAAAGAGGTTTCCTCTACAGTGGAATATTTATTTTTTTACAGTAATTGTCAATGCAGTGGTAAGTAGTACAGACCCAAAACTAAACATACTTTAGAAAAGGTGTCCATCCTTAGAGGACGTAAAAATTAACATGTGAATTTCTCAAATAGACATCATCCTGGGGTTGTGGAACTATTTTGGTAGCTTTTGAAGTTTAGAACTTTGCTAAAGGTGAAAAAGGGAATAATGGCACGTAAATCTGAATTTTTAACTTTTTTTTTAATGTTTTTGTCTTACGAGGGAGTAAATTCTGTGTTACAAATTGTGCCAAGGCATTTGTGTGGAAAGGTGAGACTTTGAAATGTGTCTGCTCCAGATTTGCACTGAACCATAATACAATTTCTAATTTGAAATGCTCACATTTAAACCATTTCTAATTGAGGCAAAACCTTATTCAAAAGATCAAGAATTCCTACTTGGAACAAGGTAAATTACGACAAACCCACACAAATTTAACAGTATTTTTTTTTAATCATGGGGATAAAACTTGGTTTTAGCAAGATGCGTATGTTGCAATCACTTTTTAACCATCCTGTATAGAAGTCACCATCAAAGTGTTACTTGAGTACATCTCATTGTTTTTTCAGCTTTGTGCAAAATAAGATACAGTCACCAGAGTTGTGTTAAAATTCCCCCTCCATTCTGCTGCCTTTTTTTAAAGGCTTTTTTTGTTAATTACTCAATCTTGGCTGCAATATTTTTCCCTGTGGGGTTTACAATGAATAAACATTTTCTTGCAGATAAATTGCTCCTGTTATTTATAACATGGTGTAATGTTTAAAGTGACAGTTAAAATGTAGGCGGCTAGTAGGGACACCCAAAACCTAACTTAACTCTGGGATGCACAGTTTAAGCAACGCAACTTTGCCTATAGGTGGTTGTTGGGAGATGTTAAAATGGTTAGATGTAAATTTTATCTATACTAGAATTCTAGGATGACATTTAAGTGCTAGATGGTGTAAATTTTTGTTT
This sequence comes from Leptobrachium leishanense, assembly GCA_009667805.1. NCBI lineage: Eukaryota > Metazoa > Chordata > Amphibia > Anura > Megophryidae > Leptobrachium > Leptobrachium leishanense. Next base: position 243,070,820 of record CM019064.1, on the reverse strand, counting down.
GCACAGTTCCTTACTACACAGGACTTTTCAACAATAAGGATTGGAGTCTCCTCCTTGTGATCCCAGAGCTGGCTTTGCAATAATTAAAAAATAAACTTTAATGTTTGAGTTGCAAAGGAGTTGAGAATTTCAGGGTGTCAGACCTAAAAATTTCACAGGGCAAGCTGTAAACTTTTTTGAGAGAGACTCTATTTCTAACATGCATAAAAAAAACAATTGGGTGTAGTGATGTGGTTATGGTACGCTTTACCTGCCCATTTTAGGTAGTTTCAGTTTAAAAATTGGAGGCAGCAACCAGCTATGATTTGAAATACTGAATCCAATTCTTTAAATTTTTACTCTAGTTTTTATGGAGCCCTGCCAGCATCATGATGAAAATGGTCAACACATGGGCACTGTGTAATGTCATGGACTAAGTCGAGCCCGAGCAACACACGCAGAGTCCCCTCCCTGAGCCCTCCTACCTAGGTCAGGTAGTAACATGAAGACGTCCACTGCCAACCAAGCCAGTTGATTTAGGGAGCTCGATTTAATTGAAACCTGGCTCTCTCAAACACCTGGCGGCCTCAAATTAACACACGCCCCTAGACCGAGTGACAAGGTGTCGTCGTGGGATTCTTACTCCCCACTGCTCCTTTTTGAGCGTGTTCCTCAGTGCCATGTTATTTCCACTTTTAAGGTCCATACTGTCCACATTTTAAACCCCTATCCCAGGGGTCCACAACTTTGCTCCCGGATTTGGGAACTACATCTCCCATGATGCTCAGTCACCCATTAGGCTGAGCCACATGGGAATTGTAGTTCCCAAAACATCGGAGCTAAGATTGCTGACCCCTGCCCTAGCCGCATGTATTGCTTTGATCTACTGACCCCCTGGCCGACCTCTTCTCTCCCGTGACCATATCTCTTCTTGATGTCCTGACATTCCATCCCTTAATCTTGGTGATTTTAAAATCCCTGTTGACTTGCTGCCTCGCGACTTCTCTCCATTATGTCCTAACTCCCCCACTTACAATTAGCAATACTCTGGATCTCTTCTCTCCCACCGGTGCCCAATTACACCTCTCATTCTCTAGTCATCATTTAATGACTTCTGAATTTGGCTCGTCCCATGTTCCTTCAGCTGAACTCAAACGTTATGACTTGCAGAAATCTTCACTCTTGCTCCACAGCAATTCTCCACTGACGTATCCATACCACTCTCATCTGTTATCTCTGCTGTCCTAATGAAGCCATCATCCCCTACAACTCTATGCTTTCCACCACCCTCGACAAGCTAGAACCATCAAAACCCTGGTCAATGAGGCAACAAAGCCTGCAACCCTGGCACAAATTGACCTGGTATCTCCAAAGATTTTCTTGAACTGCTGAACACTATTGGAGAAAGACCGGCTTTCACTCAGACGTTTAGTATAAATTTATGCTCTGGTCCTACAGTTCTGCCCTTTCTAGCCAAGAAGTCGTATTAAACAGCCCTCATGGGTTCTGGGGATGAGTGTATAGAACACCGGTTCAGCTCATTCTACACCCTTCTCTGTCCTGCTTTGGCTTTTCCTCACACTGACCTCAATGCAAAAGACCTAGCATGTTTTTTTCTTCCACAGCTAAGAACTGAAATCTCAATGCCGTTATTACCCATGCAGGAAGATGTTAAACGTGTCTATCCTCAATTCTTCACACTTCAGCTCGTTCCCATCTTCAATGAACAAGAGGTCTTCAGGTTATGATCCTCTCATCCCGCTACCTGCCCTCTCGACCCCAGTTCCCACGCATTTTACCAAAACACTTTCTATTGTACCATTCTTAACCCATGCCTTGTAATCTGTCCTTAACCTCTGGGGTCTTTCCTGCTCCCTTCAAATATGCAGTGATAGTCCAATCCAAAAAAAATGCAATCTCTGGACACTACATCCTTGCCTCTACACCATTTTCCTCCATACTGTGGAGTATCATGGCAGGGATATCAATGTGAAGCTGTGCAACCTCTACCCCCTTCACTTGGAGTTTAATGAGGTTCTGGTTTTGTCTTTGGAAGCTGGATCTGGTGGACTGACTTGTTTGCTGTCATGTCAGCCTCACTCTTTATCCAGGCTCAATCTGCCCCCACCCTGTAAGGGCAAGAATAGTCAAAAAGGAGGCCGTGACTGCTTCACCTTAAACCGTTCACAAGTGAAAAATCAACACAATTCTAGCATCTTTGACTCTATACACCACCACAATGCAGTTGGAATGAAACCAACACAATGTGCTTTAACTGCAGACTGTCAGCTTTAATTTGAGGGTATGTACATCCAACTCAGGTGAACGGTGTAGGACTTACAGCAGTTTGCAGATGTGCCTCCCACTTGTTAAGGGACCAAAGGTAATGGGACAGCAAAATAATCATAAATCAAACTTTCCCTTCTTAATACTTGGTTGCAAATCCTTTGCAGTCAATCACACAGCCTGAAGTCTGGAACGCATAGACCTCACCAGATGCTGGGTTTCATCCCTGGTGATGCTCTACCAGGCCTCTACTGCAATTGTCTTCAGTTCCTGCTTTTTCTTGGGGAATTTTCCCTTCAGTTTTGTCTTCAAGTGAAATGCATGCTCAATGGGATTCAGGTCAGGTGATTGACTTGGCCATTGCATAACAGTCCACTTCTGTCCCTTCAAAAACTCTTTGGTTGCTTTTGCACTATGCTTTGGGTCATTGTCCATCTGCACTGTGAAGCGCCGTCCAATGAGTTCTGCAACATTTGGCTGAATGTGAGCAGATAATATTGCCCGACACACTTCAGAATTCATCCTGCTGCTTTTGACAGCAGTCACATCATCAATAAATACAAGAGAACCAGTTCCATTGGCAGCCATACATGCCCACGCCATGACACTACCACCACCATGCTTCACTGATGAGGTGGTATGCTTAGGATCATGAGCAGTTCCTTTCCTTCTCCATACTCTACTCTTCCCATCACTCGAGACCAAGATCAACTTGTACCAATCTGTCCATAGGATCTTGTTCCAGAACTGTGAAGGCTTTGTTAGGTGTTGTTTAGCAAACTCTAATCTGGCCTTCCTGTTTTTGAGGCTCACCAATGGTTTACATCTTGTGGTGAACCCTCTATTCACTCTGGTGAAGTCTTCTCTTGATTGTTGACTGACACACATACACCTACCTCCTGGAGAGTGTTCTTTATCTGGCCAACTGTTGTGAAGGGTGTTTTCACCAGGGAAAGAATTCTTCGGTCATCCACCAGTTATTTTCCGTGGTCTCCCTGGTCTTTTGGTGTTGCTGAGCTCACCGGTGCGTTCCTTTTTCACAATGTTCCAAACAGTTGTTTTGGCCACGCCTAATGTTCTTGCTATCTCTCTGATGGGTTTGGTTTGTTTTGTTTCTTCAGCCTAATGATGGCTTGCTTCACTGATAGTGACAGCTCTTTGGATCTCATCTTGAGAGTTGACAGCAACAGATTCCAAATGCAGATAGCACACTTGAAATGAACTCTGGGCCTTTTATCTGCACATTGTAATTGGGGTAATGAGGGAATATCACACACCTGGCCATGGAACAGCTGAGAAGCCAATTGTCCCATTACTTTTGGTCCCTTAACAAGTGGGAGGCACATCTGCAAACTGCTGTAAGTCCTACACCGTTCACCTGAGTTGGATGTACATACCCTAAAATTAAAGCTGACAGTCTGCAGTTAAAGCACATTGTGTTTGTTTCATTCCAACTCCATTGTGGTGGTATATAGAGCCAAAGATGTTAGAATTGTGTCGATGTCACAATATTTCTGGACCTGACTATATTATCCCTGCATATAAATTATGGATGCCTGTGTATGATAGGAGCTGCATTGTATCTGATATAGCCCTCACTGCAACCTGCAAGCATCAGATACATTGCTGCTCCTACAGACATCCCAACCTGCAAAAAATGATACTAGATCAAGTGGTGATCATGCAAAGGTCTGAAGAGGCTGAGTGGCCTGTAAATAACTCACAAGTGTAGGATTGGCCGAGCCTCATAAAGGCTCCAAATTTGTGTGGGATTTATATTATGTGCATTGCAGTGTCACGTTTTGTGTTTTAACTTTTACATACACAGAAATATACCACAAAACATGGATTGTAATTTTTAGATATATGTTGATAATCCACAAGGGGGCGCAATCTGAATAAAGAAACTCCAGGATCAAACCTGTGCAGTTACTAAAGCCATGGAAATAAATGAAATTGTAGCACAAATATCTTTATTGTATTTAGTGTACAATAGCAGAAGTATAACTGGTATAAAATATCTAGTTTTGTATAATTTTGATACATTTTTATGATTATACAAAAGATTTTAACTCTGCACACTGGGAACTATTTGGTGTCATTATCCCAGGACATACTTGAAAACGAGAGAAATCTCAATGTATCCTTCCTGGTAAAATTCTTTGCAAATAAATAACTAAATTATCCTTCTGTAAGCAGAGAAAAGTGCAGCGGATTGCACTGCACCATAAAATCAGAGGTATAGAATTTTATAAGGTGTGTTTTTTTGTTTTTTGTTTTTTTTATGGATTTTGTTCAAGCAAAATCCCTAAATATCGTCTTTTGACAACTGGTAATTTCTTCCAAAAATGGCTGCAAGGGAGAATAATGGACAACCTCAGAATCGCTTAACACCTTCACTGCTGAGCCATTTCACGTGCGTGTGCGTGCGTGCCCGCCTAGCTCATGTTGACCATTTTGTGCTCGTCATGTTTAAACGCAATTTGAAGTCGTGTTTTATTGGACGACCCAGACAAATTATATATCCTTTTTTTACAGACGCCTAAGCAGATTCATAATATATCATTATTATATGTATACATCATGTCCTTTCAGAATGCTATAACAAAAAAACGCCACAATCCTTCTGGTCAGGCTACAGTTCCCCGCATGTCCAGTGCTCTCCTGGATGCCATTCCCTATTCTGTGGGAGTGCAAGGCTCCACACTCCTTTATGGACCCAGGATTGTGGACTCAATCTGATGGCAGTGGTTCGGTTGCTGTATGGGGGGCAGAGCCTCAATACCCCCTCCATTTAAACCCTCAGCGCACACTATACAGAAATTTCAGTGTAGCATTCTGTACCTACAGCTCTCTATATATTTTATATAGCGATTGACCCCCTGGGTTTGAAATTTGGCACTCGTTTACTGACTGCATCTCCTTGCCATCTCCCCTCAACCTCTGCTGTGTATTTGTCCACACCAGTGCTTTAGCCCTCTACCGTTTCCTATTCTCCAGAATCCGAGCTTTGCATAGTGAGGTTTACTACTCCTACACTCAGGGCCGGCGCCGCCGCTAGGCGCCCGCCTAGGGCGCAGTCAAGACCAAAGGTGTGATGGGTCTCTCCGCCGGCCGCTGTCACTCTGATCTATCACGCTGCGCGCTTGCTCTGGGCGCAGCGTGATCATGGAAGACAGCTCGCGGTGGCTGTCCAATAGAGAGTGAGGGAAGCGGGGATAACCCCACCACCACAGCATGGACAGCCACCGCGAGCTGTCTTCCATGATCACGCTGCGCCCAGAGCAAGCGCACAGCGGCGTGCAGTGGGGCGGTGGCCCCGGGCATCCAGTTCAAGGGGGCATCCAAGCGCTCCCCCTGAGAAGATCCTGCAGGCAGCCATGTGCTTTTCCCTCCTATGTGCGGCCGCCTGCATGAATATCTGCCGCTCGTCTGGGGTTCTATACAACAGCCAGTCGCGGCTGGCTGGTGTATAGAACCCCTGGCGAGCAGCAAATATTCATGCAGGCGGCCGCACATAGGAGGGAAAAGCACGCGGCCGCCGGCAGGATCTTCTCAGGGGAGCAGACAGGAGGTGTGAGCTGGGGGCAAATATAACCATGTGTGAACTGGTCTGGGGCAATATATTCATGTGTGAGCTAGTCTGGGGGCAAATATACCCATGTGAGAGCTGGGGGCAATATATTATATCCATCTTTTTTTTGGGGGGGGGGGTTGCAAGTAGCTGGTCTTGCCTAGGGCGCAAAATAGTCTAGCACCGTCCTGCCTACACTACCATGTAAGCTTCCTTTTCAAGGGTCTGGATACATATATCAATATGACATTTCAATGTTTTCTTTTTAATTTGAAATATTGACCATGTGTGTTGTGCCTGCGTTGTCATTATGGGGTCCTGAGTATAAAGGATTTTAGCAAAAGGCTGTTTATGTGACATCACATAATGATATCTGATTATATTTTGAGAGATTAGTTGTGTTTTTATGTGAACCAAGGTCTACGCGGTCCTACAAGATCTAGGTCTACAAGATCACGTACGACACAGATCGTACCTGGTCAAGAATGTTAGTTTATTGTCACAGCACACATTTATGCCCCAGGTGTTACAACAGAAATCACAACCTGATGGACATAATTAGATTAGTGACACCTAATTGAATTAACTCTGGCCACCAATACGCCTTGCACAACATTCCAACAAAACAGAACAATAAGTTTCTACACAATAACCCTGCAATCAGAAGGTAAATATAAATAAAGACGATGTATGGCAAACATGTGTTTGAGCAGTTAAGACAATGACCATTCAAACCTTTCCCAGATCTAAAACACGTTACATACAGGGCGAGGGTTGGAAAGGGCTACAGTAACACAGTAATAATTTTAACATAATAACACTAAAATCTAAACACAGACAATAACGATATATGTGAATGTGTATAATTATGTTAATAACACATATGCCCTGCCCTTATAGGCACAGGTGAGTTGGACATAGGAGAGGGTTGGAAGATAAAATGACGTGTCAGACTTCCCAGAACCCATAGACTCACATCCCCTAAACATAACGCTCTGTGCTTCGACCGTGGAGAAGCAAGTCAAAATCCCATTCAGCACATCCTTCCAAAACAATTGTGGAGAAGTCTCGACTTTCCAAGAAGCGGGTTCATCCTAGGTCACTGATCTACAATCAACTCAATCCCACTCAGAAGACGCCACCAGCAAGTGTCCTTGGGCAAGACATTTACATTTTCAAATAATATGAGCAAATATAACAATTTATTTGCCCTCCTATGATTGATATGAGCCTGGAATATTTGCTTAGGAACAGAGGGGTTGCAGTCAAGTTTGTTTTTACTGTGTCTGGCACATTTAATGATTTCTGAACATGGGGTGGATTTTTTTGTTACCTTTTTGTTGTGTGTTTTAATTGATTTAATGGTGATAATTTTAATGGCAATAAATAAAGGTGATATTTTATTGTAAGGTCACTCCTACTGGGCCATTTCTTGTATATGGCCAAGTTTATAATTGTCTGATAGCAGGTTAACCCCGTATAGGTGTAGTAGAGTGATTAAAGCAACAATTTTTACTTGGGAGTTGCAATAACTTCCTAACCCTGTTAATCCTTTGTGGATTGTTTGTTTCTGTCAGCTAGCAGCAAGGTTTTATTCTTATACAGGACAACCAGGCCCAGAGTGGAGGGGGGCAGCACCCCACCTATTATACTATCTTTAAGAGATCTGATATATTTGAGGCATGCAGGTGTATAGTAGAGCTGCGAAGCAATAACAAACCAAGCTATGAGTCTCAAAACTATAATAAATATTACTAGAAAACGCTTGGTGTAAATAAGATACTTTGTTTTTGTTCTAAATTACATTTTTATTGCCACATTATAGGTCCTACAGGTCTTAATTTCATGTTTATGCATGGGTTGAGTTTTTTTTGAGATTGGTGTGGGGGCTGCACAAAGCCTGTATATGTCGTTGTTAAGTAAAGCAACAAAAAAGGGGTTTATCCACTAAATGTCAGTGTTTGCCACCGTTGGAAATACTGGGTCAAATCATGATCATCAGTATTTCAGTGCTGAGAAATGCTGACACTTCTCATGTGTAATCCAAACAGCAAAACTTTATATTAAAGCTTCTGCCTTTTCTGTGTAATACCAGCAATTTGATCGGGTCTTTGCAAACACCGGATCTTCGTGGATAACCTACAAACTCTTGGAGTGCTGAAAGCAAAGGAAAAGAAAGCACAAGCACATACACACTGCCTTTTGACACTGCTTCGCAGAGGAATTCTGTTGCTAGTTTGGAGTGTATCTCTCAGGGACCTGTTGTTGGATGACAAGAGTACATACCTAAAATTATTTTGTTCGAACCTATGTTTATGTATCTTTGAGTTTACCACCCTTCCTTCCTCACAAGCGTGAGAAAATGAACTTCCTTCCCGAATGCCTAAAATTATTTATCAGGGATTCATGTCTAACTTTTATTTTGTTCTATTCAATGTAACATCACTGCTGGGGGAAAATACCAATCAAGCAACTGCAATACAAGTTCGTAGAGAGGGACTATACAAAGATACAACATTGGTTTTTCACGGTGTTTAATTGCTTTATAATTATTGTAAAACATCATAAATTGAGTGTAATATATAAACCAACACATGCATCTATGAGATGACATTAAACATAGAACCAGTTGCTAGCAGTTGTTTGAGTTCCCTTTTTCACCCTTAAACAATTGGTCAGATGCTGCTGACAGCCGCTGCCCTGTTATTTTATTTACATTTCATTTTTGGGTGATTTTACCTCCCTTTTTGTCCATTGACTCATGCTGCTCCTTCTCTTCGGGTCAGAGACCCCCGAATGTCCCTGAAGCTCTTGTATTATTATAATAATAATAATATTTATAATGCGCCAGCATATTCCACAGTGCTGTACAATGGGCACAGTATAGACAGGGTTACAATACATTGAACAACATTTGACAGACCAGTACAGGAAGAGACGAGGGCCCTATTCCCGTAGGAACTCACAATCAAGAAGGGTTGGGGTTGGAAACAGGAGGAGAGGACTGCAAGGTGAGAATGATGGACTGGTTGCGTCAGTGACTTGGGTGGTAGGCTTCCCTAAACAGGAATCTCTTTAGGGGAAAGTCTGACTGTACGGGGGAGAGCGTTCCAGAGGATGGGGGCTGCACGTGAGAAATCCTGCAAAAAGTAAAGCCTAGGGTTGGGTATCTATAGTACCCAAAAACAGATATTCATCAAAAAAAAATCTTTATACTCAGCTGCTGCTATGAAAGGCAAATCCCTCTTGCACATCCAACCAGGAGGGTGATAAATCTTGACAAAGTAATGAAGCAAATACCTCCAGCGCTGCTACAATGGTGCACTTGTGCTATCACATTTATTGAAAAAAAGAAAATGTGTTCCTTCATTTTCTTTTTTCAATAAATGTGGTAGCACAAGTGCACCATTGTAGCAGCGCTGGAGGTATTTGCTTCATTACTTTGAGAAATCCTGCAGCATGGGCGTCCGAAGGATAGGGCAACAGGGCTGCCTGTGTGCTCTGCCCAGACAGCTGTGTGTGCAGCTACTGGGTGCACTGCAGCTACTGAGTGTTTGTTACTCATAGCAGGCTGCACAGACGTTCTGGTCAGTGTGGGGGTGGTCTGTGTGGATCTTGTGATGTCACCTCCTCACTCCGCCTCCAATCCACCATGTGCTCCTACTCACTTTAGACGCTGGGAGAGGCTTCCTAGGCTGAGATGCAGGGGCTGCTGCTGTAAAATGCTGCTGTAAAATGCTGGACACAGCAAAAAAAGGTGATTGTCAAATCTTTATTAAGCTTTATGCCCCCTGGTCTGAGGTCTAGTTTGTCTGCCTGGGGAGGAGGAACACCATGACTAATAGTAATCTGGTGGGGATGAGTTTACAATCTAAGAGGAAAGGGGACCCTGTCCAAGAGCTTACAATCTAAGAGGAGAGGGGACCCTGTCCAAGAGCTTACAATCTAAGCAGAGAGGGGGATACAGATTGTATATCTGTATACAGAGCCGGCTCTGTCACTGTGTATACAGAGACGGAGGGAAGGGGTGTATATATAATATATATATATATATATGTGTGTAGGAGGGGGGGCTGGTGTGTGTGCGTGTATGTTTGTGGGGGGGCCTGGTGTGTGTGCCAGTATGTGTGGGAGGGTCATGGTTTGTGTATACAGAGATGGCGTAGAAAATGCAACACTCAGATCAGACACTTCCACCTTTAATCTTCTATTAGACTTGCATCATGTTTCGCAGCCTCCGTAATACTACGCTTTATTTTATGACTGTCCAGTGTCCCCTTCATGACATTGTCAAAAGGGCAGAATATGGATGCCATTTAAATTCCCCCCCCCCCCGGAAAAATTTCTGCGGACGCCCATGTCCTGCAGTCTATCATGGGAAGAGGTGATGCGGGGAGAAGCTAGGTGCAGTTCACTGTTTGACCTTAGGGAGTGGGCTGGAGTGTATTTGGTGATTAGTGAGGACAGGTAGTGGGGGGGGGGGAGTTAGTGAGAGCTTTGTAGGTCAGGGTAAGGATCTTGAATTTAATTCTGCAGTGGATGGGGAGCCAGTTAAGGTGTTACGTTCCATGCTGGCAACCTTGTCTCCCTGCCCTCTGTATTTGTATATTGTGTTTTTTCCCTTGTGTTTCTGTTGCTGCCAATTCCTGGGTGTTCTGTGTGCTGCTCACCTGTTGATCCTTGCCTTGATTCCCCTGCCTATATGGTACATTGCTATGGTACATTGCTGGGTCATTTTACTTTGCCTGGACTCCTTGCTAGTTGTGTCCTGAGAGCTCATTGCTGCGTTCCTGTTATCCTCCGTTTGTATATCCTTGTTCAGTTTTTGCCTCTGTTATTCTGTTCAAGTTTATGTCAGTTCCTTCTGTGTATTTAGTTCTATTTCTGTATTTTGGTTTGCTGTTTATGTTCTATTCTGATTCCCCGGTTACCGATTTTTGGCTTGGCTGACTTCCCTTCTGGTTCCTATTCCTATATCCTGTATGACATACTCTCTCTGGTTATGACCTTTGGCTTTCCTCTATATGACTACTCTATAGTATATTCCTTGTCTGTACCGTTTCCAAGAAACCCTGTCATCTGCATACAACAAAAGACTCTATACGGCTTCAAGGTAATACTTTCCTTTAGATTAGATCCGGCTATCCTAAAGACCGGCCTTTCAGTGCAGGGAATCTTTGGTATTGCCGTACAGAGGTCTTTAGTTAACCCTGTGTTGCTTTCACCTGTCCTTGAAGTTTACAGTGCATCTCTGCACATAGGGGCTTCTCTCAGGAACCAGGGCCTCACCTTGGCGCGTGCCTGGTGGTACCGCCACCGTAACATAAGGGACTTGCAGAGAGGAGCGACAGAGACAGCGGCGGGTGAGGTGGATGAGCCTGGCGGAGGCGTTCAGAATGGATTGTAGGGGACGAGGCGGGAGAGAGGGAGACCAGATAAGAGATTATTCCAATAGTCAAATCGGGAGATTACAAGGGAGTGGATGAGTTGTGTTTTGGTGTCAGCGGTAAGAAAGGACGAATTCTGGAAATATTGTGTAGTTGGTAGTGGCAGGAGGAGGAAAGAGACTGGATGTGGGGGATGAAGGAAAGAGCAGAGTCAAGTGTAACTCCGAGACAGCGAACCTGGTTTGATGGGAAATAGTGATACCCTCCACCATGATAGAAAAGTCAGAAGATGGGGAGGCATTAGAAGGAGGAATTAGTAGGAGCTCAGTCTTGGACATGTTAATCTTCAGGTGGTGAGGGGCCATCTAGGAGGAGATGCCAGATAAATAGTCGCTGACTTTGGAAAGGAGAGGAGGAGAGAGATCAGGGGTAGAAAGGTAGATCTGAGTGTCATCAGCATAGCGGTGGTAATTGAAGCCAAAGCTGTTAATGATTTTTCCCAGGGAGGAGGTGTAGATAGAAAAGAGCAGAGGACCTATTACAGAGCCTTGAGGAACACCAACAGATAAAGGCAATGATGAGGAGTTACCAGCAAAGGACACAGAAGGACCTGTTTGATAGATAGGAGTCGACCCAAGCGAGTGCAGTGTCACAGCGATCAAGAGAGCTGAGAGTTTGTACAATAAGGGGGTGGTTGACCGTGTCAAAAGCAGCCGAGAGGTCAAGCAGGATGAGAATAGAATAGTGGCCGTGGTTTTTAGCAGGAGGTCGTTGGTGACTTTGAGAGCAGTTTCAGTTGAGTGTAGGGGATGGAAGCCTGATTGGAGGGAATTAGAGGACAGGAAGAGGGAGGGACGGTTGAAAACTAGTTTTTCCAATAGCTTAGATGTGAAGGGAAGCAGGGATACAGGGCAGTAGTTAGATGGAGAGTTGGGCTCGAGGGAGGGTTTCTTTAGTATAGGAGTAACTTGCGCGTGTTTGAAGGCAGATGGGAAGGAGCTGGTGGAGAGAGATAGGTCGAAGATGTGTGTGAGAGCAGGGATGAGGGAGGAGGAGAGTGAAGGTATTAGATGTGAGGGAATGGGGTGAAATGGGCACGTGGTGAGATGTGAGGACAGTAAGGAATTGACTTACTCAGTGACTGGGAGGAAGCAGGAGAGGGTAGCAGAGGGGGTCTCTGGGAGTGGAGGTGGCAGATTACTATCTTGTGTTGGGATGTTGCTTCTGATAGTTTTATTGAGGAAGAAATCTGCCAGGTCCTGAGTGCTGAAGACAGTTGAGGGGGGAGGTGCGGGTGGGTAGAGGAGGGTGTTGAAGGTGGACCAGAGTCGTTTAGGGTTGGAGGACAGAGTAGATATAAGAGATGAGAAGAAGGATTGTTTGGCCAAGTGAAGGGCAGAGGTGTCTGACCACAGAATAAACTTGAAGTGAACAAAATCAGCTTCAGAGCGGGATTTCCTCCAGGCACGCTCTGCAGTGCAGGAGCATCTTTGCAGGTAGCGAGTCTGGAGGGTGTGCCAGGGCTGAAGCTGGCAGCGTGGGGCCTTAGAGTCGAGGAGGAGCAAGCACATCTGGAGCAGAGATAAGTGTAGTGGTTAGTAGCAGTGTCAGGGCAGGTAATGGTTGAGGTGTGCGGGAGATGTAGTAGATTGGAAAATTGATGGATCCACAGCGTGTAGATTTCTGTGAGTGCGTGTGTGGGGGTGGGGGAGCAGGGTGTTTAGGAAGTCCAGATAGGTTGAAAGAGAAGGTGATGGTCAGAGATGGGGAAAGGGTGACAGGTGAACTCAAACTGAGCAGAGGTTGGAAAAAAACAAGGTCAATAGAGTGACCTTCATGGTGGGTAGGGACGACGTGAGTGAAAGAAGTTTGGAGGCAGCAGGGGCAGAAGGATCAATGGGAATGTTGAAGTCCAAGAATTAGGCATGGAAGATTAGAGGACATGAAGTGAGAAAGCCAGGTAGCAAAGTGGTCAAAGAACTGGGAGGTTGGTCCCGGTGGGCGTTAGATGACTGCCACCCTGAGAGCCAGGGGAGAGAACAGGCGGATGCAGTGCGCTTCAAAGGAGAAGGAGAGATATGTGGATGGAGGGAGATAATGGTAGGTACAAGTGGGAGAGAGCAGGATTCCAACCCCGCCACCATTTCTCTCACCCAGTCTGGGGGTATGGCTCAAGTGTAGACCGCCATGTGAGAGAGCAGCAACAGAGGCCGTGTCAGAGGTAGTTAGCCAGGTTTCAGTGAGAGCTAGGAGGTTGAAGGAGTTGGAAAGGAAGAGGTCGAGTGGGGCGTGGCTTGGCGCTGAATGAAGATGGCCGCGTAACTCTATCGCTCCCGACCTAGCCGCCACTAACCAGCTATATTCGCTGACTTCTTGGACCATGGGGAAAAGGAGAACGGAGGACCCCTCTCTCCCGGACACCCCGAGACCACCCATTTCGGGGACCCTGGACCACTTTTTACGCACCTCCCGCGATCGACCAGTAGCGCCGGAGATGGCGGCCCCACCGTCCCTAGCTGACTCAGAAGAATCATGGCTGGACGGAGACGCCAGGACCCGCCGGATAGAAGATATGGTGGCGGCCTTCCCGACGAGAGATGATATCCAACGCTTAATTGGAGCGGTCAGAGAAGATCTCCGCAAAGATATAACCGAGGTACGTGCGGACATGGCGGCCATGTCAGACCGCGTGGCGCAGTTAGAGGAGGCCGCAAACGAGACCAGCCGCTCCAGTTACCAATACTCCTGTCACCACTCATGCCGGAGCCTCGGACCATCTATACGCAGTGGCGCGCAAAATCGATGACCTCGAAAATCGATCCAGAAGACAAAATGTGCGTGTCAGGGGAGTGATGGACTCTGTCCAAGACCTCCGTAGCTTTCTAGTTCGCTTATTTAACCACATTCTACATGGCCCGCGAATCACTTTACAACACGTGGACAGAGCACATAGAGATCGCGGACGCTTTAATAAGAGACCCAATGACCCTCCGAGAGACGTACTATGTCATCTAACTGACTTTGCCCTCAAAGAAGAACTTTTATTAGCAGCACGTTCCTCCCGCATTTGGTTATTTGAGGGTTCGGATATTTCATTGTACCAGGATTTGTCCCGATTCACCCTGCAGATTAGGCGCGCTCTTAAACCCCTAACGACGGCCTTAAGAGACGCACAACTCCCGTACCGCTGGGGTTTCCCGATGGCGCTCACTGTTTCGATCCAGAACAGACCAGTCACACTGAGGGGCTTCAATGATCTCCCTGACTTCTTAGATGCGGTTGGCCTCCCCGCCCTTCAGATAGAGAACTGGGAACCCATGCTGCTACAATCATGGGGCTTCCCGGAAGGGGACCCCCTCCCGCTTCCGCAGAGACAAGGGGGCCGAAGACGTACCAGGCTGGAGATGGAACGTGAGGCAGCACCCGAAGACGGACTGCCCAGTTAAGCGTTCTACTCTGAGAAATCTTCCCCAGATCAGACTATACCATCGATGACTGCTTTTTCCTCCTACAGACCTCCTGATATGTAATATGATCACAAACTCCCTTGGAAACATACTGGCCTCGGATGGCCCCACACGACCCTATGCCTCTGATGGCGGTCTATATGATGCGTGTCCTAACGCTTACTGATATACCTCTAATACCATGATACCACGAGAGACAAATTATTATACTGTAGAATACGGGAAAAGGAAACCTTTTTTTTTTTTTTTTCTGGCTGCTTGTTTGTCTTTCTCCTCCCTCCACTAAAGACTGCTTTAGCAAAAAGATACCCCAGCACCCCACACACTTCACACACTGGACTCTTTATACCCTATGCCTACGGTTCTACTCTCCCCAAGATAAGACCCTCACTCTCTATATGGGATTGATGCATGCATAGGACTTTGACCTTCCACGGAACAACATACATCACAAGGATACCGGCACCCAGATCACCACAGACACCACCGACATGACTACGACAACTCTCTGTGCCGCTTCTGACACTGCTCATTCACACCTCTATATACCGTTTATCCCACAACGGGCAGAGTTATTAACTAAAAGTCCTACGCGCTAATTTGAGGACGTAGGAGTCGGAGAACACTGTTCTTGCACTACATTGGGAATTGCTCGGGATCACTCACACCACTCGAACTTGTTACCAGCTGCAACCATCCCTTGGAACCTATACGCGACTCAACGAGGAATTCACTGAGGAACAGACAATACTAGACCAATGGTTCTGGAAAAGTACAAAGATGACACATAGATTACGGGTGGAGAGAGAGAGTTCATGGACACCCAGACTAAAGGAATGGACATCACAAATGACACAAGACAGGTGATATGGAATGGGGGGCAGGGACACCGGAAGGGATGGAAAGGGGGGGTGAGGGAGAGGGAGGGAGGGGAGAGACGGGGGGGGAGGGAGGGATGGAAGGGTGAGAGGGGAGAGGACGCGATTGGGGAGGGGGGAGGGGGGAGGAGGAAGGGGGAGAGGGGGAAAGGGGGGATCAGGGGGGGAGGGGAAGGAGAAGGGGTAATGAGGAGAAGAGAGGGGGGGGGGAGGGGAAGGGAGGGGAAAAAAAAGAAAGGGGAAGGAGGAACAGGACAAAGAGAAAAAATAGAAAAAGGGGAAAGTGGGAGAACGGGGCAAGAAAAAGGAGGGAAGTTCGCAAAGATTGCACAAACACAGGGACGATGCCATGCGGCCCACGATATGCGATGACCTTCCGTTTCATACACCTGCTGACCTACACGCACTTACCGGCGGAGACCTTGGACTTCCACACGGGATGGTCCCGGACCGGCGATAATCAGATAGAATATCTGTGACCTAGGTTGACATTTTTATCACTGTGAGGGGGTGATATTACTGGGGGGGGGGTGAAGCTGAAGGGAAGGGGGGTTGTTGTTTTTTTTTTGTTTTTTTTTGTATCTCTCTTCATTTGGTATCTGTATCCGCGGACTGCGCATTACGGGGGAAACTGTATTTTCGCATTCACTAGTCTCCTGACTGGGATGGACACTTGTTGATTTCCTTATGCAAAATGTATTACATGCTCTATCATTCATGACCTTCTCCTTAACAAATCAAACCTGTTTTATTACCGTTCATATTTCTTCATGGTTCATTGTGTTATATTATACCGCAGGCGTGCGGCAATGGTTGGGAACCCCTACTGGTGTACATCTCCTTATCGACCGACTACTCCTAGCCTGCTGTTTTTCACCCCCCAGAGATTTTGACGTCACTGTTGGTGCGGGCGGCAGAGGTATACCCTCTCCTCCCTCTGACGTTTTTTGTCTCGTATCCTTGCTTCCACTATACCACCCTACAATCTTTCCTTCACTTCACTCTTCTTTTCTGGTTAATTGATCTCTCACTTACCTATAGCGCTATACTTACTTCTTCCCCCCCTGTACCAGGGGAGGGGGGGAGAACTTCTCTCTTTTCCTCACCTCTCCTGCTTTCCTTTTCCCTCCTACCCCTTCCCACCCCCTTCGCCGCTCTCATCTCTCTTCCCCACCCACCCCCAGGAGGGGCGGTCTGCAGGGAGACTTGAGGATGTTCTCCACTAAACAACTCCGCATGGTTTCTTATAACGCACGAGGCCTTAACGTCCCTGAAAAACGCTCTAGACTACTCAGGGAACTATATGCTCACCGTACATCTATTGCATTTCTCCAAGAAACACATTTCAGGGCTAATGACTGTCCTACCCTCCGTGACAGACACTTCCCCAATGGCTACTTCAGCAACTATACCGAATCGAAATCCAAGGGTGTGGCGATTCTATTGGCGCACGACATCCCCTTCACCCAAACGGGATTACTCACTGACCCACAGGGTCGCTACATATTTCTTAAAGGCTCTATAGCAGGTACGACCTACACTTTTGCTTCCGTATATATCTCTAACACGCGCCAACACAAATGCCTTGCATCTATCCTGCTTCAACTCAACGCTTTTCAAGAGGGCATCCTGATACTCGCTGGAGACTTTAACGTGTCCCTGGACCCTCGGATAGACACATCGGCTGGCTCTTCCTCGGTTCCCCTCAACATTGTTAGACATATCAAGAGATCTCTTCACACTCACCGCTTAGTGGATGTCTGGCGTGCTTATCATGCCACCGAAAGAGACTACACGTTTTATTCCGGGGTGCATCAGTCGTACTCTAGAATCGACCTCTTTCTTCTTTCCCAACATCACTTAGACCTGGTAACTAATACACATATTGCTACACAAACCTGGTCGGATCATGCCCCAATGTTCATGGACTTGACATCCCCTCTTTACCGGTCGCGAGAACGTACCTGGCGCCTCAACACGTCGCTGCTGACGGACCCACTCCTTCGTGCTGAAATTGGTGAAGCACTCAAACAATACTTTGAAACCAATACAACACAGGACGTATCCCCTAGCACGATCTGGGAGGCCCACAAAGCTACGATCAGGGGCATATTCATTGCGAAAGCAACGACCAAGAAACGAGAGAGGAGGGCCGAACTCACCTCTCTGCTAGAAGAGATTGGAACTTTCGAAACATCTCATAAAACTGATCAATCAGCAGAAACTTACCAAAAACTTTTGGATAGCAGGAAACGCCTTAACGATCTTTTACAGGCCGACATTCGATTCCTGGCGGTTAAATCCCGGGCTTTTTTCGCTTTACAAGAGAACAAGCCTGGTAGGTTATTGGCAAAACTTTTACGAAAACGTCAAGAAAAATCTTACATACCACATATCAAACTACGAGACAATACCTTGACCACTAGACCTGATGAGATTCTACAGGAATTCGTGCGCTATTATTCTGACCTCTACAACAGCGGGGACGAGACCCGACCCCCAGACTTACTACCACGCCTAGCTGAATACCTGAGGAATAACATAACTCGCCGCCTGTCGGAAACTCAGGCGTCATCCTTAGATGATCCCATCCTCCCAGAGGAACTTGCGATGGCCCTTAAACACTCTAAAAATAACAAATGCCCTGGACCGGATGGTTTTCCAGTGGAGTACTACAAGACCTTTCCACAAATCCTCACAACACCGTTACTTTCACTAATTAACTCCTTACGAGACGGCTCTAAGCTCTCACCTAACGCATTATCGGCCAACATAGCGGTCATTCCCAAACCTGACAAAGATCTTACGGAATGTAAACACTATCGACCCATATCGCTATTGAACTGCGACATTAAGATCCTGGCTAGGATTCTCTCAGATAGACTCAAACCTCTCCTACCAACCTTAATAGGAGCAGACCAAGTAGGGTTTATTCCCGGAAGAGAAGCGAGAGATGCTACAATCAGAGTACTAAATGCCGTTACGTTATCCTCGGCAGCCAGACAGAGCCTTCTCCTTCTATCTACTGACGCTGAGAAGGCCTTCGACAGGGTCAGCTGGCCTTTTCTCTTTCAAACCCTGGAGTCTTTCGGACTCCCTTCGCACTTTTTGACATGGATACGCTCTTTATACAACGCACCTTCGGCACGAGTAAGGATTAACGGAGCTCTGTCGCCCTCTTTCCCCATTTCTAACGGGACCAGGCAAGGTTGCCCCATGTCCCCTCTCCTTTTTGCCCTGTTTCTAGAGCCTTTTTTGGAGACAATCCGTCGAGATGACAAAATTCATGGCATTCCGGGAGCCAGACGAACGCACAAGGTGTCAGCCTACGCGGACGACTTACTATTCTTTCTCCCGAATTTGAAAAGCTCCATGCCTCACCTCTTAGACCACATCAGGATCTTCGGAGAACTATCCGGGTATAAAATAAATAACGATAAATCTAACATACTGGGCATTCATATGTCCCCACCAGATGTCTCCTACGCTCGGACCAACTTTCCTTTTCAGTGGTGCCCATCCCGACTTAAATACCTGGGCATCTGGATCACAAACACCCCGAACTCTATGTATGAAAATAATTTTGGGAGGCTACTGCGGGACTTCCGCTCGGATTTGTCTTCCTGGACTCATCTCCCCCTCTCATGGCTAGGTAGAATAAGCGTGCTTAAAATGAACGTGATGCCTCGTCTCCTCTACGTGATGCAATCTCTGCCCTCATCCTTGCCTCGATCGTTTTTCAGAGAACTCGACACTATCTTCCTCTCCTTTATATGGCCTAAGGGTCGCCCGAGGGTCAAGATTCATCTGCTACGTCGCCCACGGCTGGAGGGCGGATTAGCACTGCCTGACACGAAACTATACTTTTATGCAGCGCAACTGACACGAGTTCTAGACTGGATGCTGCAGGGATCAGATAAACTCTGGCTGGATCTCGAGGAACGACAGGCAGGCAAACCCCTGTGGACTGCACCATGGTTACCGGCGCGTCTGTTGAGACCAGAACTACCTGCATCTGGCCTGTACAGAGACACCATTTTGATATGGTGGAGGATTAGGGGACCGTTTGACCTCTCACCCTCCTTATCACCCCTTTTGCCTCTCCAACATAACCCTGAATTCAACCCGGGACTGAGACCAAGCCTACACCACCGATTTACGGAAGGACCTCGACTGTTCTTGTTCCAGGTACTCCAGGATGACGCGGTTCAGTTGCCTGAACCCACTGATGTCGATAACCACTTATCCTTTGGTGACGATTTTGATCTCTACCGGCTGCGACACTTTGTAAACTCTCTCCCGAGAGGCTTTCGCCCTCTGCGACGACTCACGCCCTTTGAAGACTTCTGTAGACTTGCGCTACCACTCTCTAGAAGCATCTCTACTATATATGCCCTGTTACAGAAACATGATACATCTCTACCACCATTTTGCGGTCGTTGGGAGACACTACTGGAGCTCGACTTTACACCAGAGGTATGGTCCAAGACAATATACCTCACACTGTATGGCTCCCAGGCTTTTAAAATGATCGAAACTTCCTACAAATTACTCACATTCTGGTATTACACACCCTCCCAAACTGTGCACTTCGCACTATCCTGCGACTCGATCTGCTGGCGATGCGGGACACAGACCGGCACATACCTACACATCTGGTGGTCATGTGAGAAGATTGCACCATTTTGGAGCATGGTGGCGGAGGTAGTGACGGAGGTAACAGGTCTGGACTTACCATTCACACCGGCAGTGTATCTTCTTTTGCACTTACCGGGAGCACAACGAGAACTACGCAACTCAGTGATCCTCCACCTTATTCTGGCTGCCAGAGGCCTAATACCGGCCCACTGGCGATCCCTGGAGATCCCTTCACTCAGGGAATGGGCGGAAACAATTGAAGCTATGAGAGCTGTGGAATACCTGACGGTTCAACAAACTGAAGGACAAAACCCTGCCCATGTCCAGAAGTGGTTCTATTGGGACAGATTTCGTGCGTCATCCGCATTTCACCGGAAGTTAGAAAATAATCATAATGCGGTGTGACTGTGCTGGAATCATGCCACGGGGAACGACCATTGAAAGTACCAGAGGTTCTCGCCACCGCCGACACCAGAACCCCTACACTCATAACAGATAACAAGCCGGGAGGTAGAACTCCTGGTCTCACATTCTCGGTCAAGGGGACATCGCCGCCCTCGCTTGCGGACCGCCCCTCCCCCGCCTCTCTTCCTCTCTTTTCTTTCTCTCTCTCTCTCTCTCTTTCTTTCTCTTCCCTCATTCCCCTCTTCCCCCTCTCTCTTGTCTTCTTTCCCTTCTCTTTATATTTCTCTCCACCCCTACCATGCTAAATTCACTCTACTCTTTGTATCAAACGTTTACCTCCGACCCACCACCTGCCAAATTCCCTAAATAACGGGATTGCTTCTAGTCGTAGCGATGAGGAGATGCATACCGATTACCTTATTTCTATAATGTTGTTTTGACCCTATAACCTGATACTTATTTGTCATTTAGACCTTACTGTCTAAACATTCAACCCAAACTGTTCTAACTCCTGTTGAATGTACTCATGCTTGCTCGGTACTTATCTGTACAATATATGTTTCTCACTTCAATAAAAGCTTTTGAATACAAAAAAAAAAGGAAAGGAAGAGGTCGTGGATAGCTGTGAGTTTATTGCACACAGAGTGAGCATTCCAGAAGGCGCAGGAGAAAGAGGACAGGCGCTGAGGGCTTATGGGAATGAGGTTGCTGGGAGTTGTTTTATGTCCAATGGAGATGGGAGGGGGAAGTAATAGATGTGTTGTGGGGCCAGGTTTAGGATAGATGTCACCTGCATAAAGTAATAGCAGGAGAGTGAGAAAGAGAAGGTGGGAATGGGATTTGTGTGAGTGGGAGTGATTGGAAACACGAAAATTAGATGGAGACCAGTTTCGGATGAAACGAAGGAGCTCATGTGAGAAGAGAGAAGGGAGGGAGAGATGCAGATAGTGGAGGTGGTCGGTGGTAGAGGGGCAGGGGTTCCATTTTAGGAGAAAGGCAGAAGTAAAGAGTAAAAGGGTGAGAGCAGCATAATGTAGCAGTGTGTTTACCAGATCTAAAATGTGGACATAGAAACATAGAAACATAGAAAGATGACGGCAGATAAGAACCTTTCGGCCCATCTAGTCTGCCCAATTACATGGATACTTTACTTGGATTTATCTTTTGTTTAGGATAGCCTTATGCCTATCCCATGCTTGCTTAAATTCAATATTGGACATTGCAGTTCCTCAACTCCAGCAAAGTAACTCCAATCTGTCACTTAGCTGATGGTCACTAGAGGCTGCCCTCGGTGTTATATGGAGGTGACTCAGTCAGGGGAATTAAAGGGATACTCTAGGCAACATGACCACCTAAGCTTTTTTTAGGTGGTCATGATGCCCTGAGTATGCCCTTGTCTGTCCCCCCTCCCTCCGCTCAGCCGATCGGCTGAAAAAGCTGAAAACAGCTGAGAGACGAGGAGTTTTCTCCGCCCTCCCAGCTGTCAGTCAGCAGAGCGGGATTCATATTTCCCGCTTCTGCCGACTATTGCCGAGTAGGAGATGTCATCGCGCTTTCAGTGCGATGACGTCTCCAACTCGCTGCAGCGGCTGAAGATTAGTGTTGCGCGCATCCTCTTGTGCGCAACATTAATCTGACGATTGGCTGGCTTACGTGAGAGGCGCGCATGCGCGCTTCTCACGTAAACCATTAGCCAAGTGAAACTAACAAGGACGGGAGCGGAAGAGGAGGGAGGTGAGTATAAAAAAAAAGACGCAGTTGGAAACAAGTGGATTTTAGGGTAAGTATTACAGTTAAAAAAAAAAGAAATCCCTACCTAGTTAGTGAGGGAATAGGTATAGTTTAATGTAAAAAAATGGGGGGGGGGATTTTTGATTAGAGTGTTCCCCTAAGCTCTCACACCTGGTGTGGGATGTCTGAATAGGGCAGGAGATTCACACATGCTAATTAGGCTAGGGTCAGACGAACGCATTCTGTGCGCACTGTGCATTCGTGCACAACGGATGTACTTTCTGACTGACAACATGGTAGTGGCCACACGGTGCGTTTTCGTGACTGACTTTTTTTTCACTGATGTAGATGGGAAATAAAATTAATATGAAAAACCATTTTGTCCGTCAAAAATTCTAGACGTCAAAAATGCAGTCCTTCTGACTTCGTTCCATCACTCACACACAAAGCTATGCGGACGTTGGAGACGCAGCTCTCTCTGTACATCCGTTCTAGCGGATTTATGTTCTTGCCTAACTTGCGTCCGTTTACCACGTCCGCACTTCTGTGCAGACGTACTTCGTGTGTGGTCTCTATTGATCATAATTGTATGCTACCACGGACATTAAAATGTGCGGCAACACGGATGTGAACAGTGCGCTCGTCTGACCCGAGCCTTAAGAAATCAGGAAACAAATGGTAGGGCGAAATTAAGAAAAAAAGGGGAACAATCAGTTACAATGTGGGTGACTGAGGATAGTGGGAGCTGAGGCAACTTTCTTAGCATAGGAACCGTACATGACTTTTTATTTATGCAAGTTCTATATGTGCTGAACCAATCCATTGTCGCCTCTTTGAGAACACGCGCTACAGCGGGTGGTTAGAGAAGGGTGATGTTGGCACACTCTCTGCATTCTGATGTCACTAGTGACCGATCTGGTGATTGGCAGCCTGGAAATTCAAATCCCTGACTGCTTGAGACCTTTTCTGGGGTGGAGGAAACTCCTCCACTTCACCCAGCAATTCTGTCAGATCAGGGCAGCAGGGGGGACCACTCTACACATCCTCACAACTTTACTCATCCTGACCGCTTTAAAACAATAGGCTGTCCCTTTAAAGAATTCCTCTGTGGCTGCTGACAGAGAATTCAATAAAGAAAAAAATATTGCAACAAACCTTTGCGTACCTATACAAGCCCATGATCAAAAGTCAAATAAAACGTAGTTCCACCTTTATTTTTGATGAGGGAATAGAGTTCGCTTTTGGGCCACACACTGTAATGCTTTTGTCATTTAGTTTCAATAAACATGTTTATTTTTTTAATATTACGAAATGGTTTGGGAACATGGTAGTCACCCAGGAAAATCTATAACAGGCAACTCTTGGAAAGATTCTAGCAACAGGAGGGAGAGGAAGGCACCAAGCATCATGGAAGAACATTCTGAACATTGTTGAGTCAAGAAGGGATGTATTTTATATTCCCCACAACTCTACATTGCTTCCCAGAATGTGTCCTTAAAGCAGCCCCCCCCCCCCGACAGCCAGCAGTCAGTCTTGGCATCTGGGGAGACGCTCCAAGACGAGGGAAACAGACAATTTCTGTCATTTTAAAAACATCCTTATTGGTGCAAATTATGTGTATATACAGAACTACCTATCAACCCGTATCGTTTGGTGCCAAGGACCGATGCACAGACGCCGATCAATGAAACACAGAAACTAGGGTGGTCCCAACTCAATTCTACCACTATAAAAATAAGACAAGCCAGTTCTTCTGGGCTCATTTATTCAGTTGCTTCTGAAATCCATTGGATTGGATTCCCCAGTTTCCTGTCTTCTTCGTTCATGCTTCCTGTAATTCTGTTTGCAATCCACTTGTGTACCAAACCAGGCCTGCACCTCTTCTGCTGCCCATGTGAGTGCCAGACCTCAGCTTTCTTCTGACACTGCCTCCAGCCTGCTCCTGTTCTGCTTTTGTCCTGTGTCCCAGACATTGGCTTTCTTCTCCTTGCTGAACTACCTACACTACATTTCCATTACATTTTATATAATCCAAAATAGCATATGAGTCACCTGCACATGGCTCCCCAAATCCAGAGGTAGTTGTACCTCGCATTGTGCAATCAGGAGTGCATAGGTCCCGGGATAACCAAATCCACAGCAATCGCAAAGAAAAAAATAAAAGACTGGGCCACTGCGTTCAGGCACCTTTATTGATTAAAAACCGTGCAACATTTCAGCTGACTGTCACATTTTTGTATAAATATAGACTTTAGACCTTGTTGTAGATAGGCTGTCAGTCTGCTGAAACGTTGCATCTTCTAATCAGTAAAGCTGTCAGAGGGATGGTGTCCAGGCCTTTGATTTTTTTTCTTTGCAATTACATTTTATATGACATGCCTTCAGGCCAAAGTATGCAGCCCTTACAATGTGGCAAAATGGTCATTGTGCTCAGACCAATAACAAAGAACAGGGACAGATAGTCCAAGTTACTAAAAAGAATAAGGCAAATATTTATACTTTATATAATATAATACTGCATGGGCTCTATCACCTTCTTCAAGCTAACACTCAGCGTTAGCTTAAAGGAAGTCATAGCGCTGCGCCCACATCGCCTTCGAATCGCTAACGGGTTAAAAAAAACATTATTGAGGGGCGTGGCTAGGTGCCTGAAGAGAACAGTCGCATGTCCGAGCAGCTCCTGCAGACTCACCCTGATTTTAGGTGCTTTTTACACTGCTTTCGGACTATCTCTGCCTCCCCTCACACAGCGACATACCCGGGACTGGGTGGTGTCGAGATTTTGGCTGGGGGACTTTTACTGGTTTGTCCGGACTCGGCCGCTGTATTTCGGGCCTAGTGCGGGGAGACGCTGTCCGCCATCTTAGCTGCCTCGTGCCGCCTCTTGCCCCTTCTTCCTCCGCGATTCCAGTAATGGGTAAGAAGAGACTGCAACGGCGGAGTGTCCCAGCCTTCCGGACATTCGGGTCGCGCTGGCGGGCCCGAAAGACGCAAGTACTCTGCCCCGACTGCCGGCGGAGTCAACACCCAGTGGCGTGGGCCCTGCTGACCCTCCACGAGCCCCACAACTGACTCTGCAGGACTCGGAGGATCATCCGGCAACGAAACATGACATCCGTGCCCTTCTAGTGGATGCCCGCTCCTCGTGGGCATCGGAGATAGCGGAGGTGCAATCCGACCTCTCTTTCCTCCGCACGGAGGTGGCGGACCTTGACTCCCAGACCTGCACCTTAGCGGTCACACAAGACGAGGCCTCTTCCCAGGTTCGGGCGCTCCAGGCCCAGGTCGCTGGCTTACAAACTGCCTTGCTGGCCATGGAGGCCCGACATAGGAGACGGAATCTAAAATTCAGGGGCATTTCGCACGCTATCCCGCCTCCTGACCTGCTGCCACTGGCCAACCGGATGGTAAAATCCACCCTCGCGCTCCCTGTCGGTGCCCCTGACCCAGTGACATCGGCGCTCAGAGTCTGCAAGGCGGCGACAGCCCCTCAGACTGCCACGAAGGACGTCATCGTGGTGCTGAGAGATGTCCTAGTGCGCGAACATTTTCTAGGGGTGACGATCAGAGCCCCCCTGATTCAATTTGAGGGAATGGATGTCACGGTATTCCGCGATTTCCCATTTCTGGCCCTTGCAGCACGGCGACAATTTAAACCGATTACGACCACGCTTCGAGCCCACGAGGTCCGTTACCGTTGGGGGGTGTCAGGCTCCTTGCTCATCCACCATGGCACTGAGGTTTTGGTAGCCTCGACGCTGGAGGAGGCGCGGACTCACCTGTCAGCTTTGGGCCTTCCACGCTATCTGGACGCTGCGACCGGAGATCAGCCGCGGTCGCCCTCGGCCGAGCAACCTTACGACCCGGACTAATCTCTGGGACTAGTCTGATCCCCACTCCCCTGAGACCGAGATCGATCACTAAATGATTCTGTTTTTCTTCTGATCAGATGTGCGATGACTTCAGGCTTCCCTCCCTCCCACCCCCTCATACTTCGCCCCACATCCTCCTCTCCCCCTTCCACTATCTTATCCATCTCCCCCCCTTTTTTGGGGGGTTTTGAGGCATGGTTTTGCCGAGGGTGAGCCACGGGATAGTCACCTAGGCTCTCACTGTCCCATTGGCCCTTCGGTGACCTTTGCCCTGTGGGTCCCTCTGTGGCCCTCTGTTTCCCTGTCGGGTCTCAGGGGAGCGCTGCTGAGTACCACCTTTCTTGGGCTGCCTTTCCCATCCTCTCTGTTAAATCAGAACCTTTTTTTAATTTTCTCTCTTCTTTTTCCCTTTTCCTCTCCTTTCCGCCTTAATTCTTTCCTTCTCCCACTCTCCCCCTTCCCCCCTCTTTTTTTTTTTTTTTTTTTTTTTAGGTTCTGTGACCGCTTACAATTCTAGATGTCATAACTTATGTTGATTGAACTTGCATATCTCCCTCGTTGTTCACACCATACTCTGTTACTGGTTTGACTTCCTTGCTAATTTATTTTATATCTGGCATGGTCCTGTGCGGCCTTAGTTTTACTGGCTTTAATTCATTTATTTGTGATGTGCATAATTATAAATAAAGAATAATAAAAATTTTTTAAAAAAACATTATTGCTCGTTAATTTGCAAATTGTAGCGCGAGTTTACTGTACTTTGCGCTCCCCATGTTAGGTATAGAGAGCACAAAGTGCAAGCACAGAGTAACTAGCATTAGGATCACTTGGTCCCAAGAGCTGGCGCTAACTAAAACGTTAACACCAACTCAGAGGTGTAGGTAACGGATTGCACTGCTGCAGAATCCGTTACCTGCAGCTCGAAACCCCCCCTAAAAATTATATACTCACCTCTCATCCCGCGGCGAGAACGGCGGCCCGATCCGCTGCTTCTGGCTGCTGGGAGCAGAGGGAGACTGGAGGAAGAAAGTCCACTGTCTTCTCCGCAATCACTCAACAGACCAGCAGGATCTCTTGAGAGGTGAGATCCTGCCGGTCATGTGACCCAGCAGCACGATACTCCATGGAGTCCTATGGACGCCATGGAGTTGATGCTGGGGATGGCACTGTAGCACTGCCCCCAGCATCCACGAGCTTAGCGATTGCTAAGGGGCAAGCTGTTGGATTCGGAGCCTGCCCCGCGATCTGCTGGGGAAACCGGGACGCAAAGGGGAAGCTAATTTTTCCCCTTTGCGTCCTGGTTTTAGAGAGGGGCAGCTGATAGGGCACTATCTCTTTTAATCACATGGTGTTATGGTAAATAGGCTCAGTAGCAAGTTATCTATGTCTGCACTATCTTGGGGTATGTGCCTGGACCTGCAGGTCCAATAGCTCCTATCTAACCCAGCCATTCCTATAACCCAGTTGATATATATATATATCATTTTTTTTCCTCCGCCACAACCGTTGTAAGTACTGATTTACCCTACGGGCCCAAACATCCACTGCAACTGGTCATGCCTAGCTCCTAGCTGATGAGGGTCCAATAAACCTGAAGCAGTGCTATCCTATGAGTGGCTTTGACCAGTTGCATAAACCTGATCTCTGCTAAAAAAAAAAGCCATCTAGTATGTGTAGTGCTCACTCCCGGAGGAGCCGCTGAATAAACCTCGGGTTAGTCTCACCGCACTAGGAAATAACTATACACCAGCACTGTTGTGGTTTTTTATATATTATATTCTTTACTGATCCCAATAAAGCAGCATATATTACGCATATACGGTATTTGAATGACAAGAATTCGTAACGCGGGAAAAACTCGCGGCAGTAAAAGAAACGGTTAACCCCCTCAGTTCTGGAGTGTAAGTCCCGTGTATAATAGCTCAAAAAATATATATGTGTGTTGTCTCGGGTACCCGGGTACTGTGTTCAACTGGCCAGTGAATGAAAGAAAACAATCTTCGACTAGTCACCGTTGGGGCCCTGTGAATTTAAACAATATTGCAGCGTGCGTTTCTGTATTGGAACTGCGGCCTGGAGGCCTCTCACCAATCCGATGAACGAAACTGTCCAGCTCTAGATACCTCGGCCACAAGATCTTCTCCGCTGTGTACTGGGACTCCGTGCTGCTGAATCTGCTCTCAGCTTGCCCAATCTCCGCAACTGGAACACCGATCCGCTGCCTGCACTCCCAATCGATCAGTGCAGCCTCCTAACACGGGGTCCTGCAGGAACTAGCTTTTTCCTCCAGACCTCTCAGCGCTGCGCAGGTAGGTCTCAATGCGATTACTGTCCCAATCTCCAGCACCCGTAAGACAGCGTCTGTACTCTGGCCTGGTTGCGATCCCTGACAGCTCTAACGTGCGTCCTCCACCTTTCACTGCTCCGCTCACTCTGCTTCTGCCATGCACGAGGCTCTGATCTCTTTCCTCTTCCTGTACCACCTCCTTCCTGTCCTCACGCAAAGGATGATGGTACATGTAGTTCGGTTTTGTCCAGCATAGTCTAACAATGTCTCTGTCTCCCTCTGGTGGCAGCAATAGTTCAATGCACCAGAATACAGTGTTTTTAAAGCAGCGCTACATATGGCATGGCATTGATTGAAGGGTTCTGCGTGAAAACATAACCCAGGATGCAAAAAAGTGAGACAGATGTAATTTGCATGTCTTACCCAGAGTTCCTTGCTGCATATGGGGAATGTAGCACAGGAGCTCTGATATGCAGTTCTTTGAATTGCTATGATGTGCGACAGAAGAAGTGATTTTTTCCTGAAGATATGGGTAAACAACGTGATTTAACAGCCTTTGTCCGTGAGATGATTGCTGGCGCTCGGAGCCATGGAGCGAGTATCAGCAAAACAGCAGAATTTGTTAAATGTTCAAGAGCAGCTGTTGTTAAAGTGTTTAAAGACTGGACTGTCAGCCGAAAATCTGGGTCTGAACGTGCGAACTGTGGCCTTCTGCAACTAGACAATGTTAGGGCAGAACAGAGAGTGGCAAAACTGGTACAAGACAACAAAAGGGCAAAAGTGCATCAAATTACTGCAGATCTTAATCAGGGATCCTCTCAATTGATCTCTGAATGCACTGTTCACCGTACACTGCATAGTATGGGATATGGAAGCCGAAGGCCTGTTCCAACACCTTTGCTGTCTGCAGTAAACAAGATAAAACGTCTCCAATTCGCACAGGAACACAAGGATTGGACAGTCGAGCATTGGAAAAAAGTCATGTGCTCCAATGAATCACGTTTCCAGTTGTATCATGCAGATGGCAGAGTGAGAATTTGGCGGAAACAGTATGAAAGCATGCACCCCACATGCATGAGTACAACCCTTCAAGCTGGTGGGGGCAGTGTTATTGTTTGGAACCCTTAAATTCCTGTGGAACAACGTCTGAATAGCACAAAATACCAAAGCATGGTTGCTGATCAAGTTCATCCTATCATGTTGATGGCGTATCCCAATGGAGATGGCTTCTTCCATCAAGACAATGCGCCATGCCACACTGCTCGAATTGTGCAGGAGTGGTTTCAAGAAAATGAGGGAGAATTTACCTTGCTTAGGTGGCCCCCACAATCACCAGATCTCAATCCAATTGAGCATTTGTGGGACGAAGTTGAAAGAGCCAACAGGCAGCTGGTTCCACAACCTTCAAATCTCACAGAAATGGACAGTGCTACTCATCAGGCATGGTGTCAGATTCCTCGCATCACCTTTCAACATCTCGTGGAGTCAATGCCAAGAAGAATCGCCGCAGTATTGAAGGCAAAAGGTGGCCCAACGAAGTACTGATGGGGCGGTCATAATAATCTGGCCACTCAGTGTATATACCTATAGCAAAGTGATTGTGGGGTGGTGGGTTAAAGGGACATGCATGTGTAGCGCTGTTTAAAACTCTGTTGCTGCATTGCTCAGTTTTGGCCACCAGAGGGAGACAAGCGCAATGTAAACATACTGGACACAATGGGACTACGTTTTCCAGCATGCTTTGGGGCAGAGACAGGAAGTGGGTGGGGATTGAGGAGAGGACATCCGCAGCCTCGTGGAAGGAGAGCCAGTGTGAGCCGAGGAGTGAACCAAGTGAGACGCACGTGAGACTGTGAGCGATTATTACCAGGCCGGAGAGCAGGCGCTGCCTTGCCGACGCTGGGATCGATACATTGACTTGCCCAAGACCTAGTAATCCACCGCGGAGAGGTTTGCACAGACGCAGAGTAGCAGATTGGACCCCGAGTAAGGAGACCGCGATGATCCACAGGGAGTGCAGGCGGTAGGCCGTGACCTTGCTGTAAAGACGGACAAGCAGAAGAAGCGGATCCGGTGGCACAGAGTCCCAAGGAAATCCAGCGGAGAGAGGTCCTTGATCGGGCAGCGGAACAGAGTGTCTGGCGGATGGGTGAGAGGCCTTCTAGGCCACAGTCAAACTATAACAAAGCACGCTGCAGTATTGCTTAAATCTACAGGGCCCCAACGTGACTAGTCGAAGATTTGCCAAATCCTTTCACTGGCCAGTTGAAATATAGTTCCCGGGTACATGAGCTCACACACATACACCTTTTTGGGTCATAACCTGCACGGGACTTACACTCCAGAAACGAAGGGGTTAAACTTTTATTTTACCGCTGCGCGTTTCTCGCATTACGAAATCCTGTTCTCTATGCACTGTGTTTACATTATATATGCCGCTTTATTGAGACCAGTAAAGTATATAATTTATAAAATCCACAACAGTGCTGGTGTATATTTATTCCCTAGTGCGGAGAGACTAACCCGAGGTTAAATTCAGCGGCTCCTCCGGGAGTGAGCGCTACACGTGGGGGCTTGTTTCCGGGATACAGTCTCTAGAAAAAAAACGCATTTAAAGGGTTAAATATGGATCCAGACACTGCTGCCAAATGGTGTGAGGAGCAAAGTAGTCAGATAGAGTTATACATAGTCATGGATGTTCCTGCAGACACTTGGGCCGAAGATCAGATTCGCCAGGCCGTGGCCACGCTGACCCCAGATCATCGGGGGTTAATCCTGGACATTAAAGCGAACCCAGATACCTCTCACACGTATGTTCTTTTTTAGTGGAGAAAGGGTGTTCCAGTGTGTTTTCAGGGCCCGAGCGTGAAGTTGACCGATGAGGTGGAAGTTCAACTGATTCAGCCAAGTGCGCCACGTGGTGATCTCGCGAGTGTTCCCGCGCCCAGTCCGCTGGCCATGATCGGGCCTGAATTTATAGTGGCTATTGGAGATTTGCTGGCTTAATGTCAGAGAACAAGCCCTCCGCACACTAACTTTGGTTATCGACGGTTGAGAAATTTTACAGGAAACGTACCAACTCCGGCGGGAGAAGAAACCTTCGAAGAATGGGTAGAACAGGCGATGCAGGCTCTGGATGAGTGGGACGTCCCTGAAGCGCAGAAGAAGCAAAGAATTACTGAGAGCTTACCTGCGTCAGAGGCTGTCAGAAACCTAAAATTGAGTAAACAAGACTGCACTGCTTTAGATTACCTAAACGTGTTACAGGAAGTCTTTGGGCGAACAGAAAAGGCTGCTGAGCTCATGTACCAGTATGAACATACCTACCAACGGAAAGGTGAGAAAATTACTGAATATATGAGGCGCCTAGATAAGATTCTGCACCAGATACTTCTTAAGAAAGGGGCCGAACCAGCCACCATAGATAAAATCCGAATGCAACAGATATTGAGGGGCGCTCAACCTCTAGATCCTGTGATGCTACAGCTGAGAACCAGAGAAGGTAACAGAGAGCTGAAATACCTGGAATTGATTCGAGCTGTAAGACAGGAAGAGGCTCTGCTAGAAGAAAAGTCCTTAAGGAGAGGAGAAAGAGCTTACGCACAACCAGTAAGACATAACGAATATCTGCAAACTGAAGATGATTTGTGGGACGCCTGTGGATCTGAATTTGACGGACAAGAGCATCTGCTGGTTCCTATAAACACAGAGAGTAATGCCAAAGAACCAACCCTCCCTGCATATAGTGAGTTACACAAAACCGTTAAGAAGGTACAAGAAGCTCAAGCTGAGCTGAAACAAGCACACACTGATCTGTGCCGAGTACTTTTGAAGGTGGCAGAGACACAGATCGATATGCAGAAGTTCCTTACTGATATGCGGACAACTGGAGTTGCTATGGCGTCTGGCCAGGGTCCTTCAACCGAATCACCACAAGCAAGTGCGTCTCTTCAAAGAAGAGATGTTTCAGTTGTGGAGAAATGGGTCATTTCCGGGCGCAATGGAAAAGCCAAAAGCCTGAAGGAAATAGGGTGGAAGAGTTCCTAAAAGCCTTGGAAGGGCTGCTATCCACCTCACAGGTGGGAAACGCCAGAGGGCCCAAGTGAAGGAGCGAACTGGGTGCCCAATGGTTGAAAACCGCTCCAAAAATCAAGCCAGAACTGAAAGGCCAAGAGGGCCCAGAGTTTTGCCAACTGCTGAGCCTACCAGGACTGAAAGAGTTACTCCCTTAGCATCCGGTTCTACGTCATGGGGAAGCAATGCACAACCAAAACCTACACGGGCCAAGAAGAAGGCCAGGGTACAGCAAACGGGGTCTAAATTTCCTGCTGCTACGACAAAGTTTCCTGACCAGCTGATAGGTCCTTCTCCCATCGTTCCAATCCAAGTAGAGGGAGTCTACACCAAAGCTCTGTTGGACTCAGGGGCTCAAGTGACATTGATCTACCGAGACTTCTATGAGAAACACTTGAAGCACATACCTCTACGGAAATTAAAGGACCTTGAGATCTGGGGTATTGGAACTGAGAAACTTCCCTATGACAGATATCTACAGGTGAAGTTAGAGATCGGATCCGAAGTCATCGGATAGTCTGGAGGTTATTGTGATGCATTGGCCATTGTGTGTCCTCGGCCTTCAGGGGCCAACAGAAGTTCTATGATAGTGGGGACGAATACTGACCTGGTGCGACGTCTCCTGACTCCCATAGTAATGGAAGAAGGTTCTACCAGGGGAGTACACCCGATGTTACGTCCAGTCTATCAGCGAATGGTCGAAGAACAGAAGGCACCTGCCAAAGTGGGACGCCTGTGGAGATTGGGAGGAACAGAGAAGGTTCTGCAATCAGGAGAAGTGGCGAGTTTCCGGGCTTCAGTCAAGTTGAACGGATCACAACCGGGTCCCTATGTGGTGCTGGAGACTGATTTCAATCATGGGAGTGAAGCCGGAGTAGAAGTAATCCCTGAAATAATTTCCAGAAGAACTTTGAAACGAACACGAGGAAGAGTCTCAGTTAGTGTATGTAATGTGTCTGATTCTCCAGTGATCCTGAAAGCACGAATGCCTATCGGGCAAGTAGCGTCCGCTACGCCTCTCTCCCCTACCGATTTAGGAGGGGGAGTGAATAAAGAGATTCCAGCTGCAAGGTTCTATCCTAAGGACGCTCCAATCTCACCTGAATGGAAGAAACGTCTTCAGTCCCAAATCCTAAAGTGGAGGGACTTGTTTTCGAAGGACGAATTTGACGTGGGCCTAGCTAAGAGTACTGAGCATCGCATTTGACTACAGGAAGATAAGCCGTTTCGAGAGAGGTCAAGACGAGTTCCGCTGGGAGACTTGGATGATCTACGAGAACAGCTGAATGAACTGCAAAGAACTAAGGTGATTCAAGAGTCCAGGAGCCCTTATGCATCTCCAATAGTGATGGTTCGCAAGAAGAATGGTTCTATCCGTCTATGTATAGACTATCGCACGCTAAATCAGAGAACCATTCCGGATCAATATGCCACTCCTCGGATAGAAGATGCCTTACAGTGTTTGTCTGGAGCAAAATGGTTCAGTGTACTAGACCTGCGAAGTGGGTATCACCAGATACCAATGCATCCTGAAGACAAAGAAAAGACTGCGTTCATCTGCCCACTGGGGTTCTTTGTGTTCAACAGAATGCCTCAAGGCCTTACGAGGGCTCCAGCCACGTTCCAACGGTTAATGGAGAAGACAGTCGAGGACATGAACCTGATCGAAGTGTTAGTGTATCTGGATGACATTATTGTGTTCGGGAAGACCTTGGAAGAACATGAGCAACGGTTGGAGAAGGTCTTGAAGCGGCTCCATGAAGAGGGGTTGAAACTGTCTCTAGAGAAGTGTCAATTTTGTTTGCCTTCCGTTACGTATCTGGGACATGTTGTTTCAGCAGAAGGCGTTTCGACGGATCCTCGGAAGTTGGAAGCCGTAGCTTCCTGGCCTAGACCCTGAAATGTTACCGAGCTCAGATCTTTCTTGGGGTTCTGCTCCTATTACCGAAGATTCGTAGGAGGATTTGCCAAGATAGCTCAACCACTGAACAAGCTCCTACAGAAGGAAGACGCAGAAGAAAGCCACAAGGCCTCTGATCGAAATTCATCGGCTCCAGGGCCAAGGAAGGCTCGAGAATCCATCCAAGAAGAATGGACTAATCAATGCGAAGGTGCTTTCATGAAGCTAAAAGAGAGTCTAACTCGAGCTCCTGTCTTGGCTTACGCTGATCCTCATAAGCCATACGAATTGCATGTGGATGCCAGTAGAGAAGGTATAGGGGGAGTCCTATACCAGGAATATGGCGGATTGTTGAGGCCTGTAGCGTATGTGAGCCGAAGTCTTACGCCTTCAGAAAAGGGCTCCAGCCACGTTCCAACGGTTAATGGAGAAGACAGTCGAGGACATGAACCTGATCGAAGTGTTAGTGTATCTGGATGACATTATTGTGTTCGGGAACCTTGGAAGAACATGAGCAACGGTTGGAGAAGGTCTTGAAGCGGCTCCATGAAGAGGGGTTGAAACTGTCTCTAGAGAAGTGTCAATTTTGTTTGCCTTCGTTACGTATCTGGGACATGTTGTTTCAGCAGAAGGCGTTTCGACGGATCCTCGGAAGTTGGAAGCCGTAGCTTCCTGGCCTAGACCCTGAAATGTTACCGAGCTCAGATCTTTCTTGGGGTTCTGCTCCTATTACCGAAGATTAGTAGGAGGATTTGCCAAGATAGCTCAACCACTGAACAAGCTCCTACAGAAGGAAGACGCAGAAGAAAGCCACAAGGCCTCTGATCGAAATTCATCGGCTCCAGGGCCAAGGAAGGCTCGAGAATCCATCCAAGAAGAATGGACTAATCAATGCGAAGGTGCTTTCATGAAGCTAAAAGAGAGTCTAACTCGAGCTCCTGTCTTGGCTTACGCTGATCCTCATAAGCCATACGAATTGCATGTGGATGCCAGTAGAGAAGGTCTAGGGGGAGTCCTATACCAGGAATATGGCGGATTGTTGAGGCCTGTAGCGTATGTGAGCCGAAGTCTTACGCCTTCAGAAAAGAACTATCCTACCCACAAGGTGGAGTTCCTAGCCTTGAAATGGGCAGTAGTAGACAAGCTGAAAGATTATCTGTATGGAGCCTAATTTGTGATAAAGACTGATAACAATCCTCTTACCTACGTCCTTACTACTGCGAAGCTGGATGCAACGGGACATCGGTGGTTGGCCGCTCTGTCAGGGTTTCGGTTCAGCCTGAAGTATCGCCCTGGAGTGAATAATCGAGATGCCGATGCTTTGTCAAGAAGACCTTACACTACAGAATGGACTCAGTTAACTCCAGATGGGGTGCAATCTTTATGTCAAGGAGCGGAGCGCCGGGTCAAGGGAGGGATTGAAGCAGAAGCCATAGGAGTTATGGCTGCGGCTGTTCCAGAGTTCTATTGCAATCCTACACAGCTGAGGGATGAAAGTCTGCCTACTTTCTCGAAACAGGACCTGAGAGCCGACCAGGATAGAGACCCTTTGATTGCATTAACCATGAAGGCCCTAACCGCAAACCAACGGGAAATTCTACTGACAAATTCCCCAGACGGAGCCCAATTGGTATACAAAGAGTGGGAATGGTTGAAGATGTTGGATGGGGTGGTATACCGAAGGGGCCCCTCAAACAATGCTGAAGAGACCCAACAGTTGTTCCTTCCCACCAAACACAGAGAGGGTGTGCTGCGGTCACTACACGATGACCATGGACATTTGGGTGCAGAGAGAACTTTTAAGCTGGTGAGAGACAGATTTTATTGGCCCTGTATGAGATCTGAAGTTGAAAGTTACTGTCATTCGTGTTTGAGGTGTATCCAGAGGAAAACCCTACCAACCCGAGCCGCTCCAATGAGCCACCTACAAAGTCAAGGACCCATGGATTTGGTGTGCATTGATTTCCTGTGCTTAGAGCCAGATGCTAGTGGGCAGGGAAATATTCTAGTAGTGACTGATCATTTCACGCGTTATGCTCAAGCTTTTTCTACAAAGGACCAACGTGCTCCTACGGTGGCGAAGGTTTTAATGGAAAAGTTTTTTGTTCACTATGGCCTACCAAAGAGAATACACTCGGATCAGGGCAGAGACTTTGAGAGCAGGCTTGTTGGGCAATTGCTGGAACTACTAGGTATTCAGAAGACACGAACTACACCATATCACCCTCAAGGTGATGCACAACCAGAAAGGTTTAATCGCACACTACTAAATATGTTGGGGACATTGTTGAACAGAGAGAAGCAGAGCTGGAGTCGTCACATAGCTACGCTGGTGCATGCATACAACAGTACGGAGAGTGACGCTACTGGATACTCACTGTACCGTCTTATGTTCGGAAGAGAAGCTCGACTGCCGGTTGATTTGGCGTTTGGGCTATCTCTGGATCAGACGTCTGTAACCTCTCATAGAAATTACGTGGATAGACTTCGGAAGAATTTTTGCCTCTGCGTTTGAACAGGCCCGTTTGACCTCAGGAAACAGGGAACAGAGGAATAAGCGAAACTACGACTTGAGAGTTCGGATACAGGATCTACAACCCGGTGATAGGGTTTTGTTGAAGAACTTGGGTGCTTCTGCAAGGCATAAGTTGGCGGATAGATGGAGTTCTCAAGTCTACACTGTCTGCAAGCAACTGCCGGGTTTGCCAGTTTACCAAATCCGACCGGATGGAAAGGCTGGGCCTCTTAAAAACTGGCACCAAAATCATCTGTTACCTGTGAGGGAGGCTGTAAGGATACCAGTGGGAAACGAACTTTCTCTACCAAACACGCCTGCTCCACGCTCGGCTCCCGTTACTCGGTCTCAGCAGACACGGGTTGTTGAAGAGAGTGCAGAGGATAGTGAGGAAGGAAGTTTTTGCCTGGACTGGGTGCGCTCGCCAGAACCTGAAGAGGTCATTCCAGTTCCCGAATGGTGGGAAAGTAACCTGAGGCCTGAAGCTCCTGAATTTCAATTGGAAGTTCCCGAAACTTTAGAAGTTCCTGTAGTTCCTGAAGACGCGTCCTATGATTACAGTTCTATGCCTTCCCTGGAAGGATCATACTCTGAAGAGATATCTGTTCCAGTTGTGGACGAAAGAATTGAAACCATACCTGTAGTACTTCCATACTTCCACCTGAAGAGGAGCTGATTGAGCCCGAATCCAAACGTTCTATCCGACCCCCCAGAGACTTACCTACGACTCACCAGGACATAGCACTGAAGAGGCTGTCACCACAGTGCGAAGGTTGCCCGAAGTGTCTGCTATGTTAGCTGAGGTAGTCAGGAGCATGAGTCAACTTGAGGACGTATATCTGACCCATTGTATGTTTGCTGATGAACCTGTATACATTGCCTAATGTTATGTAGTTGTTATACCTCCTTGGAGAGACCCAAGAGTTCTAGGAGGGGGAGAGTGTAGCGCTGTTTAAAACTCTGTTGCTGCATTGCTCAGTTTTGGCCACCAGAGGGAGACAAGCGCAATGTAAACATACTGGACAGAATGGGACTATGTTTTCCAGCATGCTTTGGGGCAGAGACAGGAAGTGGGTGGGGATTGAGGAGAGGACATCCGCAGCCTCGTGGAAGGAGAGCCAGTGTGAGCCGAGGAGTGAACCAAGTGAGATGCACGTGAGACTGTGAGCGATTATTTCCAGGCCAGAGAGCAGGCGCTGCCTTGCCGACGCTGGGATCGATACATTGACTTGCCCAAGACCTAGTAATCCACCGCGGAGAGGTTTGCACAGACGCAGAGTAGCAGATTGGACCCCGAGTAAGGGGACCGCGATGATCCACAGGGAGTGCAGGTGGTAGGCCGTGACCTTGCTGTAAAGACGGACAAGCAGGAGAAGCGGATCCGGTGGCACAGAGTCCCAAGGAAATCCAGCGGAGAGACGTCCTTGATCGGGCAGCGGAACAGAGTGTCTGGTGGATGGGTGAGAGGCCTTCTAGGCCACAGTCAAACTGTAACAAAGCACACTGCAGCATTGCTTAAATCTACAGGGCCCCAACGTGACTAGTCGAAGATTTTCCAAATCCTTTCACTGGCCAGTTGAAATATAGTACCCGGGTACCTGAGCTCACACACATACACCTTTTTGGGACATAACCTGCACGGGACTTACACTCCAGAAACGAAGGGGTTAAACTTTTATTTTACCGCTGCGCGTTTCTCGCATTACGAAATCCTGTTCTCTATGCACTGTGTTTACATTATATATGCCGCTTTATTGAGACCAGTAAAGTATATAATTTATAAAATCCACAACAGTGCTGGTGTATATTTATTCCCTAGTGCGGAGAGACTAACCCGAGGTTAAATTCAGCGGCTCCTCTGGGAGTGAGCGCTACACATGCTTTGCTAGTGTGCTTTTAAAAACGTGCAATGCCTTTTGACTGAGTCAGTAGTGTCATTCAGCAGGCATAAAAAGCAAGTGAATATGATATTTTTTCATATTTACCTGATCTTTCTTGGTGTTTTCCACGCCCACCTCAGGAGGCATTTTACGCTAACCAATCAGTGCCTATACCTAGGTATAGCTAAAAAACGCACTGAGCATGTGCGTCTGAGTTGCTCCTCCTCCCTCCTGCACTGTGAGCTGAGGGGAGGGCGGGGCTGAACTTTCAACCCAGCTACTGCAGAGACAGGGAAGGTAAGAAATCCATACACACATGGAGAGAAAAGAGACAGCAGAGAAAGGGACAATAAAGAAGAGTACAGAGACAGAGCAAGAAATAGTAAAGGGAGAAAGACAGCAAGATAAAGCTGAGAGAGCACAAGAAAAGGTACAGTGAGAGAGCGCGCACAAGAGACAGACAGCACAAGATAGAGTGAGAGGGGGTGACTGTGTGAGGGACTTTGCGTGAGACAGTGAGTATGTAAATTATTGAAAGAGCGCAAGTGATTGTTTCTGTGGGTGAGTGAGTCTGTGTGAGAGAACGTGAGTGTGTGAGCGAGTCAGCGGGTGAGTGTGTGAGCTAGTCAGCGGGTGAGTGTGGGAGCTAGTCAGTGGGTGAGTGTGGGAGCGAGTCAGCGGGTGATTGTGTGAGCGAGTCAGCGGGTGAGTGTTTTGCTTTCACAGTTGCAGAGATGCTAATATTCAGTTCCTCGGTTTCCCCAGTCTGAAGTCCTGAGCTGCACAGCTTGCGTTAGTTCATACAGTCACAGGTATTTATAAAGTGCTAGCAAGTTCTGTAGCGCTGCACAATTTTGAGAGGCAGAATAACAAATGCCAATACAAGTTAAACACACAGAACAGTAGGCGAGATGACCCTGCCCAAGAGCTTACAATCTAAGAGGAGAGGGGTGACACACTAGGTGAGGGTAATAGCTGAGTATGTGAAGTAGTGGGGTGCATGGGTGCTGTTGGCATGGGCGTCCGCAGAAATTTTTCCGGGGGGGGGGCAAAATTTTAATGGCATCCATATTCTGCCCTTTTGACAATGTCATGAAGGGGACAGTTATAAAATAAAGTGTAGTAATACACAGGCTGCAAAACATGATGCAAGTCTAATAGAAGAATAAAGGTGTAAGTGTCTGATCTGAGTGTTGCATTTTCTAGTCTGTTGACGCCATTCACTGCAGCACACTAGTCACACACCGAGGATCAACGCACTAAAGGGAGGGTCTGTACCTGGTGTTACCACAATGCTACCACAATGCTCTGCAGTAATACGGCACTGTCTCCATTGAGATGCATCTGCCATGCTGCAGCTGCAAACTCAGGTGAGGTGACACTACTGCAGGTGAGTTACTGGAGTGCAGTAAGATCCTGCCTGGTGGTGTCATCTGCAGGGTGTCACCCGGGTTCATCCTGCACCCACTTTCCCTCGACCTGTTCACTGCAGAAGCCCGCAGATAAGAGCTGGAGCAATACTCACAGTTCGCTTGTTCATACATCGCGCAATGCACTAAAATGTTGAATTCTGCGCTGCGGATCACTCTCTCTCCCCTGTCTGTCCTCAGCGAAGGCAGCTCTAGACCTGGTGAGGTTGAGGCGAAACTGAAATGAGTGGCCATAGCGCTAGAGATGAGACTTTACCCAAGCATTTTAGATGACGTTACAAACCTATCAGGACCTTTTTTTTTTCTCCCCTTAAAAAGACATTCGCACACCCTGAATATATGGAGGAACCCCTAAAAAGACACCCGCACACCCTAAATATATGGAGAAGCCCCCAAAAAGACATCCACACACTCTGAATATATGGAGGAGCCCCTAAATAGACACCCGCACACCCTGAATATATGGAGGAACCCCTAAAAAGACACCCACACACCCTGAATATATGGAGGAGTCCCTAAAAAGACACTCACACACCCTGAATATATGGAGGAGCCCCTTAAAAGACACCCGCACACCCTGAATATATGGAGGAACCCCTAAAAATACTCCCACACACCCTGAATATATGGAGGAGCACCTAAAAACACACCCACACACCCTGAATATATGGAGGGACTAGGGATGCACCGATACCACTTTTTTAAGACCGAGTACGAGTACCGATACTTTTTAAAAAGTACTCACCGATACCGAGTACCGATACTTTTCTTTAATGTCATGTGACGCTTTCCAATAAGAACAGACCATATAAAAATGCCCCCAGCTCACATGTATATACCCCCCACCCAAGATATATATATTCATACTGCCCCAGCTCCTGGGATATGCTCCAGCTCATGGGATATGCCCCAGCTCATGGATTTGCTCCAGCTCATGGATTTGCCCCAGCTCATGGATATGCCCCAGCTCATGGATATGCCCCAGCTCACACATGGATTTGCCCCAGCTCATGGATTTGCCCCAGCTCATGGATATGCCCCAGCTCATGGATATGCCCCAGCTCACACATGGATTTGCCCCAGCTCACACATGGATTTGCCCCAGCTCACACATGGATATGCCCCAGCTCACACATGGATATGCCCCAGCACACACATGGATATACCCCAGCTCATGGATATGCCCCAGCTCACACATGGATATGCCCCAGCACACACATGGATATACCCCAGCTCATGGATATGCCCCAGCTCACACATGGA
The DNA here is from genome assembly GCA_009667805.1 of Leptobrachium leishanense. NCBI lineage: Eukaryota > Metazoa > Chordata > Amphibia > Anura > Megophryidae > Leptobrachium > Leptobrachium leishanense. The sequence continues at coordinate 243,029,254 of CM019064.1, read as the reverse complement.
TATGCCCCAGCTCATGGATTTGCCCCAGCTCACACATGGATTTGCCCCAGCTCATGGATATGCCCCAGCTCATACATGGATATGCCCCAGCTCACACATGGATATGCCCCAGCTCACACATGGATTTGCCCCAGCTCATGGATATGCCCCAGCTCATACATGGATATGCCCCAGCTCACACATGGATTTGCCCCAGCTCATGGATATGCCCCAGCTCATACATGGATATGCCCCAGCTCACACATGGATATGCCCCAGCTCACACATGGATTTGCCCCAGCTCATGGATATGCCCCAGCTCATACATGGATATGCCCCAGCTCACACATGGATATGCCCCAGCTCTCACATGGATTTGCCCCAGCTCACACATGGATTTGCCCCAGCTCACACATATTTGCCCCAGCTCTCACATGGATTTGACCCCGCTCACACATGGATTTGCCCCAGCTCACACATGGATTTGCCCCAGCTCTCACATGGATTTGCCCCAGCTCACACATGGATTCCCCCCGGCACTCTCCGCGATGATACTTACCTTCCTGGGCGACGCCGGGAAAGTCTTCACACGTGCGCTTGTTGGAAGGCCCCCAGCCGCGACCACGTGGGACCATGTGATCGCGGCTGGGGGCCTTCCAACGAGCGCGCGCGCGGAAACTTTCCCGGCGTCGCCCAGGAATTTAAGTATCATCGCAGAGAGCTCCAGGTGCCTGTCCGAATGCTCTATCGCCATTCGGACAGGCCCTGCAGCTGCTCACTGTGTTCATACTTACCTTCCTGAGCAACGCCGGGAAAGTTTCTGCGCATGCGCTCGTTGGAAGGCCCCCAGCCGCGATCACATGGTCCCACTTTCCCGGCGTTGCTCTGGAAGGTAAGTATAAACACAGTGAGCAGCTGCAGGGCCTGTCCGGATGCCGATAGAGCATTTGGACAGCCGCCCCAGCCCCTCGGATGCCGGCAAGCCTGCTCAATGCCAGCTTCCGGTATCGGGGAAAATATCGGGGGGTACTGCACGAGTACCAAGTACTCCTGCAGTACCCGGTATCGGCACAGATACCAATACTAGTATCGGTATCAGTGCAACCCTAGGAGGAACCCCTAAAAATACACCCGCACGCACTGAATATATGGAGGAGCACCTAAAAACACACCCACACACCCTGAATATATGGAGGAGCCCCTAAAAAAAAAGACACCCACACACCCTGAATATATGGAGGAACCCCTAAAAAGACACCTACACACCCTGAATATATAGAGGAGCCTCTAAAAAGACACCCACACACCCTGAACATATGGAGGAACCCCTAAAAAGACCCCCGCACACCCTGAATATATGGAGGAGCCCTTAGAAAGACACCCGCACACCCTGAATATATGGAAGAACCCTTAAAAAGACACAAGCACACCCTGAATATATGGAGGAGCCCTTAAAAAGACACCCGCACACACAGAATATATGGAGCAACCCCTAAAAAGACACCCGCACACCCTGAATATATGGAGGAAACCCTAAAAAGACACCTGCACACCCTGAATATATGTAGGCACCATTAAATCTGTGGGCAAGATGGAGCAAGAAATGTAGTTCATGTGAAGCTTTAATGGATGCAATAGTGCAGTGGCGTAGCGTGGGGGGGCAGGGGGGGCCGGGAGCCCGGGCGCAGTTTTGTTAGGGGCGCATAATTTCAAAAGAAATTTGCGCCCCTAAAACTTGAGGCCCGGACTGACCCGCCGGGCCCTCGGGCGCCGCCCAAGGGCCCGCGGGTTGAGGGGACCCAGATGCCGGGCAGCAGGAGTGCCTGCCTGGTCCTGAACAGTGAGTCCATCCGTGTTGAAGGGGAGGCGGCTGCGTGCAGGCGCAGCCGGTCACGTGGTCCGGCTAATCAGGTGGTACTGTGTCTCTGTACCACCTGACTGGCCGGACCGCGTGACCTGCGCACGCACGCAGCTGCCTCCCCTTCAACACGGACGGACTCACACGCTGTTCAGGACCGGGCAGGCACTCCCGCTGCCCGGCATCTGGGCCCCAACCCCTGCTGGATCCGGAGCTGGGGCAAGTATCCTTGTGAGAGCTGGCTGCCGCTGGGGCAATATCCAGGTGAGAGCTGGGGCAAGTATCCAGGTGAGAGCTGGGGCAAATCCATGAGCTGGGGCATATCCATGAGCTGGGGGCAAATCCATGAGCTGGGGCAAATCCATGTGAGAGCTGGGGCAAATCCATGAGCTTGGGGCAAATCCATGAGCTGGGGGCAAATCCATGAGCTGGGGCTGTATCCATGAGCTTGGGGCAAATCCATGAGCTGGGGCAAATCCATGAGCTGGGGCTGTATCCATGAGCTGGGGGCAAATCCATGAGCTGGGGCAAATCCATGAGCTGGGGCAAATCCATGTGAGAACTGGGGCAAATCCATGAGCTGGGGGCAAATCCATGAGCTGGGGCTGTATCCATGAGCTGGGGGCAAATCCATGAGCTTGGGGCAAATCCATGAGCTTGGGGCAAATCCATGAGCTGGGGGCAAATCCATGAGCTGGGGCTGTATCCATGAGCTGGGGTAAATCCATGAGCTGGGGCAAATCCATGAGCTGGGGCAAATCCATGAACTGGGGCAAATCCATGAGTTGGGGCAAATCCATGAGCTGGGGCAAATCCATGAGCTGGGGCAAATCCATGTGAGAACTGGGGCAAATCCATGAGCTGGGGCAAATCCATGTGAGAACTGGGGAAAATCCATGAGCTGGGGGCAAATCCATGAGCTGAGGCAAATCCATGTGTGAGCTGGGGCATATCCATGAGCTGGGAAAAATCCATGTGTGAGCTGGGGCAAATCCATGTGTGAGCTGGGGCAAATCCATGTGTGAGCTGGGGCATATCCATATGTGAGCTGGGGCAAATCCATGTGTGAGCTGGGGCAAATCCATGTGTGAGCTGGGGCAATATCCATGGGAGAGCTGGGGCAAATCCATGTGTGAGCTGGGGCAATATTCATGTGTGAGCTGGGGCAATATCCATGGGAGAGCTGGGGCAAATACATGTGTGAGCTGGGGCAATATCCATGTGAGAGCTGGGGCAATATCCATGTGAGAGCTGGCTGGGGCAATATTCATGTGTGAGCTGGGGCAATATCCATGTGAGAGCTGCGGCAATATCGATAACGTGTCCACAGGTTGGGGGGGGCGCACAATTCTTGGCTGGCTCTGGGCGCTGACAACCCACGCTACGCCACTGCAATAGTGGGTGGAGTAGTGGGCAGAGTGGAGGCGGGGAATATACAGGAAGTATGAGTTGAAGAAACACCCCTAGCTGAGGGTTGTCGCCAGCGATGATGCAATGACAGAGTTTAAAGCAATAAAATTAACATTTTTTTTTACACATTTTTATAACTTTTATTGATTTATTCTAGTTTGTCTATAGGTATAAAAGTGTTTAAAAGTCAATTTAAAAAAACTTTTTCTAGACATGCATATCCCTTTAAGTGTAAGATGACGAAAGTTACTTGGGGGAAGACAGAAGACTTTGTGAGTTCCCCTGACAAATTTTTTTTTGACTTGATGCTAATTCCTAGCCACAGTTACTAATACATTTTTAGAATGATTACATGTGATTACTGTTAAGAAAATAAAAGTGATAAAGTTGCACATGCCTCTATGACAGAGACTAGGGTGTATTATTTGAAATGTATTGCATACATGATATTCCAATGAAAGGCATCCTGTGCTATTAATACGATATCCCTAAACCTGCAATGCCGTATTTACGCAAAATACTGCAGTCGTGAAAATATTAGGTGTGCTTACTAAACACAGAACCATGCAGCGGAATAACAACTTGACAAGACATAGATGCATAAGTCAAGAAAATTCAAAGCTAGCTTTTATCCTGCCCTGGAAGAACATGTAACCTAGGTGACAATATAGGAACGTGGGTGGAATATGGTTTCAGGTGATGTAGCAGTTCTGCATTATCTATAACTAAATGTCTTCATTGAATTGATCCAAACTGACAGGATTTTTTCTCTTGGGTTGATTATCTCATAGTTGAACAGTACAGTGTATTTTACAGAATTTTCCTAGTCCAATTAAATTAATTGAACAACATAAATGTTCGGCTGCCTCCAGGCAATGTGCTTCTCTGCTGACATGGATAACTGAACTGAATGTACATGTTTTATTCTGAAACACTATGCCATAGTCTTAAAAGGCTAGTCCTGGCTAGGTTTCACCGAGGAAAAAAAAAAGACTGTTTTTTTTACAATTTTATAGTCAATTAGATTTGTTGCACTTTTGGTTTTATGAGAATAATTGTTTTATTCTAATATGGCTCTATGCTATTTTATTACTTGCCTTTTCAAGTGGATTTATTATCCATAATTTCCTTTCAACGTACCATCTTTTTTTTGACAGCTTAGGCTAGGGTCAGACTAACGCATTTTTCACGTTGTCCGTGAAAATGTGCGTTCGAAGAATGGACGTATTTTTTCACGGAATACGCAATAGCGGTCATACTATGCGCAGTTTCATCCGTGATTTTGTACGGATCATCAATAAAACACTTCTTGCATCTGGACGTTATGTTGGCCGGACATTAGCAGCGTCTGATGTCTCCAATTCACACACACACGCCGCTAGCGGACGCAGCGCACTCTGTACGTCAGTACTAGTGGTTTAACGTTCTCGAAAAAATGCGTTCATTTTCCACTTGCGTTGCGCAGCCGGACTTTCGCGCGGCGTACTTCGTATATTGGCTGTCATTGCCCGTCATTTGCTGCTAGTGCGGCCGTGATTAAGTGCGCCAGAACGCGCGTTCGCACTGCCTCAGTCTGACCCTAGCCTTAATGAATATAACCCCCTACTGTACACATCCATGGAAGCAATCGAGTAGTTAGAGATAAAAAAAATACTATGTTATAATCGTCTGCTATATTCTCGCTGGGAATTATCTCCACACTCCTTCTGCTCCCTTTTGTTTCACTTGCCTTAGTTCCTTATATCGTAAACTCACGGGATGTCTGGCTGAGCACTCGTATAAAGTGCTGAATTAGCAGGACAATTATTCTATGGGCAGGCCTGTCTGTTCCTTATGTTTTATTATTTATTATGTCACCTGTCTGTGCTTCCCCATTGTATAGCGCTGCGGAATCTGTTGGCGCTATATAAGTACTCATAACTGTAACTGTAACTGTCCTGACTTCTTTGTAGCAATAAATATAAAATAGCACCAGATTTGAAGAGCAAATACAACAATATTTATGTATCTCTGATTCTTATCCAATATACAGTTGTGTTCAAAATTATTCAACCCCCAATGCTGTAAAGGGTTTTAGGGAATTTAGTGTACATTTGTAATTGTATTCAGAAAGAAATCCTACAAGGACTTTTTAAAGAACCATATGCAACTAAAATGACATGAATTGGTTTTGTAATACAGTAGTAAATGTTTCTTTTGTGAATTCTTCATTGACACAATTATTCAACCCCTTAAAGACTACCACTCTGAAGAACAGAGGTTCATTCAAGTGTTTTCAATCAGGTATTGAAAACACCTGTGGATGTCACGGAGCAGCAATAAAGCATAATAAGCACCAATTAGGCAGCTTTAAAATGACTGTGATACTCAGCTCCTTCTAGACATTTACTGGTGTGGTTACAAACATGGTGAAGTCAAGAGAATTGTCCAGGAAGACAAGAGAAGAGGTGATTACTCTTCACAGGAAGGGCAATGGCTATAAGAAGATTGCAAAGATGTTAAACATACCAAGAGAGACCATATGAAGCATCATTCGCAAATTCAAGGCAAAGGGCACTGTTGAAACGCTACCTGGTCGTGGCAGAAAGAAGATGCTGACTTCGACTGCTGTGCGCTACCTGAAGCGTAGAGTGGAGAAAAGTCCCTGTGTGACTGCTGAGGAACTGAGAAAAGATTTGTCAGATGTGGGTACTGAAGTTTCAGCTCAGACAATACGGCGCACACTGCGTAATGAAGGCCTCCATGCCAGAACTCCCAGGCGCACCCCCTTGCTGTCTCCAAAGAATAAGAAGAGTCGACTGCAGTATGCCAAAAGTCATGTGGACAAACCACAGAAGTTTTGGAATAGTGTTCTGTGGACTGATGAAACAAAATTAGAACTGTTTTGGGCCATGGATCAACGCTATGTTTGGAGGAGGAAGAACAAACCCTATGAAGAAAAGAACACCTTGCCTACTGTGAAGCATGGCTGGGGGTCAATCATGCTTTGGGGCTGTTTTGCTTCTGCAGGTACAGGGAAGCTTCAGCGTGTGCAAGGTACCATGAATTCTCTTCAGTATCAGAAGATATTGGATGACAATGTGATGCAGTCCGTCACAAACCTGAGGCTTGGGAGACGTTGGACCTTTCAACAGGACAATGATCCCAAGCATACCTCCACGTCTACTAGAGCATGGTTGCAGATTAAAGGCTGGAACATTTTGGAGTGGCCATCGCAGTCACCTGACTTAAATCCGATTGAGAACCTCTGGTGGGACTTAAAGAAAGCAGTTGCAGTGCGCAAGCCTAAGAATGTGACTGAACTGGAGGCTTTTGCCCATGACGAATGGGCGAAGATACCCGTAGATCGCTGCAAGACACTTGTGTCAAGCTATGCTTCACGTTTAAAAGCTGTTAGAACTGTAAAAGGATGTTGTACTAAGTACTAAGATTGAATGTCACTTGGGGGTTGAATAAAACTGATAATGATGTGAGCACAGAAAAGACATTTGTGGTTATTTCATTATAAATGTTATGTTATATTTGTCTGACCTACACAACCCTCTTTGATTTAATTGTAAGCAAGATGACTGAATGATCAAAATCAATGTCAAACTGGCCAAAACACTCAATTTCAGTGGGGGTTGAATAATTTTGAACACAACTGTATATCTATATACGTAATACAAATATATATTATATTGTTTTAGAAACATAGAAACATAGAAAAATGTCGGCAGATAAGAACCTTTCGGCCCATCTAGTCTGCCCAATTACATGGATACTTTACCTGGATTTATCTTTTATTTAGGATAGCCTTATGCCTATCCCATGTCTGCTTAAATTCAATTACTGTTTTGGCCTCTACCACTTCAACTGGAAGACTGTTCCATGTATCTACCACCCTTATGTTACTTTTAAACCTTTGCCCCTCTAATCTAAGACTATGTCCTCTTGTTTTGCTACTTTGTTTCCTTTTAAATATACTCCCTTCCTCTACCTTTTACATTTAGTTTTCATTAAATTTAGGGTAGGTATACAACAATCTTCGTTTCACTGAGCCCTAACATAAACACTCTATTCTCTAATAATATTACACTGAATTAATCTCCTATAAACGAACGTATATTGTTGTTGGCTTGCCATCTCTGAAGTCCGTTTGCTTGGCTCATTTAAGAGTGTGTTTGTTTATTTCCTGTCCAGTTAGGACATCCATAAAGGCTGATTTTTGGATGTGTGACCACCACACAAAAGGGGTTATTCAGAGAGCACCTAAATTTCATTGCTCTCTCGTTCGGCGCACTTTGGTTCGCTTCGGCGATTTCAGTTCGCAGACCCTGAGGTGAATTCAGCATTCACCGCAGGGTCCACGAAGTGCGTCGAACACCAAAGACCAGCCTGCCAAACGCAGCCACTGTCCACCGAACGTTTCCGCTGAATGTCGCTGAACTGGGAGTAAAAACATAAATAAATAAAAACTGCACTTTTTAAAAAAGCGTTTAAAGCAATAAAAATGCATGAAAATGCATTGAAATAATCAAAAAGGTCCTATAAAAATAGTAAAGCGGTCTGTTACAGAATTTAACGAAAAGCCATTAAAAAAAATAGTAATCAAAAATTTCAATGAAAAAAATCCACAAAATACCTAAAACAAATAATTAAAAAGGATTATTTGCTGAAACTGAACAGAATAAACGATTGAATGAAAACGCAAATATTTTTTTTACATTGAAACCTAATGGGATTCTCCCGTTTAAAAACGTCGAACTGAACCATCGAAAATCTGGGCATTTTGCCAACATGTTGGTGCAGTTCGGCATTCTCTGAATAGATTAATAAATACTTTATATATGATCCAAACACGGTAGGTTGTTATACGGATTGTGAAACTACCAAGGATGTAATTAAACAGACCACATTGTCATTATACACCCTGAACTATTCACAACTCCTGATGACGCTACTATGAAGTAGCGAAACGCGTAGAGTGTGTGAATTTTGTATGCAGAGTAGGGATGCTGTATTGGAAGAACTTTCTATTGCCTCTATAGAAGTATGATGGGGAGCGCTCCTCTTCTTGGTACTTCATCTTGTTGATCTTTATTTTGATATTCTTCTCTACTGTTCTATACCTACCAACCCACGGTAGCTGGTCTTCTTACTTTTGAAGAAATTGAGATCAAAAATAGGGAACGTTTATTGTCAGAAAAATTGAATATTAAGGCAATATTTTGAACCAATACCTACCTGCGATTCATGTTTTTTGTGTGAATTTTTTTCCACCAGAGGGTGGCCTTTTAGAAATTGTTTTATATGCAGCATGATAAAAGTTAAATTTAAACATGTAACATAGTGACTATATTTCCTACATATTTATTTTCTGTTAGGCTGGGGTCAGACCAGCGCACTTTTAACGTGCGTTCTGGCGCACATAATTACGGCCGCACTAGCAGCAGATGACGGGCAATGACGGCCAATATACGATGTACGGCCGCACAAAAGTCCGGCCGTGCAACGCAAGTGGAATTTGAACGCATTTTTTTGAGAACGCTGAACCGCTAGTACTGACGTACTGAGTGCGCAGCTGCGGCATAGCGGCGTGTGTGCGTGATTAGGAGATGTCAGACGCTGCTAATGTCCAGCCTACATAACGTCCAGACGCAAAAAGAGTTTTATTGACGATCCGTACAAAATCACGGCCGAAAATGCGCGTCGTCTGACCGTTTTTGCGCATTCCGTGAAAAAATACGTCAATGCGTTTGGACGCACTTTTTCACGTTCGCGGGGAAAAATGCTTTCGTCTGACCCTAGCCTTAATCTGTATATTTGTTTTGTGTTAGTATCTTGCATTTTACTACTTTATTTCTGTAACAATGTTCTTGAACCCAGGACATACATGAAAACGAGAGAAATCTCACTGTATCCTTCCTGGTAAAATCATTTATAAATAAATAAATAAATAAATTTCAAACAGTGATATTTAGTGACCACGATTGTTTTTTGGAATCAATCTGAATAGATTAACCATTACTTATCTATAGGACAATTTCAATGCTGCTGAAGGTCGCCGAATTGCAGTGATCTGAGGCAAACTGCACAGTATTTCACTGGCAATTCGCCAATATTTGGAAAATTGACAACTTTGTGAATAGCCGAACTGCCACGAAATTGTACTATTTGGGCTAGGGTCAGACGAACGCATTTTTGCGTTGTCTGTGAAAAAGTGCGTTCGAACGAATGGACGCATTTTTTCACGGAGTACGCGATAGCGGTCATACGATGCGCATTTGCGTTTGTGATTTTGTACGGATCATCAATAAAACACTTTTTGCATCTGGACGTCATGTTGGCCGGACATTAGCAGTGTCTGACATCTCCAATTCACGCACACACGCCGCTATGCGGCCGCAGCGCACTCTGTACGACCGTACTAGCGGTTTGACGTTCTCGACAAAATGCGTTCGTTTGCCACTTGCGTTGCGCGGTCGGACTTTCGTGCGACCGTACTTCGTATATTGGCCGTCATTGCCCGTCATTTGCTGCTAGTGCGGCCGTAATTAAGTGCGCCAGAACGCACGTTTAAAGTGCGCTAGTATGACCCTAGCCATAGTGAACCGGCTGGGTGGAGTAGAGGTAACATCACTGCTCTATAACCGTGGAGACTGTGGAGACACAGGCTCAATCCCAGCAATAGCACCTCTCCAGTAGGGATGTGCGTTTCGGGTTTTTCACGAAATTTCCCGATTCGTGCATTCGGATTCGGACGATTTTCCGAAAATTTTCAGATCCAAAAATGGCAGATACGAAAATTTGTTCGGAATTTTCGAATGGACTAGAAATGTGTAAAATCAAAAATCATTTTGGTTCCATTTGTAATTTCGGTTCCATTTCAGTAATTTCGGACAATGTATTTTTTGGCTATATCGCTGATTCTGTAATTTTGTATCATTCCCATCTCAATGTATCCTTCTTGTAAAACCAGAGAAATCTCAATGTATCCTTCTTGTAAAACCAGAGAAATCTCAATGTATCCTTCTTGTAAAACCAGAGAAATCTAAATGTATCCTTCCTGGAAAACCAGAGAAATCTCAATGTATCCTTCTTGTGAAACCAGAGAAATCTCAATGTATCCTTCCTGGAAAACCAGAGGAATCTCAATGTATCCTTCCTGGAAAACCAGAGAAATCTCAATGTATCCTTCCCAGGAAACCAGAGAAATCTCAGTGTATCCTTCTTGTAAAACATGAGAAATCTCAATGGCAGAATTATCTTATCGGCAGAATTATCGTATCGACAGAAATATCGGATCCGAAAAACCATTAGTTTACGTCAAAACGAATAGACACTTTGAAACGAGGAGAACAGACGTTCCGAAAAACACTAACAGGGTTATCCAAAGAGATTCGAAAAGTCACCGCACGTTCGGTGACTTTTCGTTCTCTTCAATTCGGTTCCTTTTGCCGATTGCATTTCGGTGACCCTGCGGTGTATTCAGCAAGTACCACAGGGTCCCCGAATTGCAGGGAAAAGCTGCCGTAAACCCACCGAACACTAACCGAATGCACGCTGAAAACAAGCAAAAACATCTGGATTAACCTTTGAAAAAGACGAACAGGAGCCGAACAGGAGCCGAATCACACAGAGCCGAAGCAGCTGTGACGTAGAGGAGGCAGTGAATAAATTAGAAAAACCATTTGTATGAATCTGGGAAAAAGAAACTACTGAGCGAAAATGTCTGAAATTTTCACAGGAGGTCCAGGGAATGATAATAAAGAGGGCTGTTACAAAAAAAATAAGTAAACTAAAAAAAAAAAAAAAAAAAAATCGGACTTTTAATAAAAAAAAAAAAAAAATCAGAAAAATGCTTAAACTATCCTAAAAAATCTATAAATAAAGAGACTTTTTGCTGCAGAATTTTATAATGAACGGTTTATTAGATATTGAATTAAAACAGGAATATTTTTAACATTGAAGCCTATGGGATTCTCCTGAATAAATTTGCCGAATGAAACCACCGAATGGCAGGGCATTAGGGGAACCTTTCACTGCTGGTTTGTGTTCTCTGAATAGCCGAAGCAGTGCTTCTCTATGGGGATTTCACGTCCCTCGAACAGGGACCGAACAGGCACCGTATGTGCAGGCAATTCGCCAGGATTTGGCGAATTGCCTGCTCTCTGGATAGCCGAATGGCCAGGAAAGGTAACCGAACGCTGATTTTCAGCGTTCGGTTACCTTTCTCAAGCAATTCGGATCTCTTTGGATAACCCTGTAAAATTTCTGAAATTATGAAAAAAAGTCGATACGAAAATCGAAACGAAACGAACTGAAACGGAAATCGGCCGAAACGAAAATTTACAAAATCTGAACGAACCGAACCGAATCGAACCGAAAAAAAAATCGGTGCACAAGTCTACTCTCCAGTAAGTATCCTTGGGCAAGACACCTCACGGTACATACTCACCACCCAGGACATACTTGAAAACTAGAGAAATCTCAATGTATCCTTCCTGTAAAATCCTTTCTCAAAAAAAAATTCAGAGGCAAGTACAGCTCTTATTGAATAACCCTTTAAATCAAATAATTCTCTGTTTTTGTTTTTTGAATTGACAATTTTTATTATGCCCAGAATAAGGCTATAACAAACAATAGTACAATATACATGGCAGCCATAAAATAAAAGCCAACAAGTGAATATGTACACAGAAAAAATTTGGTGTCGTGCATCATTTTTTCTTTTTTCTAACAATCATGTTAACAAGTTATCAGCTCAAAAAAGAGCTATTCTTCAGTAAGAGAAAAGGAAATGTTACAGTGTAGTAGAGCTAAGACAGCAAAATAAGCATACAACCGAACAAAACAATGGACTGCCCAGTCCAGAACTTGTAGTAAATTCAAAATATGGTTGTGAAGACGAAGTAAGGAAGTTTAGTCTGTGAAAGTATGTCATAATGGATGGAAATCAGAGTATGGGTTGAAGAGGATTGTATCCTGCTACCATTTCTGCTGAATATCAAGCAGTGTATTGCATCGAGGTCTTGATCAGTGTACGCACGTGGGTATCTAGGGTTGGGAAATAACATTGCCAAGCCCAAGTCGTGAGAAATAGGGATGAGCTGTTCGGGTTCGGACGGTTCGGAGTTCGACCCGAACTTTGGCAGTTCGAAAGTTCGCGAATTTCGAACTTTTTGGGCGTGTTCGGTTCGGGTTCGAAAAAAAAAAGAAATTTTGAAAAAAGTATAGAAAATGCTTAAAAAAAATACTAAAACATCTAGAAATAAAGAGACTCTTTACTGCAGAATATTATAAGCAACGGTTTATTAGATATTGAATTAAAAACTAATGTGTACGTGGAAAGATTATCAACTCTAAATGACCTCTGTTCACAAACGGGCATAACACCAGCAGGGTTATCCAAAGAGATTCGAAAAGTCACCGCACGTTCGGTGACTTTTCGTTCTCTTCAATTCGGTTCCTTTTGCCGATTGCATTTCGGTGACCCTGCGGTGTATTCAGCAAGCAGCACAGGGTCCCCGAATTGCAGGGAAAAGCTGCCGCAAACCTGACGAAAAGTAACCGAATGCACGCTGAAAACAAGCAAAAACATCTGGATTAACCTTCGAAAAAGCCGAACAGGAGCCGAACAAGAGCCGAATCACACAGAGCCGAAGCAGCTGTGATGTAGAGGAGGCAGTGAATAAATTAGAAAAACCATTTGTATGAATCTGGGAAAAAGAAACGCTGTTTGCAAAGAAACTACTGAGCGAAAATGTCTGAAATTTTCACAGGAGGTCCAGGGAATGATAATAAAGAGGGCTGTTACAGAAAAAATAAGTTAACTGAAAAAAAAAACAAAAAAATCGGACTTTTTTAAAAAAAAAAAAAATCTGAAAAATGCTTAAAGTATCCTAAAAAATCTATAAATAAAGAGACTTTTTGCTGCAGAATTTTATAATGAACGGTTTATTAGATATTGAATTAAAACGGGAATATTTTTAACATTGAAGTCTATGGGATTCTCCTGAATAAATTTGCCGAATTAAACCCCCGAATGGCAGGACATTAGGGGAACCTTTCACTGCTGGTTTGTGTTCTCTGAATAGCCGAAGCAGTGCTTTTTCATGGGGATTTCACTGCCCTCGAACAGGGACCGAACAGGCACCGTATGTTCAGGCAATTCGCCAGGATTTGGCGAATTGCCTGCTCTCTGGATAGCCGAATGGCCAGGAAAGGTAACCGAACGCTGATTTTCAGCGTTCGGTTACCTTTCTCAAGCAATTCGAATCTCTTTGGATAACCCTGCAGGTGTTTTCAGTCTGGTAATCAATTTGATACATTGTACAATATAGTGAGGGGGTGGGGTGGTGTCTGTTTCTGATTGAGATTTGAGAATTAATTTCCCTCCTAAAACATCCTAATATGCTGCATTTAACCCTTTCGCTGCTGAGGCTTTTCACACCTCTGTGCTGAGGTCATTTTTACCGCTTTCGCTCATCATGTTTAACCGCGTTTTGTAGCCATATTTTGATATATGACCCAGACATATTATATATCGTTCTTTCCGGCAGACTTGGCAGATTCATAATGTGTCATTATATGTATACGTTATGTCATGTCTGTATATTATAACAAAAAAAGCAATAAAATTAGAATTTTCAATAATTTATTATGTGTAAAGTGTTTTTTTTCACATTTTAACATGCGATCGTTTGCGGTTATATTTTGTATGGGGTGCGCTTGTTAAAAAAATTAGAAATGGGGTCTCGTTCCATTTTTTTTTTGGGGAAAATTTCGCTATTTTTAACAAACGCACCGCATACAAAAATCGTTAGTGCAGCATTATTGTTCACATTATAATTGAAATGGGAACAATATTGCTGCATTAACAAAACAAAAACAAGCAAAAAAAACTTGTTTATTTTTTTTAAAAAAAAAAATTAAATATTTTTATTTTTTATTTTTAAAAAAAACCATTTTTCATGCTCATGTTTAGTATCATTGGAAAGGCCATGCTCTGGCCGATCCAACGATATCAAACATTAGCCCCTAGCTGCCACGGATCGGGAGATAGGGGGTTCATTGGAACCCCCTATCTCCACTATTGGTGGCAGCTAGGGGTTAACTCCAGGACTGGCGTCATCGTGCTATGCATGATGACGCCAGTCCTCAGGGGGAGTTCCTGGAGGCTTGGCCGACATCCAAAATGTCGGCCAGCTCCAGGAAAGGATCACGATCCGGCGCTTTTCAGCGCCGATTCGTGATCCGGCTCCCCAGGGGTTAATCACAGCCACCGTTTGGAAGGGCAGGCTGTGCCCTTCCAAACGGTGCCTGGATTAACCCTCTGCCCCCCGGCGATCGGGAGGGAGAGAGGTCCGAAGGACCTCCCCCTCCCTTTCAGGCGCTTCCTCCGCACATGTGGGGGGGCGCCTGAATTAGATGTCATCGCGCCGCCGCGATGACATCTAATTGCTCCGCCGGGGTCCCGGAGTGCTGGGCTGACATCCAAGATGTCAGCCCGCACCGGGGCTCGCAGCAATCCGCCGGAATCCGGCAGATTGCTGCCTCCTGTGCATGGACGCGCTCGGCGCGTCCATAGCACAGGAGAACCACTTGGCTGGACGCGCTGAGCGCGTCCATAGCAGCCAAGTGGTTAACTGGTGTTTGAAAAAAATCTAAAGCAATGTTATTTTTCATCTCGGGATTAAACATTCACAGGGTTATTCAGAGAGCGGTGAAAAGCAGGAGAATAAGGCTAGGGTCAGACTGAGGCAGTGCGAACGCGCGTTCTGGCGCACTTAATCACGGCCGCACTAGCAGCAGATGCCGGGCAATGACAGCCAATATACGAAGTACGGTCGCACAAAAGTCCGGCTGCGCAACGCAAGTGGAAAATGAACGCATTTTTTCGAGAACGTGAAACCGCTAGTACTGATGTACAGAGTGCGCTGCGCCCGCTAGAGGCGTGTGTGCGTGAATTGGAGACATCAGACGCTGCTAATGTCCGGCCAACATAACGTCCAGATGCAGAAGTGTTTTATTGATGATCCGTACAAAATCACGGACGAAAATGCGCATAGTATGACCACTATCACGTATTCTGTGAAAAAATGCGTCCATTCGTTCGAACGCACTTTTTCACAGACAACATAAAAATGCGTTCGTCTGACCCTAGCCTAACTGGAGAAGTGAAAATTCTAGGTCAAAATAGCCAAACCAGAAAAATTCTCCCATTTAACTCACTTTACAAATCGGCTATTTGGTCTAGATTGTTCTCTTCTCCTGCCAGTTCTCCTGGCTTTCACCTCTCTCTCGGGGTTGTTCAGAGAAAGGTGAAAACCAGGAGAATGGCAGGGAAAGAGAACAATCTGGACCAAATAGCCGATTTGGAAAGTGAGATAAGGCTAGGGTCAGACTAACGCATTTTTCGCAGCGACTGTCAAAAAGTGCGTCCGAACGCATTGCCGTATTTTTTCACTGATTGCGCGAAAACGGTCATACGATGCGCATTTTTGTGCGTGATTTTTTACGGATCCAAACCAGGAAACTTTGGGTGTCTGGACGTTATGTTGGCCGGACATGAGCAGGGTCTGACGTCTCCAAATCACGCATACACGCCGCTAGTGGACGCAGCGCACTCTGTACGTCCGTACTAGCGGTTCTGCGTTCTCGAAAAAATGCGTTCATTTGCCACTTGCGTTGCGCAGCCGGACTTTCGTGCGACCGTACTTCGTATATTGTCCGTCATTGCCCGTCATTTGCTGCTAGTGCGGCCGTGATTAAGTGCGCCTAAACGCACGTTAAAAATTCGCTAGTCTGACCCCAGCCTAAGGCTAAGGTCAGACGAAAGCATTTTTAACGTGCGTTTAGCCGCACGAAATCACGGCCGTGCTAGCAGCAAATGACGTCCAATGCCGGGGAACACACGAAGTACGGCTGCACGAAAGTTCGTCCGCGCAACGCAAGTGGCAAACGAACGCATTTTTTCTAGAACGTCAAACCGCTACTACTGACGTACAGAGTGCGCTGCGTCCGCATAGCGGCGTGTGTGTGTGATTAGGAGATGTCAGACGCTGCTAATGTCCGGCTAACATAACGTCCAGACACAAAAAGTGTTTTATTGATGATCCGTACAAAATCACGGACGAAAAGAAAAGGCGCATCGTATGACCGCTATCGCGTATTCCGGGAAAAAATACGTACGTTCGTTCGAACGCACTTTTTCACGGACAACGTGAAAAATGCGTTCGTCTGACCCTAGCCTTAATGGGAGAATTTTTCTGGTTTGGCTATTTTGACCTAGAATTTTCCATTCTCCAGTCATTCTCTGCTCTTCACCGCTCTCTGAATAACCGTGACAGGGTTATTCAGAGAAAGGTGAAACTCAGGAGAATGACTGGAGAATGGAAAATTCTAGGTCAAAATAGCCAAACCAGAAAAATTCTCCCATTTATCTCACTTTCCAAATCGGCTATTTGGTCTAGATTGTTCTCTTCTCCTGCCAGTTCTCCTGGCTTTCACCTCTCTCTCGGGGTTGTTCAGAGAAAGGTGAAAACAGGAAATGGCAGGAAAAGAGAACAATCTGGACCAAATAGCCGATTTGGAAAGTGAGATAAGGCTAGGGTCAGACTAACGCATTTTCGCGCAGCGACTGTCAAAAAGTGCGTCCGAACGCATTGCCGTATTTTTTCACTGATTGCGCGAAAACGGTCATACGATGCGCATTTTTGTGCGTGATTTTTTACGGATCCAAACCAGGAAACTTTGGGTGTCTGGACGTTATGTTGGCCGGACATGAGCAGGGTCTGACGTCTCCAAATCACGCATACACGCCGCTAGTGGACGCAGCGCACTCTGTACGTCCGTACTAGCGGTTCTGCGTTCTCGAAAAAATGCGTTCATTTGCCACTTGCGTTGCGCAGCCGGACTTTCGTGCGACCGTACTTCGTATATTGTCCGTCATTGCCCGTCATTTGCTGCTAGTGCGGCCGTGATTAAGTGCGCCTAAACGCACGTTAAAAATTCGCTAGTCTGACCCCAGCCTAAGGCTAAGGTCAGACGAAAGCATTTTTAACGTGCGTTTAGCCGCACGAAATCACGGCCGTGCTAGCAGCAAATGACGTCCAATGCCGGGGAACACACGAAGTACGGCTGCACGAAAGTTCGTCCGCGCAACGCAAGTGGCAAACGAACGCATTTTTTCTAGAACGTCAAACCGCTACTACTGACGTACAGAGTGCGCTGCGTCCGCATAGCGGCGTGTGTGTGTGATTAGGAGATGTCAGACGCTGCTAATGTCCGGCTAACATAACGTCCAGACACAAAAAGTGTTTTATTGATGATCCGTACAAAATCACGGACGAAAAGGCGCATCGTATGACCGCTATCGCGTATTCCGGGAAAAAATACGTACGTTCGTTCGAACGCACTTTTTCACGGACAACGTGAAAAATGCGTTCGTCTGACCCTAGCCTTAATGGGAGAATTTTTCTGGTTTGGCTATTTTGACCTAGAATTTTCCATTCTCCAGTCATTCTCCTGCTCTTCACCGCTCTCTGAATAACCGTGACAGGGTTATTCAGAGAAAGGTGAAACTCAGGAGAATGACTGGAGAATGGAAAATTCTAGGTCAAAATAGCCAAACCAGAAAAATTCTCCCATTTATCTCACTTTCAAATCGGCTATTTGGTCTAGATTGTTCTCTTCTCCTGCCAGTTCTCCTGGCTTTCACCTCTCTTTCCGGGTTGTTCAGAGAAAGGTGAAAACCAGGAGAATGGCAGAAAAGAAACAATCTGGACCAAATAGCCGATTTGGAAAGTGAGATAAGGATAGGGTCAGACTAACGCATTTCTCGCAGCGACCGTCAAAAAGTGCGTCCGAACGCATTGCCGTATTTTTTCATGGATTGAGCGAAAACGGTCATACGATGCGCATTTTTGTGCGTGATTTTTTACGGATCCAAACCAGGAAACTTTGGGTGTCTGGACGTTATGTTGGCCGGACATGAGCAGGGTCTGACGTCTCCAAATCACGCACACACGCCGCTAATGGACGCAGCGCACTCTGTAAGTCCGTACTAGCGGTTCTGCGTTCTCGAAAAAATGCGTTCATTTTCCACTTGCGTTGCGCAGCCGGACTTTCGTGCGACCGTACTTCGTATATTGGCCGTCATTGCCCGTCATTTGCTGCTAGTGCGGCCGTGATTAAGTGCGCCTAAACGAACGTTAAAAATTCGCTAGTCTGACCCTAGCCTAAGGCTGCTGTCAGACGAGCGTAGTGTTCACGTCCGTGATTGCGCATAAAAGTACGTCCGTGATAGCATGAAAGAAAGTCCATTGGAGCCTGACACATGAAGTACGTCCGCACTGAACTGCGGACGCATGACGGACGCTGCAAACGGACGCAGGTTAGGCAAGAACGTAATACTGCTAGAACGGACGTGCGGAGTGTGCCACGTCCACAACGTCTGCATAGCTTTGTGTGTGAGTGATGGAGCATGGTCAGACGGACTGCATTTATACGTCCAGCATTTTTGACGGACAGAATGTTTTTTCATTGTAATTTATTTTTCCCTCCTACATCTGTCAAAAATAACTTCAGTGAAAAAACGGACTGTGTGGCCACTACTGCGTCATCCGTACTGACGATGTCCGTACTGCACGGACGTACAGTCCGTAGAAATCACGCTTGTCTGACCCTAGCCTTAATGGGAGAATTTTTCTGGTTTGGCTATTTTGACCTAGAATTTTCCATTCTCCTGTCATTCTCCTGCTCTTCACCGCTCTCTGAATAACCCTGACAGGGTTATTCAGAGAAAGGTGAAACTCAGGAGAATGACTGGAGAATGGAAAATTCCAGGTCAAAATCGCCAAACCAGAAAAATTCTCCCATTTATCTCACTTTCCAAATCGGCTATTTGGTCTAGAATTTTCCATTCTCCAGTCATTCTCCTGCTTTTCACCGCCAAAAAATCAGTAAACTTTTTCTGTGTGTCCGAAAATGTCTCCTCTTTTCATACAGGCTGCCGCCCCAAGCAGTTGTTTATGGATAGATTAAAGGAAAAGCATTTACCATCATTTGAAATGTCATTTTTTGTTTTTTACATATTTCTATACATCCTAGAAATCCGCCACTTCCCGGGCAGGTTATGGGGACCTCCTAGGCACGATATTTGAAGGAATTTTTTGTTTTTATTTTTAACCCTTATTTCATGGAAAACTCACTGTCCCTTTAAAAACGTTTTTTTTTTTTTTACTTTTTGTCCTTGTTTCCTGTCCCCCAGGGCACTACCCGGACCCCCATACACCTTTTATGGCAAATATGTAGCATATATGCCCTCTTGGAGGGCACTCTAAAAAAACGAATTTTCAGCCCCATTGACTTGCATGGGGGTTCGGACCCGAACAAATGGGAAGTTCGGGTTCGGGCCCGAACCGAACTCGGGGGGTGTTCGGCTCATCCCTAGAAACTTCATAGCATGGGTTTCCTTATTAATCAAGGTGTGAAGCCAGTCCATGCAGAAAAGATAATTCAATTTGGTTTGGAAAAGTGTAAGTGGGATTGGGGTAGAGTGGTTCCAATTATGTAAAAAAGAAAAAAAACGGCGAACATTCACCGAAACCCACAAAAACATCTGGATTAACCCCGCCGAACACGCCGAAGAAACCTGACCAGCCGCCGATCACAGAGCAGAGCATCCGCCGGAAAAACCCGACACGCAGACGAAGTAGGTGAAAAGAAAAAAAAAGTATGCTTGAAAGTTGGAAAATTAAAACGCTGTTTGCTAAAAACTAATGAGCGAAAATGCCTGGAATTTACATATAAGATCCAATGAATGATAATAAAAAGGGCTGTTACAGAAAAAAGAAAAAATGATTTAAAAAAAAACGGGAAAAAAATTTTGCCAAAAAAATACCAAAAAAAGAAACAGATTCGAAAAAATCTATAAATGAAGAGACTTTTTTGCTGCAGAATATAATATTAAATGATTTATTAGATATTGGATTAAAACGGGAATATTTTTAACATTGAAGCCTATGGGAATCGTCTGAATAAATCTGTTGAATTAAACCACCGAATGGCAGGGCAATTCGGCAACTTTTCACTGCTGGTTTTTGTTCTCTGAATAGACGAAGCATTGCTTCTCTATGGGGATTTCACTGCCCTCGAACAGGCACCGAACATGCACCGTATGTGTAGGCAATTCGCCAGGATTTGGCAAACTGCCTGCTCTCTGGATAGCCGAATGGCCAGGAAAGGTCACTGTACGCTGAATTTCACTGTTCTGTTACCTTCCGGGGCCAGATCGGCTCTCTTTGAATAACCCTGTAACAGGTCTATTCACTAAAAGGTGAAACTCTGGAAAATTTTTGGAGAAGTGAAAATTCTAGGTCTAAATAGACAAAACAGAAAAATTATCCCATTTATCTCACTTTCCAAATCGGCTATTTTGACCTAGAATTTTCACTTCTCCAGCAGTTCTCCAGAGTTTCACCTTTTAAAGAATAACCTGGTCTGTGGATGTATGCCATCCATGATCATTTCACTTCTTCCTCGGGAAACTTGGATAACCATGCATCTATACACCAAGCTAATTGGCAGACATGTTTTTTGAGAGCTCTCTCTTCCTCAGGACAGACGTAAGCAATATGATGGAATATATTACATGTATCCCTTTACCATTTTGAATTCTGAGTCTCGCTGATTCACATCTGCAAGACATTGTACATAGTGCTTATGTAGGAAACAGGATAATACGTTGACCCTGCAGAAATTTCCCACTGAGAGCTAAGGATGTTTCAAATGCCTTAGTAAATTGAACAGTATTACATTTCTTTTATGTGATCTGCCACTAACAAGAATGTTACCTAGTCTAGAATTTATTTTTAAATCACATAAGGTGTGTTCCACCAGAAATTATGTATAAATCACATTTTACAGGAACGTAGTTCATTGTTATTAAAAGTAGAATAATATATATATATATCTATTTATAATCCAAGGTATACAGTCAGGTCCAGAAATATTGGGACATCGACACAATTCTAACATCTTTGGCTCTATACACCACCACAATGGAGTTGGAATGAAACAAACACAATGTGCTTTAACTGCAGACTGTCAGCTTTAATTTGAGGGTATGTACATCCAACTCAGGTGAACGGTGTAGGACTTACAGCAGTTTGCAGATGTGCCTCCCACTTGTTAAGGGACCAAAAGTAATGGGACAGAATAATAATCATAAATCAAACTTTCCCTTCTTAATACTTGGTTGCAAATCCTTTGCAGTCAATCACAGCCTGAAGTCTGGAACGCATAGACATCACCAGACGCTGGGTTTCCTCCCTGGTGATGCTCTGCCAGGCCTCTACTGCAACTGTCTTCAGTTCCTGCTTGTTCTTGGGGCATTTTCCCTTCAGTTTTGTCTTCAGCAAGTGAAATGCATGCTCAATGGGATTCAGGTCAGGTGATTGACTTGGCCATTGCATAACATTCCACTTCTGTCCCTTCAAAAACTCTTTGGTTGGTTTGGCAGTATGCTTTGGGTCATTGTCCATCTGCACTGTGAAGCGCCGTCCAATGAGTTCTGCAGCATTTGGCTGAATGTGAGCAGATAATATTGCCCGAAACACTTCAGAATTCATCCTGCTGCTTTTGTCAGCAGTCACACCATCAATAAATACAAGAGAACCAGTTCCATTGGCAGCCATACATGCCCACGCCATGACACTACCACCACCATGCTTCACTGATGAGGTGGTATGCTTAGGATCATGAGCAGTTCCTTTCCTTCTCCATATTCTTCTCTTCCCATCACTCTGGTACAAGTTGATCTTGGTCTCATCTGTTCCAGAACTGTGAAGGCTTTGTTAGGTGTTGTTTGGCAAACTCTAATCTGGCCTTCCTGTTTTGAGGCTCACCAATGGTTTACATCTTGTGGTGAACCCTCTGTATTCACTCTGGTGAAGTCTTCTCTTGATTGTTGACTTTGACACACATACACCTACCTCCTGGAGAGTGTTCTTGATCTGGCCAACTGTTGTGAAGGGTATTTTCTTCACCAGGGAAAGAATTTTTCAGTCACAGTTGTTTTCCGTGGTCTCCCGGGTCTTTTGGTGTTGCTGAGCTCACCGGTGCGTTCCTTCTTTTTGAGAATGTTCCAAACAGTTGTTTTGGCCACACCTAATGTTCTTGCTATCTCTCTGATGGGTTTGTTTTGTTTCTTCAGCCTAATGATGGCTTGCTTCACTAATAGTGCAGCTCTTTGGATCTCATCTTGAGAGTTGACAGCAACAGATTCCAAATGCAAATAGCACACTTGAAATGAACTCTGGGCCTTTTATCTGCACATTGTAATTGGGGTAATGAGGGAATATAACACAGCTGGCCATGGAACAGCTGAGAAGCCAATTGTCCCATTACCTTTGGTCACTTAACAACTGGGAGGCACATCTGCAAACTGCTGTAAGTCCTACACCGTTCAAATTAAAGCTGAGAGTCTGCAGTTAAATCACATTGTGCTTGTTTCATTCCAACTCCATTGTGTTGGTGTATACATCCAAAGATGTTAGAATTGTGTTGATGTCCCAATATTTCTGGACCTGACTTTATATCTAGTGTAATTTATTTAAAATGACAATTATTTATAAAGTCGCCAGCGTATTCTGCAGCGCTGTACAATGGATAGAAAATTTAAAAAAATATTATTAATAAAATATATGGATTATGTGGTGTCTACAACATCTTCTGTTGAAAAATGTTTCCATCACGATAGACGCACTAAAGGCACTTACTCCCCGCTAAAAGGAGGACGCTAAGGAGGCACACCTGCGCCTGCAGGTTTCTCCTTAGTGTCCCCATTTTAACTCCATATTATGGGGCAGGCGCTGATTCAGCAGCCTGCCACATAATGCAGCACTAAGCGCTGCTCCGAGCATCCCCTCCATAGGACTTCATTGAGGCTTTGACTGCTGGGTCGCATGACCAGCAGGATCTCGCCTCTCGCAAGATCCTGCTGGTCAGCGGAGTGATGGCGGAGGGAGACTGGAGACTTTTTTCCCCAGTCTCGCTCGAAGCGACAGATTTTGCCACCGAGAGGTGTATGTGATTTTTGGGGGGATATTAAGCTGGTGCTGACTGATTCCGCAGAAGCCGTATCAGTTAGCACCAGCTCCTAGCTGTGGATAGCTTTTCAGTAACGGCAGCGGGACGTAATTAGTGTAAGGACTTTGTAATCCTAACACTAATTAACTCTTTGCGCTCCCCATGTTAAGTTTAGGGAGCGCAAAGTACAGTAAACTCACTCTGAAAAGTGCAAGCTCCGAATCGCTAATGTTTTTTTAACCCGTCAGTGTTTGGAATTTAATATGGTCAGCCCGTGCTAGGGCCACCAAAGCTAACATTAAGGCTCACACAGCTGAGTGCTAACGTAAGCGTTAAGTATGTAAATTGCCCTAAGTTCAGATCAGTACACTCATCTGAACTCAGCCTAAAGGCCATGATTTCACAAACTTCCCAAGCTCACTCGACAGTTGGAGCTACATCGGAAGTGTGGTGGCGTTTGATCAGAAAAATACCCGTAACCCCCTTCGCATTTCCCTTTGTGCCAATAAACAACTTAGCTTCTTTCTCTGCTCACTTATGATCATTAGACCTTCCTGGCGAAACCCAGATCTTTCACCCACAGCATTACCTAAAACAGGAACGACCTAAATCATTACATAGTGTACCACGCCTAGCTTCTCCCCGCATCACCTCTTCCCATGATAGATTGCAGGATTTCTCATGCGCAGCCCCCACTCTCTGGAACGCTCTCCCTCGTACTGTTAGACTTTCCCCTAACTTCTCTTCCTTCAAACGCTCCCTTAAAACATTCCTATTTAGGGAAGCCTACCACCCAACTCACTGACACAACCATCAATCACTCTCACCTTACAGTCCTCTCCTCCTGTTTCCAACCCCAACCCTCCTAGATTGTGAGTTCCTACGGGAATAGGGCCCTCATCTCCTCCTGTACTGTTTGTCAAATGTTGTTCAATGTATTGTAACCCTGTCTATACTGTGCTTATTGTACAGCGCTGCGGAATATGCTGGCGCTTTATAAATAAAGAATAATAATAATAATAATACCAGTAACACACCCCAGATCATTGTTGAGAAAATGTCATTTTCATCGTCTTCTCCAACAGAACTGCTTGCATCTCTGGAAACTTCTAGAACAGTGACGTGCGGTGAGGTCAGTGGCTGGTGAGGCACTAGCTTGTATCAGAGCTAGATATACACAGGATATTGCCCCAGCTCTCATGGATATTGCCCCAGCTCCTCTCATGGATTTTGCCCCAGCTCCTTTCATGGATATTGCCCCAGCTCCTTTCATGGATATACTGCCCCAGCTCTTCTCATGGATATTGCCCCAGCTCCTTTCATGGATATACTGCCCCAGCTCCTCTCATTGATATTGCCCCAGCTCATGGATATGCCCCAGCTCATGGATATGCCCCAGCAGCTCATGGATATGCCCCAGCTCATGGATTTGCCCCAGCACATGGATATGCCCCAGCTCATGGATATGCCCCAGCACATGGATATGCCCCAGCACATGGATATGCCCCAGCTCATGGATATGGGATATGCCCCAGCTCATGGATGTGCCCCGCATGGATTGCCCCAGCTCATGGATGTGCCCCAGCACATGGATTTGCCCGCTCATGGATGTGCCCCAGCTCATGGATTTGCCCCAGCACATGGATTTGCCCCAGCTCATGGATGTGCCCCAGCTCATGGATTTGCCCCAGCTCATGGATGTGCCCCAGCCACATGGATTTGCCCCAGCACATGGATTTGCCCCAGCTCATGGATGTGCCCCAGCTCATGGATTTGCCCCAGCACATGGATTTGCCCCAGCTCATGGATGTGCCCCAGCTCATGGATTTGCCCCAGCTCATGGATGTGCCCCAGCTCATGGATTTGCCCCAGCTCATGGATGTGCACCAGCTCATGGATTTGCCCCAGCTCATGGATTTGCCCCAGCACATGGATTTGCCCCAGCTCATGGATATACTGCCCCAGCTCATGGATGTGCCCCAGCTCATGGATGTGCCCCAGCACATGGATTTGCCCCAGCACATGGATTTGCCCCAGCTCATGGATGTGCCCCAGCTCATGGATTTGCCCCAGCAGAGTCACAGGGTTCCTGCAGGGGAGGGCTCCTTACTTACCTGAGACAGCTCCTCACTGGCTGTGCTGTCCAAGAGAGAAGAGGTCGGCTGCTTCCTGTCCCACGTGT
This sequence comes from Leptobrachium leishanense, assembly GCA_009667805.1. Taxonomy (NCBI): domain Eukaryota; kingdom Metazoa; phylum Chordata; class Amphibia; order Anura; family Megophryidae; genus Leptobrachium; species Leptobrachium leishanense. The sequence continues at coordinate 243,003,749 of CM019064.1, read as the reverse complement.
CTCTGTGGTGCTGGCACGAGGTCAGGTGATGTAGGAGGAGCTGCTGGAGCTTGAGAGTGTGTGACTGTGACAACCCCCCCCCCCTCTGTGCTGAGCGCATGTGTGCTGTGTTTATCACGAACACATGCGCTCAGCACTTTCTGGAGGGGGTTTGTCACAGTCACACTGCTGTGATCTCCCTGCCCGCCCCCCACGATTGACGAGGACAGTCACATGACTGTCCTGCGTCAATCAAACCATGGGAGCACTGCCTCCCATGGTGTTTTTTAAAAAAAAAAAAAAAAACTTGCTTGAGACAATGGAGCTTTCCCATTGGCTCAAGCTTCATTTGATGTCATTGCCTGGAGGCAATGACGAGCTTGCCTGCTACCAGCCTGAGCTCTGCAATTAGCGTAGCGTTGGGCTGCGTAAATTGCGTAGCCTAGGCTGGCTCAGTGCTGCCCCTGCTGTCTGTGTAGTGTATTACACACACACACAGCAGCCGGCAAACTCAGAAAGTGAAAGCTGCAGGAGAAAAAAAAAGCGGACAGAGAAGAAACAAAGCACAACGAGGGAGCAAGGAGAGGTGAGTATGAGTATAAATAACAATTTATTTACAGTTTAAATGTACATACACACACATCACATGTCATTACAATACACACAATGAGCTCATTAATTTACTGGCATGACAGGGGAGGCTCCGCCTCCCCTGCCACCCCTGAGTGCACGTCCCTGTTCTAGAAGTATGTTTACTACGTTTGAAACTCATTGATGTACTGTCAACTGAAATAGCACCACATGTGAACCAAAGAGAGGAAGATTTACAACTTTTCATCTTGAGAAAAAGAGTGGGGAGAATGTTGTAGCTTTTTACTCCATTGCATCACACACAGAAATGCATTTTCAAAATTCCATCAGGGTGGTAGCAAAACTCATAGATTATTCAGAGAGATCCGAAATGTTGCCGAAATGTAACCGGACACTGAATTTCAGCCACCGGGGACATTTCGGGGCCATTTGGCTTTTCAGGGAGCAGGCAGTTCGCCAAATACTGGCGAATTGCCTGCACATACGGTGCCTGTTCGAGGGCAGTGAAATCCCCCAATATCTAATAAACCGTTTATTATTTTAATCTGATGTAAAGAGTCTCTTTATTTCTATACTTTTTTGGCTCTTTTAGGCATTTTTCGGGATTTTTTGGCAACATTTTTTTTGTTTTTTTTTAAATGTTTTGTTTTCATTTTTCTGTAACTGACCTTTTTATTATCATTCATAGGATCTTATATGTAAATTCCAGACATTTTCATTCAGTAGTTTTTTTTTCAAACAGCGGTTTAATTCTGAAACTTTCAAGCGTACTGTTTTTTTTCTCACCCCGTTTATCTACTTGTCAGCTTTTCCTGGCGGCTGCTCTGCGCTGTGATCGGCGGCTAGTCGGATTTTTCCAGAGTGTGCGGCGGTTTTTGCGACGGTTTCTGCGGGTTTTCGGTGAGTGTTCGTTGAGTTTGCGACGGGTTTTCCCTGCACTACGGGGACCCTGCAGTGTTTGCTGAATACACCGCAGGGTCGGCGAACTAGAATCGCCCCGAAGTGCAGGGAACAAAAGGTCAGCGAACGTGCCGTGACTTTTCAATTCTCTGTGAATAACCCTGATAGAATAGGATGCTCCTCGATGCAAAGAGTGTCTGCTGGAGGTATGAGGAAGTTGACAATTTTCTACAAATGTGGTGGTCATGATATGTTGTACAGACCTTTTGGAGACAGGTTTTGTCGCGCACACGCGGGCAAAGCAACAGGAAGGCCCAAGCTGGTGCTGCTCCGCCCTGAAAACCCTGGTCGTCAGCATCTTTCCTACAATGTCTTGTAAATTCCAGGCCAAGCCATGCACCCAGGGCCGCCATCAGGGCATTACGCCCAATGTTACAGTAAGGGGCCCGATGGCCGGGAGGGCCTAGCCCGCTGGGGCCCCGTCGTCGGCGGCACCATAACAGTTTTCCAGCTTTGGTTTCGGACTCAAGGAGTCCAAATCCGGAGCTGGACTGGCCAGCAGCTTCCTGGGTGGGCAGGTCAAGCAACGTGCGTGTGCCTCCCAAGCACGTTGATTGGCTCTGCCCTCCAGTCACGTGTGTGTGACTCACATACAAAGGAGAAGCTGGCTGCGTCGGCTGGGAGGAGAAGAAGCAGGAGAAGAAGCAGCAGAAGATAGAAGAGGAAAAGAAGATAGAAGAGAAGAAGATAGAAGAGGAGAAGAAGGGGCAGAGCGGTGAGCCAGGGCTCAGCCAGACCCCAGGCCCAGCCGGACCCTAGGGAGGGCCCAGCCAGACCACAAGGCCCAGTCAGACCACAAGGCCCAGTCAGACCGCAGAGCCCAGCCAGACCCCAGGTCCCAGCCAGACCCCAGGGCCCAGCCAGACCCCAGGGCAAAGCCAGGGCCCAGCCAGACCCCAGGGCCCAGCCAAACCCCAAGGCCCAGCCAGACCCCAAGGCCCAGCCAGATCCCAGGTCCCAGCCAAGGCTCAGCCAGAGCCCAGGTCCCAGCCAAACCCCAGGGCCCAGCCAGACCCCTGGACCCAGCCAGACCACAGGCCCAGCCAGACCCAGGCCCAGCCAGACCCCAGGGAAATGTTTTACCAACAACGAGTGGGAAATGTTTTACCAACAGCGAGTGGGAAATGTTTTACCAACAGCGAGTGGGAAATGTTTTACCAACACACAGGACAGAGTATACCTGAAATAGGCCAGACGGTATACAAGGATGTATTCTAACACAAGCCCAAATCGATCAGTGTTAGAGTGATCAGGGATAGCCAAAACGGTACACAAGGGGTATCCTATACTATAATAGAGTAAGGCTTGGCGTGTCCGTCGCCAAGCCTTACTCTGCGCATGCGCGCAACTAGCGGCAGTTGGCTGCACGCGCATGCAACCGCCGCGGCACGAGCTGGCTGTGCGCTCGCCGCGGCGGTTACAAGATGCACACAGCAGCCTCTACCCGGCTGCCGCGCGCATCCAACCCCTGAGCGGCGAAGGGAAAGTTCCCTCGCTTCCGCTCTTTGAAGGACCCAAGCCGCGGTCACGTGGGAGTCCCACATCACCGCGGCTTGGGTCCTTCAACGAGCGGAAGTGGGGAAACTTTCACTTCGCCGCTCGGGAAGGTAAGTATGGAGACGGAGCTCATGGGGCGGCTGTCCGAATGCCGATAGAGCATTCGAACAGCCGCCCCATGTCTGGTCTGGGGTCTGAGCTGGGGAGCAATATCCACGAGCTGGGGCAGTATCCACGAGCTGGGACAGAATCCACATGCTGGGGCAATATCCACGAGCTGGGGCAGTATCCACGAGCTGGGGCAGTATCCACATGCTGGGGCAATATCCACGAGCTGGGGCAGTATCCATGCGCTGGGGCAATATATCCACGTGCTGGGGCAGTATCCACGAGCTGGGGCATATATCCACGAGCTGGGGCATATATCCACGAGCTGGGGCAATATCCACGAGCTGGAGCAATATCCACGAGCTGGGGCAGTATATCCACAATAGACTGCCCTCTGGGCAGGCTTTCCACCTTGTCTATCATAAAAGACAAAATCAGAGTTAGAGTGGTCAAGGAATAGCCAATGACTGATACACGGGGGTGGTTCTCATACAAGCGAAGTAATAACGGAGACTGAAAAAACAACCAAGTAGTGAATCGCCAGGAGATGCTCAGCACTGAGGCAAGCAAACCAAGACAGCATGATGAGCCGGATCGTGCTGTATTTAAATCTGGCGGGCGCTCGTCATCATGCCGCGTCACGCCTCCTGGCCAGCCCTGCGAGCTCCAGAAGCCAGCACAACTCCTGGCACCCAGCTTGTCGATGGCGCCGCTGGGTGCCCCCTCTGAGCCCCAGACGTGACAGATTACTGTGAGTTTTATTGCTGTGTAACGGTTATGCCTTTTTTTGTTTTGGAAGGGGGTGAAAAGCTGTTAAACGCTGAGGAAGTTTACGGGGGCCCCATCGTGAGGTTCAGTAAGGGGCCCCATCATTTCTGATAGCTGCCCTGTATGCATCCATAGTTTATCAAGGTATAATAAACATCTGCTGATCCCAAAAAGGACCTCTATAGTTTCTGGTGGTAATGGTGATTTTTGATGTTGTTTGCAGCCACGGTAAACATCCGTGTTTAGTGGATAACCTCTATATCCATATGATATATATATACGCAGCAGTTTCGTTGCATGTTAAGTGCTCAGCAGGCGTATTATTGCTGTATAAATTACAAACAGAACTCCAAAAAAAACTCCAAATGCAGTCAGCAACTTTTTCTTGTTTCCATGAGCTCCTCTGCTGATTCAGCTAGTTGTGTCCCGCCATACAATGCAACAACCATACAATGCAACAAAAAAGCGAAATAATAAAATTGCGTAGAAAATCTCACAAGTGAGGTTTAACACTATGCTCCCCGGAGTCACGTGTTCCTGGCTGTAGGGGGGCTCCCCTATGCAGTGATGGCCTGAGCTCACCCTGGGCAGTCCTGCTGGATGCATTTTCTATAGGGTTACCCGATTCAAGAGTTATTATATAACACAGCGCTCACACAGTGAATGGGAGTGTGTGTGTGTGTGTGTGTGTGTGTGTGTGTGTTACTCTTTTGTTGCACTTTGTGTGACCCTGAGCACATGCTGCATATAGCCGTGACAGGGAGGCCTTGGCCTTTCGCAGCATGAGGAGTGAGGCCTCGGTATTAGGCAGGGGAGGAGGGTGCGGTCAAACGAGGAACGGATGACCCAATTTACATAAATATCGCCTCCTCCCATTTAGACGTGATCATTCATCGACATCACTGCCAGGCAGGGAGTGTGTGAGGGGGAGGTTGAGGGAGGGGAGAGAAAAGTTCTGCGAGCTCGGGAAGTTGGTGAGAGGCGCCGGGGCCGCCTGCCTGTGAGCACTGTGCCAGAGCAGCACGATGGATGCCTTGAAGTCTGCGGGAAGGGCCATCATCAGAAGCCCCAGCCTCGCCAAACAGTCCTGGGCAGCAGGCAGACATAAGAGTGAGTGAGGGCGACGTAAACACGGCTGTGGCTTCCCAGGGAGGAGAGCCGGCGAGTATAGGGGGAAGGAGTGGGCTGTGTGTGTGGCTTGTGGGTCACATTCCTGTGGTATTTACTCTTCTGGCAGAGCTTTCATGCTCCCTGCCCTGAGTCTGTTTAGCAGCCTGTGCTGAGTGCAGGGACCGACCTGCCAGGAGTAAATAAACCCTGCGGGATCTGTGTGGCTTCAAATGAGAAATATATATATATATGTTACAGTGATCGGGTTAATATGGGGGGGGGGGGGGTCTGGGCTAGGATTTTGGAGTACAATCCCACCCCTGGTGCAACATGAGGCTGCTTGATTACTCTAACTTTCTTTAATGTGAGCGATCTGGGGGCTGTGGTGGGACTTTCAGTCTGGGTTTTAGACTCTTGTCTTTCCAGTCCATTCCCCAATATGTGCAGGTATATGGCCTGAAGCATCCGGGACACTTGCTTGTGCTGCCCATGGATGATCCTGTCCTAACAGACCAGGCCATTGTTACTGTAACCTGGTGGAATAATCCAGTTTACTAACTCAGTGACTGACGCTTTTATTTTGCTAATGTATCGAATGTGGCCTAAAACATTGTAACATACGTTTTACTAAAATCCAAATTAAAAGGAATTCATCTGCAGGGACTGGACCTGTAATCTGGTTAAAATGCCAGTTACCCGCTTTGAACCTGGGATCTGTGGTTGGGGTACTCTGGCATCCTGAGATCTTAAAATTCCTGCTGTTTTCATACCTCCCAGTCACCATTTGAGGGGACTATTCAAGTGTTAATGTCTAGACCTGTCATCCCATGAATAAATATACTCGGCAAATTGTTATTTCAGTTCATTGCTTTGTGGAGAACTGCGAACTCTTGGCCCAAGGAGCTGCTTTTCAAAAATCTCCACGAATTCGGCCTAAAGCGTGCACCTATTAACTTGCTGCTTGTAGACAGATGGTTTTGTCACAGGTGGTCAGGGATTGGGGGCCAATGAATGGAGGGCATTTCCCTACTGTGCTGTAGTTTATTTTTACATGCATTTGGATTCCCAGCCCGAAGCCGTTATCGTACCTGCATGCACATTATGATGGTGTCTGGAAGAAGACCATGAGCACCTTACCAGAGCCTTTAGCCTATGGCAGTGCTTCCCAACTGCATTCAAGTCCCCCTAACAGGCCAGGTTTTAAGGATTGCCTTGGAGAAAAGCTGACTGAATGCTGCAATCACTGAGCAGCAAATCATATCACCTGTGCATCAGATATCTGGAAAACCTGACCTGTTGTGGGTACTTGAGGACTGCGGTTGGGAACCAGTGGTCTATGGGGTTATTAATACTTTCTGACTTTTGAGTGTTCTAGATCGTTGACATTTGTTTAGATTTTCTTCCACCCCCTTGGGGTATGTGTCCTTGGCTTCAGATGTTTGGACTAAAGCCCTGTAAGACGTGTCTGATACTTGGGAAGATCCCAGTTAGTAGAGAATTCCCAACAGTACTAAAACCCTCTTTATCCAAAGACCTGCCATTGCTTTCCCAAGGGTAGTAACTTGTATAATTGCATGTTTAAAGTGCACTGGAAAATATCTCTCGCTGCTGGTTCTTCAGGTCTTGCTAAAATCTTCGTAGCCTCTTCAAATTCTAAAAATGTGGTATACTAAACCTGTGTGCTTCTGGAGTATAGTCTGGTGCCTTCGTACATCCTTAGAATGTGTCACATTTCTTGCATGAATTTATAAAGCTTAATCCTGTTTATTGTGCTGCATTTACTACCAGTTTCTGCGAATTCTAGTCCAGCTGATAAAGGATCCAGGTGAGCTACAGTTTCTACCCATGGAAGTAGAAAGTTACTGAAGATGGACAATATACCTCGCTGACCTGAACGACCAACACAACTATAATCTCTGTCCCTACTGTACAAGTCAATCCCTAATATATTAAACTAGGATCTCTCGAACAGATCAGCACATTTTCTGAATGTCGCACCATATGAAGATTCAGGAACACTCTAATTGTAATCACCTTAACCCACGCATTGTATGTGATCTGTAGGCCTCTCTAAAGTGCCAGTCTCCTTTTTTTTTTTATTTTTTTAAGGGACTCTCTACTCATTCTGAGTACTGTTTTAACCCCCTTCACTGTGGGCAATGTCAGTTTCCTCACTGTATGCAGAGGACACCCCCCCCCACACATCTGGTGAGTGGGGTATTTCGAGGAATACTTGCTGGTCTGTAGTCCTCCAGTAGTCTGACTTCCTTGACGTCAGACCCCACTTTTACATTTCTTCCCGGCGCGCTGGCATCATGACAAATGCGATTACATCAATTTCAGGTCCCCCTTCTAGCAAAGCCAAAAGGGGTCCTTTGGACCACTCTCAGGAGATATGGCTTTGAGAGCATCGCTGGAAAGGTCAGTCTGACCTTTCCAGCGATACATCTTTAACAACTTTTCAGGTGCCGGTCTGCTATCTGTCACCAGGTTGCAGACCTCTCCCAGATGGCTGACCTCATGGATGTCAAAGCCTCCGGGGCCTCCCCACTCAAGGACTTCATGCATGGGTGCGAGGTCAGTTGGAATTAACCCCTAGCTGCCCAGGGATTTCCTATGGTTGAGATGGGGCAGGTCCTTTGGACCTATTGTCTGATGGGTGGCAGCTAGAGGGTCAGGTTTTATATCATTGGCAAGGCCAGAGCATGGCCTTTCCAATGATGCCAAACTTGATGGTTACGTTTTAAAAATTAATGATTATTGCTGTACCAACAGAAAAAGTCTTTCTTTTTTAGCAAATTGTGTATTCTTGTACAGTAACAGGTTTCCATTTCTAATCTTTAACATGTGTACCCTATAGCAGGACTTGACAAATTTCCTTTGGATCTAGGAGCCAGCTACAAAAGTTAGGAGCTAGTTTTTGCTTCAGGCTAACAAAGCTTTATTTTCAACTAAAGATGCACAATACATTTTTTTTTGAGTGTACCAATATTCTTTTTGCCTGGTACTCACGATACCTTGTAATGTCATGCTTTTGCTGCAAGGTGTGTCCCCCTGCCCTACAGAATAACTAAAGGCACAGATGATAAAATGTGAATTTTGCATGCTGTACATTGAAAATTAATAGAAATGCACCTGTTACAGCATTCTGGCAGGACATGACCTATACAGGAGTCTGCCGTAAAGCTAATTTGCCTGGTCCTCGTACAATAGACTTCAAATTGCATTTAACCATGAGCTCAGCATTGAAGGGTTAAAGTGGCCATGATGTGCAGAGTTTCTGCTGCCATAACTTGGTTTTTGATGGGTCACGTTTCCTCCACCAGCAGCCAGGATTTTCAAATTTCCTGGCTGCTAGTGACCTTGGCATGCAGAGTGTGCCAAACGTCACCCTTAGACTGCCCACAAGCTGTGTCCCAGACAGCTGGTGGATCAGATCACTCGTCCTGTGCAGGGACGACTGAGCTGGCATACATGATGTGCAAAAATCTCCTTGCTGTGTGCAATTTGCACATGCTAGACTACATGAGCGGTGCAGGGAAGTGTCAGGTCTTTTTAGATTTGAGTCGGTGCATGCCAAGGGACAAAAGGAGTAAATTCACACCAAAAAATAATTGCCCATTATAGGCGCAAAAAATAAATTCTACTTGACCGCATATCCCTTTCTAAGGTTTACCTTGTAAGTGCAGACTGAATACTGCAGTCATCAAGTAGCACATATCACCTGTGCTGTGTCAGCTTGCAAGCTGGCATGTTTGTGCTCCTTGACAGGCTTGGAAAATGCTGCTCTAAATTGTAGGCTTGCTCTAAAATTCAAAATGCCAAAGTCAATGCAATTGGCAGTTCCAGCTTTAGAAGGTTGGCATAGGCCACCAGCACTTCAGAGTGGGGGGCTTGGTGTCTAGACGGTGTATCCCTGGCTGGTCTAGCTTGAACACCATGCTGAAGCAGTGTAAAAGTTGACATCATGCCAAAACAACTTGTACTGACTTGCAAGTGGACCACTTGTAAACCCCTATTGCGCTTAACATGGAGCCTTGCTGTCTCCTCTGAAATTGACAGGTGGTATACAGGAGCTGTCCTTTAGATGGCAGTTCTATACATTCAACAGGTCACTAGCTTCTACAACCTAGTACCAAATCAACTTTAAGAACACTACCCTAAATCTTTGCATCCTGGGAGTTTCCTAGAGTAATTTGTGAACCTGATACATTTAATCATGGATTCTCGGTTCTCCTAGGACCCTTTAGTGTCTTTGTGGCTAATGAACATCAAATACTACCAGCTGTCGTTAACATTGATTTATATCCTCTTGGGTGCTTTTGCCAATACATGGTCTCTCAAACACTAATCAGCAATAGCTGTCTAGCAACATAAAAAGTCCCTTTGTTTGACGGTCACTGGCTCTACAGAAGCTTCCAGTCCTCTTCTCAACTTGCTAAGAATAGCATTGAATTGATGTAGCTGTCTATTCACGAGTCTTACACGTGCATTGTGGGCAGCTGTACGAGCTTAAACTAGGCAGCGATTGGTGTGAACAGATTTCAACAAGCTGTAACTACTAGGGTGCAGAGGGTGCCACTGCACCTGGGCCTGGAGTCCAGGGGGCCACACCCACCTTCCTGGGCCTAGTGGCTTGCCTATATTTGATTTTCTATATTTTATACTTGGGTGTGAGTTTTACTTGAGCTCTGATACGCTCATACACACACATTAGAGTTTTGTTGCGGTGGTGCTTTGCACGTTTCATTAAAATGGGATATACTTTCCAGGTCATAGCGGACCTGGAAAAAAAAATAGGATACTGGTGTCAACATTGTTGATGGGAGGGGGACAATGTTTTTGCTTGGTCAGGGGCCCATCGTTTCTGGGCCCTGAAGTTTCTAGTTACTTCACATGTTGAAATCCAGAGGTGTATTTGGATATGATGCAACCAAGTAGGGATAGATAACTTACCATACTATGATTGTACACAGAAAGTCATGTCTCCTCCGCCTTACATGGAATCTATGGTGTTCTGCAACAAATGCTTGGTGTCATATTCTAACTTCTAGCTAGTTCAATACTTTCACTCCTCCAGGGGTTGCCAAGTCATGTTTTACTGGACACAACTTGCCGACGGTGCATAATTTTTAGGTTTATTAAAAACATAGACTTGGTCATATATAAGGTGCACCAGCTGAACTTTGATTTAACATGCAGTGGTTTGGGGTCAAATGGCTGGTTTTGCAACCCAAGCTGTATTTTCTTTTTATGTTGGGCTCTTGCTCTGAAGCACTGGCACTCCTTTTTCTGTCCTGTTTCCTATCATAACAATAGACAAATTCAGGGCACCGACAGCCACTGGCTCCAGAATTTGACATCTAGCATATTTTCAATAGAAGATATTGGCTAATCGTTAATACAGGACACCTAACAAAGGAGATGTTCTCAAAGAACTGTTGCCTTTCTTTGCTTTTGACCTGTATTACCAAAGCTTCTGGAGGGCTATGTTTGTGGAACCTGCTTTTGGTGTGCCTAAAAGGGGCTGAAGGAAAAGCCTGCCTTTAACTCCCTCCCAGATGTTCAAAAAAAATGTTTACTAGCATGGTAACCTGTCAGACCATCCAAATCTATTTTTGCAGGCTTGTGACTTCACTATTGTAATGAAACGACAGTCCCAATGTCACACTGGGAAGGAATTCCTAAGTTTGCAATGACCTAGAACCCTCTGCCAATCTAGACCAAATAGCTGATTTGGAAAGTGAGATGAACCAGAATTTTTCTAGTTTGGCTATTTTGCCCTAGAATTTTCACTTCTCCAGTCATTCTCCTGCTTTTCAATTCTCTGAATAACCCTGTAGGTTAATTAATTTTGACATAAACGGGGTTATTCAAAAGGATGCGAATTGTGGCCGAAAGGTAACCAAATGCTGAAATTCAGCGTATGGTTACCTTTCCTGACCTTTCGGCTATTCAGAGCAGGCAGTTCGCCAAATCCTGGCGAATTGCCTGAACATACAGTACCTGTTCGAAGGCAGTGAAATCCCCATAGAGAAGCAATACTTCATCTATTCAGACTACAAAAACTAGTAGGGAAAAGTTGCCGAGATGTCCTGTTTGGTTTCATTCGACAGATTTATTCAGGCGAATCCCATAGGCTTCAATGTTAAATATTTCCATGATTAATTCCATATCCGTTGCAGTAAAGTCTGTTGCGTATATTCTTTTATCAATGTAAATTTCAGACATTTGTTTTTGCAAACAGTGTTTCACTTTTCAAACATTCAAGCGTACGGTTTGGTTTTTTCACTACATTCGTCTGCGGTGTTGGCTTTTTCCAGCAGCTGCTCTGTGCTGTGATCGGCAGCTGCTTGGGTTTGTTCGGCAGAGTTAATCCAGATGTTTTTGTAGGTTTCAGTGTGCGTTCGCCAGGTTCTGTAGTGTTTGCAGCAGCTTTTCCCTGCACTACGATGGCCCTGTGGTTGCTGACCTAGATCGCAGGTTTGCTGAAATGGGGTCGCCAATTGCACTGAATTGAATGAAAAGTTACCAAATGTGACTTCGATTTCTCTTTGACTAACTTTGCTTTACGAAATCTAGACTCAAGTATTTCTCGTGAATTGTTACACGAGTTTAGAAGTTGTGCTAAATCTCTTAACCGGTTACTAGGGATGCACCAATACTGCCATTTGCATGAGTACTTGGTGCTCATGCAAATGGCCCGACACATACACGCGGGGCCAGGGAAGCTGGCTGCATGCAGAAGCACACAGCCAGCATTCCCCTCTGGGCTGCAATACTCACCCATCCAAAGGTCCAGTTGCACAGCTGTGACGTGGCCGCCTGGTGCTTCTGTGACGCTGCCTCTTGGCTGGAGGCAGCATCACCAAAGCGGCTGCGTGATCGTGCCACAGCTGTGCGACCGGACGGGTGAGTATTGCGGCTGGCCATGTGCTTTTCATGCACATGGCCGGGGCAATATCCATGAGAGCCGTTCTTATTATAATCGGTAAGTACTTGGAAAAAAGGGTCTCTGCATCCCTACCTGTTGTATTGGATGCACAGATACTAGTATTGGTGTTGATACTGACATTTGCGTAACTACTTGTACCAAAGTCGTCACTGCGCTGGTTCGCAGTGTGGCTGGTAGATGCACTAACAGCATTCTGCCAGGCCCCTCCAGCTGACCACATTTCAGCGCATGGCCACCAGCATGTGAGCGTTGTAACATGGCTCTGATCTTGCGATATCACTGCTGGTGGCTACATTAGAACCTCACTGGAACATGTGGGCTAGCAGAATACTGTTGGTGTTCCACCAGTGTCAATATTGACATCTTTCCCTCTGGGACTTGACACTGAAGGGGCATGCCAGCTTGCCACTTGCTGCAACAGGCACCTCCTCCCACCTACACAGCTGGCAAGTCATTGGCTGCAGCGGGAGAGCCAGTGACACGTGCTGTACACCTGCTGGGTGAGCCAGTTGCAGCCCATAGACACCAGCAGAGCATGCAATGGTGCTGTTCAGTCCCACCCACCACATGAATGGCATAGTATGCCCTGCAGCAGTAACCTGTTAACATAAATTTGACGTGCTTCTGTCAATCATAAGTTTATTTTAAAGTGTTGGTTACTGGTGCATCCCTACTATTAATGCTTGAACACCTGCTATACACGGGGCCAGCCCATCCATGGCACCAGTGTTGCAGCTGCTTCAAGCAGCCCTTTCTCCTGGGTAGCATTTTGCCACCCTTTCAAAGGCTGCAGCATGGTGCATGCCTGTCCCAGCTGGTCGTGTCCAGAGCGCAAGTAATGCAGCGGGCCTGGATCAGGGTTGTGGGTAAGTTTGTCAGACTAACTTGTGGGTGTGAGACAGTGGGCCAGGATATGTGGTGCTCTGGGATACACTCGTACTTTTTTTTTTTTTTTTTTTTGGCTCCGGGCAGCACAGTGGCTTAAGTCAGACCTCCAATACAACATGGTTCGTTTAAAAAAAAAAAAAAAAAAAAAAAATCGGACAGTGACTTGGCTTTTTGACAAAAGCCCAGTGATATGAATTAACTAGAACTTAAAGTCAAATGGCAAACCAGACACTGATGGAATTGGCCACTTCACCAGGTCTGCAAAAAATGGCACAAATGTAACAATAGTAAGACTCTAAAACATGTACCAAAAATACAAATGAATAAGGTTCGTAATGTATAAGACCTTTATGTGGATGTGTGTATATAGGAGCCTGCAGGATGGTGGGTAACTATCACCTATGCAGATTACAAACCCCTGTGTAAGGACTCAGATTGAGAAGGTCTTGTAATTATGTGTAGATATAACAAGACCAACTCTTAACCCTAATCCCTGATTTCTGCACTGTCCCTTACCAAATATTCAAAGGTGGAAAATATACAGGTATCAATTGCAAGGGCCACAGGGGTGGATACCAACTTTGTGCTAAATTTTTAATTGTGCTATGATGCTGGGTAAACTTCATCCCCTATTCATAGCTTCTTTAATCAAACCTCCCACTTCAATGACTAAACTATGAAATGGTTTGACAATATATGCAAATCAATAGTTTCAGGTTGTCTTTAGCTTTAAAAAAAAGTCTTATCTGCTTTAGGCACAAGCAATGTGCCTGGTCAGGTGCGGATCTCATGTCTGTCTGGAGAGAATAGGGTACCAGCAGCTGTCTAATGTGGTGGGAGGTTCTACTGAACTGCCTTTGAATCATGACTGTTGGATCCCATCAAAACTGCTGGAGGATTAAATTAACTCAAAATTTCAAGTCCCAAGCTTCTAGCCAGTCCTTAAGAGTTAGTTGCCCAGAGCGTATGTCAAAGCTACAGAGTAATAAAATGTGCAGTGTGTATGACCATATCAGAGCTCCCAAGCTATTTTTACATCCTCCCCTTCATTAGTTTGACATGGGGGGGGGCCCCCTTCATTCAGTTTACACTGCCCCCCCCCCCCCCATTGTCCCTATAGCAGTCAGTCACCAGTGTATCAGGTCTTCACTGCTCCTCCCAGTCTGGTCCAGCTGGCTCCACTGTCCTTTTGCACCCTTGCCTCTGGAGAATGCTGCCACCTCCAGGTGACCTGCCAGCGTGATTCTCGCAGGTCATGTGGGAGGGGACTGTGCCAAAGCAGTGTGCCATTCTGACTTGTTAAAAGTGGGAGGCACACTTCAGCGCCACTGATCTGACGGCTCCAGTTTCAGACAGATACCGAGCTGAGGATTACAAAGGCAGCAGGACACTGAACCGGGCACCTTCCAGCCCACAAGCCTAACAGGTCAGCTTGCCCCACTCACCAGCATTTCATTTTGACTCGCCAAATGCTAGCAGGCGAGTGGAAATTTTGAGGTCTGAAATCAACCATCCACAGTACAGACACAACTTGTGTGCAAATAACACCATGTTCCTCTTTTAAGGCTTGCAGGCAACATGACATGTTGCCAAACTAAAACTGTCCAGGAATTCACTGAATCTATTGTACAAAGGAACTCTTTAAGAGGCTAAAACATCTACTCATGCAAACCTACCACACCGAAATTAAAACCTAATGCAAAACCGCTGACATTATCGGATAAGCCCCAAAAAAAACCACCCACTTTTAAAATCAATTTGCAAAAATGCTTGCATTACATAGGCCTAATTTGCCTAAACTCCACTCACTTTTTGCTGTATTTTAAAAGAATAAACTTAATTCTTTAAATATTTAACATTGAAACCACTTGATAATGTTCTCTGAAATAGAATAACCATTACTTCTGTATGGGCAATGCTCTGAAATTGCAACATATGGGGAGATTCACCATTAGGTGAAATTTTGGAGTCAGCCCTTTGAATAACACTTTGTAGCAGCTTTTATAGTTGACTATTTTGGTTTCATACTATACAGCATGATATACTGGCTCCTTTTTGGAAGGTGATGAGGGGTAAATGGATTATAATCCCTATTCTAACTTTGGTAACCGGAGCCGCTCAAGGGAAAGTCGGCCCAGGTCAGTAATGCTGGGGTGGTAACAGGAGCTGCTATTGAGAAGCAGTTGCATACCTTTTTTTTAAACTGGTTTCTTTGCAGAAGAGCCTCAGTTGTTCTGACTTGCAAGATGGCGCCCTATACAAGTATGTAAAAGGGAATCCATATTGCACATCGGACTGGTGCAATAACCAGTAACATTCAGCCTTTTGTTTCATTGACTGGTTATGGCACTCTCAAATGCAGTTTATGGATTCTCCTTTTTATAGAAGTATGGCACATTTTGGTTTTCTGTCCTTTTATATTCATTTATTCACACTGATATTGACTACATTAGAGGTTTACTATATCGCACTGGCACTGCTGCACCTTTCTTGCACGGCATCCTGTGCAATGCATAGGGAACAGTTAAAGCTGAGCCATGAGAAGTGGGTTGCTGCTGGAATGGCGACTAGCTGTTAAAATGTAGGGCTAAGGGTCATTTTCTCAAGTTGCTGCTTGTAGTGGCAAGTGTCACATCTTGAAATATTTTCTAGTTTTGACACTAGCTGTGTTTCAGGCATTCATTCTTGACATGGAGGTCAAGCCTTAGGCTAGGGTCAGACTAACGCAGTATTAACGTGCGTTTAGCAGCACTAAATCACGGCCGTGCTAGCAACAAATGACGTACAATGCCGGGCAGCATACGAAGAACTGCCACACAAGTGCGGCAGAGCAACGCAAGTGGCAAACTAATGCATTTTTGCAAGAACGTAGAACCGCTAGTACTGACGTACAGAGTGTGCTGTGTCTGCTAGCGGCGTGTGTGTGATTAGGAGATGTCAGATGCTGCGAATGTCCGGCCAACATAACGTCCAGACGCAAAAAGGGGTTTTATTGATGATCCGTAAATCAGACGAAAATGCGCATCGTATGACTGCTATCGCGTATTCCGTGAAAAAATGCATCCATTCGTTCGAACGCACTTTCTCACAGGCAATGCAAAAAATGCGTTAGTCTGACCCTAGCCTTAACGTGAACTGGACCAATGGTCATTCACATGGTTTCATGTATATTCTAACTAAAGTAACCTTTTACACTTTTTAAAAAAAATCTGTGCAATGAATCGCTTCTAGTACTTCTGCTTATGTAAAGGACCATCAGTGTGGCAACCCTAATCAATGCATCACTGGCAACTGGATATATACCCAAACTCTGGAAGACTGCAAGAGTGGTGCCTATCCATAAAAGTGGAGACCATACTTTGGTGTCCAATATCATTGCTTCCTGTAATGTCAAATCCTGGAAACATGTGTTTTACACTCAATTATGCAATTACTATCAGTATTGGAACTATTTAACCCCAGATCAATCCAGCTTCTGTCCAAATCATTCAACCACAACTGCCCTTCTAAAAGTTTCCAATGATATCCAAGCTGGCATGGAACAAGGAAACCTAACTGGAGCCATCTTCCTTGATTTTTGCCAAGGCCTTTGACACAGTACACCCTGGCATCTTATTACAAAAACTTTAACTCTATTGGTGGTCGCACGTTAACTTTGTTTCAATCATGTGTCTGATCGGACGCAATATTTCTGACAGCGCTTCCCTCCCCCTCCCAGTCACATGCGGTGTACCCCAAGGCTCGATACTCGGCCCCCTGCTATTCACAATATTCATAAATGATCTGCCCAATGTCTGCAAAGCCTCAACTGTACACATGTATGCAGACACTAATTTATACCAGCAAACAAGATCTCCCACAGCTGGAGGCAGTGCTGCAAGACAAATTCAGAGGTAGAAAAGTGGATCAAAGATAACAAGCTTTTTCTAAATGCTGACAACTGTTACAATGCTCTTTGGAACAAAACCTAAACTACTCAAATTGCAAACACCCCATCTATGTGTCAGGACAAAATCAAATGGCATGCTGACCAGTCACTTCTCTCAAATATCTAGGTATGTGGTTAGACCCAAATCTATCCTTTGGCCCCCACATCGAAAAACTTTAACGTTTACCCCAAACTAGGTGCACTGTACAGAAACAAATCCTGCCTGAGCCCGGCGGTAAGAAAGCAGATTGTACAACAAATGCTTATGCCGGCTATTGAATACAGAGATGTAGTGTATGCAGCTGCCTCTCAAACACACCTCCAGAAACTTACTACATTAGCACAAAGTGACAGAATGCGTTATACAATGTACCTACATGACTCACCATTGTGACATGTTAAAATAACTAAACTGGCCGTCGCTGGAATCTAGACTCACCCTTCCCCTTTCCAACCTGGTGTTTAATGGCTTTTCTGGGAAGCTACCACCCTACCTGAATAGGCTGCTTCCCCCAGCAGTTCCCTCATCCTAGAACAAGTCTGTTCGTTTTGAGGTCAATGGAGGAATCTAGTGCAAAGTTAGTTAATTTCCTTCTGGGGTAGTGTCCACCTCACAAATGTGAATTCTTTAACGGCAGCGCAAACTCCACCACGTTCTCGTCTATATAATAAAGCATGACTTCTAATTTTGTGTTTTAAACCGGATGAGCACAAAACGGTGAATTTTTTTTAACGCATTCAGGTTATCGCTTCAGCAGTTCTTCACTTCGTTTGTTTATTGGCAACGTTTACATTGTTTTCGGGTAGGGATGGACCAATATCATTTTTTCAGGGCTGATACCGATTATCTGCAGCTTTTCTGGCCGACATTTGATGCAGATATTCCGTAAACTTTAAAGTTGTGAAAAAAAAGCACAAATCTGGCATTATGCCATGAACTCTGTTTAACATTTAAGCATTGCACCACATCCACTTTTATTCCATAAGATGTTTTTTTTTATTTTGATTTTATTTTTACAAACAAGACCGTGTCTTTGGCTTTTTCAATGATCCATCATATGACCCTGTATGTAAGGGGTTCAGCAGGCTTGGCCCTCCAAGGATTATATTACAAAGTTGGTGCTAACATAACCAGAGCTGTTGTAAACTTACCAGAGCCATTCTAGTCTATGGGGTTAAGTTAGCAGTGACTTTGTAATACTGCCCCACATGTTTTAGAATGACATCTGCTATGATGCTCGGCTTCTCAGTAGGTTCTTGGAGCCTGATGGGAAATGCAGTTTTAAACCATCTGGACGGCCCAGGTTGGCGACCCCCCCTGCTGTAGGAAATAGACCCTGCATCTCCTGTATAGGGGCTTCCATCCCACTTGGCAGGGAATTCCCTAATTTGTTATCGAGCTCATGCTCAATACAATCAGCGCGCAACGGTCGTTCTGCAGTGAGGACTTACAGCTTGATGTGGGAGAAGCCCCAGATTCACACAGTTCTGTGATCTTGCGTGTTGCAGCTACAAGGAGCCAACTTGTCCAATTATCGGCAAATAAAATGCTGATACCGGCTGCTGATAATCAGCAAACCGCTAGATCGGTCTATCCCTAATTTCAGGGACCCTGCAGTGAATGACTTCACCACAGGGTTGGCAAATTAAGGGTGCCAGAGCACTAATGGCACATCAGCTCTTCCAGGATCCCCACTCAAGCCTGTTTCTTTACTGCATCTCCCTGAAACCTTTGCATGCAATAGATGGACAGAGAATGATGGTTGTACTTCATCTTTATCAAAGGTTCTCTGCATATGCTGTACATACTGTAAATGCATCTGTTTTCTAGTACTAGAACTTGTGACTTTTCGCAAGTCTTGTGCAAATTGTGACGGAACTGCCTGGGCTTGCTTGCATAAAATACAAGATACTTTGCCACTTGATTACTGCAGTGACGGCAGCACTCGTGTACAATGTCATTCTTCTGACAGTTCTATTTAAAGTTTGCCTGTGCTTGGTTAGTTTCTCTAACCGTCTTGTAAGATTGTGTCCCATGAACTGCACTCCTGTCACACTATGGCCACATGTTAACCCCCTCCTGATATGGCAGTTTGAGCCAATGACCAGTAATGCATTCATCAATGATATGAAAGACCAACTTTAAGATGTGCAATATTTCTGTTACTATTGAAACCTCTCCCTGTAGAAGGAAAACAGTTACAATGGCAGCAAAAAACTGTTCTTGTAAATCAGTGTTTCCCAAACCTGTCCTCGGGACCCTCAACCAGGCCAGATTTTGCAGATCACCTTGGGGAAATACAGCCTGAATCCTGCAATCACTGAACAGCAAATCAGATCACCTGTGCTTCAGATATCCTGCAAACCTCATATCCTGCAAACCTGGCGAGGCAAACACTGTTGTAAATGTTACTGGTGTCTGAATTCCCATTGTACATTTCTACACCCTTAGAGAAACAGTAATAGATCTACAATACTATTTCATCAATGCCCATTGCTGTCTGACACACCAAAAGGCTGTCCAGAGTGACAGCTCTGCTTTGTAAGGCTCACAGCCTAAAAGCACGAGCGTAGATAACACTATGCATATAGTTTCTAGCAATTGCAGTTATGACCACTAGATGGTGCCATAAAGTCCATAACCTACAATGCTGACAGCACACTGTAGGAATATGCCCTACATGTAGCAGATAAATTTCTCAGCTCCCTAACATTATACACAGCTCAGTTTTCAGACAAGCGAGTGGGTTCTATGGGGGCCGTGATAACTGCTCCCCTAGCCAGAGAATGCTAGAACAATCTACATAGTGTGCTTGACACGGCTGCAGCTGCTGTGATGACAAAGTGCAGCTATCACTGAGCAGCTGGGGCAGTATGAATTCTGCAGAATCTTACTCTGCATTCAATGTTTTATAAATGGTTGAATCCTTATCTGAAACTACAATGTCTAAATACTTTATCACTAACTTAAAATTCAGCCAAGTCAGCAATAACTGCCAAGAAACATAAGTGCAGGAGGGAGACTTGGATCAGCTTGCATAGAAAAATGTGAAATATTTCAATAGGCATAAGGTCATTTTGTACAAACTTCTTGTTTATAGAACTACCAGAAAACTGGACAGATACTAGAGAAACCTTGCTTGAAGGAATGCTGTTTCAACTGAAATATCTGGGCATGACTTTAGTTGAACAACCAAAAGGAGAAGAATTATCAGCGTCTGCCGTCAAGAGAATAGTTGCAACTGTAAGATGACTCACTTAACGCTTTTTTTTGCCTTTTAGTAAAATCCAGATTTTTATACACACTAACTTCAATCCTTCTGAAAAGTCACCCGACTGATTCGCCCACTTAATACAATCCAGCATTCACAATTGTATCCAAAACTTTTATCATGAATAAAGGATGTACAGATGTAGTGTTTATAAACATGCACACATTTCACTATTTTGCATACATCATGCTGTTGTATAAGACTTCACCCAAATGGATTGGTTATGATGGCACTGTTGCTTTTGGGTTCCGATTGTCAGTGTAAAGTGTCACATGCAGGTAGCAAACATTCATGTCAACATGTGCGTGTGTATGTACCAGAAAACAATCTGACCACTTGCGTGTACTATGATCCCTGGTGTGGTGCAGGAAGTTTCCCGAATCTAAGTTTTGAACTTCCCACAAACTAGGTGCTCAGTTCAAACCCTGCTGTAAACTTGCCAGAGCCATGAACTCAAGATATAGATTACCCTGCCTTTTGTAGAGCTGAGTAAACAAATGAGGTTGCTTTGCAAAAGCATGTCATTTGCCATAGTTTTATATGGGGCCCAAAAGTAATCTGCAGGTGTGATGCCCAAGGTGCTAAAACTAGAGGACACTAACACAAAGACTGCTTGTTGCTGATCTCTTTAATGTCAACTCTTTTACCGTCACTAGGTGCATCCCTCTTGTTATGGCTTGTTGTAAACTGCCCCACAACAGTATCTGTACAGCCTTGCTCCTCACTGTGGCTTTGACCATTCTAATGGAGTGACTGGGCCAGTCACCCATACACATAATTGTATTGTGTGGGGTATTCAAAGGACATCACTAGTGTAGCTTAAAAGGGGTTCTAATATACATGTTGCACCTCCTTCAGCTGCTACCTCTTGGCTCAGGTAGCAGAGGAAGGACAATGGACCTCATGCAGCCTTAACTGTCCAATACCATAGATTGGATAAACCACAGTGGTAAAGCTTTTGCAGATTTTGGCAAAGGCTGCATCATGGGAAAATCCACAAAATTGAAACCAAGCTAAAATTTCTTTCCTTTACATGCAATTCAAGGGAAAAACATGTGTAGTATGTGGTTACTTGTAATTCACAAGATCTAGTTCCACTTATGGAAGTGTTCCTTTTACAACAGAGCCCTAGTACCATTTATAGACAGAAGTTGTTACTCATGGGTTTTTACAGCCACTAACTTTTAAATGTTCACATTGTATTTTTTTTTTCCCACACTAATCATAACCTCATGGAAATGGGTTATACTATAACCATTTATAGGAGCTCCTGTGCCATCTACCTTGGTATATACCTGACTTGATCTATTCCGTAACCTGTCGCTTTTACTTGTGATCTGGTGCCACAATCTAATATTTTAAGCTCAATGCTTCCTCTGGGATCTAAGCATTTGAATAACTCTTCATAATCTTCAATAGGCTAAAGCAAGTGGGAAGAAGCAACAAAAAGTGATCCTGAAAGTGTCTCCCAGGGGAATAATACTGTATGACAGTGAAACAAATCAACTGATCGAAAATGTTTCAATCTACAGGTAAAGTGATCTTTTAACGTAGAAACTATCTCAGCATAAGCAATAGTCCTTTCTGCCACAAGCAATTCGTGCACTGGTTTGTAGCACTGTACTAAATCGTTATCTGCAATGGCTGTATATCTGGATGTTATGCATGTTTGTAGGAGTCTTATAAATGGCATTGTTTTTCTTGCAGGATATCTTACTGCGCAGCTGATAAGCTTCATGATAAGGTCTTTGCTTACATCGCACAAAGCCAGCAGAATGAAACCTTGGAATGCCACGCGTTTCTCTGTACAAAAAGAAAAATGGTAATGGTTTTAATACCTAGACTTGCTATACTAAAACTCCAGGTTTTGTGTATGAAGACACACTCCTAAAATTGGACAAATGTTTCCAGCGGCTATAAACTCATGGTTTTGTACAAATTACTTTTCTGGGGATATCTATATTAGCATTTGGATGTGGGTATTGAGTGACATTTTGTAGAGATGTCAAAACTGTTCACCTGTGTAATTTTTTTTTTTTTTTTTTTTTTTTTAAACCTCATTCATGCATAATCATGGTATTTTCAGACCAGTAAGAAAATCGCACAATAGGTTTTTCTTCAAATTCAACTACAGCATTAAATCTGGCTTTAAACCAACAATTTAGTTTTACAAATTCCAGCTCCTAATAGTTGTTAAACTGGCAAATGGCGTATTCCAAAATCTTGACTTTTTTTCTTAAAGGCTGACTCCTCCAACTTGAACTAAAGTGTAACTACTGGGTTACATGGTGCCATGCTTCTACTGAAAAGCCATATCTAGGGTAGGACAGGGCTGTCAACATCAGGAGGGCTGGGCGTTTGATGCATACAATTCCCAGAATCCTTTTGACATGTAATAGCCAAGGAATCATGGAGTTGGAGTTCAGAACATTTGGGGGCTGAAGAAAAGTTGCTTTGACTTCCTTGGGTTCTTTAACGCTTGCTAGTACTTGCTAGTGTAATACTGTGAGGTGCAGTATTTGCCTTTTTTAAAATGGCACAGGCACCTGTGAAATACCAAAGTCATAATCTTAAGTGACACAAAGGATATATTGACTCTGCAAGTAGAGACGATAACCATAGCTGTCTTATTTGCAAGTGTGCACAGAAATTTTTTAATTTGATTAAAATTACAAGGTTGGCTGTATCCCACATACAGATGTGCCAGGGTTGTAATCCCTGATCCTCACTTCAAGGCTATACACAGTATGTGGGTTTTTACTTGGCTTCAGCTGTAGATATAATGGAAAATCACCCTTGAATATATTGACCTAGAATGGTTTATTGCACTTCGAAATTAAGTTACACCCTACAAAGAATGCATATTCTTGTGTTAACCTGATCATGCTGGTCTTTTCAACCTGTAGGTGTAAAGACTTGCATGGCTACTGTTCAGTCCTGAAATTGGCACACGCTCTTGTTTTGAAACCATTATTCAGAAAAGTGAAAATTCGAGGTCAATGGCCAAACCAAAAAATTCTCCCATTTTTATCTTTCCAAATCTATTATGACCTAGAATTTTTAACTTCAGTTTTCCTGGTTTTCACCTCTGAACCGATTTGTTTTAAAAAAAAAAAAAAACTGGCAGCGGGGCACCCATTGAGCTGTTTCTTACATCAGAACATAAGAGACCAATGTTAACTCAGCCTGTTGTTCAAATTGTCACAATTGGACATGTAACACTGTAATCCAGTCTGTTCTGTATTCATGTGAGGGCTAGAGGTTCTAACAGACCCCACCCATTCTTTACATGGGTTCTTGAGCAAAGTCCCTAACCCTGTAATCCACTTGTAAAACTGGGACGCTAAGGGGAGATCTGTGACTGCAAGTTTTTTTACCCTTGGTCTCCCTGGTTTGGCAAGTGAAGGTGCCCCAAGTCTTCAGCATTAGCTAAACCACTTGACAGTCTGGGAGGGGTGGATTAACACACTCCTGGCTCCTTAAGGGTGCATTCTGCCTACTATTGCTAAGAATTGGACATTTCTAACAAGAATGGGTCTTGTGATGCGATCGTACAACTCGTTCAAACATGCCAAGCTTCTAGCATAGTAAACTCCTATTGGGGTCAAACACTGGCTTGTCTTTCTTGACTCTCTTTTTAGGTCTAGAAATTTTAATTTCCTAAATGATGTAAACTTGCAGACTCTTGCTCAGACTTCACCACAGATGTCAAACTAATGTTTATAGTCAAACTCTTGCACTACAAATCCTGCAATTCAGTGTACATGAGGTCTGTGACAAGCTGGTACCCTTCCTGGGCACCTGTCAGAAGGTTCTCCCTTGCTTCAGGGTCTCCAGGGAACAATGCACTTTCTTTTTTCTCCACCCAGAGGTTACCAGGAAAGGCTTAATTATCTTAACATGTATAGCTTGGAAAAAAAGACAAGACGGAGATATGATCAGTGGCGTCACTAGGGTTGGTGTCACCCCCCCCCCACCCGAGTTTTACGGATTTGTTTTAACTACTCTTACTCCTAAATCAGTACTCCCAAATAACACTGAATGCTCATACACACAGCGCACATTACTGTGAGGTTTATTGCTGCGGAGCCCTCTCATATGCTCACAACTTTTTGCCAACTTCCTGCAAGTACGATGCCTGTTCGAAGGCAGTGAAAGCACACATGGATATATATTGCCCCAGCAGCTCACCCATGGATATATATTGCCCCAGCTCACATATGGATATACAGTTGTGTTCAAAATTATTCAACCCCCCCCCCCCCACTGAAATTGAGTGTTTTGGCCAGTTTGACATTGATTTTGCTCATTCAGTCATCTTGCTTACAACGAAATCAAAGAGGCACGTGTAGGTCAAATATAATGAAATAACCACAAATGTCTTTTCTGTGCTCACATCAGTTTTATTCAACCCCCAAGTGACATTCAATCTTAGTACTTAGTACATCCTTTTACAGTTCTAACAGCTTTTAAACGTGAAGCATAGCTTGACACAAGTGTCTTGCAGCGATCTACGGGTATCTTCGCCCATTCGTCATGGGCAAAAGCCTCCAGTTCAGTCACATTCTTAGGCTTGCGCACTGCAACTGCTTTCTTGAAGTCAGGTGACTGCAATGGCCACTCCAAAATGTTCCAGCCTTTAATCTGCAACCATGCTCTAGTGGACTTGGAGGTATGCTTGGGATCATTGTCCTGTTGAAAGGTCCAACGTCTCCCAATCATCAGGTTTGTGACGGACTGCATCACATTGTCATCCAATATCTCCTGGTACTGAAGAGAATTCATGGTACCTTGCACACACTGAAGCTTCCCTGTACCTGCAGAAGCAAAACAGCCCCAAAGCATGATTGACCCCCGCCATGCTTCACAGTAGGCAAGGTGTTCTTTTCTTCATAGGCCTTGTTCTTCCTCCTCCAAACATAGCGTTGATCCATGGGCCCAAACAGTTCGCATTTTGTTTCATCAGTCCACAGAACACTATCCCAAAACTTCTGTGGTTTGTCCACATGACTTTTGGCATACTGCAGTCGACTCTTATTCTTTGGAGACAGCAAGGGGGTGCACCTGGGAGTTCTGGCATGGAGGCCTTCATTACGCAGTGTGCGCCGTATTGTCTGAGCTGAAACTTCAGTACCCACATCTGACAAATCTTTTCTCAGTTCCTCAGCATTCACACGGGGACTTTTCTCCACTCTACGCTTCAGGTAGCGCACAGCAAAGTCAGCATCTTCTTTCTGCCACGACCAGGTAGCGTTTCAACAGTGCCCTTTGCCTTGAATTTGCAAATGATGCTTACTATGGTCTCTGTATAACATCTTTGCACTCTTCTTATAGCCATTGCCCTTCCTGTGAAGAGTAATCACCTCTTGTCTTCCTGGACCATTCTCTTGACTTCACCATGTTTGTAACCACACGTAAATATCTAGAAGACCAGCTCACACATGGATATATTGCCCCCGCTCTCATGGATACTGCCCTCCCAGCACACATGGATACTGCCCCCCCCAGCACACATGGATACTGCCCCCCCCAGCACACATGGATACTGCCCCCCCCCCCAGCACACATGGATACTGCCCCCCCCAGCACACATGGATACTGCCCCCCCCAGCACACATGGATTACTGCCCCCCCCAGCACACATGGATACTGCCCCCCCCAGCTCCTCTCATGGATACTGCCCCCCCCCCCAGCTCCTCTCATGGATACTGCGCCCCCCAGCTCCTCACCTCCTCCTGGCCGCGTGTTCGCTCCCTCTGAGCGTCTGGCGGCACGCAGCTTGGGCGCTCACCTGGGGGAGCCACGTGACCAGCTGCGATTGGCTGGTGTTTCCTCCAGGCGAGCGCCGAAGCTGCATGCTTCGGACGCTCGCAGGGAGCGACTACGCGGCGGAGGGTGAGACACCGGCCCTTAGGGTGACGGTGTCACCTGGTGCAGGCTGCACCCCCCCCCCCCACATTACGATGCCACTGGATATGATAGACCTTTAAATACGTGAAGGGAATCCACAAGGTAGAGGAAGGGAGTATAGTTAAAAGGAAACAAAGTAGTGAAACAAGAGGACATAGTCTTAGATTTAGAGGGGCAAAGGTTTAAACGTAACATCAGGAAGCATTATTTTACTGAGGGTGGTGGATACATCGAACAGCCTTCCAGTTGAAGTGGTAGAGGCCAAAACAGTGATTTGAATTTAAGCAGGCATGGGATAGACATAAGGCTAAGTATCCATGTAATTGGGCAACTAGATGGGCCGACATTTTCTATGTGTACACGCTTGCATCAATTTTGGTTCTCCCTGTAGTTAGTGAATGCAGATCTTGAAGGTTTTTTTCTAGGGGCTACATTAGCATTTAAATCCAGTAGTAAAGTTTTAAGGCTATAACAGACATTGTATAGATTGTAGAATGCGAGAACCACCTCCTGGAAGTCTATCGATGGTCATGTTTTTACAATTGTGTTTAATAGACTACTGCAGACTTGTAGGGCACCCTCCCTGTAGAATAACATCTGGCTCCATATGTCAACTGCTTGTCGGTATAGGTTGCTGGTCTCATGAATCTGAATCTGCATTTGTAACAATCTCAAACCCTTATTTTCTGTTAAACCACCTTCTCAGTGCACTAAACCTTTCCCTATGTAACATATGGCTCTTGTTCTAGGCCCAAGCTGTAACACTGACTGTGGCCCAAGCCTTCAAGGTTGCATTTGAATTTTGGCAAGTGTCACGTGATAGTAAGTATAAAATGTGTTGCCTGTTATGGCAGGTAATGGAAACTTCCTCTGAATGCAATCTTTAAAGGGCCACTACCACAAACTTTATCTTGCATGTACGTCATATTTTTAAGAAATTTATCGTATTTTACCAGGAAGGATAAGGGTGAGCTCAGTGTTAATGTGAATCAGTCTAGACTGTCTTTCTTTTAACTTTGCTTGGTAAACTTGAATATAACAGCTTACATTGCATAGACTGGCGTCTTAAACATCTTTGCATATCACTAAATCTACAGGATGCTAATATACTGGCTTAATTGCCTCGTGTAACTTGTGGCATAAACTATCAAGTTCTAGACCCATAACAAATTCAGCGGTCCGCTTTTAATAGGGCTGCAGATGTCAACTCATGTCACATGACAGTATTTCAGCTTTTGAGTCAACACTTAAGATTCTGTTTAGTGAACAATTAAATTTATTTTTTTAGATAAAGAAAAGCGAGAAAAGACTGGCTCAGATGGTGAAGGTGCAAGTAGTTCTCAATCTGATGGTTCATCAAGCATAACCAGTCTTAAAGCAGGTGAGTAATATAAAGACCTTGGAAAATACAATCTCCAAGTGCGCTAGTACTGCATTCCCTGATCCAGATAGCTTTGAGCTGTAGAGGCTCCTGTCAACTGCCCAATCATATGTAAAACTTGCAAGGTTTTTTTCTTGGTTTGTACACTTACACTAGATTTTAGTTCTTTGACAACCAAACATGTAATGTTCTGCTCCCTGACCTGAGCAGTTCCTTCAAGTTCTAAATGTGTAACTTGTACACAGTAAGCTATACCTTTTTTTAACTGTTATAACTTTCAGTATACCATGTTTAAGGTTCATGGGCAACAATCTTGGCCTTCAAAGGGTAACTTCTGTTTAGATGGGCTGTTACCTTTTTAATGTTTAAAACCTCAACTGTTTAAGCTGTGCTGAGCCCCCTGGATATAAATGGAGACCTCTGATGCTGGCACTAAATGTGTTAATGCATTTTTACAAATGTAACTTTAACCTTTCAGCTACAGGTAACTTGCTTGATATTGAAGAGCACACCAAAGCCGTAGATGTATTAAATGCAAGCGACAATCATTTTGAAGACCTATTCAGACAAAATTCTGCCACAGAAAACAACAATGTAGTATGGGTAAGCCTGCAACTTTTTGATGTGGAAGCGCTACTATGGAGAACGTTCTGCCGTAGGTCTGGCCTTTAAATGTTGGCATCTCAAACATAATTGAATGCAGCGTACTAACTTCTAGTTATGTTTGTGTCCCTTTTTATCCAGATACTAAATGTGAATAATGAAACAGGGTTTTCTAAATCTCAGACATTGGAATTTTTTTAGACTGGATTTGGACTAAGACTTGTGAAAACCCTACCACCATACTTTGGTAGGTTTACTTGTGCATTTTCTTTTAACTGTTTTAATCCCTTTCAGGAAATGGATGACGGACTAGATGAAGCCTTCTCAAGGTAAGCTTAAACTTAAGGGCCAACAACTAATCGATAATGAAAATAATCGGCTGTGGTTTTTTTTTTTTTTTTTACACAATTGTATTGTACAAATCGCTTAGTGAAACATAACCTTATTCTGATTCGGAGTTAAATGGAGAAGCTGTCGCTGCTTTACACTGATTTTTGTTCTAGAGTTATGTCAGACATAACCAGTTTTTTTTTTTTTTTTACTTGGGTTACATTTGCGGAAGCATTAGAACAAACCCTGCAGATACTGCCACTGGGTATAGGCACTGTACCACTGGTGTTTTATCATTACTTGAAGCTGGAGTCCTGTGTCACCACCTCAACCTGCCCCTCACCCCTTTGGTCTACAGTTGCCCTGCTCTCGCTTTGGTCCAGTCCCTTCACACAAACTCCATCTCTAGACTTTTGCCAACTCCCTCACATTGGGGTCAAGTTCCTTCAAACGCTCCCCCTTTCACCTCCAGACCCTCCTCCCGCTCTGTTAATGAAGTTATTGTAAAGATGCTCTAAGCTGGTCAGGCTGGAGTGCCCCCTTTCTCGCCCTGCTTTTGGGCTGACGTAAAGTCTCTCTGGGCACTTGTAGCAGCATTTGTTTGAAGAAAGACATGTACATAGGCTGGGGGCACACTAGGCGTCTTGTGCACACTAGTACGTGTTCCCAGCGCCTGTCGCAGCGTTGTGATGCTGCAGACAGAGCCGGTCACATGCTTGCGTGCGCACACTTAGTGCATGCATGCACCTAGAGATCATCACTGTCAATGTGTCGACGGGGCTGCAAAGCGCAATCCTCCATAGGAGGATCGCACTTTGCAGCCTTGTCGAAGGGGGCCGGTGCAGTAACGCACGCTAGTGCGTTAAAACACCTAGTGTGCCCCTGGCCTTAAGCAGTGTGCAGCAGCAATCCTCACACTCACCAGGTGCTTGTGTACCTTCTGTGCGGACAGTATGCAACTTGCGTATGTACAAAAGTCATGTATACTGCACAAATTTTTGTGTTCCTTTTTAAGGAAACTTTCCAATCGCTTATGAAAATAATCATTAGTTGCTGCCCTATAAAGCTTTAACAAGTCAAGTATAAAATTAGTTTCACTTGAAGTTTGGTGTATTGAGTACATTAGGACTCCGGCTAGTTAAAAAGGCAGGCTCTGTTTATCTTGGTTAAAAAGCTACTTTGTTGCAGAGGACACTTATTAGATCCTGATTTCATTGCCAAGGTCAGCTTGTCAAAGACTCCAGATCAGTGCTGATGGTGGGCTTTTACAGGCCTTGCTGTTCTCCCCTCCTCCCCCCCCCCCCCCCCCAACTAGGAAATCCCTTTCCGAATTCAAGAACCATAAGTGCTATAGGGTCATAAGATTTGCCATTTAAGTAGGAAAAAAATTTTCCTGGCAAAGAATGCTGCTGCACTAACGCCCCAAATTCCTCACATCTAGAGCAAGTGTGGAGTTGATGGTGTAATGCAATATGCCCTTCATCTAAAATACAAGCTGCCTCACTGCTGTGAGGAGAGGTGGAGGTACTCTGGACCCCTGATTCTTCCTGTACACACCTAATGACTGTGTGGGTCATTGGAAAGGTCAGGATCTGGCACTTCCATTGATGCTGAACATGTAAACTTTTTTCTTTTACAGTATAAAATGCTGCTGCCATCACTCCCCTCCCTTTTTAAACCTCAGTGTTTTAGTCATATGGAAAAACATAATGCATGCTTTTAACTTTTTTCTGTGCATTAAAATCTACAGATTCATGGTTACTGCATTTTTGTGTCCGCATAGACTTCTGAACAAAGCATTGAAACTTTACACTGCAAATTAAGATTCAACCTTTATTGCATTCTAATGTGACAAGACCTTTACACATATTAAGGTGTTTTGAATTGTCTGCAAGAAAGCTTGGGTCCTACAATGAAACAGGACTAAACACACAGGTGATGTGACAGGGTTAAACAGGAGCGCAGTTAATGAGGTTCCCATTTAAAAACTTGTTTCCTGACTTGTCACATAGTTCTTGTATTTGCTACAAAGGTCAACTAAAATAATTTTTTTTTTGTCTACCCCTTTTTTAAGACTTGCAGAATCCAGAAGCAACCCTCAGGTTCTTGACATAGGTCTGACTGCAAATGATCTTCAAAGTGAGGAATGCTTCTCTCCTTCCAACTGGGACAAACTTGAGTCGAATCCTACAGATGGAGATGAACTCTTTATGTTTTGACCGCTCAGGTTGTGGCAGTGTCAGTGCAATACTTCAAGAGATTTTGTTCAGATGAATCACTGAATGCATTTGTAAAAAGACTGTAAAACCAAAGCTTTCCCTTTTTTATATGTATCTTTCACTATGGAAAATGGCCTAGAACCACTAATTCTGTAAACTGTCCTTTTTCCTTTTTTAAAGGAAACCGGTCTTTCAAAATGGCTTTCCGGCTAAAGCACTGTTAATTTAAACCTTGATGGGAGAATCTGTTACATGCTTTTCTGTTTGTAGAAAAGGAAATTCGACACGCTCAAGCTTTTAATTTTTTCTTTTCCCAAAAACTTTGAGCCCTTGCCCAGACTCTCATTTAACAGGGAAAACACCAGTTTACCTGGTGGCAAACTGGTCTGGGGGTTTCTAGGTTTGGTTTTCACCATCTGGATGGTCTCTCTTCACACAATACGTGGAAGCTGTCAAAAGTACAGCCATACTCTGAATTTACTTTTTTTGCTAGTAGCTATAAAGTTTTTGACAATTGGCAGTTCGTGGTATTCCTGTTTATGATGGCTCTAAACAAAATGATAACTAGTGTTAAATGGGTTGGTTCCAAAACCTCTCGTGTAAAATGCAAGATTCTGGAGATGTATATCTACATATCTTCAGCATGGTCACATGATTTTTCACTGGACCTCCATATGCCAGATATAAAACAATGTTCTGGCTTTATGTAGCACATGATCACTTAAAGGTGACACAAATCTGTTTCTCCCAAGCACTTAACCAAAACCTTTTGGCTGTATTCCCAACACTATCGATAATGACCACTGTTAAACATTTGGGTTCTACTTTTGAACTACCTTCCAGACCCCTGTGGTTCAGCCTGTGCAGTATTCCACATCAGATCTATTACTGCATCAGGTTTAAACACTATGTGCCTTTTTTTCTTTACCTTTTGAACTGGATGATCTTTGCTTTGTAATAGTACACTTAACCTAGGTGAGGTTGCTTTTTCTAGTCCTGTAATTTCAATATTCTCCAGCAGAGCTATTTGTATACTAAAGTATTAATATACTTCCAGTTGCATATGATTACTAGTTTGTGGGGAGGTTGGTTTTTGACTGAATATATTTAATGCAGGAAAGTACTGCTGAATTGTAATTGTTTTATTAAACAGCATTTGCCAATTTCCTAGTTTATGCTGATTCTTTAGTGGCCTGTGCCAAAGGAAAGCTGTACAATAAAACTAAGGACTTTGAGAAATTCTGCAAGCTACACATGATGGCTTTCTCACAGCTCCTTGGTTTACTAACAACATATCTGATCTCATTGGAATGTAAACTGGAGTAGCTCCTTGAGCTTTCTTTTTAGAACTAAAGCAAGACCTGCAATGTGGCAGTATACTTTTTGGGACCGTTTAAATTTAATTTCCGGTAGATCAAGCATCTTGGTAGCACTAACATGAGTGAAGTGACACAAGCCCTTAAGAGAACTTTCAATGCAAAGGGCTGGATCTGCTGCCTCCTAGGCAGGGACAGAAGGCCAAATCCCTTGGCAGAACAAACACTGGTGTTGCTCTGGTCAAAACTATAGAGCTCACCTGTGATCATTCATGATCTGCAGTTCTGACGTTTGTTCATCCAGCTTGGCCATGTCCTCAGCAGGCAACTGCTAGACCAGGTTGTGGTTCGTGGTTTTTATTTTGAGGGCACAAGTAAAGACTATTTCTATCTTATTCTCAGAATAACTTTGATCCCCAATATTCTCACTGACTCATCCCCCCCCCCTAGATCCTTTTGCAATCTAAAAATGTTTGCGTTGGAAAGGACTATTAAAAACAAAACATGCTTCCTCCCAAAAAGCATACCTCCATTCAGGATGTGGGAGGCCAAATAGTGATTTATGCAGATTGTTTTACTCAATACAGAATAACCTTTAACCTCACAATATTTATATTCAAAGATTTACTAGAGCTGGAGAAACAGATCAAACCTTACTGATGTTGCACTCTCCTCTACAAATTGGAACATCCTAGAATGTGTTGCAGTGTAGTGCAACCAGTACAGCAACTAAGCACCTCTGCTTGCCTAATCTAGAAGAAAAGTCAAATCACATGTCCTTAAACTAAGTGGAGTGCATAGCTGTCCCTTGGCACTCCAGTCACTGACTGTGATTACTGAGTCTTGGTAATTGATTTTTAAAATCTTTCATACAGAGCAATGCTACAGATCTTGATGCTTTAATTCAGATGGCTCGGCATACTTTCAAAATTCAGCTTGGAATGGAGAGACAGCTTTGGCCAATTTAAGTGGCTGTCTGCATATCAAATTCCCTCAATTGAACTGGTACTGAAGATCTTCCTTGAAGTACCTTGTTTTCTATTTTGACTATAACCAAGGTCATGCATTCAGAATTCATGACCAACTTTCTGCTCCTACCTTGATTTGCGTAGAGAGCTCAATTTGGCTTTCTTTCACTTCATCCTATGAAATGCTAGTATTGCAACAATTATTTTTTTATTTTTTGTCCTTTAGTTGCAAACACCATCTATTTAAAATATGTAGCCCACCACTCTCTGAAAATAACAATTTTCTTATGTCTGCTTTTTTAAATTCTGATCAATTGCGTGCTATTGAATTACCATTAGTGCTGGAAGAAAACCATTTGACAGGTAAGCTGTTCCATGCATGTTTACTCCAATTGATTGCTCGCACCATATGAATAGCGGCATCAGATGCCTCATTAAACGAGAACATGATATTAAAGACTTTCTGTAACTTTTAATTAGTCTTGCAGGACTTAAGGGTTGAATTATACGAACACTTGCATTTTCCACAAATGTACCTAAAGAGCTGTCCCCACCACCCAATTAAGCTTTCTGTGGGTGCTTTGAAACTGTAAAAGAGCACCCCTCCCAGTACGTGTCCTTGGGAAAAACCGGACATACTTGAATGAGAAATCTGACAGTAATCTTGGACTTGCAGGTATTTGCTTTGTGACATGCAGGTGAGGTCATAGGTTGTACTGATAAATGCCTTGAACAGCATAGCTACTTGGTCTGTCTCACGTCTCTAATTTCATTCTCCATTTTTTTTTAGAGATGGAGATTATGTATATAAATTTTCACTTTCAGATCTGACTTTCCTTATAAAGTGTTGGTTCACATCTAGATTCACTGGTGTACTAAATATCTGGAACAATGAATCAATAAGTGACCTTGATAATGGGCTCCCAAGCTACTTTCCTGTAAACTGTTTGCAGTTTACAATAAATTTAACAATTCGAAAATGCAATATCATGGTTTCATTTTGGCCCATACAATAGGTAAAAAAATTTTATTGTAAATCTTTTTCAGTGCTTTGCATGACAGCTATTTGAGATTTCAAATCAATTGTAAAAAAATTGTTAATCTGTTGCAATTATACACCCACATCAAATTTAGTAACAGTTATGAAAACTCCCAACAGCTGTAATTTAGTTTCGAACACCTTAAGTGCGAGACTCTAATGTGTACAAAAGGTTGGTCTGGATTAATCCGAAAGACATTCATTACTAATCCTCCCATGACTGCAGCCTTTAAACTGAATATAAAAGCAGACCTTGTGATTGTGGTAGTCATCCAGGATTTGGATTAGATTTTCATGTGATAAACCTATTCCACAGCCCTATACAATGGGTAGCACGAAACCGTAACAGAACTGTTTGACACACAGACCCTGCTGAGGACCCCCCCCCCCATGCAAAACTGGCTTTATGGAGTGAGCTGGTCAGCTTCTCTAGAGTAATGCTTAGTACTCATAACCTGAGTTGTTAAAGCTGGAGAATTGAATGTGAGCAAGGAACTTCAGCTGGAAAGTCCTGAAGGCAGACTGGAGGGGGTTTGGGTTCAAGGAGAGGATAATCAGATCATTGGCAGAGTGGAGTGACAGTGTGTTCTATCCTTAAGGCCCTGGTCACACCTGGAGGTTTTACAGCGTGTTCCTACGCACTGTAAAACACCCAAACACAGAAATCCCATGATTCTGTATGGGGCCCGTTCACACTTGGGCATTTTACAGCATGTAGGAACACACTGTAAAACACCCTATGCCCAAAGTATGGGAGCTTCTTTGGGGCGTATTGCAGCACATTCACAGCCATAGACTGCAGTGTGAACATGCTGCAATGCACGTTTGCCACATTTGCACGACCACACGCATATGAAAACCGCTAAGGTGTGAACAGGGCCTAAAATGTACAAAAATATTGACATTTTAGTCCTGTCAGTGAAACCATTATGGCATTTTAAAGATTTATTATGGAAATTGTCTACAAACTAGTAAAGCTGTTCCGATTTAGCACCTGGATCCAGTTTGGTTAGAGCACGGGTGTCAAAGACAAGGCCCATGGGCCAAATCTGGCCCACCAGCCTTAAACTGGCCCGGGGGTTGAGGGGACCCAGATGCCAGGCAGGTGGGAGTGCCTGCCCGGTGACCTGAACAGTCCGTCCTGTTAAAGGGGATGCGGCTGTGTGCAGGCGCAGCCGGTCACGTGGTACTGAGTCTCTGTACCACCTGACTGGCCGGACCGCGTGACCTGCGCGCACACACGCAGCCGCATCCCCTTCAACAGGACGGACTGTTCAGGACCGGGCAGGCACTCCCGCCTGCCCGGCATCTGGGTCCCCTCAACCCCTGCCTGAGCTGGGGGCAAGTAATCATGTGTGAGCTGGGGGCAAGTAATCATGTGTGAGCTGGGGGCAAGTAATCATGTGTGAGCTGGGGGCAAGTAATCATGTGTGAGCTGGGGGCAAGTATTCATGTGATGCTGTTGCATTTAGGGGCATGTAATCAGCTGTGTGTGTGGGGGGCAAGTAATCATGTGTGAGCTGGGGCAAGTAATCATGTGTGAGCTGGGGGCAAGTAATCATGTGTGAGCTGGGGGCAAGTAATCATGTGTGAGCTGGGGCAAGTAATCATGTGTGAGCTGGGGCAAGTAATCATGTGTGAGCTGGGGGCAAGTAATCATGTGTGAGCTGGGGGCAAGTAATCATGTGTGAGCTGGGGGCAAGTAATCATGTGTGAGCTGGGGGCAAGTAATCATGTGTGAGCTGGGGGCAAGTAATCATGTGTGAGCTGGGGGCAAGTAATCATGTGTGAGCTACAGATACAACTGGCCCTTTTGAGGGTGACCAAACTGCTGATGCGGCCCCGATGACATTTGAATTTGACACCCCTCGGTTAGTGTCCTAGGCCTTTGGTTCTCATTGTGGATCCATGGCTACATATGTGTGGAAGTGCAGAGGCTCTGGGCCTTGGTGTTTGATCATAACAGCCCTTCTAGATGAGAAAGCCGCTCCTGTCCCTCATTAAATTTGGTCCACAGGGTTTGTACATGTATTCGTATAGCTTTCCTCTGGAAAACCTTCCTTCTGGTTTTGCCAGTGATTACCACTAAGCTATGGTGTTAATATTATGAATAATTGACTGCCCAACTTCACAAATCTCTGGCTCAGTGCTTCCATGGCTCTACCAGCCAGTTTGTCATACAGGAGGTGCTAGTGCTTCACCTGTTTAAGGCAGGACTGGTGCCTGACTAGGAGCACTCTCTACTGGACAGGTGCCAAAATTCAGATCTCTAGTCACTGACCGGTGATCAGATTTTGATTCCACTCTTTGCACAGCTCTGACCACAGAGAAAAGGTGCAGAGGGGAGAGGCCCACCCCCTCTGACTGCCTGGGGAGAGGAGGTGGCGCTCCCCCTGGCTCTGAGTCTGGGGAGAGCCAATGGGAGCATCCTGAATAATGACCTTCCCTTCCTCACACATCACCACCAGCATGTGCCTGCAGATGTGTGAGGTGCCAGCTGCCCTGGCATGATGGATCTGAGCGAGGCAGACATCCCACCCTGCAAACACTCATTTTTTTTTTTTTTTTTTTTTTGTGCGGCTCTGGGTGCACTTTTCATGCCCTGCCCACCGGCATGAATAAACTATGTCCTGAAAAACATGGCCAATCTGGTATCCATGGGGCTGGAGCGGGTGACCTAGGACACAAAGGGGGCTAGGGATGGCAACATAGGGTACATTTTGGGCCGGGGAGGGTGACATGGTGTACACTTGGCTATGGAGGGTGGCAGGACACACTATGGAAACACTGAGGGCAATGTAGGGAATGCCAGAGGTTGTGACAGGTGGCATAGGTTACACAAAGGTCTTCAGAGGGTAAGGAGACCCACTGGGGTGGGTGACATAGGCTCTGGTGTGCCATGTTATCCTCCCCAGGTTTTTCCTGGTGAGGGTGACAGGACACTCGGGTGGAGACGGCAATAAAGGACACCCTGGGGGGCTAGGGAGGGTGAGGAGATTTTAATATCCCACATCCTAACAGGTTTGAGCATTAAGTATAGGATTCTTAGTGGAGTATTTTGTGGGATAGCAAGGTACGTAGATTAGTCGGGGGGGGGGGGCAGTGACCCCCTTTGACAAAAATTCTTGCACCGGCCCTGTCGCAACTCTGCTTCATGTACACTCACTCAACACTTTTTTTTTATTTTTTTTTATTTATATTTAGGGTCGGGTTCCATAGGGGGTTAGTAAAGTTCTCCTCCTACAATGTCTTTATGGGCCTTTGTACATTTTGGGGGCACAGTCATGCTGGACTAAGGCTAGGGTCAGACAAACTCATTCTGTGCACAACGGACGTACTTCCTGACTGACGACAAGGTATTTTTTTTTTTTTTTTTTGATGTAGATGGGAAATAAAATTTAATATGAAAAACCCTTTTGTCCGTCTGCCTATGCGGCCGTAGCACACTCCGCACGTCCGCTCTAGTTGTTAGACGTTCTTGCGTCTGTTTGTGGGTCTCGATCATAATTTTGTTACCACGGACGTGAGCACTGCGATTGTCTGACCCAAGCCTAAAAAGGCCTTCCTCAAAGTGGACGTATAGCCTTTTCCAAGATTTATGTTGAAGGTTTGGAAGCAAGGGGCCCTAACCCAACTCCTCAAAAGCAGCCTCATACCATTTATCCCTCAACTAAACTTTGCACAATGCAGTCATGCAGGTAACATTCTCCTGCCATCCATCAAACCCAGACTAACCATCGGCAGGTTTAAGGCTCATGTCTGAGTGCACTTTTGCATCCGTCTGACCGCACTGTTTGCTGTCCTTGCAGCTTTTCAAAGTCAATAGAGAATACCTGAAGCACGGGTTTACTTTTTTGCGGGCAACGGACGCCAAAATGGCATCAATGTGAAAACGTTAGACAGCTGTAAAACAACTGCATACAGTGGTGTTTTTTTATTTATTTTTATCTGATACAAAGTACATTTGTTACTATGCACTCGTCTGACCACAGCCTTCTCAGGTGAATACCATAGGCTTCAATATTAAACAGTTTATCCATATAAATTCCAGACGTTTTCAAAGTGTCACTTTGAAAGGATCCAAATTGATTTCTCTCTCCTCTCTACCTTCCAACCCCCCCCCCCCTTCTCCCCCCCCCCCCGCGCTTGTCTGCTGTGATTTTTTTTTTTTTTGATTTTTTTTCGGCGTGTTTTCCCTGCACTCCGGGGGCTCTGCGCTGAATACACCGCAGGGTGAGGCACTTTGATTCCCTGAAGCGCAGGGAACGAGAGGGCACACAAATATCGGCAACATTTCGTTGCTCTCTGAATAACCCTGATATTGCTTGCCAATTCAGTGCTCTTCAGCACTGAGTCCAGATCTAGATCACCTGTGGAGATCTCAAAATGGGAGTGGAGGAATCCTTTCAATCTGAGAGACCTATAGCTGTTGGTGAAAGAAGCGTGGTCCAAAATTCCAGTAGAGCGGTGTAAGAAACTCCGTTACAGGAAGCTATTTATTCCCCCCCCCCTGTTATTTTTTTTTGCTACCAAATATTAAATTGAGGGTGCCAATTGTTTTGTCCAGTCCATATTTGGAGTTTTGCGTGGAATGTGTCAATTTGGCTTTTTTTTTTTTTTTCCTCTCCACTTTTTTGTGACATAAGAATACATAAACATTTATAACTGCAACAGTTTTCTGGGCAAAGTTGTACATTATCTCACAGTAATGCAGCGTTGCCAATATTTTTGGCCTTGACTGTATATAGAGTGAACTAAAAAGTCTACACACACTTGTGAAAAGTGCAGGTTTTTGTAAACAAATAATAAACAATGTAAAAGTCAAACCCATTACCTCTGTAATGTGATCATTCATTCAATAGAGAACACTGGTCAACAAAAATAAAAGTTGCCTCTTTCCTTTAGCCATAGTCCATTCCAACCAAAAAGGGGTTGAGGAACGAGACTATTACATCAGAACACGTATTAGCACTTGGTTTCAGACAGGCTGGGTGGAGTAGAGGTAACATCACTGCTCTGCAGGGAGAGAGCCTGTGGAGACATGGGTTCGATCCCAGCAAGAGCACCTCTCCAGTAAGTGTCCTTGGGGCAAGACACCTGTCACCCAGGACATACATTGCGATTTCTCTCATTTTCAAGTATCCTTTCTGGTAAAATACTTTCTCACACACTCGTACCTATTCCCTGGACTGTTTCTTTTTCATTTGTAGTCTACTTCTGGGGCATTTCTTATCACATTCCAACTATTCAGCAAGCATAGATGAATTCCACTTGACCGGATACCTTCTTTCCATTGCTGAAATCATCTCTTGGTGGAAGCTTCCTCCTATACTCGTCACTCATAGCACCACAATTGCTTGGAAAGAAGTCAAGATGGGAGTGGTGAAAGTGGATCTTCAGTGACAATGTACTTTCGAGGACATTATTGTTACATTGTACTTTAACAGGTAGATTCAAATGCTTTCCAAGCTGCTTTTGTAATCCCTTCAATGACAGTATTAACGATTTCGTCCTTAACCCCTTAATGCCGGAGGGAGGGAATTACCGCCGGCTGCTTCGGTGGGCGCCTCCTGCGACCTACCAACTGAAGATGCATGTCATTGGCTGCAGGGGGATGCGTAAACTAACATGCATACGGGCGAACACATACGTGGTGGGCTCTCATACTTGCCTGTTTTGTATAGTGTTGATTGTTGTATTTACTGTGGTCCCACACCAAGGAGACAGAAACCGTTTATATTTACCACTTATGGTTATTTTGGTGTAATATTCCCAGGCAAAGTGTCAAAGTAATGTGCTGATGTCTTGCCAGCGTGTGGTCCTGCCAAAGTAAGCTAGACTCTTACTCTTTTCCAAGTGAACTGCTATATGGAACTATTGTGTAATGACTAATTCGCCATATAATTCCGGATTTCCCTATTCCCATGACGGGAACGGAGGCAAGTATTATAATGCCATATTCTTTTAATACCACTTCCAGCAGCAAGAAGAAAAAACCAACTTTTTCAGGGACACCCCTGTAACATGTAATGGTAGTGTCCATAGTCCTGGCAACCCTCCCTATGAATTGTCCAGCCCACTCCCAGGATCCTCTTTTTTTTCTTGGGAACGATGACAGGAAAACGCTTGAACTTGATTCCAGAACACTTGAACCTAGAACGGAAAAGAAACTGAAACGGCTGTAATATAGAAAACATGCGCATCAGAAAAGGTGAAGGGAGCCAGGAAGACTGCAACGGGCACCACCGAGGCAACTTAAGGAGCTGGAAGATAAGAAGAGAGACAAATCGTCAGTTGCGGGCAACTGAAACAGATGCACATAGATATCAGAGCAGCAAACGGCAGGAGCGTAGTGCCGCTAGCGAGCAACCGCACAGACGGCGAACGCACAAAGTACAAATACAATACAAGGTAATCATACGTAACTCAAGGTAGTTTATTAGGAGACTGGTAATAATACGATGAAAAACAAACAGGGTGGGGCGGGAATAATACTCACCTCCGTTTATCCTTTATAAAATTAGGACTTCCCGTCATGGTAATAGGGAAATCTGGAATTTTATCTCAGGATACGGAGGCTCATTATAATGCCAGTTCAAAGCTTAAGGCAGAACTGAGGCAGCCCAATGAACGTCGGAGCGGAAATAGAAGTCCCGAAACGTGGATTCCAGGGACCAATCCGCGGCCGACATAATGTCCTCCAGCCTGCAACCCACCATGAGGGCCCGAGAGGTCATGGCGCCCCGCACGGAGTCAGCCCCAAAGATAGAGACATCAACCCCAGCAAGGGACATAAGCCAACGGAGCCAACGTGCGAGGGTGGTGGAGGACACCGGTTGGAAGGGGCGGTGCAGGGCCACAAAGAGAGGGCCCACAGGAGACTGACGCACCACAGCCGTGACCAACTCATACTGTTACAGGCAACGCACTGGGCAGAGCAAAGGAGTTGACAGAAAAGAGGGCTAAAAGATCCTCCTAGAAAGGGTCTTAGTGCGCCTGAACACCCGAAACTCCACCCCATCAGGGCGGAAGGACCAGGTGTGGACATCCAAAGCCCGTACATCCGACACTCGCCTGCATGAAATGAGACAGAACAGCATGGCCAATTTCGCATTTGTTTAATGTTTAAAGCAGGGATATCCGGCCACGACAACAATAAATTAAACACACAATTCACATCCCACACTGAAGTATAACAGGGTTGCGGGGCACGGGAGAGGCGAACACCCCTAAGTAACCTGCAAACCAGAGGATGTCTGCCGACTTCTGTCCCGTCCAGACGAGGATGATTGGCGGAGATAGCGGAGCGATACAGGTTCAGTGTTCTGTAGGCCCTACCGCATCGTATTGGTCGGAGAGGAACTGGAGAACGGATTGGACAGAGGCCGAAATGGGATCCACACTTCGTCCCAGGCACCAGCCAGTCCAAGTTGCCCAGGCGTGTCTGTAAGCTCAACGGGTGCCCGGGGTCCACGAGGCTGTGAGGAGGAAGTCAACCGTGCCCGGAGCTGTCACGGTAGAGACGGATCGCTGGACAGCAACCAAGCCATGAGGTGCAACTGGCCGTCCAGAATGAGCTGGTGAGGCATGCCTTGAGGGTCTGGACAACAACCTGTGATCCATCGGGAGTAACCTGGGGAAATCCAGTGCCAAGTCTAGGAGGTGAGGATACCAGGTCTGCGTGGTCCACCACGGAGCAATCAACACCACTGACGCCTGGCTCCTGCGAATGTGAAGAAGAGTCCTCCCCGGGAGATCAAACGGAGGAAAGGTGTAGTGGCAACCCTGGGGCCAATCTTGCAGGAGGGCGTCTGTCGCCACTGCTTCCAGATCGGGGCGCCAGCTGTAGAAGTGGGGGAGTTGCGTGTTGAGCCGGGAGGCAAAGAGATCCATGAGGAGAGGGCCCCAAAGCTCGGACAGCTGAGAGAACACCAAGGGATGAAGTCGCCAATCGCTGCAGTCCCGTAAGAACCATGAGTACCAGTCGGCAACGGTGTTGTGAAGTCCCGGAAGGTATTCCAACTGCACGTGACTCTGTCGGTGAAGGCAGATATCCCAGAAGGTCTTCGCTAGAGCAGCCAACGGGCATGACCGAGCACCTCCCAGCTTGTTGACTTATCGTACGGCTGAGAGGTTGTCCATGCGGAGTAGTATGCAGCAGTTGGACCGGGAGCCGGAGAGGCTGCGAATAGCCAGAGACCCTGCAAGGAGTTCCAAGCAGTTGATGTGGAGAGATTTCTCTGCCAGTTCCCACTTGCCGCCGGTGTAAACGGACCCGCATCAGGCGTCCCAGCCTTGTGCACTGGCGTCAGACTCGATGATGATAAGGTCTGGTTCTGAACCAAAAATGGCTCTCCCGTTCCAGGCTTCCATGTTGACGAGCCACCATTCCAGCTCCTCCCTGGACTCCTGATCGAGGTCTGAGTAGGACTGGGCTCGAACCAGGGCCTTTGTCCTCAGACGCTGTAGGGCCCGATAGTGGAGGGGGCCCAGGAAAATGGCCTGAATAGAGCTGGACAGAAGTCCAATCACTCAAGCGAAGTAGCGTACTGTAAAACTCGGGCGTGACAATGTCTTCCGGAGTTCCTTCCGAATATCCTGAAGTTTGTGCTGAAGGAGCTTGAGACATGCCGCCGGAGAATCGATAACGAAACCCAGGAACTCGATGTTCTGAGTGAGAACCAGAATCGATTTCTCCTGATTGATTAAGAAACCCAGAGCGGTGCGTAGGTGTACTGTCCATTGTAAGTGGAGCAATAATTTGTCATGGGACGCCGTCATGACCAAGATATCGTCCAGGTAGATCACGAACCGAACTCCCCTGGACTGTAACTGAGCCATGACTGGACGTAGCAGTTTGGAGAAGCACCATGGTGCTGACGACTAGTGATGAGCCGAACACCCCCGTGTTCGGTTCGCATTCGAACTCAAACAATTTCAAAAGTTCAAGTGCGAACACGAACCGAACTCAATGCAAGTCAATGGGATTCGAAAGTTCGATTTTTAGCGTGCCCTCCAAGATATTTGCCATAAAAGGTGTATGGGGGTCCGGGTAGTGCCCTGTGGGACAGGAAACAAGGACAAAAAGTTTAAAAAAAACTTTTTTAAGGAACAGTGAGTTTTCCATGAAATAAAGGTTAAGAATAAAAGCAAAAAATTCCTTCAAATTTCATGCCTAGGAGGTCCCCATAACCTGCCCGTGAAGTGGCGGATTTGTAGGATGTATAGAAACATTTAAAAACAAAAAAATGACATTTCGAATGTCGGTAAATGGTTTTCCTTAAATCTATTCATAAACAACTGCTTGGGGCGGCAGTCTGTATGAAAAGAGGAGACATTTTAGGACACGCAGAACAAGTTTAGTGATTTTTTTGGCTAAATTATGGTGAAACTTGTGCAGGCTTTGGATGAAAGTAACAATAGGTGCTTTAAAATTTGGCCTTTAGCGTCGGCAACAGTGCCGTCACACCGTAACCCCTCTGTGGTATTGTGGAAGAGTGCAGGGTTGGACCCTGCGGTAAAATATTAAAATAATATGAATCTGGTATAGGCGTCAGTGGCAGTGCACCCAAATATTGTGCCTTTGGTGGCAGCAAGTGCCTTCACACCGTAAGTAACCCCTCTGTGGTATTGTGGAAGAGTGCAGTGGTGGAGGTTTTGGTAATGCAGAAGAGATCCCCGATCTATTCAGTTACATCAGCAGCTATAACAAAACCGGGTCAGCAATGTTTAGGCACTTGTACTGTGCTACTGTATATGGCGAGAATCGGCACACACCAGTAGCAACAGGAAGTAAACAGAACAGACAGGGAATACACAGAGAGAATAGTCAAATGGCAGGCAAAGTCGGCAACAGACCGGGTCCTCAAAACAAGCAGGGTCAGTAACAAGTTTACAAACCTGATTCGGTAAACTAGCGATGCGGGAATAAAGGCAAAGCGAAGAGAAGCAAACATTTTGCAGGCTTGACTTCACTCCACTCCGCCTCGCAGCGTGTCTACACTACATTACGTTTGCTTCTCACCGCACTGGACAGGAATCCACTAACTAAATTAAAATGTACACACAAAACCGTTTTATTTTCACAAAGCACATGTTATATAGGCAAAAAAAAGTTTCTACTGAATAAAATACATTAAACATTACTGTTAATTTAATAGGAATAGTATAAAAATATTAAAAA
This sequence comes from Leptobrachium leishanense, assembly GCA_009667805.1. Classification (NCBI taxonomy): domain Eukaryota; kingdom Metazoa; phylum Chordata; class Amphibia; order Anura; family Megophryidae; genus Leptobrachium; species Leptobrachium leishanense. The sequence goes on along the minus strand of CM019064.1, from coordinate 242,959,744 downwards.
AAAGGTAACCCCTGATCATATCTTGTCAAGCTTTTTGGTTTTTTGCACAATCTTCCTGCTTGAAAGGAAATTCAAACATCGACACTGGAAATAATAACTGGATTCCACTCTTCATTCGCTTGTATCTAAGTTTAATTTCAGTAAATTGTGGGGTAAATTAAGTTGCTGTAGATTGAATAGTTAAGTAGATCATAGTTGAATAGTGATGAATAGATAGCTGAATTAAAGTGATGAGTAGCTTAACGATTAGAATTAGAAATAGCGATGGAATTAGCGATCAATTAAAGCGATGAATTAAAGCGATGATTTAAAGGTGAAAAACCTTAAACAGAAAGAAATACAGAAATTGTATAAGTACATTGCACATAAAGCTATAAAGCTTGTTAATCATTACTTCTGTGCCAGTTTCATTTACATTCACTAGCACACACTTCTAGAATATCATTACTGCCAAAATATGGTTTTTTTTTTTTTAAATTCTTTATTTAAAGATTAAAAGTACAAAGAAAGATCATGAAATCAAACGAAAATGCGGCCATATATGGCCTGTTAAACCGAAGACGAAAAGTCCGGTGGCAAAGTCTAGCATGAATGAGGAAAAGTTAAGTGACAAACAATGCGTTCAAATTTAACGGTCGGCTAAAGATTAGACCATGCGTGAATCAAGAAAATCGTGCCGAAGTCGTATAGCTGAAAATTAAAAACAAAATCAGAAACAAAACAGTCCGGGGGATTCGTCGGAAAAGCAATTATAACAAAAAGCATATGGAGGGGTAGGATAATCTTCATCCCGGCTGTATCTCCGGAGGGTCCAGGGGAATACCTGCCATCGCAAGGTCAGTCCAAGCCGTAGCAGGGTCCGTAATTGTATCAGGTACATTAGCGTGCGTTACCACCAAAGTGCCCACCGGTAGCGAATTCATTTCCTGCGCAGGGTAGACGTCACCTCTCTAAAACGGCGTTGTGCCATCAAGGTCTGAAACGGTAGGTCATGGTAAAGTGCCAGGGTAGATCCCTCGAATTGCACCGGATCTCGTGCGCCAGGGGTAGTCATAATCTTCACCTTAAAAGCCACATCGCGAAAAGCTACCACAACATCCCTCAGTGCTCCCGTTAGGAGCAAGTCTTGCGACAGGTTCTGAGGGGAGAGCCACATCATCCCCGCTCCGTCTCCGCTTGGCCAGGAACCGTCGTCTTCCCCAGACGATCCATAAGTTGGAGGGAGAGGTACAATCACCTTCCCCCTTCCAGTAACAGACCCACCTGTCAGCGTGTCCCTAATATCCCACTGGCAGGAGCTCCCCTTCGCCGTCCGGCCATTTGGCATGTCGCTGCAGTCACCGCAGGCACAGAGGGTCCGTTCGTTGCTGGCACGAGGCTTCAAAAATGGCCGCCGTCACTAGGCCCAAGTCCGGGAAAAACGCAGAGCACCTCGGAACACCCGGTTCGATAGCCGGTAAGGAGCACGGCAATCCCCAGACCACTCCGGGGCAACCGAGCACTGCAAGACGCCGTGTAGGAGGAGGAAAAAGGCGGTATTCTTGTCCAAAGCTGAGCGTTGAGCTTAGGTTCCAGAAGTCCAGGACCTTTTGGTACCTCCCTGGTGTCCCTGCATGGAGGCTCCAGCCCCTCTCTCCTCTCACCAAAATATGTTTTAACTTAAAGAAAACAGACATGAACTGAGCTAATATAACAACTGCATGTGAAATCTCCTCACACTGAGCATGAAATAGATCTAAAAAAGTTAACTGACTGCATTTATTACTAAACTGGCTCAATTCCTTTTCTGTACATCACTGTGATACAATCCTTTCCTACATATGACTGTGAAAATAGTCTTTTAGCTCACCGGCTCCACTCCAAGATTTGAAGATGCTTGTAAATCTGTGCACTTTATGTCCAGGTTGCCTGCCTCATGGCATGCATGGAGCTCTCAGATGGCCCCTCCCTTCCTCTACAGCTCTGTCTCTGAGGCTGCTGGGAAGCCTGACCTTTGCTCTGACTGGCTGACCCTAACTGGAGCTGAATTGCATGCAGGGACAAGTAGTTCTCACAGACTCTTGCAGATTTCAGTTACATAAGCTGAATTACAGTTATTTTATTATCCCACTTGCTTGTACATTAGCTGACTATTCTGTACCAATGCAGTTTGACTTGACATATATATTATAGGGACACGGAGTGCAGTGTATAGAGTAGGGATGCATTGACACCACACACAGACATATACGTATATATCAATACGCAGACCTATATATACGTATATATCAACACGCAGATATATATATACACCCACCCTCAGACCATATATACACATACGCACATGGGGGGTGGCATGTGGACAATCTCAACTAAATGCGCCCCCCCATTTGGCTGATCCCTCCAGAAGAAATGTTGAACCCGACAGAGCAGAGAATATATATATTATTCTCTGCTCTATCTGGTTCAACATTTCTTCTGGAGGGATCAGCCAAATTTGGGGGGGGGGGGGCAATTAGTTGCCAAAATGTGTGTGTAATACAAGTCTGGATATATATATTTATAAGAATATAGGTATATATCTTATCTATATATACCATGCCATTTGGCGATGTACGACATCTAACACCCCCAACTGTGAGCCCTATGAATGTCTCAATGTTTAATTCTACTATTCTGATCAGTAAGCTTCTATACCTGACGAAGGGAGGAATCCACTCGAAAGCTTGTACTTTAAATGTAACGTTAGTCCAATAAAAAAGGTATCACTACAGACTGCTATACTCGTGATTTTGGCATCTGGACTAACACGGCCTACCTAATCTATATATATATATATATATATATCATACCTTCCCCTATAAATTTGCTAGAAATATACACACAAGAAAAACAAACCACTGCCTGAGACCCCGCGCAGCCCACATGCCACCCCCCTCTACCTGGCTGAATGTATCTAATATATATAATTAAATACATTCAGCCAGGTAGAGAAAGAAAAAAAGTTTTATTTTATGTTCCCGGGGACATTTAAAAATGTCCTCGGATTTTATATTTTTTAGAAATGTGTCGCCTTACCTTAGCCTGGTGGTCAGTGGGGGCTCCCTGGATCCTGGTTGTGGGGGGGTCTGCCTTGGCCGCAGGTGCAGTGGCTCCCTCCCTGCGCTGCCTGTCTCTGCCAAATGTACCCGGGCGTCTAGCCCGCAAAGTCGCAGCTCTGTCATCCGGTGGCCGCATGCTCCTCAAGGGGATCCTTGGGAGGCCCCTGCAGGCTGCCCTCTACAGTGCCTGATTAAAGGGCCGTGTTTGCCTGATGTTTTAGTAACAAGAATGTTTTATCCCATAGGCTTCAATGTTAAAAATATTCCTGTTTTTAATTCAATATCTAATAAACCGTTGCTTATAATATTCTGCAGTAAAGAGTCTCTTTATTTCTAGATTTGTTTAGTATTTTTTAAGCATTTTTTTATACTCTTTAAAAAAAAAAAATTCAAACTTTTGGCGAACATCCCAAAAAGTTCGAAGTTCTCGAATGGCCGATGTTCGATGTGAACTCCAAACAGATCGAACCAAACAGCTCAGCACTACTGACGACAGGCTGAACGGAAGGCACGTAAACTGAAACCGTGAGACCCTGCCATAGAAACTGCAGAAAGTGACGATGATTGACATGAATGGGAACAGTGAGATACGCATCTGTCAGATCCACTTTCGCCATCCAGTCCCCTGTTTGGAGAAGATCGCACAGACAATGGATTCCCTCCATTTTGAAATGACGGTATATGATAAACCCGTTCAGAGCCCTGAGGTTGATAACTGGTCGGAAAGGAACCCCCTTTCTTTTGTACTAGAAATACATTGCTGATAAACCCTTGAAAATTCAGAGTAGCTGGATGAATGGCCTAGGTCTATAAGCCTCGCCCCCTTGACGGGATACCACATGAGGGGTCGGAGGTGCAGTCTGAATCGGGGTTGACACAAACTCGAGGAGGTATCCCTGTATGGTCTGAACGTCTGAGGTAATCTGTGCCCGTACAGGTAAAAAATTAGCAATCCTGCCACCCACGAGACTCTGAGGAATAGAAGTTAATGGGCTTACCTGGAGGACGAGACCAGAAAGAACCACATCCATGACCGCCTCACTTGAGGGAAGAACCGGACTTGGTTCGGTTGGTAGGGGCCTGTGGAGGCTTGGGAGGAACCATAGGAGGAACGGCCAGGCAATCGACCCCCTGCGCCTGCCGGCCTGACCAAAAACTCCTTTTTGCGGGTTGAAAACCTTGCGCATCTTAGTTTTGACATTGATGATAGTCGTGAAGGAGTTGGAATAAGCATTCATGTCTGAAATAATAGTCTTTGCAAACAAATCGATCTCTGCATCTGGGCCCGGTTCATGTGAAGCCAGGGAAATCCAGCCTGGATCTATACGTAGCAGTATGGACTTTCTGCGCTCGGTAGCCAGCGCTGTACTGGCATTCCCGAGGAGGGAAAGAGTATGGTGAGCCCAACCTCGTAGGGTGGAAACCTTAGGAGCAACACCCGAGACATGTGCATGTTCAATAGCCTCTAATAGTTGAGAAAAGGGACCGAACACATCAAGTAACTTGTCCTGGCAGGACCGAAAAGAAAAATCTACACCCATACCAGCGTTCCAACCCGTGTTGGCCATAAATTGCACCATTTGCGCGCTCAGTTCTGGAGTCTGTAGCACATTCTTAGATGTGATAGGTCTGGGACACCCTGTGCGGAGACGGGAGCGGACCTTACGTTCGAGTGGCTTTCGAACCCTTTTTAGGAGCACTTTATCCAAGTTAAGGGAGGCAACCCATTCCGCATAGCGGGATGCTTCATCCTCAGATGCAGCATACGAATACAAAGCCAGGGCGGTCTTCTTGACCGGAGGTGCAGGGGAACCTGCCCTGGAGCTTTCAGTGGAGGAACTCTCAGAAGAAAGAGTCCAGGTGCTGGAAGTGTCAGAGCAGGAGGCAGCCGTCTGAGCTCTGGCTCTCTTCCAGGACCTGTCATGCTGTATAAATGTTGCTGCTGATGAAATAGCCTCTCAGAATCCAGCTGCAGTGCTTTGGTAAATTTATTAACAGAATAACAAGATCTATAAACTTCAGCTCTAACTTCTAGTCAGTGTCCATGTCTCTGACTTCCTGATTAACTAACTTCCTGTTGAGCTGCAGTGCAACATATATTAAACGTCCCCTGGAACCAAACACTTGCTGTTATGGTTCCATACGTATTGATACATCTTTTCCCTTTTTGGGGACATGGAAGTCTTTGTCTCTTAAGTTCAATTCCAGGTGGTATTCAGTTCCTGAAAAGCATTCTTCCGGTGATGTAAACTTAGTCCACATAGTCATTTAGATATGCTGGCTTTTGGATACATCTCCCACTTCTAGTCTGGGTGTTTCTGGAGACTTGTGGGTGTTCAAGCAGGAATCTGTTGTCATCCTGCATTGTATCTGTGTCTGATATATCACACTGTGCTTCTTCTTGACCTTCTTCTCTGTTATTTGCCATTGATGGCTGGTTTGTATTCTCCATGTGATATTCCTCTTGGGTGCTAGTTTGTGGCCTTATTTGAGACATGTAATGTCCAGTGCCTCTCAGGTGCCTCCTGTTTCTTCTCAGAACCTGTCCTGACTCTGTTACCACTTAATATGATCGGATTCCTACAGGTGCTCTTAGGCAAGCTTTCCGCCACTCTTTTCCCTCGTTCGTTGGAAGTGGTATCCACACTTGTTCACCCACATTTAGAGGCCGCATGTCTTTGGCTCCCCTGTTGTATTGAGTCGCTTGTAATGCCTGCTTGTTCCTGCAAAGGCTTTGGTGCCGGTCATTCATCACTTGATCCTGTTTTAACAGACTCCCTCTCATTGGAAGTAACGATTTGGTTCGTCGACCCATCAGTCTTTTGAGCAGGACTACACTCCATGCCTTGTGTCGGTGTGTTGCGATGATCCAGTAATGCTAAATAAGGATCATTTCCAGAAGACACAGCCTTTTGCAGCACTCTCTTGGCTGTCTTTACTGCTGACTCTACCTTCCCATTGCTTTGAGGGTATCCTGGTGATGAGGTAATATGGTCAAAGTCCCTAATCATACTGAGTCTTTAAAATCCATTGAAATAAACTGGGGTCCATTATCTGAACATACAGTGTCTGGCATTCCATATCTGGCAAAATGAGCCTTTCATTTTCTTATTACTGTAGTAGATCTAGTATCCTGAAGCTCGTCTATCTCCCAGAAATTAGAGTCATAGTCCACGTTTATTAAATACTCCTTGCCACGGAATGTGAACAAATCGATGCCAAGCCTTTCCCTGTAAGGTCCTGGTGGCCCTGACCCCCTGGCGCCCCCTTTGGTTCCACATCCTGCAGGCCCCCTGCAGGTTCCAGGACTTCTGTAATGACTTTGCACATCATGAACTCTAACGTTCTGGCCAGGGAGACTCACCTGCCCTTCATCTTCCCTAATTTCTCCATCATATAAGGGAGTCCCACCCTTTCCTCTGGACTTCCACATTGAAGTTCCTGACTGCGATACCTATCTGCTAAAGCTCCCTGAAACCTCCTGACAATCTCCTGAATTCTCTGCTAAAGACTCCAAGGACCCTCTGTTATAATCTGGACTTTCATTGCTTCACATACCGGTACCCTCCCATCCTGCTCCCCCTCTGCCCCCCATCTAAGACTCCCCGTGTACCAGACCCCTTGCTGAACCCTGACCACTCTATTGCCTGTACCTTGTCTGATTCCATGCTACCGTGTTTATTTGCAATAAACACTCTTTGTTATCCTGAACCTGCCTCCATCACTGCATCCTGGGCTCACAACCCCATCCTGCTTCACAACCCCATCCTGCTACACCACCCGCAGTCTACACGTGACATTCCCATTGTCTACTTGGGATCTCATGAGGCATAAATGTCTCCTTTTGTTGTTTGGTATCAAATGTACGGCATATGTCACATTGGTCAATATACTCTTTCAACTGTGCATTCATTCCCGGCCAGTAAACACTCTCCCTGGCTCTACGTAAACATCCTTCCCGCTCCAAAATGTGAAGAGTGTATCCGAGACCTAATATCTGTTCGAAGTTCAGATGGAATAACTACTCGCTCGCCCTTGAACAAAACACCATCCTGTACACTCGGTGAAGCCTCCAGGGGTACCTGTTCCTTTGCATGAGGCCATCCCCTCAGCACAATTTGCGTCACTGCTTGGAAAGTCTTGTCTTTATCCGTGCTTTGTTGTATAGCGACATGCCTCCTGCTGGAGATTGGTAGATATTGGAGCATGTTTATAGATTCAACCTGGTGCTCCACTGAGCCCTCCATGGAACCTTCTGCTAGATATGCCCTACTCAAAGTGTCTGCCACTGCCAGAGACTTTCCTGGGCAGTATCTGATACATGCATCATACATCTGAAGCCGTAACATCATACGCTGAAGACGTCTGGGTGCTTCAAGTAAGGGTTTCTTCATAATGCTTTCAAGGGGCTTATGGTCCGATTGTACAGCTACCGCCTGACCAAATTGATGAAATTTTTCCATCCCAAAGAGGACTGCTAATAGCTCCTTCTCTATCTGTGCATAACCTTGCTCTGTCTCCGTCAGTGCTCTGCTTGCATAAGCTATTGGTTGTTTACCTTGCATCAGTGCTGCTCCCAGCCCTTTCTCCGGTGCATCACATTGTAGTTCCAATGGTTCATCTGGGTTATAATACTTAAAGGGATACTCTAGGCAACATGGCCACCTAAGCTTTTTTAGGTGGTCATGATGCCCTGAGTATGCCCTTGTCTGTCCTCCCTCCCTCCGCTCAGCCGATCGGCTGAACCAGCTGAAAACAGCTGAGAGACGCGGAGGACTTTACTCCGCCCTCCCAGCTGTCAGTCAGAGCGGGATTCATATTTCCCGCTTCTGCCAACTATTGCCGAGTAGGAGACGTCATTGCGCTTTCAGCGCGATGACGTCTCCAACTCGCCGCAGTAGCTGGCGGCAGCGGCTGAGGATAAGTGTTGCGCGCATCCTCTTGCGCGCAACACTAATCCAAGAAGATGGAGCCGGGAGGAAGCCTGCTGATTGGATGGCTTACATGAGAGGCGCGCATGCGCGCTTCTCACGTAAACCATTAGCGAAGTGAAAGTTAGAAGGACGGGAGCGGAAGAGGAGGGAGGTGAGTATATAAAAAAAAAAGACGCCATTGGAAACAAGTGGATTTTAGGGTAAGTACTACAGTAAAAAAAAAAAAAATCCCTACCTATTTATTGAGGGAATAGGTATAGTTTAATTTAAAAAAACGGGGGGGGGGATTTTTGATTAGAGTGTTCCTTTAAGTACTGGTACACTGCTGATTTTGGATTTGATCTGCTGAAATGCCACTTCCTGCACCTCAGTCCACTCCCATACTTCATTCTTCTGAGTTAGCTGGTGCAGTGGTTCACCTGCATCTGAGAGATTCTCACAAAACCTTGAAAGATAGTTCCCCATCCCCAAAAATCTCTGTACACCTTTAACATCCAAGGGTCTGGGCATTTCAGTAATGGCTTTGACTTTGCTTGGGTCTGCAGGAAGTCCCTGGGCTGACAATAAGTGACCAATATACGGCACTTCTGTTTTCCTTATCTGGAATTTCTCTGAATTGAGTTTGAGGTGTCTTTCTCTACAACGATCTAGCAAGTTCCTCAACTTTTGATCATGATCTTGAATGGCTTCTGTCACGGAATGGCCCAACAACCTCAGCCAGGGGCGGTTCATGGTGACGGGGTTTTGTCCATAGACTTTTAGGTGCCGTTGCACCCACGGAGTTCCGTTTATATTTTAATTAGATGTGGTTTTGTGTGTGGTGTAATAAAAGTGTCCCCATTTGTGTATTGTGAAATGTATGAAAATTCCTGTATGTGCCTTGCCCGTCGCCAGTTTCCATCGCCTCGTGGATCCGGTCAGAATGATCGGATCGGAAAATGGCCGATTCGGACCATCCGGTCGAATCGCAAAATGGTCGATTCGGACCATGCGGTCCGAATCGGCAACTCCCCGATTCGTAACCGCCAATCCGAATCGGGGCCCGGGTGCCTCCTGCCAGCGAGGGCCAATGGGACTTGTGTGGGCGGGCAGGGATTCCCATTGTTCTGATACTGTGTTAAAGTTTATAAATGTATGTGATGTGGAAAAATAAAGCAGATTTACTAGTGCATTCAGCTTCGCCTGGTGACTTTTATTATCGGCTGCATTTCCTGAGATCCCGCACGGTCTCAGAGTGCGGCATCCAGCGAAGATCCGAAACGAACACCCTGTGCCTGCATCTCGCATCAGGACAGAGGTGTAGCGTATGGTCATCGGTCTTAAGAATATTCGACCGAGGTGCCGCGATCCGATCCGAAGGTGCGGCCCATCTACCGCGCTTCGGTATATCGAGCGGCAAGTGAAATCCGAATATTCATCCGATTGAGATCCCATAAGATCCGAATATTCCCCGACTGGTCCACGTAAGATCCGAATATTCATCCGGGGAAGATCCGATCCCCGTATCCATACGCCCGCACCGCAGACGCTCCCACACACACAAGGTCAGTGAACCAGCTGCTCGAGACGCTGAGTGCCGTGTTGCTCAGTGGTCGGGCTGGTTTCACGCAGGGGTCCCCTTCACCGCCCGCTAACCCTTCCCCAGGGTCACTCCAGGCCGCACGAGACGCCGAGTGCCGTGCCACTCGGTAGTCGGGCCAGCGGTAAGCGCTGTGGGGCACGCAGATAGGAGCACACCCGCAGGCGGACAACACCCATTCCATCATACTGGTGGCAGCGGTGGGATAAGCTCTCTGCAGACCCCCAAGGAGACCCTCCCTATGGCCGAGTACGGTGCCTACAAGCGGGACGTCCTGCGGGGCATGCTGGAGAATCGGGGAGGCACCCCGGGCTCCAAGAGCCGGGATGTTATGATTGAGGAGCTACGGAGATTAGATCAAGGGGCGGCGTTCGCAGTGTTACCCGCTGACACCGCACCGGCACCTGTCCCCGCTGAGTCCGACGAAAGCGAACTCCACCGGAAGGTGCGGCAATGGGCTGTCATCTATGGAGCGGCCCCATCGGAGGCCGTCATGCAGAGTTTGATTCGGGAGATTAGACAGGAAGAGGAGCGTGAAAAGGATCGCGTGGAGCAAGAAAAGGAGCGCGTGGAGCGTGAAAAGGATCGCGTGGAGCGAGAGAAAGAGCGTGCGCACGAGCTACGGCTGGCTGAGGTGCGGGGCCGGCGGGACAGCAGCCCTCGTTCGGACCGTTCCACCGGGCGCAAAGTGCCTTTTCAGGCGTTCAAGGAGTTCCGTGAAACAGAAGAAGAGATAGAGAGCTACCTCCAGGACTTTGAATGCCTGTGCCAAGTGCACGAAGTACACCATGCCGACTGGGTGAGAATCCTGGCGTGCAAGTTGACCGGTCGGGCCGCCGAGGCCTACCGCACGGTGCCGGACGAGGAGGCCACCAACTACACGCACGTGAAGCAGGCGTTGCTGAGCCGGTTCGCCGTGACCCCGGAAGCCAGCCGAGCGAAGTTCAGGAATTCTCGCCGGCCCAATGGCGCTACCCACGTTGAGTGGGCCCACCGACTGCAGCGGGACTTATGCACCTGGTTCCTGGGTAGCAAAGCGGAGACGGTGCCCGAGATTACCCAGCTGCTGCTGCTCGAGCAGTTCTTCGAGCACACCCCCTCCGCCATTCGGGAGTGGGTGCGTGATAAGAAGCCCCAAACAGTGCAGCAAGCGACTATTTGGGCAGAGGAGTATACTGACACTCGGAAGGTTACCGGGGGGGAACGACCCCTGCCCTTCCGCCCAGCTCTACCTGCTCCTCCACCTCCATCTCCGGCAGCTCGGACGCCGGCAGCACGACCCACCAGTCGGCCCAACAACTTGGCCAATGTCCGTTGCTATGGGTGCAACCAAGATGGGCACTACAAACAGAATTGCCCCAACCGACCGGACTTGGCCCGACCGCCTGCCAGATCTTCATCGTCCGCCCATTGCTGCGACACCGAAACCCCGTGGCCGGAGGTCCCGGAAGAATGGGAGCGGCTACATGAGGCAGATCCCGTGCAAGCCGCCTCGGCCGACAACCGCCATCACCACCGTCAGGCGGTGTGGATAAACGGGCGAGCCGCTGAGGGGCTTCGGGACTCCGGGGCTACTATTACCCTGGTACGGCCCCACTTGATCCAGCAGAATGACCGCCTGCACAATACCATCGCAGTGCGGGTGGCGGGGGAAAGTTCTCGGCTTGAGACGGCACGGGTTCATCTGGACTGGGGGTCCGGGGAGAAAGTGGTGAGGGTGGGGTTGTTGAACCAATTGCCAGCGGAGGTGCTCCTTGGTAACGATTTGGGAAGGCTGGTCTCTTCTTATTCCCCAGATGCGGCCACCCCAGTAACCACCAGGCAACAGAGTCAACGCCACGACAGGGGCACTCCGATCGGGACCCAGGTGAGATCCCAACCAAAACCCCCCCGACTTCCTATACCCCGACGAATCCCGACTCCTCCCTTCCCACCTGATCCCCCTTCCCCGTGGAGCTCCCCGGAGACGCTTCGCCACCAGACCCAGACCGATCCCACGTTACAGTGCTACCGGGATCGGGCCGTTAAAGGCCTCGACGATAAGAGAAATGACAGGATAGAGTGGGAGGATGGGCTTCTCTACCGGTACACCGCGAGGGAGGGGTCCAAGAAGAAGCAGGTCCCGCAGAAGCAGATGGTAGTACCCCAGGGCCCTAGACAGGAACTTCTGCGCTTGGCTCACGACATTCCCCTTGCAGGTCACCTAGGGCAGAAGAAAACCCGGCACCGGTTGGCGCACGCGTTTTTCTGGCCCCGCCTCAGCGAAGACACCCGCAGGCGGACAACACCCATTCCGTCATAGCTTCCACTTCAGTATCTCCTTCTCCTACAATCAGAATATCATCTGAAATAATCCTGACACCTTGTAATCCTTCCAGTGCATGAGTTAGTTTTCGCTGGAACACTTCCGGGGCAGGGCTGATGCCCATAGGCATTCTAACCCAGCGGTATCGGCCAAAAGGAGTAGAAAAAGTGGTCAAATAACTGGATTCTTCCTCTAATTCAATATGCCAAAATCCACTCTTGACATCGCACACAGAAAAAATCTTTGCTCTTGCTAGATCTGGAAGTATGTCATCAATCGTTGGCAAAGGATAATGGCTCCTTTTCAAAGCCCTATTCAGAGGTTTAGGATCAATGCAAATTCTTAACTTTCCTGATGGCTTTTTCACTACCACCATACTACTAATCCAGTCTGTGCTTCTCTCTACAGGGGTAATAATACCTTGTTGTTCTAAACTGGCAAGTTCCTCTTTAAGGGTCTTCAGTAAGGACACAGGAACCTTTCTTTTTGGAAGTCTAACAGGCTGTACGAGAGCATCCACTTCCAATTTCAGTTTTCCTTCTAGACAGCCTATTCCTTGAAAAATATCTGCATACTCTTTATTGATGGCTGACCAGCACCACACCATGGCATCTGGGTGGTCGCCGTCTTGTTCCACATTTAGGATATTTTGGTGCTGCACCGAGATCAGATCCATAGCATGAATAGCTCTACTTCCTAGTATAGGATGACACACCTCTGTGTCAATAACCACAAACTCAACCTGATATAACTTGATTGCATGGGTTTCTTATTTTAATCTTGCATACTCCTACTGGTTTCAGTGTGCTCTTATTGTACATCCTTAGCATTTTATCACATGGTAGAATTTTAGATTTGTCTTTCACCAATCTTGCTGGTATGACATTACAGTCCGCTCCACAGTCCATCTGTGGGAACATTCCTATTCCTAGAATAGGATATAGCTGTGATGTCAATTTAGGCGTGCCTACTAGGCTAGTACAGGAAATGTTTGTGTAAGTCTAGGTACTGCCCAAAGTAGGAAAACACATGTTCCTATAATGCTGACGTATCGGTTTGTAATTCATGAATTTCATACACCCAGTAGTTTTGTCAAACATATGGAGCGTCACAAATTCATGAATTACAAACCGATACGTCAGCATTATAGGAACATGTGTTTTTCCTACTTTGGGCAGTACCTAGACTTACACAAACTTTTCCTGTACTAGCCTAGTAGGCACGCCTAAATTGACATCACAGCTATATCCTATTCTAGGAATAGGAATGTTCCATAGGATGTATTTAAACAATTGATCATCTGTATCCCTCCCTTCCTCTCGGCTGGTCAGCCTCTCATAGTTTCTAGAGGAAATGAAATTGAATAGACCATTTGCACTCCTTGATAACAACAGGAAACCAAGAAAAAGACCATACTTCAGCATTACCTCATGATTAGGCATTTGCTGAGCAGTCAATCTGGCCCTATATATTTATATAGATATCAAATATTACTAGAATATAGAAATATGAATTCAATGAATTATCTACCATATTTCAATCCCTTTCAATCCGTCTTTTGATCATGAATCACGTGATCACTAATTAAAAAAGAAAATTAAACTAAACTAAACTAGTGAACCTATTACAAATGGGGTTACATTGTCATCACATTATACATATAAATCATTCTAATACGTAGAAATAAAAAAAGAGAGATTAGTAATTACTCATAAGAGGGGAACGTTGAAAAGGAATCAAAGTAGGTGGGGTGGAAGTATAGGATAGGCTGGCATCATAGGTGAGTTAGAAACGCAACATTTCTCAAGGCATAGCATCAACAATTTGTAACAAATGGCAATAACAAGAATAATCATAACGAGATACATTAAACCATGTAAAATAGTTGAACCTAGGCTACCAAAAATAGAACTAAAGCCAAAGGTCCAATCAAATCCATCTAAGGGACTTGATACTTTCCTGAGTTGGGTTTGAATTTCCTCAATATCATGTATATCTTGAGAAACTTCACCTGAAATGTCATCAATGTGAAAACAACAATGGGTCAAATTAAGAAGACCACATACACCACCCTCCTTCATTAACAAATAATCAAGGGCCATACGATTCTGAATTACTGCATCTCTAATCTGACGTTGCTCAGCAGAAAGAACTGCTAGAGCATGTGTAGTGTGATTAAACAAGTCATCAACTAAGTCAACAAAAAGGTTCATTTTAGAATACAAACAAGCAACACCATATGCGGGTAGCAAGATTCCACCAAATCGCTCTGCCTCAGAGGTTTTGACAGATATGGAGGAGCGACGAGAGCGATGTACAGTGTTATGTAGGTCAATGCGCATACCAGACGGAACATAAGGGTGAATAGTATGAGATGGACCAATAAGACCCAAAACACATTCACCAACATAAGTTCTAGGTATTACCAAATATGCCCATTTACCACATAACCAGTAAAAAGGGGGGTTAAGGGGCAAGGTAGCATAAGCATCAATATAATATGTTGCAACCATTATCATACTAGAGTATGTGCCATCTTCCACTTGCAAGGTCCAATCTTTTGGACTGTTGGAATCATGTAAGTTAAGTTTCCCAAAAGATGCTACATTCCACACAGTATTTTTAAACAAAACATGGGTAGCATTAATTTGGGATGCGTTAATACATCCAAACATGAAATCAGCAGAGTTGGCGTTGCCAACACTTACAGGAAAAGTTTTATCCATCCATTGCCATAAACTTACACATTTATCTGGTATACCTGGGTTAGAACAAAGGGGGGAGGACACTAACTTAGAATGCCAAGGGGTGCTAAACCAGGACGAAGAACTATTACCGTAAAGAAAGGAAACACGAAAAGTGGCTTGTAGATTCATCTCAGAATTATTAGGGACATACATATGATCCATTATAACCTGGCAAGGAGGTTCCTTTCTGTTAGGTTCTGGTGAAGGCATTCTACCAGTAATGTTAAATCTCATTCGTATCACTGCAGTACCACGATGTTCCTGTAAGAGGGGAGCACGTATAAAAGTGGCACCGGGATTGTTAGTAGTTTTAGAGAAAGTAGGCAATGTAAACAAATCATCATCAAAAAGACTTAGATTCAAAGCAACTCCTTCATACGGTATACCATATTTAGAACTAGTTGGTTTGGCCATACATATCCAGCAGGACTTGTTGAAACCTGAAAGTTCATATATAGTCTGAGCAGCATATGCATAGTTATTAGGTCGATGCAAGTCTCTTTTCAAACGCATATTAAGAACTGGGGGACGAGCAAAGGAGATATTGTGGGGACCTACAATATCTTCCCAGAAACATCTGTGAATGGCGCTTTCTTTATCCTTGATGTATGGATCCAGGAAGGTGATTCATCAGTCAGCACGGCGGTTCTGGTCACAGCAAGGACGGTAGTCGGCTCTCCATATGGTGGATCAATGGTTTTGTGACGATGCAGGGCCTTCATGAGCACTCGATCTCCTGGAACAAAATGGTGAGTAGGATCTGTGGAGAGAGGCGGAAAAGAGCAGGAGACCGTTCTATGGAAATCATGCAATGTTTTAAGCAATTGAGTAACATATGCTTCTCTAAATTCATCCAGATCACCTGGTAACATTACCAGGGGACCTTGCTTAGGAATCCATGGGGTAGGAAAGGGTCTTCCCATGAGAACTTCAAAGGGTGAAAGGCCAGTGACAGAATGGGTGGTCATTCTTATTTCTGCAAGAATGGCTGGAAGGTAATCCGGCCAGTTCTTGAAGGTACCCTCCAGTAGCTTTTCTAAGTTTATTTTTGATATTTCTATTTTGCCGTTCCACGATTCCGGAACTTTCCGCATGGTATGGGCAATGAAACTTCCATTGAATGGCCATTAGTTTTACCAATTCCTGTGTGATCTTGGAGGTAAAGGCAGGACCATTATCTGAATCAATAGATATGGGGCATCCATATCTGGGTATTAATTCTTTACAAAGAATTTTGGCAACAGTTCTGGCATTTTCTCTTGCAGTAGGGAAGGCTTCAGGCCATCTAGAAAACTTGTCAACTATTACCAGAAGGTATTTCAGGTTACCTTTTGCAGTGGGCATGTGTGTAAAATCAATTTGGAGTTCCTGGAATGGACCATTAGCAGGCGGTAGGTGTTGAGTTTTAATTTTTGGGCCCTGTGTATTATTTCTGGCACATATAAGGCAACGAGAAAGTTGGGAATTAATCATAGCCTTAAGATTACAAACAGAAAAATGCTTAGCCATTTCGCTGTATGTGAGTTTGGGAGATCTGTGGCCAGGACCGTGAAAAGAAAAAATAAAGATTGGCGCTGCTGCAGCAGGTAAGCCAACTCTTCCTCCTTTCTCATAAATTCTAACATCAGGCGGAATTTCTTGAGACTTCACAAGGCCTTCTGAGGCCCAATGATAAACATCAGCTTCAGTAGCACCTGCCTGGAGTTCTTTAAGCATCCATTTCTGGGGCAGCAGAAAAGGAGAAAGGTAGCAGGTGACAATTGGAGGGTGAGGAACAAGAGAAATGGTAGGAGATGAAAGAGCAGCAGCTTTAGACTCAGCGTCAGCAAAATGATTGCCACGAGAAACAAAAGAGTCAACAGGATCATGACCTTTGCATTTAACAACAGCAAGACGAGAAGGCAATAGAATAGCAGACAGGAGATCAGAAATCAGATCAGAATGAGAAATAGGACGTCCATCAGCCGTAGTAAAACCACGGCGATGCCATAGTGCACCAAAATCATGCACAACACCAAATGCATAACGAGAGTCAGTATAAATGGTGACAGGGAGATCTTTAAAAAGTTTACATGCAGCTGTTAAAGCAAAGAGTTCCGCAGCTTGCGAAGAATTTGAAGGAATGGAAGCAGATTCATGTACAATGTCAGGCAATTCAACCACAGCATAACCAGTCAGATACTGTGAATCAGAAGGACGAGAACAGGAGCCATCAACAAAGATATGACGAATATCAGGACCTTCTAGAGGAGTGTCAGAAAGATCAGATCTAGGAGAGGTCGTTAGTTGAATGAGCGGAAGACAATCATGTAATTCACGAGGCTCCTCTTGGTCTTCGCGTAGACGCAGGAGAGCGTTTAGAACAACAGAAGGACCAGAAGTAACAGAAGAGTATTTGACAGACAAATTGGAGGTAGAAGTTAGTACAGTTTCATAACCAGACAAACGTTGGGAAGAAATGTGCTGGGTAGAAAGGTTACGAAGTACATACGAGACATTGTGTTGTGTATGGAGAATCGTGTCAGTACCTAGGGTTAAGGACTGAACTGTTTCCACAGCCATGGCACAGGCAGCCAAGGAGCGGAGACAATTTGGCATTCCCTGAACAACAGGTGGCATGACTTTTGACAAAAATGCAGTTGGACGCAGTGCCCCCCCGTGGACCTGTGCAAGAACAGCCGCCATTGTGCGCCCATCCTCCCTACAGTAGAGGTGAAAAGGCAGTTTATAGTTCGGTAGCCCCAGTGCTGGTGCAGTAGCCAACAGTTCCTTTAACGTAGCAAAGGCAGACACCATGTCCGGAGACCAAACAATTTGGTCCGGAGCTGTGCGCGCAGCAGACGCACGAAGAACAGAGTCATAATAGGAACAGTCTGGTATCCAATGACGACAAAAATTCACCATCCCTAGAAAGGACAACATGTCTGTTTTGGAGGCAGGACGCTTGAGCTGGAGCAGACTCTGAATGCGGGACGGTGAGAGGACACGAGATCCCTCAGTGAGAACGAAACCCAAATATTCAACCGAGGTGGAGCAAAATTGCATCTTTTTTCTGGACACCTTGTGGCCTTCTGAGTGTAGATGGTTTAAAGAGCAACAGAGTCAGTGTAACATGCAGCTTGGCTGAGGCTACAAAGGAGGAGGTCATCCACATACTGTAGTAAGGTGGAGCCTTCCGGCGGACTGTAACTCAACAGAGTCTCACGCAGGGCACAAGCAAAAGTCGCAGGACTGTCAATAAATCCCATAGGTAACACTGACCAACAAAATTGACTACCTTCAAATGTAAAGGCCAGAATGTGTTGTGTATCTGGATGTACTGGGACAGAAAAAAAGGCATTTTTTAGGTCTATGACTGTAAAATGTGTGGAGTCTGGGGGTATGGAGGTGAGAAGGGTTGGGAGGTCAGGTACAATTGGAGAAATAAGAATTATGATTTCATTGAGAGATCTGAAATCCTGAGTAAAGCGATATCCATCTCCTTTAGGCACAGGATTTACAGGCGTGTTGTACGAACTTACAATGGGACGCAGAATGCCAGTAGCAAGGAAGCGGCGAATGAATTCCCGTATTCCTTCAACTTTAGCAGGTGACAGATTATATTGCTTGTGATAGACAGGAATTGCAGATTTTTTTAATTTTGCGGAATATGGTGTGCAGGAGATAGAACCCACATCATATTCGTCAATTGCCCATACATCCGGATGTACACACAATTCGAGATCAGGTGCTGAAAGGAAAGCACAGTGAAGAGGAGAGAAGGAATGGGAGGAAGTGTTAGGTGGAGACACTGGAGAGAGAGGAGTGGGGGCTGTTGGGGGATGACATGTGCTGGGAGCAGCTTCAAAAGAAAAAAATGGAGAATCCACATGTAAAGATCCAGATGGCATGCAGATAATAGACACAGCAAGCAAAGAAAGCAAATCTCTGCCTAACAAATTAACAGGACAGGTAGGGAGAACATGAAAAGAATGAAACACAGAGGCAGGAGAAGAATTTGAAGAAATAGCAATGGGTGGGGTGACAAACGTATCTGTTAGAACTCCATTAATCCCCAAAATTGGCGTCTCAGCAGGTTTAATTGACCACAAACACCACTCTATTGTAAGCGTCGAATTTGTAGCACCCGTATCCACAAGGAATGGGGTTTTATGATCCTCCAAATTAAGGATCACTAGGGGCAAATGGTCAACTGTTTCTGAAACCTGAACACATGAGATGGAGCATGCCTCTGGGCCACATCATGCATTTGATTGGTTTTGCCAATCAATCTTATGACGAGGTGGATCACAGGCATTGTTAGGAGAGGTAACAGCATTGCTTGTTGGAGATCTTGGCTGGGGGTTCATAGCAGTATTGCCAATGTTCCTGGGATTATGAGGGCATTCATTACGCCAGTGATTTGGATCTCCACAAATGAAACAAGTACCTAGGGTACGTGTGGGGTGTTGAGGACGATAATAAGTCCGTTTAGGGCGAGGACCATTATTACCTGGGGGACCTGAAGGACTGTTAAAAACAGCTAACATATATTTAGAATGCTGCAGGTCAAAGCAACCTGCAGAATCTTTAACAAGGAGCCTATTATTAAGATCAATAGGTACCACTGTTGGCCAGTTATCAATAACCTGTTTAGCAATTCTCTGGGTATCATCTCTGAGATTACCCATATCTCCATCTAATGTCATGCCGGCATCCTCCTTCCAGTTCTTATGGAACCGGTGGACGAATTCGGTGACAGATTCTTTGGCATTTTGTTTGCATGCAATGGCTGCGACCATAGAACGTCGAGCTCCATAATTACGAGTCCATTCATCACAAACTTCTGTCCACATATCATCAATCTGGACCGATGTTTGTAAAGGCAAATTTTGGGGTGTAATAGGGGCAGCACCTATTAGAGGAACATGGGGGGGTTGAAGTGAGAGAACACGAGTCCAATCAAAACCAGTGTCATCAGCATATCCCATGACACCGTTAATGATCAACTTGTAATCTTCCTGAGTTAATTGCAATCCTCGTGTCGCCCGTTTAAGATACTGTGTTGTCGCAGTCGGGGAAATTCTGGGACTAGGAGAACCCTTAATTATCGAATTTAAGGTTCCTATATCAGGGGGCATAATAACGACATTATTTCCTGAAATTAAATAGGGCATCTGATATCTAGCAGGGGGGTTGATAGTTTTGCCAGATTGGGTCCTAGTTATTATGTTCTGAAGTTGGGGTTCAAATTGGTCAATAAAAGATTGCATTTGGGGAGAGTATCCTACACGGTTGGGTTTGGAAGGGGATACAAATGAAGATGTACTGAATTTAGACATAGGGGTTTTATTTTGCCAATCATATGTGCTAGTTTCATCTTGTTCTGTGTCAGATTCTGTTTCAACATGGGGTATTCCTACGATAGCACCTAAAACACCTATATTTTGTGTTAGGGCTTCGGGGGAAGGCAGAGGATTTGTAGTCGTTTCAATAGTTGTAATCACAGCTGCCAAAGTCTTAGGGTCAAGGCTGGGATAAAGGGAAGAGGGTTTGGGAGTAGGTTGTGAAAGGGCAGGAGGAGAAGGAATTGTAAGGTGGGGGATTACCTATGGACCATGATATATCTTTAGGAGTTTTAGAAATGGGGTTATATGAAGAGGACAAGTGAATCCACACTTTACCACATTCCTTCATATATTTTCTATCCCAATTTGAGTCAGGTTGGAAATATGGGAAAGCTTTCTGGTCGCCAAGACATAAGCCTTTTATCATGGACATATGATAGGAAGAGAAGCGTCCTGAATTTGGGAATGGATCAAAAGAATGCATGGCTGTAGTCCAGCCAGCGAGACAATCTATAAAGGGCGTGGTGAAATATCCGCCAGCAACACGTTGTACATAATCGGCGGGCGTTTCAGCAGGGCCATTTTGGGGCATTAACTTCTTATTGAAGTGCTTATCTAATTTGCCCGTTGTTTTTGGATCTATATGGGAGGATTTTTTGGCACCCATATCGCAAAAAAAAGGCGCGGTGGAGGGGGGAAGGAGAAGGGCCAGCGCAATTAAAAGGGTGAGAGGGAAAGGGTCGCAAAAATGCGCAGTTTCCTCTATTGTCACTGAGCCAAATCACAAAACAGCAATCTCCATTCTATTTAAAATCTTTTTAACTACACTATCAGGGAAAACACGCACAAATAGGAAATAACAAGTAGTCAGGTAAATAGAGATCCAATTCTCGGGGCGGGAAACTTAAAGGTATTAATCTTTTAAAATATAATACTCTTTACAACACAATTCAAATGTGAGTCACTAACTGCGGGGACATCCAACAATTGATCAAGGAAACAAAGAGAAAGGATCACTATTCTTTACCCAGACAATTGTAAAAAAATCCTATTTTTCATTCACCATCACTCAAACAATCAAATCATTCAAAATAAACTCTTGCACTATCAAATCAAATAATGCGAGTTCGTAAATTTGAACAAGCAAGTTATCTATGATGAATATTAGGTTCAATAAATATTAATAAAATAGATATGTAACCCATACTCACCCAGACAAGTTGATTAGTTCAAATCCCACTTCTGACACCAAATTGATATGGATACTGCAAGCATCACAGGAATGGCCACGGTCCAGTGATGAGAGATAGCTGCTTTGTCACCAGACCCAGTGACCATACAGAAAACAACTCGAGTGAGAATAATAGAAGACCAGGACACAAGTGCTGTCTCAAGTTATTTCTTTACTCTGGAGCAAAATTTCATACACCCAGTAGTTTTGTCAAACATATGGAGCGTCACAAATTCATGAATTACAAACCAATACGTCAGCATTATAGGAACATGTGTTTTTCCTACTTTGGGCAGTACCTAGACTTACACAAACATTTCCTGTACTAGCCTAGTAGGCACGCCTAAATTGACATCACAGCTATATCCTATTATAGGAATGTTCCATAGGATGTATTTAAACAATTGACCATCTGTATCCCTCCCTTCCTCTCGGCTGGTCAGCTTCTCATAGTTTCTAGAGGAAATGAAATTGAATAGACCATTTGCACTCCTTGATAACAACAGGAAACCAAGAAAAAGACCATACTTCAGCATTACCTCATGATTAGGCATTTGCTGAGCAGTCAATCTGGCCCTATATATTTATATAGATATCAAATATTACTAGAATATAGAAATATGAATTCAATGAATTATCTACCATATTTCAATCCCTTTCAATCTGGAATCTCACCGCTTGCTGGTCGATTAGCATGGTTGCAAACAAAGCTGATGGAGATTTGCTTGCTGTTTTCTTCAGTGCACAAATCTGAAAAGTTGGTTCCAAAGTCAGACCCATAATGTCTTCATATTCCTCTGAATCTGCTGTCTCCTTATAAACAGCTCGTACTGCTGGCTTTCTTTGTTGTGAATTGACACGGCACTGGTTAATAAAAGGATTGGCTTTACCCCATCCTATACATTTCTTGCCAAATGCTGGGCATTTCTCTTTTAGTCTCTCGTCATGCTTACCACAATACATGCACTGTATGGTCTTGTCTGGAGCCATTGTCATTCTGCTCTGTACCTTCCTAAGGGTGCAACTTGTTTCCATTCCATGGACTGACCCTGCAAAGGTGCTGGAACTCTCCAGCTAGCTTCACCCTTGCTTTAGACAGTTCAGCAGCTCTGCCTATTTGTATACATTTTTCCAGTGTAGCGCTCACTCCCGGAGGAGCCGCTGAAAATGAACCACGGGTCAGTCTCCCCGCACTAGGGAATAAATATACTCCAGCACCGTTGTGGATTTTATAAATTATATAGTTTACTGAAGTAAAAGGCATATAATGAGACACGGTGTTCGCAGATATATTTACAGATTTTCGTATTGCGGTAAATGCGCAGCGGGAAAATAGAAATGTGAGACTTCGTATTTCTGGAAAAACGCGACCGAGCAGAAAAGACACAATGCTTCGTAATTACGAGAAACGCGCAGCGGAAAAATAAAATAAGATGCAAATCTTTTCCCCTTTTTCGGATACTAAGGAGTGAGTCCCGAACAGGTTAAGTCCCGAATTGTGAGTGTATGTGTGTGTTATGGTACCCGGGTACTATTCAACTGGCCAGTGAATCTTTTAAGCATGTCTTCGACTAGTCAAGTTGGGGCCCTGTGGGTTTCAGAATTAAAACAACAGCATGCTTGAGCTTTGAAGAACCGGCCTTGGAGGCCTCTCACCCATCCGTTGATCCAAGGCTCCGCTGACCCAGGACGTCTCTCCGCTGGTCTCTGCGCTGGGATACCGGCTACTGGATCGATGTTTAGGCTCTCTGTGTTCCGGCCCGGACTTGTCCAGCTACCGCCTGCTCTCCCATCCGTTGGACTCGCGGTACTCCTCACTCGGGGTCCTCAGCTTGTCTGGATAACACTTGTGGTGATGGTCGGTGGGTAAGGCTCCTTCTGGCAAGGCAGGATAACCCCACTCAACTTCAGATAGGCCACACTTGCGCTACGGCCTAGTCAGGGTTCCGCTCTGCAGCACTGCGTCCTCTTCCATGCACTCCCTGGCGCGCTCTGGCGCGTTCTCCACGAGGCTCAGGATGTACAGCCGCTGTGTCCCACCCACTTCCTGTCTGTTTGCAAAGCACGCCGGGAAATGTAGTCCCAAAGTTCAGTGTCTCTGATCGTGCTTGTCTCCCTCCGGTGGCCAAAAATAGGTACTGCCACAGTAAGATTTTAAACACAGCGCTACACTCTCCCCCTCCTAGAACTCTTGGGTCTCTCCAAGGAGGTACAACAATTACATTACATTTCAACACGGTTTAGATACAATATACAGGTTCAGCAGCAAACATACAGTGGGTTAGATACACTTCTTCAAGTTGACTCATGTTTTGTGCTACCTCAGCTAACATAGCAGACACTTCGGGCAACCTCTGCACTGTGGTGATGGCCTCTTCAGTGCTATGTCCTGGTGAGTCGTAGGTGAGTCGCTGGGGCGGTCGAACAGAGCGTTTTGGTTCTGGCTCAATCAGTTCCTCTTCAGGTGGAAGTACTATAGGTGCTGGCTCAGTCCTTCTTTCTTCCACTGGATCAGACATCTCTTCAGAGTATGATCCCTCCAGTGAAGGCATAGAACTATAATCACCTGAATAAGCTTCAACTTCCGGAGCTACCGGGACTCCAGCAGCCTCAGGGACTCCCAACTGAAATTCAAGAGCTTCAGGGATTTCAACAGTCTCAGGGACTTCCAGCAGAAACTCAGGAGCTTCAGGCCTCAAGTTACTCTCCCACCGCTCAGGAACAACGACAACCTCCTCAGGCTCCGGTGAGCGCATCCAGTCCAGACAATAACTCTCTTCTTCACTGTCTCTTTCGCTCTCTTCGACAACCCGGGTCTGTTGAGACCGAGTAACAGGAGGCAAACGTGGAGCAGGCGGATTTGGTGGAGGCAGTTCGTCCCCAACTGGCATCCTCACAGCCTCTCTCAAAGGTAACAAATGATTCCGGTGTTCTTAGAGAGGCCCAGCCTTTCCATGCCGGATTTTACACCGGCAGACACCGGCAGTTGCTTGCAGACAATGTAAACTTGAGAACTCCATCTATCCGCCAACTTGTGCCTCGCAGCAGCACCCAAGTTCTTCAACAAAACCCTATTACCGGGTTGTAGATCTTGTATCCGAACTTTTAAGTCATAGTTCCTTTTGTTCCTTTGCTCCCTGTTTCCTGAGGTCAAACGGGCCTGTTCAAACGCAGAAGCCAGGTTCTTCCGAAGTCTATCCACGTAGTTTCTATGGGAAGCTACCGACGTCTGGTCTAAAGATAACCCAAACGCCAAATCAACCGGCAGTCGGGCTTCTCTTCCGAACATAAGACGGTACGGTGAGTATCCAGTTGCATCACTCTCCGTACTGTTATATGCATGCACCAGAGTAGCTATGTGACGACTCCAACTCTGCTTCTCTATGTTTGATAAAGTCCCCAGCATATTCAGCAGCGTGCGATTAAACCTTTCAGGCTGAGCATCACCTTGAGGGTGGTATGGTGTAGTTCGGGTCTTTTGGATTCCCAACAGTTCCAACAATTGTCCAACAAGTCGGCTTTCAAAGTCTCTACCCTGATCAGAGTGTATTCTCCTCGGCAGGCCGTAGTGAACAAAGAACTTTTCCATCAGAACCTTGGCTACTGTCGGAGCGCGTTGATCTTTCGTGGAAAAGGCTTTGGCGTAATGGGTAAAATGATCAGTCACTATCAGAATATTCCCTTGCCCGCTAGCATCCGGCTCTAAGCACAGGAAGTCAATGCACACCAAATCCATGGGTCCCTGACTCTGTAGATGGCTCATTGGAGCGGTTCGGGTTAGGTAGTCTTCCTCTGAATACACCTCAGACAGGAATGGCAGTAACTTTCCACTTCAGCTCTCATACAAGGCCAATAGAATCTGTCTCGCACCAGCTTAAAAGTTCTTTCAGCACCCAAATGTCCATGCTCATCATGTAACGATCGCAGCACACTTTCTCTATGCTTAGTGGGAAGGAATAGCTGTTGAGTCTCTTCAGCACTTTGTTGAGGGGCCCTTCGGTTCGTAGACCACCCCATCCAACATCTTCAACCGTTCCCACTCTTTGTAGACCAATCTGGCTCCATCCGGAGAATTGGTCAGCAGCAGAATTTCCGCTGGTTCGCAGTTAGGGCCTTTATGGTCAATGCAATCAAAGGTCTCTGGCCTGACCGCCTTCAGTTCTTGTTTTGAAAAGGTAGGTAGACTTTCATCCCTCAATTGTGTAGGGTTACAGTAAAACTCAGGAACAGCCGCAGCCATAACTCCTATGGCCTCCGCTTCAATCCCTCCCTTGACCCAGCGCTCTGCTCCTTGACACAAAGCTTGCACCCCGTCTGGAGTTAACTGAGTCCATTCTGTAGTGTAGGGTCTTCTCGATAAAGCATCAGCATCTCGGTTATTCACCCCAGGGCGATATTTCAGGCTGAACCGGAACCCTGACAGAGCGGCCAACCACCGATGTCCCGTTGCGTCCAGTTTCGCAGTAGTAAGAACATAGGTAAGGGGATTGCTATCTGTTTTTATCACAAACTCGGCTCCATACAGATAGTCTTTTAACTTGTCTACCACTGCCCACTTCAAGGCTAGGAACTCCAACTTGTGGGTAGG
Organism: Leptobrachium leishanense; assembly: GCA_009667805.1. NCBI lineage: Eukaryota > Metazoa > Chordata > Amphibia > Anura > Megophryidae > Leptobrachium > Leptobrachium leishanense. The sequence continues at coordinate 242,933,953 of CM019064.1, read as the reverse complement.
ATAGTTCTTTTCAGAAGCGCGTAAGGCTCCGACTCACGTACGCTACAGGCCTCAGCAATCCGCCATACTCCTGATACAGGACTCCTCCTCTAGACCTTCTCTGCTGGCATCCACATGTAACTCATATGGCTTGTGAGGGTCCGCATAGGCCAAGACAGGAGCTTGAGTTAGACTCTCCTTTAGCTTCAGGAAAGCACCTTCACACTGACTAGTCCATTCGCCCTGTATGGACTCTCGAGCTTTCCTTGGCCCTGGAGCTGACGGGTTTCGGTCAGGCCTTGCAGCCTTCTTCGGTGTTTTCCTTCTGTAGGAGTTTGTTCAGTGGTTGAGCTATCTTCGCGAATCCTCCTACAAATCTTCGATAATAAGAGCAGAACCCCAAGAAAGATCTAAGTTCAGTGACGTTTCTGGGTCTGGGCCAAGAAGCTACGGCCTCCAACTTCCGAGGATCTGTCGAAACACCTTCTGCTGAGACCACATGTCCCAGATACGTAACAGACGGCAGACAGAATTGGCATTTCTCCAGAGACAGTTTCAATCCCTCTTCGTGGAGCCTCTTCAAGACCTTCTCCAAACGTTGCTCATGCTCTTCCAGAGTCTTCCCAAACACGATTATGTCATCCAGGTACACTAATACTTCGATCAGATTCATGTCCCCGACTGTCTTCTCCATCAGCCGTTGGAACGTGGCTGGAGCCCCCGTAAGGCCTTGAGGCATTCTGTTGAATTCAAAGAACCCCAGCGGACAGATGAACGCAGTTTTCTCTTTGTCTTCGGGATGCATTGGTATCTGGTGATACCCACTCCGCAGGTCTAGCACGCTAAACCATTTTGCTCCAGACAAACACTGTAAGGCATCTTCTATCCAAGGAGTAGCATATTGGTCTGGGATGGTTCTCCGATTCAATGTGCGGTAGTCTATGCATAGGCGGACAGAACCGTTCTTCTTCCGGACCATCACTATTGGAGATGCGTATGGACTCCTGGAGTCTTGGATCACCTTGGTTCTTTGCAATTCATTCAGCTGTTCTCGCAGATCATCTAAGTCTCCCAGCGGAACTCGTCTTGACCTTTCACGAAACGGCTTGTCCTCTTGTAATCGAATGCGGTGTTCGGTACTTTTAGCTAGGCCCACGTCGAACTCATCTTCGAGAACAGTTCTCTCCACTTCAAAACTTGACTGAAGACGTTTCTTCCACTCGGATGAAATGGGGCGTCCTTGGGGTAGAATCTTTCATCTGGAATCTCTTTATCCACTCCCCCTCCTAAATCGGTGGAGAGGGGCGTAGCGGACTCTACCTGCCCGATAGGCATTCGTGCTTTAAGGACTACTGGAGAATCAGACACATTGCACACGCTGACTGAGACTCTTCCTCGTGTTCTTTTCAGAGCTTTAGTGGAGATTATTTCAGGGATCACTTCGACTCCGGGTTCACTCCCATGATTAAGATCGGTCTCCAGCACCACATAGGGACCTGGTTGCGACCCATTCAACTTGACTGAAGCCCGGAAACTTGCTACTTCTCCTGCTTGCAGAACCTTCTCCGTTCCTTCCAATCTCCATAGGCGCCCCACTTCGGCAGGTGCCTTCTGTTCTTCAACCATCCTCTGATAGACCGGACGTAACATTGGGTGCACTCCTTGAGTAGAACCTTCTTCCAATACAATAGGTGTCAGGAGACGCCGCACCAAATCAGTATTCGTCCCCACTATCATGGAACTTCTGTTTGCACCTGAGGGTCGAGGACACACAATGGCCAATGCATCACAACCTCCGGACTGTCCGATGACTTTGGATCCGATCTCCAATTTCACCTGTAGATACCCGTCATAGGGGAGTTTCTCAGTTCCGATACCCCAGATTTCCAGGTCCTTCAATTTCTGTAAAGGAATGTGCTTCAAATGTTTCTCATAGAAGTCTCGGTAGATCAGTGTCACTTGAGCCCCCGAATCCAACAGAGCTTTACTGTAGACTCCCTCCACTTGGATTGGCACAATAGGAGAAGGACCTATCAGTTGATCAGGAAACTTGTGGCGGTATCAGGACATTTAGACCCAGTTTGTTGTACCCTGCCTTTTTCTTGGCCCGTGTGGTCGTGTAGGTTTTGGTGTGCACTGCTTCCCCATGACGTAGGTCCGGATGCTAAAGGAGTAACTCTTTCAGTCCTGGCAGGCTCAGCAGTTGGCCGGACTTTGGGCCCTCTCGCCCTCTTAGCCCTGGCTTGATTTTTGGAGCGGGGTTCAATCTTCGGGCACCTAGGTTGCTCCTTCACTGGCGCCCCATGGCGTTTCCCGCCGGTGAGGTAGATAACAGTTCCTTCAAGGCTTTTAACAACTCATCAACTCTATTCTTCTCAGGCTTTCGGTCTTTGCATTGTGCGCGGAAGTGGCCCATTTCTCCACAACCAAAACATCTCTTTTTAGAAAGTGGAGACGCAGTCGCCTTGTTGATTCAGTTAAAGGACCTTGGCTAGACGCCACAGCAACTCCGGTTGTCTGCATGCCTGTGAGGAACTTCTGCATCTCGGTCTGCATCTCTGTCACCTTCATCAACACTCGGCACAGTTCCGCGTGCGCCTGCTGCAATTCAGCTTGAGCTTCCTGTACTTTCTTAACAGTTTTGTGCAACTCACCACGTTCAGAGAGGTGTAATTCTTTGGCAGCCCTCTCTGTGGATTTAAAAGCGGTCAGGTGCTCTTGCTCGTCCACGCCGGACCCGTAAGTATCCAGCGAATCGCTTTCAGGCTGCAGACCGTCGTTATGCCTTACAGGTTGTGCGTAAGCCCTTTCCCCTCGCCTGAAGGATTTTTCCTCCAGTAAAGCCTCCTCCTCTCTGACAGCTCGGATCAGTTCCAGATACTTCAGTTCCTGATTACCTGCCCTGCTTCTCAGCTGCAGCATCACCAGATCTAGAGGTTGAGAGCCCCTCAGGATCTGTTTTATTCGGATCTTATCCACTTCGGCCGGCTCGGCCCCTTTCTTGAGGAGTATCTGGTGCAGAATCTTATCTAGGCGCCTCATGTATTCGGTCATTCTCTCACCTTTCCGCTGATAGGTGTGTTCGTACTGATATACAAGCTCTGCGGCCTTTTCTGTTCGCCCAAAAACTTCCTCCAAAACGTTTAAATAATCTAAAGCAGTACAGTCTTTTCTACTCAGTTTTAGGTTTCTCACCGCTTCTGACGCAGGTCCCTTTAAGCTCTCGGTGATCCTTTGCTTTTTCTGGGCTTCAGGGACGTCCCACTCATCCAGAGCCTGCATCGCCTTTTCTACCCATTCCTCAAAGGTTTCTTCTCCCGCCGGAGTTGGTACGTTTCCTGTAAAATTTCTCAACCGTCGATAACCGAAGTTAGTGTGCGGAGGGCTTGTTCTCTGACACTTAGCCAGCAAATCTCCAATAGCCACTATGAATTCAGGCCCGATCATGGCCAATGGACTGGGCGCGGGAACACTGCGGATTCGCCACGTGGCGCACTTGGCTGAATCAGTTGGACTTCCACCTCATCGGTCAGCTTCATGCTCACGCCCTGAAAACATACTGGAACACCCTTTCTCCATTCAAAAAGAACATACGTGTGAGAGGTATCTGTGTTCTTTTTAATGTCCAGAATTAACCCCCGATGGTCTGGTGTCAGCACGGCCACGGCCTGGCGAATCTGATCTTCGGCCCAAGTGTCTGCGGGAATATCCATGACTATACAACATTCTAACTGACTACTGTGCTCCGCACACCATTCGGCAACAGTGTCTGGATCCATATTTAACCCTTTAGATGCGGTTTTTCCAGAGACTGGATCCCGGAAACGAGCCCCCACGTGTAGCGCTCACTCCCGGAGGAGCCGCTGAAAATGAACCACGGGTCAGTCTCCCCGCACTAGGGAATAAATATACTCCAGCACCGTTGTGGATTTTATAAATTATATAGTTTACTGAAGTAAAAGGCATATAATGAGACACGGTGTTCGTAGATATATTTACAGATTTTCGTATTGCGGTAAACGCGCAGCGGGAAAATAGAAATGTGAGACTTCGTATTTCTGGAAAAACGCGACCGAGCAGAAAAGACACAATGCTTCGTAATTACGAGAAACGCGCAGCGGAAAAATAAAATAAGATGCGAATCTTTTCCCCTTTTTCGGATACTAAGGAGTGAGTCCCGAACAGGTTAAGTCCCGAATTGTGAGTGTATGTGTGTGTTATGGTACCCGGGTACTATTCAACTGGCCAGTGAATCTTTTAAGCAATGTCTTCGACTAGTCAAGTTGGGGCCCTGTGGGTTTCAGAATTAAAACAACAGCATGCTTGAGCTTTGAAGAACCGGCCTTGGAGGCCTCTCACCCATCCGTTGATCCAAGGCTCCGCTGACCCAGGACGTCTCTCCGCTGGTCTCTGCGCTGGGATACCGGCTACTGGATCGATGTTTAGGCTCTCTGTGTTCCGGCCCGGACTTGTCCAGCTACCGCCTGCTCTCCCATCCGTTGGACTCGCGCGGTACTCCTCACTCGGGTCCTCAGCTTGTCTGGATAACACTTGTGGTGATGGTCGGTGGGTAAGGCTCCTTCTGGCAAGGCAGGATAACCCCACTCAACTTCAGATAGGCCACACTTGCGCTCCGGCCTAGTCAGGGTTCCGCTCTGCAGCACTGCGTCCTCTTCCATGCACTCCCTGGCGCGCTCTGGCGCGTTCTCCACGAGGCTCAGGATGTACAGCCGCTGTGTCCCACCCACTTCCTGTCTGTTTGCAAAGCACGCCGGGAAATGTAGTCCAAAGTTCAGTGTCTCTGATCGTGCTTGTCTCCCTCCAGTGGCCAAAAATAGGTACTGCCACAGTAAGATTTTAAACACAGCGCTACACCAGTGTTAAATCCACTTCTCTCAGCAGGCATTCCCTGAGGTTAGAGTCACTTGTGCCACATACAATCCTGTCCCTTATTAAGGAGTCCCTGATATTTCCAAAGTTGCAAGTGGCTGCCAGTGTACGCAGTGCTGTGACATTTGCATCAATTCCTTCCTCTTCCCTCTGAGTCCTTGAAAAAAAATGATATCTTTCCATAGTCTCATTTTGCTTTGGCTCACAATAATCATCAAATGCTTTCATTACCACAGCAAGTGAGGGAGCTGCCACTCCTGGGAAAAGGGTGTCTTTTACCTCTCTGCCTTTGTCTCCAAGTAAGTAAAGGAACAGTTTTACCTTCATCTCCTCAGCTTTGTCAGCCATTATTATCAGGGTAATTCAAAGAGATCCGAATTGCTTGAGAAAGGTAACCGAACGCTGAAAATCAGTGTTCGTTACCTTTCTTGGCCATTCGGCTATCCAGAGAGCAGGCAATTCGCCAAATCCTGGCGAATTGCCTGCACATACGGTGCCTGTTCGGTGCCTGTTCGAGGGCAGTGAAATCCCCATGAAAAAGCACTGCTTCGGCTATTCAGAGAACACAAACCAGCAGTGAAAGGTTCCCGAAATGCCCTGCCATTCGGAGGTTTAATTCGGCAAGTTTATTCAGGAGAATCCCATAGGCTTCAATGTTAAAAATATTCCCGTTTTAATTAAATATCTAATAAACCGTTCATTATAAAATTCTGCAGTCAAGAGTCTCTTTATTTATAGATTTTTTAGGATATTTTAAGCATTTTTCTTTTTTTTTTTAAAAAAAGTCCGATTTGCTGTTTTTTTTTTTAAGTTTACTTATTTTTTCTGTAACAGCCCTTTTTATTATCATTCCCTGGACCTCATATGTAAATTTCAGACATTTTCGCTGAGTAGTTTCTTTGCAAACAGCGTTTCACTTTTCAATCATTCATGCAAACTGTTTTCCTAATGTATTCACTGCCTCTTCTGCGGTCTCGGCTTTTTCTGGAGGCTGCGATCGGCTCCTGCTCGAGTTGTTCCGTGATTTTCGGCAGGTTAATCCAGATGTATTTGCGGGTTTTCGGCGTGCATTCGCCGCAGGGTCACCGAAATGGGATCGGCAAAAGGAACAGAATTGAAGAGAACGAAAAGTCACCGAACGTGCGGTGACTTTTCGAATCTCTTTGAATTACCCTGTAAATCTGTGTATAGCAGAATATCTTCTTTCCATCTCTTCCATGTCTGAGACAGATTTCTTGCCTGAAAATCCAGCAAACATGGTGGTTTTAAACCTTCCATCTCTTCTTTTTGGTGTAGTTCTCAAATAATATCCGCTGCCACCATGTATAAATGTTGCTCCTGATGAAATAGCCTCTCAGACTCCAGCTGCAGTGCTATGGTAAATTTATTAACAGAATAACAAGATCTATAAACTTCAGCTCTAACTTCTAGTCAGTGTCCATGTCTCTGACTTCCTAATTAACTTACTTCCTGTTGCGCTGCAGTGCAACATATATTAAACGTCCCCTGGAACCAAACACTCGCTGTTATGGTTCCATACATATTGATACAATGCTTGCCCCTTTTTTGAGGGGAAGCACATTTGCGGGGCCGTCCCACACTCTCTTTTGTAGGGGTGACCCTACCAACATATGCTCTCTTTTTTGAGTGAGCTTTCGTGTGCTTGGTCTTGGCCGAAGCTTTACGGTGCACTGCAGGAGGTGCAGTATAGGAAGCCTGAGGCACATCAGAGGTCTGGGCAGGGTGTTGTAAAGCAGCAGGAGCCAGAGTACCTTGTGCAGGACCTGCAGGGGCCAACAGCTGAGACAACGTAGCAGACATGGTACCCATCGCTGAAGCAAAGTCCATGAGGGACTTAGACTCAACAGATGTCCTGTCTAACGGCGGGGGCACCGAGGATTACCTGGCCAGCTGAGGGGAAGACCCGGAGGGGCCATCGGACACATACACCTGGCTTTCAGGCTCATCCCTCTCCTGGGATGCGGAGCGAGCAGGCAGCGACATGCTTATTAACACTAATCGCGGCAGGGACGATAAAATGGCTGCCAAAACACACCAAAACGGACCAGTGGGGTGCGCACGCACAGTAAGTGCATGGAGAGTAATAGTCGCGTCACCGCAAAATGACTGCCGTTCGTGAGGAGAGTGAAAAAACACAGATGGAAGCACCTGCAAGCGCGAAAACAGACGCCGGGGTCCGAAGTCAGACGGTCTGGACGCCGGGGAAAGTGCCCCCAAACGCCGGAGCGCAGATTACAGAGAGAGAGACTCTGGTCACCAAATGACATCAGCCCCCCCACGCGGAATAGCCGCGGGCGGCTGAAGAACCCCGGGTCTTAATCACAATAAAGAATACACAAGAGTCAGCTGCAGGCTAGCGATACAGTATAAAATACATATACAGTTGTGTTCAAAATTATTCAACCCCCACTGAAATTGAGTGTTTTGGCCAGTTTGACATTGATTTTGATCATTCAGTCATTTTGCTTACAATTAAATCAAAGAGGCACGTGTAGGTCAGACAAATATAACATAACATTTATAATGAAATAACTACAAATGTCTTTTCTGTGCTCACATCATTATCAGTTTTATTCAACCCCCAAGTGACATTCAATCTTAGTACTTAGTACAACATCCTTTTACACTTATAACAGCTTTTAAACGTGAAGCATAGCTTGACACAAGTGTCTTGCAGAGATCTACGGGTATCTTCGCCCATTCGTCATGGGCAAAAGCCTCCAGTTCAGTCACATTCTTAGGCTTGCGCACTGCAACTGCTTTCTTTAAGTCCCACCAGAGGTTCTCAATCGGATTTAAGTCAGGTGACTGCGATGGCCACTCCAAAATGTTCCAGCCTTTAATCTGCAACCATGCTCTAGTGGACTTGGAGGTATGCTTGGGATCATTGTCCTGTTGAAAGGTCCAACGTCTCCCAAGCCTCAGGTTTGTGACGGACTGCATCACATTGTCATCCAATATCTCCTGGTACTGAAAAGAATTCATGGTACCTTGCACACGCTGAAGCTTCCCTGTACCTGCAGAAGCAAAACAGCCCCAAAGCAGGATTGACCCCCCGCCATGCTTCACAGTAGGCAAGGTGTTCTTATCTTCATAGGCCTTGTTCTTCCTCCTCCAAACATAGCGTTGAGCCATGGGCCCAAACAGTTCTAATTTTGTTTCATCAGTCCACAGAACACTATCCCAAAACTTCTGTGGTTTGTCCACATGACTTTTGGCATACTGCAGTCGACTCTTCTTATTCTTTGGAGACAGCAAGCTGGTGCGCCTGGGAGTTCTGGCATGGAGGCCTTCATTATGCAGTGTGCGCCGTATTGTCTGAGCTGAAACTTCAGTACCCACATCTGACAAATCTTTTCTCAGTTCCTCACCAGTCACACGGGGACTTTTCTCCACTCTACGCTTCAGGTAGCGCACAGCAGTCGAAGTCAGCATCTTCTTTCTGCCACGACCAGGTAGCGTTTCAACAGTGCCCTTTGCCTTGAATTTGCGAATGATGCTTCCTAGGGTCTCTCTTGGTATGTTTAACATCTTTGCAATCTTCTTATAGCCATTGCCCTTCCTGTGAAGAGTAATCACCTCTTCTCTTGTCTTCCTGGACCATTCTCTTGACTTCATGTTTGTAACCACACCAGTAAATGTCTAGAAGGAGCTGAGTATCACAGTCATTTTAAAGCTGCCTAATTGGTGCTTATTATGCTTTATTGCTGCTCCGTGACATCCACAGGTGTTTTCAATACCTGATTGAAAACACTTGAATGAACCTCTGTTCTTCAGAGTGGTAGTCTTTAAGGGGTTGAATAATTGTGTCAATGAAGAATTCACAAAAGAAACATTTACTATTGTATTACAAAACCAATTGATGTCATTTTAGTTGCATATGGTTCTTTAAAAAGTCCTTGTAGGATTTCATTCTGAATACAATTACAAATGTACACTAAATTCCCTAAAACCCTTTACAGCATTGGGGGTTGAATAATTTTGAACACAACTGTATGCGTAAAACAGAGCAATTAATCAATTCTGAGAAAATACAATGCAATTATGCAAATAAAAACGGTAAAATACCAAAGAAAATATGTGTAAATCAATGCAATTAATAAATTATGTGAAATTTATGCTAATAAAAGCGGTAAAATACCACAGAAACGTAAGAGATAGAGAAATACTCATCTCACTCCTGGAAGCAGCAAGAAAAAGAGAGGATCCTGGGAGTGGGCTGGACAATTCATAGGGAGGGTTGCCAGGACTATGGACACTACCATTACATGTTACAGGGGTGTCCCTGAAAAATTTTCAGTTTTTTTCTTCTTGCTGCTGGAAGTGGTATTAAAAGAATTTGGCATTATAATATGAGCCTCCGTTTCCTGAGATAAAATTGAAATATCTATCCTATGTGTTACTAAATGGCTTACCACCAGGGAGGAACTCAAACAAACTTTCTTCTGGCCCATGGTTATGTTAAATGATGGCAATAAAGAGACTTTTGGTCTGATTTATGTAACAATGCTTGCACAAATGATGGCTTGTGCCCTTGGTGGACCCTATACTTTGCAGAAGTTGATATATGTACCCACAAGCGCACGCAACACTCGGTAGTGTTAATATATATATATATATATTTTTTTAATATCTTGCATTGTATTACTTTGTATTTCTGTAACTGTAACACTTCAATGTTCTTGAACCCAGGACATACTTGAAAACGAGAGAAATCTCAATGTATCCTTCCTGGTAAAATCCTTTATAAATAAATAAATAAATAAATAAAATGTAGGAATTGTGTCTTCATAAGTCCGAAGTCATTAGTTTTATGTGTAAAGGTGGCAATAAGATTTTATCACAGGCAACTAACGGAGTGTACTAAATATTCTTTTTTCCAGGCTCCATCATTTTCCTATGTATGGTGAAGACCTATCCTACCTGTCCCACTCACACAGAAAGCAGAAATACTTGCAGGGTAATTCAAAGAGATTCGAAAAGTCACCGCACATTCGGTGACTTTTCGTTCTCTTCAATTCAGTTTGTTCTGCCGATCCCATTTCGGTGACCCTGCGGTGTATTCAGCAAGCACCACAGGGTCCCCGAATTGCAGGGAAAAGCTGCCGCAAACCCGCCGAAAACTAACCGCAAAACCCACCGAATGCACACCGAAAACCCGCAAAAACATCTGGATTAACCCGTCGAAAAACCTGAGCGGGAGCCGATCACACGCAGCGAAGCAGCCGAGACCGCAGACGAGGCAGTGAATAAATTAGCAAAACAGTTTGTGTGAATGTTTGAAAATGAAACGCTGTTTGCAAAGAAACTACTGAGCGAAAATGTCTGAAATTTACATATGAGGTCCAGGGAATGATAATAAAAAGGGCTGTTACAGAAAAAATAAGTAAACTTAAAAAAAAAGTCTGACTTTTTAACCCTTTCGCTGCTGAGGCTTTTCCCGCCCCTATGCTGAGGTCATTTTTACCTGTTTTGCGCATCATGTTTAAACGTGTTTTGAAGGCTTATTTTAGTATATGACCCAGACATATTATATATCGTTCTTTCCGTCAGACTCAGTAGATTCATAATATGTCATTATTATATGTATACGTTATGTCATGTCTGTATATTATACAAAAAATGCAATAAAATATGTATTTTCAATAATTTACAATGTGTAAAGTGTTTTTTTCCACATTTTAACATGCGAGCAATTGCGGTTATATTTTGTATGGGGTGCGCTTGTTAAAAAAATTAGAGATGGGGTCTCATTACATTTTTTTTTGGGGAAAATGACACTATTTTTAACAAACGCACCGCATACAAAAATCGTTAGTGCAGCATCATTGTTCACATTATAATTGAAATGGGAACAATATTGCTGCATTAACAAACCAAAAAAAATAAAAAAAAGTGTTTATTTTTTTTTAAAAAAAATTTTTTTAATTTTTTTTTATTTTTATTTTTCATATTTTTTTTTTTTTACAAAATTTTTCACTTTCATGTTTGGTATCGTTGGAACGGCCATGCTCTGGCCGATCCAACGATACCAAAATTTAACCCCTAGCTGCCACGGATCGGGAGATAGGGAGTTCATTGGAACTCCCTATCTCCACAGTTGGTGGCAGTTAGGGTTAAGTCTAGGACTGGCGTCATCGTGCTACGCACGATGACGCCAGTCCTCTGGGGGAGTTCCCGGAGGCTTGGCCGACATCCAAGATGTCGGCCAGCTCCGGGAAAGGATCGCGAACCGGCGCTTTTCAGCGCCGATTCGCGATCCAGCTCCCCAGGGGTTAATGCCAGGCATCATTTGGAGGGCAGGCTGTGCCCTTCCAAATGATGCCTGGGTTAACCCCCTGTGCGCCGCCGATCGGAGGGAGAGGGTCCGAAGGACCTCCCCCCCTCCCTTTCAGGCGCCTCCTCCGCACATGCGGGGGGGGCCTGAATTAGGTGTCATCGCGCCCCCGCGATGACACCTAATTCTGGCGGCTGCTGGTCCGGATGCCGGGCTGACATCCAGGATGTCAGCCCGCACCGGAGGGGCCAGCGATCGGCCGGAACCGGCCGAACGCTGACCCTGATGGGAGGACGCGCTCAGCGCGTCCTCCGCATACCAGCGGGACTGCTGAGGACGCGCTGAGCGCGTCTCAGCAGTGAAGTGGTTAAAAAAAAAAAAAAAATCAGAAAAATGCTTAAAATATCCTAAATAATCTATAAATAAAGAGACTCTTTACTGCAGAATTTTATAATGAACAGTTTATTAGATATTGGATTAAAACGGGAATATTTTTAACATTGAAGCCTATGGGATTCTCCTGAATAAATCTGCCGCATGAAACCACTGAATGGCAGGGCATTAGGGGAACCTTTCACTGCTGGTTTGTGTTCTCTGAATAGCCGAAGCAGTGCATTTTCATGGGGATTTCACTGCCCTCGAACAGGCACCGTATGTGCAGGTAATTCACCAGGATTTGGCGAATTGCCTGCTCTCTAGATAGCCGAATGGCCAGGAAAGGTAACCGAACGCTGATTTTCAGCGTTCGGTTACCTTTCTCAAGCAATTCGGAGTTCTTTGAATAACCCTGTTGGTATATCCTTACTGCATTCCGTGTTTGATGGCAATAACCTTCAGATCTCCACATATCTGCCTCTGATTGTCTTCATAATTTATTTTTTCAAGAAGCGATTTAACATTTTTATAACTCTCCTTCATATGTACGGTATCACCTACAGGAACAGATGGCAGTGCATTTCCGTTGTGAAGCAACAAGCTTTCAAGCTTTAACTTAGACAAGTCTATGAAAAGTCTCCAGTCTTGTGGATTATGCTCCATTCTTAAAGATGTCATAAGACCATTTACATCACCGCAGGCAACAAGGTTATTTTCCATTTCGAAGAATGGATTTAAGTCTTTTTCTTTGTATATATAAACACTGCTCAAAAAATTAAAGGAACACTTTTAATCAGAGTATAGCATCAAGTCAATTAAACTCCTGGGATATTGATCTAGTCAGTTAAGTAGCAGAGGAGGTTGTTCATTTCATTAACATCAAAGCAGCTGAAACTGATTAACAACAGATTCATTAGATGGGCAACAATGAGACGACCTCCAAAGCCGACATGGTGGAGGCCACTGACATTTTTTTTCCCTACTCATCTTTTCTGACTTTTTTTCACTAGTTTTGCATTTGGCTAAGGTCAATATCACTACTAGTAGCATGAGGCGATACCTGGACCATACAGAGGTTGCACAGGCAGTCCAATTCCTCCAGGATGGCACATCAATACATGGCATTGCCAGAAGGTTTGCTGTGTCTCCCAGCACAGTCTCAAGAGCATGAAGGAGATTCCAGGAGACAGGCAGTTATTCTAGGAGAGCTGGACAGGGCTGTAGAAGGTCCTTAACCCATCAGCAGGACTGGTATGTGCTCCATTGCGCAATGAGGAAAAGGATGAGCACTGCCAGAGCCCTACGAAATGACCTCTAACAGGCCACTGGTGTGAATGTCTCCAGCCAAACAATCAGAAACACTTTATAAGGGTGGCCTGAGGGCCTGATGTCTTCAAAGGGGCCCTGTGCTCAATGCCCGGCACCTTGGAGCTCGATTTGCCATTGAACACCAGAATTAACAGGTCCGCCACTGGCGACCTGTGCTTTTCACAAATAAGAGTAGGTTCATCCTGTCCACATGTGATAGAAGTGAAAGGGTCTGAAGAAGCCATGGAAAATGTTATGATGCTTGTAACATTGTTCAGCATGACTGGTTTGGTGGTGGGTCAGTGATGGTCTGAGGTGGCATATCGATGGAGGGAAGCACAGACCTCTACAGGCTAGACAATGGCACCCTCACTGCCATTCGGTATCAGGTTGAAATCCTTGGACCCATTGTCAGACCCTACACTGGTGCAGTGGGTCCTAGGTTCTTCATGGTGCACAACAATGCTTGGCCTCATGTGACGAGAATATGCAGCCAGTTCCTGGAGGATGAAAGAATTGATACCATTGAATGGTTCCAACGCTTGCCTGACCTAAATCCAATAGAGCACCTCTGGGACATTATGTTTCGGTCCATTCAATGCCAGGTTGCACCTCAGTCTGTTCAGGACTCGGAGCTCAGTGATGTTCTGGTCCAGTTCTGGGAGGAAATACTCCAGGACACCATTCATCGTCTCATTAGGAGCATGCCCCAACGATGTCAGGCATGCATACAAGCACATGGGGCCCAGACAAACTACTAAGTACCATTTTGAGTTACTGCAAATGAAATTTGAGCAAAATGCACTAGCCTGCTGCATCATTTTTTCTCTTTTTTCATTTTCGGGATGTCTTTGAATTCAGCCCTCTGTAGGTTTATAATCTTTATTTCCATCAAACAATGTCGCATCCTTTCGTTCCTAACACATTACCAAGTACATATCAGTATAGATATCCTGCATGATATTTTTCCCAATTGAGATATGATGCGTTTTCCAAAGTGTTCCTTTAATTTTTTTGAGCAGTATGTAATGTATGTATGTGTGTGTGTAATATATATATATTTATATATATATTATACTTACAAGGGTTGTGGTGAAGGACAAAAAGTGAGATAAAAAGCCTCCACGCAATAATTACGTTTATTATTGCAGAAGCCATTTGCACATCACAGCAATTCAAAGAACTGCATCACAGAGCTCCTGTGCTACATTTCCCATTTTTATTATTTATTTATTTATTATTTATTTATTTGCAAAGAATTTTACCAGGAAGGATACATTGAGATTTCTCTAATTTTCAATTATGTCCTGGGTTCAAGAACATTGAAATTTTTACAGTCGTTAAAGAAATACAAAGTAATAAATGCAAGATATGTATTAAAAACAAAACACAAACACAGATTAACACAGAAAATAAATATGTAGAAAATATAGTCACTATGTTACATGTTTACAGGTGCATTATGTATTGAGGTATGTTAATAGGGAGCTCTTAAATAGTGATGAGCCGAACACCCCCGTGTTCGGTTCGCATTCGAACAATTTCAAAAGTTCGATTTCGGACGTGAACACGATCCGAACTCAAAGCAAGTCAATGGGAGACTAACGTTCGATTTTTAGAGTGCCCTGCAAGAGGGCATATATGCAAGATATTTGCCATAAAAGGTGTATGGGGGTCCGGGTAGTGCCCTGCGGGACAGGAAAGAAGGAAAAAAAGTTTTTAAAAATACGTTTTTAAAGGAACAGTGATTTTTCCATGAAATTAAGGTTAAGAATAAAGACGAAAAATTCCTTCAAATATCGTGCCTAGGAGGTCCCCATAACCTGCCTGTGAAGTGGCGGATTTGTCGGCTGTATAGAAACATTTAAAAAGAAAAAAATGACGTTTCAAATGATGGTAAATGGTTTTCCTTTAATCAATTCATAAACAACTGCATGGGGCGGCAGCCTGTATGAAAAGAGGAGACGTTTTAGGACATGCAGAACAAGTTTAGTGATTTTTTTGGCTAAATTATGGTGAAATTTATGCAGGCTTTGGATGAAAGTAACAACAGGTGCATTAAAATTGGACCTTTGGTGGCAGCTAGTGCCTTCACACCGTAACCCCTCTGAGGTATTGTGGAAGAATGCAGGAGTGGACTCTGCATTCAAATATTAAAATGATTGGATTCTGGTACACGCATCAGTGCACCCAAATATTGGGCCTTTGGTGCCAGCTAGTGCCTTCACACCGTAACCCCTCTGAGGTATTGTGGAAAAGTGCAGGGGTGGACCCTGCAGTCAAATATTACAATGATATGAATCTGGTACACGCGTCAGTGCACCCAAATATTGGGCATTTGGTGGCAGCTAGTGCCTTCACACCGTAACCCCTCTGAGGTATTGTGGAAGAGTGCAGTGGTGGAGGTTTTGGGAAAGCAGAAGAGATCCCCGATCTATTCAGTTACATCAGCATCAGGGGAGTGATAGCTGCTGATCCAGGACTGATTCATTTTTATAAATGTCAGCCGGTCAACAGAGTCGGTGGACAGACGCACTCTTTTTTGTCGGTGACAAAACCTCCAGCAGCACTGAATGTCCTTTCAGAAATCACGCTGGATGAAGGGCAACCTAGTAGCTCCATAGCATATTGGCTAAGTTCTGGCCAGTGATCCAATCTCAACACCCAGTAAGCCAGTGGATCATCTGCTGTAAAGGTATCCAGGTCTGCCCTTGCCCCTAGATAGTCCTGCACCATATGGTGAAGACGCTGGCAATGGGTGCCTACATTTAACGACCCTGGGTGTCGTGGACTAAACAAAATTGGAAAAGGCATCAGTCAAGCAGCCCCCTTCACCGCCCTTCCTCTGATAAACAGCAGCCTCAGAAGCACCTGTGTCATCAGTTGGTAACCTACCAGTGTCTGGAAAGGTGTTACACAAGTGTCGCTTCAGAGCGTCCTCAAGTTGTTTCATCCTGTGCTCCCTCTGTGAGGGCAGGATGAGCTCTGCAACCTTTCCCTTGTATCATGGATCAAGAAGGGTTGCCAACCAGTAATGATCCCAGTAATGATCCCTCTCCTTGATCGCACGAATCCAGCAGGCTTTGCAGGATAAGGGAGCCCATGCAGCGTAGGTTGGAGGTGGCATTAGTTTCAGAGTGTTCCTGGTCGCTGAGGATGACCGTATCGTGCACTACCACTTCCCAGCCACGTACTAGTCCTTGGGTTTCTGGGTCCACAAAACCCTCCCTTGAGGAATCCCCACCTTCAATGCCCCCACAACTTAAATATTCCTCCTCCTCCTGTCTGATCTGAGGACCCGCAGGAATGCTGTCTGCGTAGAGACTGAGGCCTTGAGAGCTAGGGAAGTCCTCCTCTTCCTCCCGCTGCTCTGCCTCTAGTGCCACATCTATAATTCCCCACAGAGTGCGCTCCAGCAGGAACACTAAAGGAATTGTGTCACTGATGCATGCACTGTCCCTGCTCACCATCTTCGTTGCCTCCTCAAATCGTGACAGTACAGTGCATGCATCCTTGATCATCAGCCACTGCAGGGGGGGAAAAAACAAGTTGACCTGAACCTGTCCTTGTGTCATACTCACACAGGTACTCATTGATGGCCCTCTGCTGCTTGTGCAGACGCTGCAGCATTGCCAATGTCGAGTTCCACCTGGTGGGCATGTCACAGATCAGACGGTTTGTGGGAAGGTGGAATTCTCTTTGAATTTCTGCCAGGCGAACACTTGCTGGGAATGAGTCTGAAGTGGCTGCAGACTTTTCTGGTCTGGCTGAGAAGCTCTGCCAGCCCTGGGTACCTAGTTAGGAAATGCTGTACCACCAGATTTAGGATGTGTGCTAGGCATGGTACATCCGTCAACTTACCCAGGCGTAGGGTCAGAGACAAGGTTGCTACCATTATCACAGACGACCATTCCCAGCTCAAGCTGGCGTGGTGTTAACCATCTCTGCGCCTGCCCCTGCAGAGCTGAAAGAATTTCTGGCCCGGTGTGGCTCCTGTCCCCTAAACAAACCAGCTCAAGCACAGTATGGCATCTTTTTGCTTGAGCCATTGCGTAGCCCCTGCCACGTGTCGGTTTAACTGCCACTTCGCCAGAGACATTGAAGGAGGAGGAAGAGGTGGTGGAGCAGACAGACCTCATATAAGCAGCTTTCTGGAGGCGTGGTGGATAAGCAAGCTCCAGCACAGAGCCCCATCCAGGATCCCTCCCAGCTGCAAGCAGAGTTACCCAGTGTGCCGTGAAGGAAATGTAACGGCCCTGTCCATGCTTGCTGGACCACGTGTTTATAGTAATGTGCACCTTGCTACTGACTGTCTTTCCCAATGACTCCATAACATTGTCTTTCTCGTGCTGGTATAGTGTTGGAATGGCCTTCCATGAAAAGAAATGGTGTTTTGGAACCCGCCACTGGTACAGCACATTCGGCAAATTCACGGAAGGAAGCAGACTCCACCAGCTGGAAAGGCAGCAGCTGTAATGCGAGTAATTTTGCCAAGCTGGCATTTAGACGTTGTGCATGTGGATGGTTGTAACAATATTTTTCTTCCACTGCAGCAGCTGGGGCAACAAAATCTGACTGCATAAATCTGCAGCTGATGGGATGCTGGCAGATTCAGAGGAAGGACGTGGTACACCCATTACTGTAGCATCATCCCTGTCTGTGGAGGTTGTAGGCAATGACATGGCAGGACATATAGTGGGGGTAGAGACAGATGAGGAGGAGGACCTATGCAAAGTGTTGTGCCAACGGGATGCGTGGCAGGTGGTCATAAGTCGCCTCAAGCACGTGGTACCCAAGTGTCTGATGTCTTTCCCACACTTGATCCTCTCCCGACATAGCTTACAAATAGCAACCCTGCAGTCTGCTGCACATGTCGTGAAGAACTCCCAGACAGCAGAGATCCTGGACATGTGCTGCGAGACAACAGCGCTCTGCACCTGAGCAGCACTGACATCTGATGCCTTGGACTGGCTACGGTTGCTCATAGAGGACGTTCTGCCTCGTTTTTGTTGTGCCTCCTCCTCCTCCCTTGACTCCTCTGTTCGATCAGGCACCCTGGTGGAGTCAGTGACCTCATCATTGTCATCACCCCCTATCTCCTTGTCACTGAGCCAACTTGGCAGTATGCTGCAGCTGCTGGGGGAACATGAGTGCCAGTTATTTGTGTGTCACTCGCACCCCCTCCCTCTAGGTTGATTATACTCCTTTCCTCAACCTCAGAGTTTGAATCAGAGCACTGGAGTTGCTGCGCATCCTCAAGCAGCATGTCATTATTATTGTAGTCAAACAATTCAGCTGACTCCTGTGTGTATGAGGGTGAGGCTACGGCAGGAGTAGCTGTGGACATGGAGGCTGAAATAGATGTTTTGGCAGCTGAGGTGGACTGTAAACCACTACAAGCCTGGCTGGCAGAGGACTCGGAGGATTAGGATGGCCTGGTTAGCCAATCCTGCAAATCCTCTGTATGTTGCTGCTGCTTAAGACGGCCAGCACCAGTTAGAAACAAGGACAAGCGTGCCCCTGCAGAGGATGCACCACATCCACGACGACCAGGGGCACAGCCTTCCAACACAGAGGCTGCTTGCCCTCTTATCTGTGTCTGTCTGGGAGTGTCTGCCTGTCCTTTTTGGTCTTTCTGACATGGGGAGTGATATATAGATTAAAGATTTGGCAGAACAATGCTATACGTTAGTGATACAGCCTGGCTGATAGCTGGCAACAGCCAGATTCTACTCTGAATAGAAAAACAGATGAACTCTGATTAAACTGTGTTATTGTATGGTGTCTAGAATTTGATTAAAGTTATGCAGATTTTGCAGAACAATGCTATACGTCACTGATACACCCTGGTTGATAGCTGGCAACACCCAGATTCTACTCTGAATAGGTAAACAGATGAACTCTGATTAAACTGTGTTATTGTATGGTATCTAGAATTAGATTAAAGATATACAGATTTTGCAGAACAATGCTATACGTCAGTGATACAGCCTGATAGCCTAGCAGCAGCTGGCAGTGCCAACACACAGATTACAATTCCCAGTTATCTGCTAGAAGTATGTGGGACCCCCTGATAGCTGGCAGTGAGAAGACACAGATTACAATTCCCAGATATCTGCTAGACGTCTGTGAGACCCCAATAGCTGGTAGTGAGAAGACACAGATTACAATTCACAGATATCTTCTAGAAGTCTGTGAGACCCCAATAGCTGGCAGTTAGAAGACACAGATTACAATTCACAGAAATCTGATAGATGTCTGTGAGACACACTGAACAATCTCCTCTCACTCCTGCAAAAAAAAAAAAACACGTTCTGGGGCAGCAGGGAAGCCTTATATAGTGTGCTGCGGGACTTAGCTCTGTGAGCCCATGATTGGGCAAAATTTACCACACCGTTCACCTGAGTTGGATGTACATACCCTCAAATTAAAGCTGACAGTCTGCAGTTAAAGCACATTGTGTTTGTTTCATTCCAACTCCATTGTGGTGGTGTTTAGAGCCAAAGATGTTAGAATTGTGTCGATGTCCCAATATTTCTGGACCTGACTGCATATATATATATATATATTAAATTATACTCACCAGCCATTTTATAGGTACACCTTGCTAGTACCAGGTTGGGACCCCATTTTACCTTCATAACTGCCTTAATTCTTTGTGGCATAGATTCAACAAGGTGTTGGAAACATTCTACAGAGATTTTGGTCCATATTGATAATCTAGCATTACGCAGTTGCTGCACATTTATCAGCTGCACATCCATGATTCAAATCTCCCGTTCCACCACATCCCAAAGGTACTCTATTGGATTGAGATCTTGTGACTGTGGAGGCTGATGGAGTACAGTGAACTCATTATCATGTTTAAGAAACCAGTTTGAGTTGATTTGAACTTTGTGATATGGTGATTTATCCTGCTGGAAGTAGTCTTCAGAAGATGGGTACACTGACTGTGGTCAGCAATAATACTCAGGTAGGCCATTACATTTAAACAATGCTCAATTGGTGCTAAGGGGCCCAAAAAGTGCTATGAAAATATCCCCCACACCATTACATCACCACCACCAGCCTGAACCAATGATAGAAGGCAGGATGTTTGCTCTAAATTCTGACCCTACCATCTGAATGTCGTAGCTGAAATCAAGACTCATTAGACAAGGCAACGTTTATCCAATCTTCAATTGTCCAATTTTGGTGAGCCTGTGGAATTGTAGCCTCCGTTTCCTATTCATTGCTGACAGGAGTGCCACCCAGTGTGCTATGCTGCTGCTGCTGTAGCCCATCTGCTTCAAGGTTGGACGTGTTGTGCGTTCAGATATGGTTTTCTGTATAATGAAAAAAAGGAAAATTAGTGTGTGAAAACCAGCACCAAAACAAAGATACCATACATATATTTTTCAAATCCCCTTGTCTCCTCTTTCCGACGTCAGCAAACAAGCAATGAATTAAATACAGGAATGTAACTGTGTAAAAAACACAGACGATGGACCATAGCGCAATATGTAAAATATATACTGATAGGTGGCCTCAATAGAAGACACTCACAGGATTGACGATATTAACTCGCCCATAATAAGGTTGCAGCCGTCAGGTTGCAGCCGCTAATGTCAGTTCTGCCCCTCTGGTATCCACCAGTGTTATAATGACGTGCCGTCCAAAGAATGGAGTCTCCTGCTTGAATTGAAAGGCTTTTATTTCCAACCATAAAAAACATCTGACGCGTTTCGTGGAGCAACTTCCACTTCAGAGATGTTAAAGCGCTATGGACATATTCAACAATATATACTAAAATGTACAATTAAAACAATTAAAAACATATGGAAAACAATTAAACAGATATCACGTGTCCATTATGTTCACTTCCGCGTTCCATCCTTGGAACGCAAATGCACAGCATCCGACTTCCTTGACGAAATAAATTCTTATTTCTAAAACCATCTGTACTTTCTATGTATCCCCGATTGACAAACATATTCTGAGAGCTCTCCAAAGTGTCTGGAAATTTAGCCCTTTAGAAATTTAGTTTTATTTCCTAAAACTAGAATATTTTCTCTCAATCATAAAATCAATTACTGTTCTTTAAGAAAATGAGAGTTAATTAAGCATTTCAAATGTCATATTTGTTTATTTCACAACGAAATGAATAGGAAGTGACTATTTTTGAAGTCGGAAAGATTTTGTGTGATTTTTAAAAAGGCTTGTGAGGAGGTGAAATGTTACTTTTTGATATACCTCCAATAAACCTGGCAGAGGAGAAAAAGATGGAATGCCTATTCCATTTTACTTTGTATAATCCATATTTAGACTGAGATAGAGAGGGCTCTGAGGCTGGTGTTTGGTGTATTTCATTGATGAATACCCTATATATTATAATATTGTACACTATGGTATTGTCTCAGTGGGACTCCAATCCTTTTAGCTATTCCAACCAATATTAGAATATTCTACATTCAAATGCTTTATGAAATATTGTGAAATAAGTATGCAATTCTTCTATGCAAAAACTCAATAAAGCTAATTAACACAGTCAAACTCAAATTCCTGAATAAATCCACACTGTTAACACTTTTCCCAGCTTCTCCTCTGTCAATGGCCTGGCCAATAATGTTTCTATCCTCATGTAGGTTGTTTTTCTGTACATAGTGATGAGTGAATTGGATGTAAATAATTCAGACATTACTGTAAGCATTTCTCTTGCATTTCTGATAAAAGGAAAGCTATTCTGTTCTCCAGGCCTCCTCAAGGATCTGATTTTAGATGAGGACGTTATAAAGAACATTTCTGCTGCATAGTTGTAAAAGTGGAGTAGTCAACAACTTTCTGTTGGTTTCCATGGCGACCGGTGTATGATTGTTCTTTATACATAGCTTTTTGTATGTGTCTTAACATTCAAAATGTCACAGAATGGTGTCAGACTTCACAATCCTCTTTTAACCTCCCTGGCGGTCTATTTATTGTGAAATTTCTTGGATGAAAGCGGTCAGTTCCCCCCCCAGTGGCATCCCGTGTGTGGCTCGGGGTTAAATTCCTATGTTGGAAGCGGTAACCCCGAGCAACACTCGGGATGCCACTGGATACATCACCTCTCCCTGCGCTCCCTCGATGTCCCCAGCTGTCTCCTCCGGCAATCGCGACCTCATTACTTCCTGGTTCCCGCCTCACGAGAAGAAATCCAGGAAGTATGAGGTCGCGATCGCTGGAGGAGACTGCGAGGGAGCGCAGGGAGAGGTAATGTATACAATCCGAGTGTGTCTCGGGGTTACCACTCTCAGCGGTGAAATTTAACCCCGAGACTCAGGAGAACCATCAGGGAGGTTAATAAACATTACAATTATATATACAGTTATTTGTGTAGCTTCATTATATTCTGCTTATCTGTAAAATGTGTGTTCTGCCCTCACGATGTGTCTGAGGTACAAGGCTTGGCAGACAGCTAACATATTGTTAATAAAAATCCAGAAGCAGGATTACATGAAGTCTTTCCTTTACTTTTATTTTATTCTTACGTTTTAGATTCTTAGTTACATCAATCTTTTTTGTAAAACTGCAAAAGATACAGAATTATGAAAACATATTAGGCTAGGAATGCAAATCTACACAGATAAGTGACAAGCATGCTTCCTAGCTGTGAAAATACTAGCTAACAGAAATAGAAGTTAAGTAACTTAATGCTAAGACAATCAAACACTATTACCTAATTGAAGGGAATAGGAGCACCAAACGCCTCGCACTGATCGGTAGCAACCTATATATATTTCTTTAGTTTAATATGGGACACATATATGCAGAATCCCTGTTAAGTTTCGTTTCTGTATCCTACAGGATTAGTTTCATTTCTGAAGAAAAGATCTGCAATTTCCCCGAAATCACGTGTTCTGTATGTTAGGGGGGGTTTCCAGCCACTGTCTCCCGCTCTACCAATTAGAGCATGAGATGAGAAACACAGCCTCTTTTGCAGAAATGTATAAATAATGTGTTCAGACAAAGAGAACCAGAGATGTGTTTTGAGTGACTACAAGGCTTCCGTGTCTTAATTTATCATTCTAATCATCTCTCCTTCAACGTTGATGAGATTTTAATCTAAGGTGTCAATATCAGCTCAAGACAGGGTTTCGAGATAAGAACTAAAAGGACGGACAGGAGACAGTTAATTCTCCACAGATTTGGAGGCAGCTGCCGAGATGACCTGTCACCCCTCGTCCTGGTGAGTATTTTTCTTGTCCAGACGAGGGCTCTGACCTCGGTTTACGAGCTAAATTGGTCCGTGCCTTTTTTTTCTTTTTTTTATTAATGTATCTGGGATACAGACATAACTAAATTGGGACAGAGTTCCCGTACGGGAGTATGTCAGGGACTGCTCCCCTTTAGGGTATCTGGGATACCCAAGACAACCTTGGATTAACATCTAAAACTGTATATTTGATGCATGCTTATCAATAAGTATATAGATATATATATTGTTAAAGTATAAGTTAAAGTGCCGAGTGGTCTGTAAGGTAAGACGGACGCTCGTCATTCCTGTATTACCGGTTTAATTATATATGTGTATAAATGTTATGAATGTGGATTTAGAGTTGTGTGTGTATATGTGCTCTGTGCAGTAAGTGTATATATGTGATATATGGCTGCAGCCAGTGTGGATATGTGCTATTTACAGAGCAAAAGTGATATATATATATATATTGTTAAAGTATATAAGTTGTTTTTTTTCTCGAGCACTGTGAAGAGCCTCTCTTTTCTTCTTTTTTTCTCTATTTTATCTGTCTGAATATTTAATTGTACAACTAACCATGGGTACTCAAAATAGCAAGGTTAAAGAATATCCTTTACCATTAGTAGGGGAATCCTGTAAAGATTATGTAGCAAGAGTAGGAGGGACAGATTACTATTTTATTAATCCTTGGGTGGATAATATGGCGGGATGGACGGAGGCAGTCGGTAGTTTTAACCCATTCCCCAGACAAGGTGATAACAGTCTTTTCCACATGGATATGGTAAAGGGGTTATGCCTTGATGACACCGAAGCATGGCCCTATTACCGGGGAGACCCTCAGTGGGACATGCAGTACATGAGACTGGGAGGAGAACAGTGGTTAATTTTGGCAAGTCATTAGTTTAATAGACAGACTAAACGATGCAAAAAGGCCCCCGCAACAAGGTCTGCTTGTTCCAGAGAACATAAAATAGAACAAAGTATACCACGCAATAAATAGGAAGAGCCTCGTGCCAACTGGGGACCTCGACCCCTCCTCCTTATAAGCAGTCAATATATTTTTCCCTAGTGGGGTTTTCTGACACTGAGATATTGGGTGCAGTGGGAGCAATGGAGGACCACAAATCCTCAGCCCCCACCAAGTCCGATGATACTAAACAGGAGAACACACAAAAAAAACCTGAACCAAGTGCGCCCCCTTTGTTTAAGAAATAGTGGTGAGCCATCCCTGCTTATAACCCGCACTTAGGCCGGGACCCCGATCAATCCACCAGTCAAATATGAAGATGAGCAGACCCACTTTCCCTTTATGACCGTTGGAGACAGATTTAAAAAAAAAAAAAAAAAAAAGGCCACACCGGACTGATTAGCTGCACTTCATATAAAGCCGGACTATATGACAATTGCAACCCTGTCTACCAGAAACAATATCCTTTGTCCAAAGAAAAAGAGGACGGATTGCGCCCCATGATTAACCAATTCCTAAAGGACGGCATTTTAAAACCAGTGGTATCTCCATACAGCACCCCTATTAACCCCGTAAACAAAGCTGACGGCACTGTCAGGTTCGTCCAAGACTTGCGCGCAGTTAATTCCCTAGTGATTCCAATAGCACCAATTGTCCCAGATGTTACATCACTTCTGTCATCCATACCGGCAGCACACACACATTTTTCAGTGATTGATCTCAACAATGCATTTTTTAGCATCCCTGTGCACCCAGACACGGCACTACTTTTTGTATTTTCATTCGAAGGCACACAGCTTATCTGGTCTAGAATGCCCCAGGGGTACGTTGATTCCCCGGTGGTCTATAGCATTGTGTTACAGGCCACTCTGAAATCCTGGCACCCCAGCCATGGTTCTGTCCTGCTGCAGTACGTGGATGATCTCCTCGTGTGCAGTCCTTCGGAGGAGGCCAGCCGGGAGGATGGTGTATCTCTATTAAAATGGTTACGAGAATGTGGGCATAAGGTCTCTCTACAGAAAATGCAATGGTGTAAAAAGCAAGTCGAATATTTGGGGTTTGTTCTCAGACAGGGAGAACGGAGCATCAGTCAGAAGCGAGTCCAGTCTGTCACGGGCCTGGTCAACCCGAAAACCAAGAAGGACATGCTGTCATTCTTGGGTATGATAAATTATTGTAGACAGTGGATCCCTGACTGCTCCTATTACGATAACATTCTGAGACAAGCCACCCTGTTGGGTCAATCCGATATGATAAAATGGTCAAACGAAATGTTAAATGCCTTTAGGGTTCTCAGAAATGCAATGATGACAAGCCCCGCGCTCGGCCTCCCCGATTATGTTCTTCTATTTCATTTGTTTGCAAGGGACAACTGTAAAACCATGGCAGGGGTACTGACGCAAGAACACGGTGGCCGGTTGCGCCCAGTCGTTTTTTTTTTTCTTTGTTTTTTTTCAAAAAATACTGCCAGTCACAGTGCAAGGGATGCCGGCATGTCTGAGGGCTCTAGCTGCATGCGCAATGGCTGTCAGTATGGCAGGCCAGTACACTTTAGGATGCAAAATTTACCTACACACAACACATGATGTCCTGGCTTTACTTAGAGGCATACACACCCAGCACATGTCTTCCCAGCGTTTCAGCGGCTATGCGGTCACTCTGCTCAGCAACCCTGCCTTACACATAGAGTACAGCTCCAGTATTGCAGGCCTGGCGCCCATTCTTAATGCAATACTAGGCCTTAAAGAACCCTCTGACTCACTACCTGAGGCCCATGACTGTTTTTTAAGTATGAGTCTGATACAGCACCCCGCTCTGACCTTATGTCCATTCCAGTACCAGACGCTGACGTAGTGTTTGTTGACGGATCCTGCACGCGACCAAATGACCAGACATACCATGCCGGATATGCAGTGGTCCAACTCCCTGATAAGATACTCGAAGCAAAATCTGTACCCTACCAATCAGCCCAGGCAGCAGAACTCATAGCCCTTACTAGAGCTTGCCAACTGTATGAAGGAAAGCCTGTCACTATTTACACAGACTCCAAATATGCTTATGGGGTTGTCCATGACCATGGAATGATATGGGAAAAGAGGGGATTTATGGCAGCAGATGGAAAGAAGATTTTCCATTCATCCCTGGTCATGGATCTCCTAGCAAGCATTCTTTTGCCATCCCAGATAGCAGTACTACACTGCAGGGCACACACTGGATCATTCAAGGACAGGTTACGTAAGGCCACAGGAGGGACATTCAAGAAATGGAAAATAGTGCTCGGAATAGTCCTAGCAGAAATCAGGATGTCAGTAAATAGGAACACAGATTATTCCCCTTTTGAGATACTGATGGGGCGCCCATTTCCTTTGCCATGGTCACGGATACCCCTGGCACTGGAGACAGGGGACCTAGAACAGATAAGGGATGAGTATGTCAGGCAGCTAATAACCACTCGAGGAAACCAGAGACGAAGTTACTTTTAGGTCTTCTCTTTCAGACACACCAACCCACCTGTTCAATCCAGGAGACAAGGTCCTGGTAAAGAGACTGCAAAAGGGAAAAAGGCCAGAGGAATTCACGTATGGACCAGAGACCACGGTGGTAGCCGTTACTCGCACAGCTGTACTGACGGAGGATAGCCTGGTCTGGATCCACGCCTCCAGGATCAAGAGAATCCCACAAGGGGCACTAACGGGGGCAGCTAATAGCCTTGGCCTCCATCAGGAAGAGGACCCGGACCAAGAGACACTCACGAGGGCAGGCAGCCCTGTCCTCCAACAAGGTAAAGATGATGACCAAGGATTCTTTCCGAAGAATGTGGAATCTCATGCTGGGAAAGAAAAAGACTGAAACGATATGTTTACCACCCTCGCCAAAGTTGTCCCAACCCCTGTTGCCCAGCCCCACCACAAGTCCCTTACAGCTCAGCATTATTTGTTTTCTTCTTTTCCTGGTCTTAAATTGCCCGCAATGCCAAACCAAAGACGTTTACATGACACAAGATAAAGGACAAATGACTTTTTGGTATAATTCCTCAGCCGGGAGAAGGGATATATATTTACCCTGGGGAATATACTTGCTACCGATCTATTGAGAGGGGTAGGAACCTTACCTTTTTCCCTGAGAGGTATTGCGCTAAATACAGCACTATAAACAGTACTAAGTTGCAGAATCAGGTTTTTCTAATTGGGGATCTCTACTGGATATGTGGAGACCTCAAGATTAGGGCGCGCCTGCCCCTCCAGTGGTCCGGTGAGTGTGCCCTATCCAAAGCAGTTATGGGATTCCATATTGTTTCAGACCCCGAGGAAATTCCAACTTTTTCCACTCAGCGCATAAAGCGAAAGGCTCCGAACCCCCAGGGAAGTCTTGACCCACACGTCTATATTGACGCAATTGGGGTTCCAAGAGGGGTCCCTAACGAGTTTAAAGCAAGGGATCAAGTCAAGGCGGGCTTTGAGTCCTTCCTAGCCCCCCTTGTTACTATTAACAAGAATGTAGATTGGATTAATTATTTGTACTATAATCAGCAGCGTTTTGTTAATTATACGCGAGATGCTCTACAGGGTCTTGCGGAGCAGTTACAATCGACTTCTATTATGACTTTCCAGAATCGGATGGCTCTGGACATGATATTAGCCGAAAAGGGAGGCGTGTGTAAGATGATCGAAGGGACGGGTAAATGCTGCACCTACATCCCTGACAATGTGGGCCCCAATGGCAAGGTTACCCGCGCCATAAAAAAATTGACAGAACTTTCAGAAGAAATGAAACGTAACTCGGGAATAGACAATCCCTGGGACCAATATTTTGGGTGGTTCAAGGGATGGCGCCAGGCTCTAACCCAGCTAGGCATTATTCTACTGCTAATTATTCTCTGTATCGCCATTATTGTTTATTGTCTAATGCCCTGTTTAAAACAGATGGCAAATAAAGACACCTTATCCAATATGATGCTTAGTCTTCCCTCTAATATCCCTGAGGACTATACTCAGTATGTGCAGCTGCGTCGCATAATCCATAATAGGCAAAGAAATGGGATTCTAGGAGGACAGTAGCGAAGACTGGAATTGGGAGACTGTCATGTGTTACCCGTTCCGTGACAGGTACTACCCCCCTGGTTCTAATGTTTCTCGTATGAGTAATGAGGGATTTGTTCCCCTGCTCACGCTGTCCAAGGAC
This sequence comes from Leptobrachium leishanense, assembly GCA_009667805.1. Taxonomy (NCBI): domain Eukaryota; kingdom Metazoa; phylum Chordata; class Amphibia; order Anura; family Megophryidae; genus Leptobrachium; species Leptobrachium leishanense. The sequence continues at coordinate 242,905,741 of CM019064.1, read as the reverse complement.
TGTTTAAAGAATCATATGTTAAAACAGAATGATTCTAAGAGGGGATTGAAGGGAATAGGAGCACCAAACGCCTCGCACTGATCGGTAGCAACCTATATATATTTCTTTAGTTTAATATGGGACACATATATGCAGAATCCCTGTTAAGTTTCGTTTCTGTATCCTACAGGATTAGTTTCATTTCTGAAGAAAAGATCTGCAATTTCCCCGAAATCATGTGTTCTGTATGTTAGGGGGGGTTTTCCAGCCACTGTCTCCCGCTCTACCAATTAGAGCATGAGATGAGAAACACAGCCTCTTTTGCAGAAATGTATAAATAATGTGTTCAGACAAAGAGAACCAGAGATGTGTTTTGAGTGACTACAAGGCTTCCGTGTCTTAATTTATCATTCTAATCATCTCTCCTTCAACGTTGATGAGATTTTAATCTAAGGTGTCAATACCAGCTCAAGACAGGGTTTCGAGATAAGAACTAAAAGGACGGACAGGAGACAGTTAATTCTCCACACTAATATAGAACAGTATTTGAGTTGCAGAAAACATGTACTTTAACTTAAAAACATTGATGCACTACTTACAGAGTTATAATTTCAAGGCCTGTGCTAAAGAAATGTGGAGCTGACTTTCTGCTTTCTCTCAGAGCACCAAATGGATTCCTAATCCGGAAGTAACTGCATTGTATTGCTTTAGTAATGGCTGACAAATTAAAGCGACAGTCCCTTAATACAGTAAATGCATGGAAATCTATGATTGCCAGAACAATGTGTACAGAAAACAAACGGGAAGTAGGACAAACAGGAGGCAAGGAGGACCGTGCTCAAAGGAGGTTACAGTCTAAGTGGAGTGGTAAATACACAGGAGAGGATGAACTGAATGTCTGATGAATAATAATTCTAAGATTAAAGGGAACTATGTGTCACAACTGGATCCCTGGTGGCCAGCAACACTGTCTTTGCTGTTCACTGGCCGGCCGCCAAATGATATTGCTGGCGATCGCAGCTGCGGGTCAGTGATGTGGGCGAGTGCGTCGTGATGACACGACGCCCGCTGGATTTAAAAACCAAGCAGTGAGTTATGTTTACTGTCATGACGTGGTTCATTCCTGTTCAGTGCCTTTCTTGTTCATTCGATTTAGATTACTGTGTATTGACTCTGACTTTGTTCCTGACTACTCTCCGCTGTTAACCTAACCCTCACTATCCTAGTGATATTGTGTACCCACCCCTGGCTCAGTTTGACTATCTGTTATGATCCCTGGTTCTATTTGACTACCTGCTCTGGTATCTAAATTCGGCTTGCTCTGACTCACTGTGCTGGATTTTGGCCATAAAAGGGTAAAATTATGTTTGGTTGGTTACTTTCAATTTTAAAAAAACAGCTATTAAAGTATTAACCATGCTGCATGACCTCACACACTCAATCTTTTTATCATAAATCTATTCTTGGCATATTGAAAATGTGACAGACTCCGCCATGACTGGGACAGTTGGAGGAGCCTGGAGCTAGCCTACTTCCTACTGACTATGAGCCAAGGTGCTATCTGGGGTTTGCCAAATAGATTGCCCAGGGAATCCAGGATTTATGTTGAACTCTGTCTGTGTATTATTCCCTTTATGTATTTATTGTAGAGTCCCCTGTGGTATATACTGTGCTGTTTTCCCTATGTGGTTTCCGTCCCCTACACTCAACTGAAACTGCCCTCACCAAAGTCACCAACGACCTCCTAACTGCTAAAAAACACGGACACTATTCTATCCTCATCCTGCTTGACCTCTCGGCTGCTTTTGACACTGTTGACCACCCCCTCCTTCTGCAGACCCTCAGCTCTCTTGGTCTCTGTGACACTGCACTCGCTTGGGTTGACTTCTATTTATCCAACAGGTCCTTCTCTGTGTCCTTTGCTGGTAACTCCTCCTCTTCATTGCCTCTGTCTGTTGGTGTTCCTCAAAGCTCTGTCCTTGGTCCTCTGCTATTTTCCATCTACAACTCCTCCCTGGGCAAAATCATTAATAGCTTTGTCTTCAATTACCACCTCAATGCTGATGACACTCAGATCTACCTCTCTACCCCTGATCTCTCTCCCCCAGTCCTTTCCAAAGTCAGCGATTATTTATCTGGTATCTCCTCCTGGATGGCCTCTCACCACCTAAAGATCAACATGTCTAAGACTGAGCTCCTACTAATTCCTCCTTCTAATGCCTCTCCACCTCCCGACTTTTCCATCACGGTGGAGGGTATCACTATCTCCCCATCAAACCAGGTTCGCTATCTTGGAGTTACACTTGACTCTGCTCTTTCCTTTATCCCCCACATCCAGTCTCTTTCCTCCTCCTGCAGATACCAACTACGTAATATTTCCAGAATTCGGCCATTTCTTACCGCTGTCACCCCAAAACAACTAATCCATGCCCTGGTAATCTCCTGATTTGACTATTGCAATAATCTCTTATCCGGCCTCCCCCTCTATCAACTCTCCCCCCTACAATCCATCCTAAACGCCTCCGCCAGGCTAATCCATCTCACCCGCCGCTCTGTCTCTGCCGCTCCCCACTGTGAGTCCCTTCACTGGCTCCCCATCCACTGCAGAATTCAATTTAAAATCCCTACCCTGACCTACAAAACCCTCACTAACTCAGCTCCCCACTACCTGTCCTCACTAATCACCAAATACACCGCAGCCCGCTCCCTAAGGTCAAACAGTGACCTGCGCCTGGCGTCTCCCTGCATCACATCTTCCCATGATAGACTGCAGGACTTCTCACGCGCAGCCCCCATTCTCTGGAACGCTATCCCTCGTATGGTCAGACTTTGCCCTAATTTCTCTTCCTTCAAACGCTCCCTTAAATCGTTCCTATTTAGAGAAGCCTACCACCCAACTCACGGACGCAACCATCAATCACTTTCACCTTGCAGTCCTCTCCTCCTGTTTCCAACCACAACCCTTCTAGATTGTGAGTTCCTACGGGAATAGGGCCCTCATCTCCTCCTGTACTGTTTGTCAAATGGTGTTCAATGTATTGTAACCCTGTCTATGCTGTGCCTATTGTACAGCACTGCGGAATATGCTGGCGCTTTATAAATAAAGAATAATAATAATAATAATATATGTAATCTGTGTGCAAATAATTGCTCTTTGCTCTGCGCCCACCCAACCCAGAGGAACTGGTTTAGGACTGGATATCCTAGCTACATCCCCCAGTCATCCTTGTCTGTAACCCAGGGTGTGTGTGTGAGGGAGGAGGAGGTGGGGGATTTCTCTAGCAGGCAGTTTAAGATAAAGGAGGGCTTAACTGAATTGTGTGAGCCTCTCACTTATACCGTCCATATACGGAGATCCTCAAAATAGGGGAGAAAAAAGATCTTGTTCTTGTTGTCCTAGTGGATTCTGTGTTCTAGTGGGTTCCACGTTCTCGTAGTGCGGGGAAGGGAAAAAAGGAAAAAAAGAGAAAAATATTGCAATATTGTCTGGATATGTGAATCGTGGACAAATATAAGAAAAGTGCACACTTACACTTTCCAGAGCCTATGTGTTCCAGGCTCTGGTTCGAAGTGCACTGGGCCAAGTATAGAGTGGCCTCTGCCCTTCTTTTGAAGTTGTTATTCACCTCGGATATAAAGGAACAGAGTATTCATAGCGCAACTTGAATGGTGGCTAGATACATTAGTAGGGATAGAGTTGGTCTCACTCACCGATGGTGGAGCCTTGTTCCAGGCTCAACTTAATGGCAGATAGTGCTCCTTTGCTCGGTGGGCACCGTCACCTCTTTAGCTGCACCTCTTTGGCGGTCTTCTACTGGCTCGGAAGGGTGGATGGAGTAAATAGACCGTAAAAAACGGCAGCAAAACCACGGATGGATAAGTTAAAACGTGGTTTATTGAAAAATCTAAAATAACAATGGGGAGGAAGGGAAAAAAGGAGAAAATGATGGAGGATACGCGTTTCGGCAGCTCACGTGCCTTCTTCAGTCCATAATCAAGGGAAAAATGGCCCTTTTTACGGTCTATTTACTCCATCCACCATTCCGAGCCGGTAGAAGACCGCCAAAGAGGTGCAGCTAAAGAGGTGACGGTGCCCACCGAGCAAAGGAGCACTATCTGCCATTAAGGTGAGCCTGGAACAAGGCTCCACCATCGGTGAGTGAGACCAACTCTATCCCTACTAATGTATCTAGCCACCATTCAAGTTGCCCTATGAATACTCTGTTCCTTTATATCCGAGGTGAATAACAACTTCAAAAGAAGGGCAGAGGCCACTCTATACTTGGCCCAGTGCACTTCGAACCAGAGCCTGGAACACATAGGCTCTGGAAAGTGTAAGTGTGCACTTTTCTTATATTTGTCCACGATTCACATATCCAGACAATATTGCACTATTTTTCTCTTTTTTCCTTTTTTTCCTTTTTTCCCTTCCCCGCACTACGAGAACGTGGAACCCACTAGAACACAGAATACACTAGGACAACAAGAACAAGATCTTTTTTCTCCCCTATTTTGAGGATCTCCGTATATGGACGGTATAAGTGAGAGGCTCACACAATTCAGTTAAGCCCTCCTTTTATCCATTCACGAATAAGACTGTTTACTAGACTTTTGCACAACCTTTGGACTATTTTTTATTACTATTTTTGTGTCATTATAATTGCACTTTATCTTTGCACCTTTGCACAAAAGTGTGTGCTGCTGTTTTTTTACGCCTTTTTATGTGCTTTTATGTGTTTTTATGAACTGTTCTTATTACGGAATTTGTTCTATTAATGCACTTTTCACAGTACGCCATTAACGTGCACAACGTTTTTAGATGCCATTTGCACTATATGCACTTTTGATTGCATTTGCACTTTTTCTAGTGTACACTCAAGATAGCACTTTATCATTGGTCTGCTCTGAGACTGTGCTCCTACAGTTGTTTTAAACTGCTTTTTTCACATTACACGCAGTTTCTACGCTAATTACCTCCCCTTTTTGCGCCACTGGAGTAACTCCCACCCCTTTCCGTACCTTAAACACATTTCTGTCGAGGTTTTGTGTTCTTCTCCCAGTAGGCTGCATACATATTTTTACCTATATCCTATTCACTTTAGCGCCTCCTCCGTACCACAGTCCTTGAGTTTAAGATAAAGGTTGCCTGTGTACACTGTCCATTGTTTGAATGTCCCTTCCCATTATCCTGTTATTGGATCTGTTGATCTTATCTGTGTTGTATTTATGAAGGGGGTTGTGTGACGTTCTCCGCCCCAGCAGTGTTGCCTGGGGGATCTGGTTTACCTCCTGGCTCTCAGGTTGATTCCAGACCCTCAAGGGTTAATGGCCGGCCAGCGTCTGGGGGCAGGGCCTAGCAGGCAACGTGAGAGGTCACTGGGTTTAAAAGAGGGCGCAAGAGGTTGCTTAGGTGCCCTGACGTGGTATCCACTCTGAGCTTTATATTGCTACATTGTGGAGACCTCAAGATTAGGGCGCGCCTGCCCCTCCAGTGGTCCGGTGAGTGTGCCCTATCCAAAGCAGTTATGGGATTCCATATTGTTTCAGACCCCGAGGAAATTCCAACTTTTTCCACTCAGCGCATAAAGAAAAAAGGCTCCGAACCCCCAGGGAAGTCTTGACCCACACGTCTATATTGACGCAATTGGGGTTCCAAGAGGGGTCCCTAATGAGTTTAAAGCAAGGGATCAAGTCAAGGCGGGCTTTGAGTCTTTCCTAGCCCCCCTTGTTACTATTAACAAGAATGTAGATTGGATTAATTATTTGTACTATAATCAGCAGCGTTTTGTTAATTATACGCGAGATGCTCTACAGGGTCTTGCGGAGCAGTTACAATCGACTTCTATTATGACTTTCCAGAATCGGATGGCTCTGGACATGATATTAGCCGAAAAGGGAGGCGTGTGTAAGATGATCGAAGGGACGGGTACATGCTGCACCTACATCCCTGACAATGTGGGCCCCAATGGCAAGGTTACCCGCGCCATAAAAAAATTGACAGAACTTTCAGAAGAAATGAAACGTAACTCGGGAATAGACAATCCCTGGGACCAATATTTTGGGTGGTTCAAGGGATGGCGCCAGGCTCTAACCCAGCTAGGCATTATTCTACTGCTAATTATTCTCTGTATCGCCATTATTGTTTATTGTCTAATGCCCTGTTTAAAACAGATGGCAAATAAAGACACCTTATCCAATATGATGCTTAGTCTTCCCTCTAATATCCCTGAGGACTATACTCAGTATGTGCAGCTGCGTTGCATAATCCATAATAGGCAAAGAAATGGGATTCTCCCACCCCTTTCCGTACCTTAAACACATTTCTGTCGAGGTTTTGTGTTCTTCTCCCAGTAGGCTGCAAACATATTTTTACCTATATCCTATTCACTTTAGCGCCTCCTCCGTACCACAGTCCTTGAGTTTAAGATAAAGGTTGCCTGTGTACACTGTCCATTGTTTGAATGTCCCTTCCCATTATCCTGTTATTGGATCTGTTGATCTTATCTGTGTTGTATTTATGAAGGGGGTTGTGTGACGTTCTCCGCCCCAGCAGTGTTGCCTGGGGGATCTGGTTTACCTCCTGGCTCTCAGGTTGATTCCAGACCCTCAAGGGTTAATGGCCGGCCAGCGTCTGAGGGGGCAGGGCCTAGCAGCAACGTGAGAGGTCACTGGGTTTAAAAGAGGGCGCAAGAGGTTGCTTAGGTGCCCTGACGTGGTATCCACTCTGAGCTTTATATTGCTACATTGAATTCTGGTATTTTGACTTTGGCGTTTTCTGAGGACCTCGTATTGTGTATCTGACCTAGGCTATTGATTGACGATTCTTTCCGCTTTTCCCTTTATCTGTACTGCGTTTTTATTGTGACCTTGCACGAATCTACTGGTCCTAACCCCGGCTTTCTAACGTACACCCCGCTGATATACCCTGCTATTTTTCTAGTACCGCTTTGTGGTCGATCATTCGTGCTGCGCTCGTACGATCGTGTTTTTCCGTTTTAGTCCTTTTATTTACCCGCTGGTATTTGTTTCTCTGAATTTCCCCCTGGTTTATTCACATACAGGGTTATCCAAAGAGATCCGAATTGCTTGAGAAAGGTAACCGAACGCTGAAAATCCGCGTTCGGTTGCCTTTCCTGGCCATTCGGCTATCCAGAGAGCAGGCAATTCGCCAAATCCTGGCGAATTGCCTGCACATACGGTGCCTGTGCGAGGGCAGTGAAAACCCCATAAAAAAGCACTGCTTCGGCTATTCAGAGAACACAAACCAGCAGTGAAAGGTTCCCCTAATGCCCTGCCATTCGGTGGTTTAATTCGGCAAATTTATTCAGGAGAATCCCATAGACTTCAATGTTAAAAATATTCCCGTTTTAATTCAATATCTAATAAACCGTTCACTATAAAATTCTGCAGCAAAAAGTCTCTTTATTCATAGATTTTTTAGGATACTTTAAGCATTTTTCTGAATTTTTTTTTGTTTTTAAAAGTCAGATTTTTTTTTTTAAAGTTTACTTCTTTTTTCTGTAACAGCCCTCTTTATTATCATTCCCTGGACCTCCTGTGTAAATTTCAGACATTTTCGCTCAGTAGTTTCTTTGCAAACAGCGTTTCATTTTCACAGATTCATACAAACGGTTTTGCTAATTTATTCACTGCCTCCTCTGCGTCTCAGCTGCTTCGTCTCTGTGTGATTCGGCTCCTGTTCGGCTGCTTCGCTGCCTGTGATCGGCTCCTGCTCGGGTTTTTCGAAGGTTAATCCAGATGTTTTTGCGGGTTTTCGGTGGGTTTTGCGGTTAGTTTTCGTCAGGTTTGCGGCAGCTTTTCCCTGCAATTCGGGGACCTTGTGGTGTTTGCTAAATACACCGCAGGGTCCCCGAAATGGGATCGGCAAAAGGAACCGAATTGAAGAGAACGAAAAGTCACCGAACGTGCGGTGACTTTTCGAATCTCTTTGAATAACCCTGATAGTGTTATTGGCCTAATCACAAGGCATTCTCTCAGGCTGTGTCTAGTTCCCATACCAGAGGCCAGACCTCTACTAACTACCTTCTGTGTTCTTTGATTTTTGTATCACCCTACTATATAGGGTTCCTCTCTCAGTGTGTTTAAGGTTTCTCAAGCTGACTGCTGGTCTCAAAATCAGCAGAGCTTGTCACGATTAAGTGTGTTTTGTTTCCTTTCATAATTCCAGTGTTCTGCTTATGACATTCTGCCCAATAAGATCCTACTACGCTACTGCCTGTGTGTGTGTTATCCCACTCAGCGTTACACTGGTATTCGCCAGGTATCTACTTTACGCAAGTACATCACAGTACAAAAGGTTTCTGCTTTTCTCTTGACTGCCCTGCACCTTGAATACTATTGTAGCGCTCACTCCCGAAGGAGCCGCTGAAAATGAACCACTGGTCAGTCTCCCCGCACTAGGGAATAAATATACTCCAACACAGTTGTGAGTTTTTATCATTGAAATAGTTTACTAAAATAATAAGCAGATGTTGAGACACGGTATTCACAAGTATTATTACAGTATTTTCGTATCACGGTAAAACGCGTAGCGGAAAAGAAACGAAACACGAGGCTTCGTATTTCGGAAAAATAAAATATTCGCAACCGAACAGAAAAGAAATGCAATTTCCCAATAGTTCAGAAAAAGGGGACCCAAAACATGCAATCCCTTCGTACTGCGGTAAACGCGCAGCGGAAAAGAGAAAAATATAATTCGGAACGTATCTTTATCTTTAACCCCTGTTCCGATTCGTAACAGAATGAGTCCTGCACAGGTTAAGTCCCGGAATGTAAAAGGTGTATATGTGTGTGTGGTACCCGGGTACTGTTCAACTGGCCAGTGAATTTACTGAAGGAAAGTCTTCGACTAGTCAGTTGGGGCCCTGTGGACTTTAAAGAGAAAACAGCAGCGTGTCCTTTAATCACAAAACAGCCTTGGAGGCCTCTCACCCATCCGACGATTGCTTTAGGCTCCGCTGACCCAGGACGTCTCTCCGCCCGATTTTGACTGGGGATACTAGCGGCCGGATCCGTTATCTGACTTCATGCAGCTTGTCCAGCTCACCGCCTGCTCTCCGTACCCGATCAACTCGCGGTGACTCCTCACTCGAGGTCTTCGGTTCCTCCGGTCTGCAGCAATTCCTGGATTCTGGCAAGTCTCCTTCTCCTCAGGTTGAGTGATCCAATAAGGACTGACAGGTCTCACTCGGGCTCTGGCCTAGGCCCTCTCGCGATGTCTTCAGTGCGTCTGCTTTCTCTCGTTCCCTGGCGCGCTCTGGCGCGTTCTCCACGAGGTGGAGGATGTAAGTGTCCAGTCCCCACCCACTTCCTGTTTCCTTGCAAAGCATGCCGGGAAATGTAGTCCCCATGTCCAGTGTCTCTAATTGCGACTGTCTCCATCTTGTGGCCAAAAATAGGTAATGCCACAGCAAGATTTTAACACAGCGCTACACTCTCCCCCTCCTAGAACTCTTGGGTCTCTCCAAGGAGGTACAACAGTTACATTACATTTCCACAATATTGAATACAGTTTACATAACATGCACAGGTTCAGCAGCATACATATAGTGAGTTAGGAACACTTCCTCAAGTTGACTCATATTTTGGGCTACCTCAGCTAGCATAGCAGACACTTCGGGCAACCTCTGTACTGTGGTGACCAAGGATATTATTTTGCAAATAATATACAAGCTTTCACCTCTTATTTATAGAAATAAATGTGATCTTCCAAGGGCCTGACACACTGGGTGAATGAAGATTGTAAAAGTGGATATTCACTCTGACCAGTGTGCAATCATGTACTGTATGTGATGGGTGATAAATACTGTGGTGTACCTGGAGTAATTTGAAATATCCTGGAAAATAGGCGTTTGCACGATGAAACAATTAATTGTACTTCTTAATAAAACAATATGACCCATTTTGACTATGTGAGACTGTTATGGTCATCTGTTGAAATGAAAGATGTTATGGAATTGGAGAAAATGCAGAGACAACCTACTAAAGCTAATAAAAGGAATGGATAACGTTATTTCTGAAGATGTTCTGAGGAAGCTGCACTTGCTTAGCTTTGAAATAAGGGGTCTCAGAGGAGATATAATTGCATTTTCAATTATATACAGAGCCAATATAAAGAGATCTCTGTTCTTTAACAGGACTGTACAAAGGACACTTGGTGCTACATTACATAGTTGGTGCTAATGATAGCGCTCACCTGCGTGAGCGTAAACGTTAGCCCCGGTGGCCCTAACGTGGGCGCAACATATTACAATCCAAACGCTAACAGGTTATGAAACCCGTTACCGTTTGGTACCTAGCGCTTTTCAGCGCGGGGCGAGATCCGGCAGGTCATGTGACCACCAGGGTCTGCTTCAATGGAGTCCTATGGACTCCATGGAGCGGATGCATGTGGCGGCACTTAGCGCTGCCGCGCGCATCCCGGGGCTTAGTGCCTGCATTGTAATTCCGTGCTAAAACAGGGGCGCAAAGGAGAAACCTGCAGGCGCAGCCTTTTTTCCTTACCGTCCCCTTTTTAGCGCGAATAATGTAATGTAGCCCTTGGTCATCTACTGAGACTGCAAGTAAGAAGATTTTGTCTGCTGCAAAGAAAAGGGTTTTTACAGCAAGAATAATAGAAATCTGGAATTCCCTTCTAAAGATATTTTACCAAATTCAGTTGATGCATTTAAAAAAAAGTATGGATGCTTTTCTGGTAAAGTGTGATATAAATGGATATACTGTACATACTAAAATTTTAATGCATTGCTCGTTGATCCAAGAAATAATCAGATTTTCCATTATAGAATGGAGAAGGAATTGTTTTTCCTTTTGGGCACAATTGGAAAATGCTGCAAAAGGTTTTGGGATATGTAGAAGGTTGCCTTTGATTGAGATTGGTCTAATATGAATAATGAAAAGTATTTTTTTTCCCCTGTAGAGCCAACACATTTAGGCGCCTATTACATTCTTCGCGCAATTTCGCGCAGCGCAAATTTTTTTGCACGCATCGTCCGACGTTATCGCGTGAAACTTAATGGAGTATTCCGATCCGAACGCATTTTCTCATCCAACCGAAAATCCCGTTCGTAAAAACAACGCGCAAAACGAAGAGTAATACGCGCGCAGTAACGTAGCGCACATAAATCAGTGTGCGGACTGTTTATTTCGCCGGATTCAGCCAATCAGAATGAAGAACCTTAATTGACATCAATTTATCTTAATTGACTCACTTAAGGCTGGGGTCAGACGAACGCAGTGTTAACGTCCGTGTTGCCCGCACATAAGTACGTCCGTGATAGCATACAATTGTGTTAAATGGAGCCCCTCACACGAAGTACGTCCGCACAGAAGTGCAGAGGCTGACGGACGCTGCAAACGGATGCAGGTTAGGCAAGAACGTAATACTGCTAGAATGGACGTGCGGAGTGCGCCACATCCACAACGTCCGCATAGCTTTGTGTGTGAGTGATGGAGCGTGGTCAGACGGACTGCATTTATACATCCAGCATTTTTGACGGACAGAATGTTTTTTCATTGTAATTTATTTTCCCTACTACATCAGTCAAAAAATACATCAGTGAAAAAAACGGACTGTGCGCCACTACCTTGTTGTCAGTCAGTAAGTACGTCCGTACTGCACGGACACACAGTCCGTACAAAATGCGCTCATCTGACCCTAGCCTACGTTTTTGCGCCTGTCAAAGTAAATCTGAGTATACATGCTGCAGCAATAAAACAAAATATGCCCGAATTCACAAATTTTTTGTTTGGGTATGTGTAGAATGAGTAACTGTACTGTGCTGTATTTTTTTTTTTCGTGCTGGTGTTTTTCATTTCGGCCAGAACGTTCCGATTTGCAGTTACCACCAGCTTTTCAAAGACGTTAAAATTATGTGTGCAAACGTCGTTCGTAAAAAGATGCGCATCGATTGGAATCCATCCGCATACCAGCGCACGAACGAATTTGCGCTCACAATGTTAAGTATAGGACGCGCACAGTTCATCACGCTCGCGCAGGTCCATCCATCCGTGTTAAACGATAACGCGCATTGTTTGAGCAACGTTGTAATACGACGATCAGCGCAAACGGTTTTGCCCGTCGCGCAAATTCGCATTTGCGCACGCAAAACCAATTGCGCGAAGAATGTAATAGGGGCCTTACACTGCAATCATGTATATCAATATGTAGGTCATGGTCATGAGTTAAGATCGGTACATATGTGACCATCTCTGTGGTCATACAAGAATAAGATTTTGCACTATAGCTAGATATGTCAGTAAGATCAATAACTGTCTATTTAGGGCAGGAGTTTAAGAACACTGTTTTAGTTTGTAGTTGCATTTAATTTAATTTATGTGCAACCCACCTGTCAGCTTGTCTCTTTAGTCCAATATTATTGATTTAGAGGACCATAAAAACACATTCAGTTTCATATAGATCAGTGTTTCGTAACCTATTCTTTTGATGGGGACCCAAATTATGTACAGAGCATTAGCATGACATCCTATTTTTCAAATGTGATATTAGCTCAGTGGCCCATTCTTCAGCTGTAACATAATAAATACTAGACAAAACTCTTCAAAACACCTTTGCTTGACTCTTCATAATTTCAAAAAGGTCTCCAACGAATAGTAAAGCCAGTGAGTTTACTGTAAACAATATAACATGATTGGTCTCTTGAGAACTAATGAAAACATTGCGCCTTTTCCAGTTATGTTTTTTTTCCCGGATCACTTAATATGTAAACATTTTATTATACAACGAATACATAATTTATCCTTAAAATCATTACAATATAGAGCAATAAAATAAGCTTGTTGAGAGCCATTATAGATCTGGGTAGAGTGCTGTATGCTATCTACATTTCATACATTTTAAATACTAAAGTGAAAGAATACATTTTGTCATTTCCTTTGACAAATCCTTTGTTTTTCCTACAAATGAGATTTTTGGTTTCCTTTTAATGGGCATTAGAAGCGTAACCCCACCAGCCAGTGATAAGGCAAATCTCCTTGGTGGGTCCTAGACTAACTCAGTAAAAAATATGGGAAAAATACAAATGTGAATCAAATACGTTCAGAAAGTCGCATTTTCAATGCATTTCGGTGACTCCATTTCGCCGAAAATACGGTGAATTCACTATTTAGCTAATGGTCACCATGTTTTTCCGAAAATAGTCACCAAAGCAGTTATCAGACGTCGGTGAAAATCACCAAAGTTCTCTGAGAACTGCTGTATTGTGCTGAAATGGCATTGGCGACTTTCACCTGACTGCAAAAAAAAATATGGAAATTTCCTAGTCTTCTAATAAGTGCTTAAACCATTAAAAAGGTATTAAAATGTGTCTAAATAATAATAAAAAAGTTGTTTGCAAAAGACTAAAAAAAATTGAGAAACAACAATATCGTCTAAAAAATATAAAACGGTGTTCTAAAAACGAATTTAAAAAATATACGTTTTTCCATTTAATCCTATGAGATTTGCTTGTTTAACCTCTTCACTGCGGAAGACGTGTGGGGAACGTTGTAGGAGTCTCCCACTGTATGGGGAGGACGTTCCCCACATGTCTTCCGCTTTCCGGGAGCTCCACCGCATACTCACCTCTCTCCACCGGCCCGTAGTGTTGTGACTTCTTTGAAGTCAAACTTTGCATTCAAGACCCATCCCAGCGTAATGACGTCATTGCGTCGGACGCGATGACATAATTTTTAGGTGGCCACCCGGCAAAGCCGGTAGATCGCCTGAAAGGGGGGGTCCTTTTGGATCCCTCTCCCTCCTGATTGGTCAGTTAGCCGGGAAACCCCTAGCTGCCCAGGGATTTCATAAGGAAATCCTATGGTGGAGAAAGAGGGTTTGTTTGAACCCCCGTATCTCCCGATTGGTGGAAGCTAGAGCATGGCCTTTCCATTGATACCAAATATGACCATGTTCAAAGTAAGAAAAACATAATAATAATAAAAAAATATATCTATTAAAAGTCTTTTTATGTGTGTTTTTTATTAATGCAGCAATATTGTTCCCATTTCAATTATAATGAGAACACTCATGCTGCACTATCGATTATTAAATTTTTTTTTCCTATGGGGGGGGGGAGTTTTAGCTAAAAATCATGTAATTTCCCAGGAAAAAAAAGTAACGAGTTCCCATTCTAATATTTTTTAACAAACGCACCCAATAGCGAATATAACCGCAAAGGCTCAGATGAAAAAAATCACTTTACACGCTGTAGATGATTGAAAATTCAAATTTTATCGCATTTTTGTTATAGTCAGGCAAGGCATGACATAAACATATAATAATGATATATTATGAATCTGAATAATAAAATGTGACTTCAAATCGCATTTAAACATAATGAGCGAAACTGGTAAAAATGAGCTCAGCACACAGAGGTGAAATGGCTCAGCAGTGAGGGAGTTAAACCTGTCGAACTAAAGCACCAAAAATCTGCATTTGGCCAGAATTTTGGTGCAGTTCGGCGTTCTGTGAATATAAGACACAACAGTCTTCTGGTATTTGGCCAATTCGGATGTTAGTGAATAACCATTCTAGTGTCGCTGGTTGGTGGGCTTATGTTTCTAAAGGCCATTAAAAGTAACCAAAAATAATTAAATTTGTAGGCTAAGCAAAGGACTTTTTGCACGTATGACAAAATAATTTTTTCCCTTTGGTAGGAATTGAGGCTGACTGCTAGTGTTGCATTGCCCCTCCCTAGAGTAATGGGAGTTGAGCATGTAGCATCCTTTATTTGCTGAGTTTTAAATACTGTCTTTATATTGGAAAATTATTTAAGGCTGAAGAGAAATAAAGTGTTCACAGTCTTATCTTCTTTAGAGCATGGCGGCAGTTCAAGCCTGCAGCTTTAATCTTCTTGAATAGCAACATAGAAACTATAGAGTTCAGAACATACCATAGAGTGCTGAACATTAAACACTATAAATAGCGCCATCTACAGTCTAAACAGTATATAGCATATAAATCACTAACAATAGTTGTTGCATTATAATACATGAGTACAGTATTCGAACACTCCATTTAGTAGTAGTAACACTAATGACATCAGTAACTTAAGACTGAGAGGTAAGTTTATAGTAAAGGGTGATGTTACATAACTAGGTAAATATTAAAAGGGGGTTACACAAAGTGGTTAGAGTTTTGATGGATTTTCCATTAGGAAAGCTTAAGGGATTATTCAATAACTACCTTTCTTTCGCTGATAGTTACATAGTTACATAGTTACATAGTTATATAGGCTGAAAAAAGACATGCGTCCATCGGGTTCAGCCTCTCCCACATAACCTACTGCTGTTGATCCAAAAGAAGGCAAAAAACCCAGTCTGAATGCTTGCCAATATGCAACATACTGGGAAAAAATTCCTTCTTGACCCCAGAATGGCAGTCAGATTTCTCCTTGGATCAAGAAGCTTTTACCCACATATTAAATATTATAACCCTTAATATTCTGTGTCTGCAGGAAGTCATCCAGTCGTTTTTTAAAAGTCTGTACAGACTCTGACCCAACCACCTCAACAGGCAGAGAATTCCACAGCTTTATTGTTCTCACCGTAAAATAACCCTTCCTATGCTTTAAGCTAAATTTTCTTTCTTCCAGTCTAAATGGATGACCCCTTGTCCTATGTATAGTCCTGTTAATGAATAGGTTATCAGACAATGGTTGATAATGGCCCCGTATATATTTATATAAGGTTATCAGATCCCCTCTAAGGCGCCTTTTCTCTAAACTAAACAGGTTTAAGCTTGTTAGTCTTTCCTCATAACTTAACCCTTCCATCCCCCTTATTAATTTAGTTGCCCGTCTCTGCACTTTTTCTAGCAATATAATATCTTTTTTTAAGACAGGTGCCCAAAATTGCACGGCATATTCAAGGTGCGGCCTGACCATTGATTTATACAGAGGCAAAATTATGTTTTCATCCCGTGAGTGAACTCCCCTTTTAATGCATGCCAGTACTTTGCTGGCCTTGGCGGCTGCTGTTTGACATTGCACATTGTTACTTAGTTTGAAGTCTATGATTATTCCCAAATCCTTCTCCTGCTTGGATTTCCCTAACTCCGTACCATTTAGGGTATAAATTGCTTGTGTGTTCTTCACTCCAAAGTGCATAACTTTACATTTATCTAGATTAAATTTCATCTGCCATTTAAGTGCCCAGTCCCCCAATCTATCTAAATCCCTCTGCAGCAAAGTAACATCCTGCTCACATTGTATTACTTTTCCTAGCTTTGTGTCATCTGCAAACACTGATACATGACTTTCAATGCCTATCTCAAGGTCATTTATAAATAAATTGAATAGTATTGGTCCTATAACAGACCCCTGAGGGACACCACTTACCACTGGTGTCCATCTTGAAAATGTACCATTTATGACCACTCTCTGTACCCTATCTTTTAGCCAGTTTTCTATCCAAGAACAAGTATTTTCATCTAGACCATTTTTTCTTAATTTAAATAGTAACCTTTTGTGTGGAACTGTGTCGAAAGCTTTGGCAAAATCTAAGTAAATCACATCCACTGCGACCCCCTGATCTATACTTCTACTTACTTCCTCATAGAACGTAATTAGGTTAGTCTGACATGATCTGTGTTTCATGAAACCATGCTGATTTTTATCAATTACATTATACCTCCCAATAAATTCCTGAATACTATCCCTTAGTAACCCCTCAAATACTTTCCCAGCCACAGATGTTAAGCTCACAGGTCTATAATTCCCAGGCACAAATTTTAAACCTTTCTTAAATATAGGGACCACGTCAGCTTTTCTCCAATCCTCTGGTACTATTCCTGAAAGAAAAGAATCTTGAAAGATTAAGAACAAAGGTTTACATATTTCAACACATAGCTCTCTTAGTACTCGCGGGTGAATTCCATCTGGCCCTGGGGCTTTATTAACATTCACATTGTTTAATTTGTGTAAAACCTTGTCCTGAGTCAACCAGTCACTTTGTATTAGTAAGTTTTTATTAATGAATTTCATGTCTCCTGTTATAGGTTTCTCTTTGATAAATACTGAAGAAAAATAATCATTTAAAATTTCTGCTTATCCTGATCTTCAGTTAACAATAACCCTGACTCAGATTTTAGTGAACCTACATTTTCACTCTTAGGTTTTTTGGAATTTATGTACCTAAAGAATCTTTTAGGGTTGGTCTTGCTCTCTTTGGCTATTTCTTTTTCATTTTCTAGTTTAGCCCATCTAATCGCATTTTTACATGCTTTATTGGCTGCCCTATATGCTTTATAGGATGCCTCAGATTTATCAAATTTAAAAGCTTTAAATGCCTTCTTTTTATTTTTCATTTCCTTAGTCCATAGACCCATGGTTTACTGAGGCAGCCTAAGGGGAGCAAGTACAGTAAAATCATGGTGAATTCTCCAATGGGGTAACTGCCATAGTAGTTCAGCAAACTTTTCACTGTTCTTTCCACCATAGATTCTGTTGCAATGATCTAGATCTCCGCATAGGTTTCAACAGGTTCTCTGCCGGTGTTTCCACCTTAGTTCATGCCACTGTAGTTTAGTAAAGTTTTCTGTGTACCTGCTAATGGTGTTCCAATTGAAGTTGTCCAGCGATGTCTTCTACGGTTGATTTCAATGTAGTTTGTATGGAAGGTCTACAGAAAACAGCAATTTACAGTTACCAAAGTATATTCACTGGTGTAGCACACTCTAGTGAACAGGGCGGACTGATGACTAATGGGGCCCTTGGACCATGCCCACAGAAGGCCACACCCATACAAAACCCCACCCATACAAAGCAACACCCAGTACTGGATTAAGGCCTACGTGGGCCTGGAGCAGAAGAGTTAGGATTGTCTCTGCCCTTTCACCTCACCTCCCAATGTACCATTACCAGGAGCTGACTGGCAAATTTTTGGCCTTGGGGGCAAGTACAACCCAGAGACTCACTTAAAGTGTTAGCCTCTCATTTCTGCTCTTACTCATGTACGCCACACTGATTTTATCTTCTATTATCAATCGTGGCCGCACCTCTCCACAGTACTAAGCTGTGGCCGCAGCTGGAGTAAGCAACAGAGAGGAGCGCAGCCCTTCCCTTCTGAGCCATTTCAACCCAGTGTTCTGAGCTCATTTTGACTGTTTTCCACTCATCATGTTTAAAATCCTTTTTAAACTCATGTTTTATAATAGGTCCCAGACAAATGATGTATCTTTTTTTTTCCAGCACTCGGCAGATTCTAAATACGTCATTTCTACGTGTATGTCATGTGCTGTCAAAATGCTATAACAACATTTCGGCGAGATGTTGGTGCTCTCTGAATAACCCCTTGAACTTGTTCCCAGTGTGAGAAATAAAAAAGTGATTAATAGCAGTGTTATAGCTCATTTTATAAGTGACAAATGGACAATGCCACTGCTTTGGACCACACAATTATTTAAAAAAAAAAAAAAAATTCTTCTTCTATCATTCGCAAGCCCAGACTCTGACCCATCTGATGACACTTTACTTGACTTTGTGGCAGGGCTGGCCCAAGCCACACTGCTGCCTGGATCCAAGGATGAAATGCTGCCCCCCCCATAAAAAAACATGTGGTGTGTATGAGCATATCACAGGGCTCCACAGCAATAAAACTCACAGTAATGTGCAGTGTGAATGAGTATATCACAGCACTCTGCAGAAATAAAACTCACAGTAATGTGTGGTGTGTATGAGTGGATCATGGAGCTCCACAGTGCAGCATCATTGTTCACTTTATAATTGAAAAGTGAACAATAGTGCTACATTAGGGAAAAAATGAAAAAACTAATGGATTTTATATATTTTTTTATTTTTACATGAAACCTTTTACATTTATTTATTTATGTTTACATGAAACCTGGTCATGTTTGGTATCAATGGAAAGGTCATGCTCTGGCTGTTTCAATGACTTGCATGACCCCCTAGCTGCTTTGGATCCAGAGATACAGGGGTCCAAAGGACCTCTATAATTTCTCCATGGAGACTAGGGCATTCACTGCTTGGCGGGAGAGGAAATCCCACATCTGATGTCATCACGCCCATGCGCGATGACGTCAGTGGATGGGGATAGGTCCCGCAGGTAGAGCTGACATCCAGGATGTAAGCTCCCTGCGGGAGAAGTCCACGATCGGCGCCAAGATGGTGCCAATCAGCAGAACCTCCAATATGGGCAGCAGACATATACCGCATCCTAGTGCAGGAGTGTCTGCCCTGACGGTAGGTGCTGGTACTGAGTACTGGTGCATACCAGCAGAAAAAAAGGGCCTGGTGGCCCGATGCTCCATGCCATGGCCTTTGACAGGGCGGCAAAGTGCTGTCTGGAGCCACGGCACCCTCCGGCTCCATAGACAGACTGACTCTGCTTTGTGGGGTATAAAGGTTTAAAATAAAGGGGTCCAAAGGGCCCCCGCTCTCTTCTCAGTGGTGCGGAGGCTTAATAACGCATTACGCCATCACCTCCCCATTTGCTTGGAAATAAGAAGGTGAGTTAGTGCAGCAATATTGTATGCTTTATAAGTAAAAGTATATAATGCCACTGCCATGCAGGGTTATTCAGAGAGAGACGATCTGGCCCCAAAATTGCACCAAGCAGTCTATTTCCCCGTACGGTGCCATTTCGTGGCCATTCGCTATTCAGAAAGCAGGCAGTTTGCCAAATTTTGGTGAACTGCCAGCAAAATATGGTGCCTGTTTGACGGCAGTGAATTCCCCATAGAGAAGCATTGGTTAACCTATTCAGAAAACACCAGACAGCAGTGAAATGTTCTGATTTTCAGTGGTTTCATTCGGCAAGTTTAATCAGGCGAATCACATAGGTTTTAATGTCAAAATATTTCAGTTTTTATTCAATATCTGTTAAACCATTTATTTTTTTAATCTGCAGCAAAAACTCTCTTCATAATTTTTTTTTTAAAACTTAGGCATTTTTCAGGATTTTTTCACCAAACTTTTTCCCCCAGTATTTTTTTTTTTTCTTATAGTGGTTTTTAGCAGATCAGCAGAGCGAGATATCTCAATATTGAGCACCAGTTGGTGCCTTTGAATCCCGAGATATCTCAATCTCAGTAGTGAAGGGGTTAAGTCTGATCTTCTGCATAAAACCCTAAACATTTTTATGCACTTACTGTTATGGAAGGGGAGTGGATACTATTTAGAAAGGGATTAGAAAAATCTGCGTAAAATAATTTCCCATACTGGCTCCCTTTTTATTTTTATTAATGAGGATGGTAATTCAGTAGAGTGAACATTTGTTACGGAGTCAGGTGGGTAGGCTTCCTAAACCAGGAGTGTCTTTAGGGAGCGTTTAAAAGAAGCCAGATTTGGGAGAGTCTGATATTTCAAGGAAGATCATTCCATATAGTTGATGCCAGTCTGGCATGTAAAGAGGTAATTATGGAGGATGCCAGCCCAGGAGTAGGATATTGTTGGATCTTAGGGGGCTGGCTGGGGTGTGTATTTGATTAGTGAGGACAGCTGTGGGGAGCGGAGTTAGTGCGGGTTTTGTAGGTCAGGGTGAGTAGTTTAAATTTAATTCTGCAGTGGATGGGGAGCCAGTGTAGGGACTCACAAAGAGAAGCAGCAGAGACCGAGCGACGGGTGAGATGGATAACCCGAGCTGATGCATTTAGTATGGACTGCAAGAAGGAGAGGTGGGAGATAAGAAAGCCAGTAAGGCCCCCTTCACACCTAAGCGTTTTACAGCGCGCTCCTGCGCGCTGTAAAACGCTCAAACAATGAAATCCCATGATTTCCTATGTGGGCATGTCACACCTGGCCGTTTCACAGCACGCATGAACGCGCTGCTAAACGTCCTACGTCCCAAGAAGTGTGGGAGCTTCTTTGGGGCAGTTATCTGCGCGTTCACGGCCATAGAATTTGACGTGAACGCGCGTTTGCGTGTTTTCCAAATCAAAAACGTGCGTTTTCGAACAGTGCGCGTGCGCGTTCTGCACATGCCAGGCACATGGCAGGAAAGACCACACCCCCAGGGAATTCAGACGCCGCTGTGAAGATGGATGCTGGAGCTGGAGCTGGCGTAGGTCTGGGCGACACCGAGGTGTTTATCCGTCTGGTGCATGGGAAACCATGCATCTATGACCAGAGGAGGAGTGATTACAAAAACCGAAAAGCGAGGCTGCGAGTATGGCAGGAGATCGGGGAGAAGTTGTGGGCAGATTGGAAGACCTGCAGCAACCGGGAACGTGATATGAGAGGTACAAACAAGAATACCCATGTGTGGCCTAGGGGCAATGAATACCCATGTGTGGCCTAGGGGCAATAAATACCCATGTGTGGCCTAGGGGCAATAAATACCCATGTGTGAACGTGATACGAGAGGTACAAACAAGAATACCCATGTGTGGCCTAGGGGCAATGAATACCCATGTGTGGCCTAGGGGCAATAAATACCCATGTGTGGCCGAGGGGCAATGAATACCCATGTGTGGCCTAGGGGCAATGAATACCCATGTGTGGCCTAGGGGCAATGAATACCCATGTGTGACCTAGGGGCAATAAATACCCATGTGTGGCCTAGCGGCAATGAATACCCATGACAGCTGCTGTGGCCATGGCTATAAAAACCGGAGAGGCACGCAGCTTTTTTTTTTTTTTAAATACAAAAAGGTATGAAATCCGTTATATACAAACAAATTTTATTAATCAAAACATCAACTTTGTAAAAGCAGAAACAGGGTTTTGTTTGATAAAAAGTTGTTATATTTATTCATTATTGATGGCTTGCAACTGCCAAGACAGCTCACCCTCTGGTGACATGAAATATGCTGCAAAGTTGTCGCGGACAGAGCCACCATGTCTGCTACCACGGGTGTCAAGCAGATCCGTACTCTCCATACAATGGGCCAAAGAGTCCTCGAAACTGAACCCATCTCTGCAACGGACGAAATTGTGCAGTACACAAACTGCCTTCACCACCGAGATGGCATTCTCCAATTTTAAATTTATAGGACGGTGTAGAATGCGCCACTTATTGCTGAGGATCCCAAAGGCACATTCCACCACCCTGCGTGCTCGGGTCAGTCTGTAGTTAAACACCCTCTTCTCCACACTGAGTCCACGGTTCGAGTAGGGCCTCATCAAATGCTCAGTGAGAGCAAACGCCTCGTCTCCCACAAAGATAAAAGGCATAGGATCAGCGGTGCCAGGCAGCGTGGTGTTCGCTGGAAGGTCTAGTTCATCCCGCTGCAGCATTTGCCCAAATTCAGAATGGGCAAATACTGCCGCGTCCGAGCTGCTCCCGTAGGATCCGATGTCTATGTACGTGAAGCAGTAATTTGCATCGGATACTGCAAACAGGACAAAAGAAAAATATTTTTTATAATTGAAAAACCGGCTACCACTACCCTTCGGCTTAATTATCCGTATATGTTTCCCATCCAGCGCTCCCAATTGCATGTCTTGGCAAAAACGTCTGCAATCGCCATCCACTCCTCTTTGTTGGGTTTCTTCATAACGACATCATGAAGGATATCCCATAGGGCACAGCATGTTTCCCGAATGATGTTGCTAGCTGTTGATTGTCCGATCATGAAGGCATAGTGCAGACTGACCAACGACTGTCCGGTTGCTAAATACCTATGAAATTTATGAAAATAAAATTAGTTCATGCTTACATTTTGTTTCAACAGTCAATAACATGAAACAGAAGTGGAAAAGCATCAAGGATGCTTTCATCCGCCACAGGCGTAAAGAGAAGGAATACCGCAGTGGAGCGGCTGCCAGTGCGCCATCGCGCTATATGCATGCTGACCAGCTGGAATTTCTCATCCCATGCGTGGAAATGCGTAGGTAAGTCAAACCAATAGCAATGTTTATGAGGGTCGTGGATATTGTTTTAAACATGTAAATAATACATTAGTGGGTGCATTATATTATTATTTGCTATTGACAGCACTGACAGCAGCTGGGAGAGGCAGGAGGACAACAATGAGGAGGAGGAGGACACGGCCACCCAAGATCCACAGCCATGCACCTCAATTGACATGTCGGAAACCCAACCCTCACCGTCACCATCACAAACAGAGACAGAGGCACCAACAACATCTGTCCCAAGATCTGCCACACCAGCCATGACACTTCCTGTACAGAGACATACAATTTTAAGGGGCCGTAGACAGAGGAACCAGCGTGAGGAGGACAGACTTATCAGTGTCATGCAGGACATGGCGCATAATGTCCAGAGAATGTCCTGTGAGGCCCATTTCCTCCTCAGCTTGGAGGACAAAATGAAAAGGGTGCCTAGGAGTCAACAGACAGAGGCACGTGATGCCGTCACCCGTGCCCTCGACTCCTTCCTTCCACCTGAAGAACGCTCCTCCCAACAACAACATACACTAGCTACAACACAAACACCTCTACATACCACACACCTGCACACACACACTCCTCCACCTACCACCTACTACCCACAAACACCCATGCACCACCCCCCTGAAACATGGTACTCACACACACAGCCCCCTTTCAGATATCCCACACCCAGCTGTGGAAGGAGGGAGGAGATGCAGGGTGACGAGCATCACTATCAAAATCTATAAGGAAATCTCTGTATCCCTAGGCACCTTTTTCATTTTCTTTACCTTGCTGAGGAAGGAAAATGCCTTGCCCGTTGGCTGTTTTTTGTTTGGTTAGCCAATAGTTGTCGAACTGCCCTGCCATTATGTGGTTTAATTTGTATAGTTATTCAGGAGAATATTTACCTTTTTTTCTACATATTTCTAGAATAAACCGTTCTTTGTTTAATGCAACAGTAAAAAGTTTTTTTATTTATTTTATTGACCGGCGGCTGTGTTCGGCGGGGTTAATCCAGATGTTTTTGCAGGGTTTGGGCAAGCAATTGGCGGGTTATGGGGTGAGTGTTCAGCAGGTTTGCGGCGGCTTTTCCCTGCACTACATCGGCCCTGTGGAACTTGCTGAAACCACCGCAGGGTAGGTGTAAGGAATCGCCGATCTGCTCCGTATTGGATGAAAAGTAACCAAACATGCAGTGACGGCTTGATTCTCTTTGAATAACCCCGACAGCACATCGCACTGTATTATGTGTGTAGTGACGTTAGTTGACTTACCGCAACGTAATCAGCAATCTTTCCACCGGTGCAATGCTCTCACGCATGAAGGTGTCCTGCCGTTGCAAGGTGGGGGAAAAAAGACGAGACAGAGGAGATATGATAGAAACATTTAAATACGTAAAGGGAATCCACAAGGTAGAGGAAGGGAGTATATTTAAAAGGAAACAAAATAGCAAAACAAGAGGACATAGTCTTAGATTAGAGGGGCAAAGGTTTAAAAGTAACATCAGGAAGCATTATTTTACTGAGAGGGTGGTGGATACATGGAACAGTCTTCCAGTTGAAGTGGTAGAGGCCAAAACAGTAATTGAATTTAAGCAGGCATGGGATAGACATAAGGCTATCCTAAACAAAATATAAATCCAGGTAAATTATCCATGTAAATGGGCAGACTAGATGGGCCGAAAGGTTCTTATCTGCCGACATTTTTCTATGTTTCTATGTTTCTATCAAGTCCAGCAGCTCATCAAAACTATTGTAAAAAAAAAAGAAAAAACTGGGGGAATTAATAGCAATGAAACGGTGCTTATGGGCCATGTCGTCACAACAACATACCATCTTACACAGGTTAATTTGATGCTAGCTTTATTTTCTATCTTGCTATCCCGCCTGTTTCCCAAATCAAATCTCTGATGGTACTATCATATGGGACACAACAACAATAAAAGCAGGGTACATGTACTAACCTCTTTATGGACATACATGTGTATTG
Organism: Leptobrachium leishanense; assembly: GCA_009667805.1. Taxonomy (NCBI): domain Eukaryota; kingdom Metazoa; phylum Chordata; class Amphibia; order Anura; family Megophryidae; genus Leptobrachium; species Leptobrachium leishanense. The sequence goes on along the minus strand of CM019064.1, from coordinate 242,880,959 downwards.
CATAAACTTCTCCTCGTGTGCACGCAGAGTTGCAAACAAAGCCCAGACCTGACCTCGTTGTCGGTCTGCAATGGTCGGATGCACCCAGTAGCGTCGCCTGGCCATCGCCTGCCTCCTTCTCCTCAAGCGCAGATATTGGAAAGCTGCGATTGTTGCAATGGTGCGTCTTGGGCAGATCTCCATTTTGCAAATCTGGTTCCTGCACAGGAGGTCTTTTTCATTGGTAGCCTCCGTAATTAAGACAGTAAATTTTCTATTGGACACCTCCGTAGTCAATCAAAAAACGCGCGTACAACGCGCGTTTCGAATTTGCAAAAACGCTCGTGAAACGCAAGGAAAACGTCGGTGAAAAACGCGAGTTAAACGCGCGTATTAAAAAAGCTTAGGTGTGAATCCAGCCTAAGAGGGTTATTGCAGTTGTCTAGGCGGGGGATTATAAGATAGTGGATAAATTGCTTGGAGGTTTCAGCAGTCAAAAATGTATGAATTTTGGCAATACTGCGGAAGTGATTTGATGTGGGGGCTGAAAGAAAAACTGGAGTGAAGAGTCACTCTGAGGCAGCGGACCTGGGCTGAAGGAAGGATAGTGATACTGGCAGTTAACGTACCTATTCCGACCAACCGGAAAGAAAACGCGAGAGCAAACTCACTTAAAACACCAGGTTCTTGGAGTCTATTTTTTTGAGAAATACTGATTCCAGGATTGAAGAACGAGCTACCATGGAATAGCTTATTTTTCTAGTCCCAGGCCAAATTAATGCATATTGTACTAATTATAGGATAAAAAACCTTGGAGGCTGGCAGACCTCTGTGGCGTAGCTTCGGGATGTACCGGTGGCCAGAAGAGGGTTTTCCTTGGTGTGTCGCCGCACATTCTGTTGGTACTAATTATAGGAGACGCTCATTTACAGTAGGGACTTGCTTTGCCCGCGCCATAAGGAAAACTTGAGGCAAAACTGGAATAACGATTCCAGGCATTAAGATAACTTCTGGAGCCCTTATATGTAACAGCTCTAGCAGTTATCCTACCGTCAAGAGGGGATGGGGCCCTAAATCTTTAGAATAAGAGCAATTTTCACTCGTCTATAAAAGGTTTTGTATGTTTTCAGAATAATTTAATGATAGCATCCTTAGCATAGAAGGAAATGATCCAACCACGTCTTGTCTCAAGCTTTTTCATTATTATCCTTTTTACTGCTATTTTGTAAGATGTGTCTTTAGATTTTTCATTCTTTTTTTTATTCATAATATTCTTGTTATCATATAATTATATTCGGTCCCAATAGTCTTCTAAATTTAATCGGGAACATTGCAGTGATCTGGCGTTTGATGTGAAACCTGCCATCCAGCTCACTATAGGCTTATTTGATTCAGTCTTCACACAGTTAACAGCTTGGAAAGAGCCATCAGGACAATAACATTAGGATGAGCCTATAGAAAAGGCTTTTATGTTGACAGGCCAAGCCAGAGCTAACCAGTTACAGTCTAGTTTACATCGAGCATGGAAAACTCGTTCATTCTAGGAGGACTCGTATCTGATTCTGTAGAAATAGCAAATGAGTCCATGTTATTATGTTTTATCCCTCACGTGTGATCTGCCTTTGTCTTTTTTATTTCCCGTTTTCATTACGTTTGAAAAAACCTATATTTTTTTCATAGATTTTTCAATTTAGCTTTTGAACGCAGACAGGCAGCTAGAGATAGAGCATCTATATCTCCCAGCTGTCAGGTGGATAATATTTTCTGTCTTTAACTTTACATTTTATAATAATAAACATAGGTAATTATGTCCGAGAGGTGAAATTGCCTTTTGAAAATATCATGGATGGTTAGCTCTTTTTTTCTTTGGAGGGTATCCAAGAATTATTCTAATCGGCATTGCTGTACATTATTTTTGCAAGAAATGGAGCTTGATTTTTTTCTGAGACATGCAAGCAATAAAATTTAAGGTAAGTGTATCAGAATAAACCTGGGGAGGGTGAGGGCTTAAAGAAAACATAAAAATGTGACTCCAAAATGATTTTATCTATAATATTAATGTTCGTGATTAGAAATTAACTAGATGTTCTTAAGGCATCATTTTCTCTCAATGGTACTGAAATAAATCTATGTATGCCATTGTCAATATTGTCTCTTGAAGCAAAATGAGACTTCAAATTGGAATGTGCACATGTAATCCCTGTCATCCACTATTACCACTGCTCTATCTATCCATCCATTCTATCTATGAGTTATCTATCATCTACACATTCTATATATCCATCGCGTCTATCTCCATCCATTCTATCTATTTATCTTTTCATTCTATCTATCCATCCATACTGTCTATCCATTCTATCTATCTATCTATCTATCTATCTGTATCTATCTATCCATTCATTCTTTCTGTCTATCCATTCTGTCTGTCCATCCATTCTATCCATCCATTCATTCTGTCTGTCCATCCATTCTATTTATCTATCTGTCTGTCTGTCTATCCATGTACCCATTCTATATATCCATCACGTTGATCTATCCAATCTGTATGTCGATCTATCCATTCTGTATGTCGATCTATTCATTCTGACTGTCCATCCATCCATTCTATCTATCTATCTATCTATCTATCTATCTATCTATCTATCTATCTATCCATTCTGTCTGTCCATACATTCTATCTATCTAGCAATTTATCTGTCTATCTATCCATTCTATCTATCTATATATCTATCTATCCATCCATTCTATATACCCATTCTGTCTGTCCATTCATTCTATCTCTATGTCTATCTGTCTAGCTATCTATCCATTCTATATACCCATTCTGTCTGTCCATACATTCTATCTATCTAGCAATTTATCTATCTATCCATTCTATCTATCTATATATCTATCTATCCATTCTATATACCCATTCTGTCTGTCCATTCATTCTATCTATATGTCTATCTGTCTAGCTATCTATCCATTCTATATACCCATTCTGTCTGTCCATACATTCTATCTATCTAGCAATTTATCTGTCTATCTATCCATTCTATCTATCTATATATCTATCTATCCATCCATTCTATATACCCATTCTGTCTGTCCATTCATTCTATCTATATGTCTATCTGTCTATCTATCCATTCTGTCTGTCCATCAATTATATCTATCATATTATTATAAATGATAACATAAAACATGCCATCACACCTTTTGTATTAACAAAAACAATTCTGGTTTTCATTATTTTAAAGAGTAGATAGATAGCGTAAAGAAAACCCTCAGAATTTCATTCCTTGTATAAAATTTAAATTGCAAATCTTTAGTGAGTATTGTTTTAAATTATGTCTCCTAATAGAATATTTAGCACTGAATAAACAGATCCATTCCAAAAAAAGTACTCAAAACAATTGAATGTGGTCATAACTAAAATATTACAGGAGGAAGCTTTGCTGGGACGTAGATATTATTTTAGCATGGTAGTAAGCAGTAAACGCTTGCTATGCACGGCTATTGATCCATAAATGCAATATGTGGTAATTACGTGACTCTGGGGAAATATATTCTATACCGAATCCAGTAAATCACAATTATTCCTTCCTTTCAATCAATATTGTCTCTGGCTGAGGTTGATCTTGATGAATCAGAAATGTGTCCCTAGACCAATAAACTGCTTGTCTTTTTTTTCCTGATCAATTTGAATGTTCCCCATGTCAATAAACGGGCTGTATATTTCTCCAAACAACCTTCCTTCCTATAGATAACAGATTGCCGTTACTGCTTCCATGGCCAGTGAATTTTACAACACTGTTTATTTTGCTTTAAAGAACAATTTCTGCTGAAATCTGCAGGTCTCGACTTACATGGAATAGTACTGGATGAATTATTTAGTTCTCCAATAACATATATTCTGGAAAAACCCATCATCATTGAGGAGACAAAAAAGATGTTCCAGTGAGACCTTTCTTCTTCAGATCACTCTATGCTAGCTGCCCCGACGCATTCCTCACATTCAGTTATACAACCTTCTGTCTAATTAAGTCTTTTCTATAGCAACACTCAATAACGGATGCTTTGTTCGCTGGTGGAGTAAATAACTTGTATTGAACTATTCAATATATCACAGATAACCCTTATACAGATCCTTATCTCGTAGCTTGGACATTTTGTCAGAAGTGATCTCCAGGCTACAAACTGAAAGCAGAAGCACAGAACCAAATGAGGTTCATTAAGCTTAGGCATTTTGGCAAATGGGATGTGTTGATGATCATTGTAGTTGCTGTTGTTGCAATCCATATGTGAGGTTTAACAATTATAAGTATTATTGATGCTCTCTGACGCTGCTATCTTTTTCAGAGTTTCTATGCAGCAAAAATAAGACGGAATTAGAATTTTAGTGGGTTTTTTTTAATGCTGTCGCTTTGAATGGATCGGAAGATGAGAGTGATAAATATGCTGTATATCTGCAAACTGCAATACCATCAAGGTGATCATGGGTTTGCCGAGAAGTGCTAAGCAACACGGCACTTGGGTACATCACATTATGTTAGTGCCAAACAACCAATATGCTTAGCTTCACACAATGCCTGTTTCCCATTAGATGTGTTTTTGCTACCTACCTGGCTGTCATATAAGAAAGAATGCTAGTTGTCCTACAGGTTGGAATGATACAGCTCTGTCCATTTAAATGTGTCCTGAATAGTCATGGACATATTTATCTGTAGTTTTAATTGGGGAGGCTTACTAGCAATCATATTGTCTAGCGGAATCTATTTTTGTGGTGTTGTTTGCCATTTTTTTTAATTCTGTGTATTATGTATTTATACATATATATAGACATTGGTGCACGCAGGCCATATTTTGGGGGCTGTGAATATGTTACATTTATTACTTAAAAACTGATACTTCATGATAGAGAGCGTGACAATTAAGAAAAGTCCAAGGGCTAAATTACATACTTTGTGCTAACGTTAGCGCTCACCTGCGTGAGCGTTAACGTTAGCCCAGGTATTTCTGCCATGGGCATAGCATGGGTTGTCAGCGCCCGGGGCCAGTCAAGAATTGTGCACCCCCCCAACAATTGTGCGCCCCCTAACCTGTGGGCACGTTAGCATGCCCTGATTCCCGTCCACCATTAGAGCATAGAACCCCTTACCCCAGAGCTTGACAAAGGATCAAACATGGATATATATTGCCCCAGTAGCTCACACATTGATATATATTGCCCTCAGTAGCGCACACATTGATATATATTGCCCCCAGTAGCTCACACATGGATATACAGTTGTGTTCAAAATTATTCAACCCCCACTGAAATTGAGTGTTTTGGCCAATTTGACATTGATTTTGATCATTCAGTCATCTTGCTTACAATTAAATCAAAGAGGCACGTGTAGGTCAGACAAATATAACATAACATTTATAATGAAATAACCACAAATGTCTTTTCTGTGCTCACATCATTATCAGTTTTATTCAACCCCCAAGTGACACTCAATCTTAGTACTTAGTACAACATCCTTTTACAGTTATAACAGCTTTTAAACGTGAAGCATAGCTTGACACAAGTGTCTTGCAGCGATCTACGGGTATCTTCGCCCATTCGTCATGGGCAAAAGCCTCCAGTTCAGTCACATTCTTAGGCTTGCGCACTGCAACTGCTTTCTTTAAGTCCCACCAGAGGTTCTCAATTGGATTTAAGTCAGGAGACTGCGATGGCCACTCCAAAATGTTCCAGCCTTTAATCTGCAACCATGCTCTAGTGGACTTGGAGGTATGCTTGGGATCATTGTCCTGTTGAAAGGTCCAACGTCTCCCAAGCCTCAGGTTTGTGACGGACTGCATCACATTGTCATCCAATATCTCCTGGTACTGAAGAGAATTCATGGTACCTTGCACACGCTGAAGCTTCCCTGTACCTGCAGAAGCAAAACAGCCCCAAAGCATGATTGACCCCCCGCCATGCTTCACAGTAGGCAAGGTGTTCTTTTCTTCGTAGGCCTTGTTCTTCCTCCTCCAAACATAGCGTTGATCCATGGGCCCAAACAGTTCTAATTTTGTTTCATCAGTCCACAGAACACTATCCCAAAACTTCTGTGGTTTGTCCACATGACTTTTGGCATACTGCAGTCGACTCTTCTTATTCTTTGGAGACAGCAAGGGGGTGCGCCTGGGAGTTCTGGCATGGAGGCCTTCATTACGCAGTGTGCGCCGTATTGTCTGAGCTGAAGCTTCAGTACCCACATCTGACAAATCTTTTCTCAGTTCCTCAGCAGTCACACGGGGACTTTTCTCCACTCTACGCTTCAGGTAGCGCACAGCAGTCGAAGTCAGCATCTTCTTTCTGCCACGACCAGGTAGCGTTTCAACAGTGCCCTTTGCCTTGAATTTGCGAATGATGCTTCCTATGGTCTCTCTTGGTATGTTTAACATCTTTGCAATCTTCTTATAGCCATTGCCCTTCCTGTGAAGAGTAATCACCTCTTCTCTTGTCTTCCTGGACCATTCTCTTGACTTCACCATGTTTGTAACCACACCAGTAAATGTCTAGAAGGAGCTGAGTATCACAGTCATTTTAAAGCTGCCTAATTGGTGCTTATTATGCTTTATTGCTGCTCCGTGACATCCACAGGTGTTTTCAATACCTGATTGAAAACACTTGAATGAACCTCTGTTCTTCAGAGTGGTAGTCTTTAAGGGGTTGAATAATTGTGTCAATGAAGAATTCACAAAAGAAACATTTACTACTGTATTACAAAACCAATTGATGTCATTTTAGTTGCATATGGTTCTTTAAAAAGTCCTTGTAGGATTTCATTCTGAATACAATTACAAATGTACACTAAATTCCCTAAAACCCTTTACAGCATTGGGGGTTGAATAATTTTGAACACAACTGTATATTGCCCCAGCTCAAACATGGATGTATAGTGCCCAGCTCACACATGGATGTATATTGCCCAGCTCACACATGGATGTATAGTGCCCAGCTCACACATGGATGTATATTGCCCAGCTCACACATGGATGTATAGTGCCCAGCTCACACATGGATGTATGATGCCCAGCTCACACATGGATGTATAGTGCCCAGCTCACACATGGATATATATTGCCCAGCTCACACATGGATGTATATTGCCCAGCTCACACATGGATGTATAGTGCCCAGCTCACACATGGATGTATAATGCCCAGTTCACACATGGATGTATAGTGCCCAGCTCACACATGGGTGTATATTGCCCAGCTCACACATGGATGTATAGTGCCCAGCTCACACATGGATGTATAGTGCCCAGCTCACACATGGATGTATATTGCCCAGCTCACACATGGATGTATAGTGCCCAGCTCACACATGGATGTATGATGCCCAGCTCACACATGGATGTATAGTGCCCAGCTCAAACATGGATGTATAGTGCCCAGCTCACACATGGATGTATATTGCCCAGCTCACACATGGATGTATAGTGCCCAGCTCACACATGGATATATACTGACCCCAGCAGCTCGGTTTTGTAAGGGACATTGGAACTTCCGACCACGGCGACGCACTAACAAACCGCCTCGTCGGCGGTGCTCCAGCGTGCCTTCCTGGGCCCCATGTGCACCCTGCATTGACACCACCCCCACGTGATGCATGCGTATCACGTGGGGGCGGCGTCAATGCTGGGTGCAAGTGGGGCCCAGGAAGGCACGCTGGAGCGCTGCCGACGAGGTGGTTTGTTAGTGCGCCGCCGTGGTCCCTTACAAAACGCGGGCCCCCACTGACCTGCGGGCCTTTGGGCAGCGGCAGAGTGCCCGATAGGTCAGTCCACCCCTGGTCCTGCTGCCGTGTGGAGCCTCCTGCACTCTCCCACCCAAGTGACAAGAAGTGTGGCGCCGGCGCACTGCGTCACTGGCATCACGTGACAATACTCTTTTCCGGATTCGCTCTTCTGGATTCGGCAGTGCGGCTGATCGGCTGGAAAACATTAGGGGTGCAAATTTGAAATTTGCGCCCCTAAGAAAATCGCGCCCGGGGCCACCGCCCCATTGCCCCCCCACGCTACGCCACTGTTTTCTGCATATTACAATCCAAACGCTAATGGGTTAAGTAACCCATTTGCGTTTGGTACCTTGCGCTTTTCAGCACGAGATTACTGTACTTTGCACTCCCTATACTTAACATGGGGAGCGCAAAGTGTTAATCAGCGCTGGATTACAAAGTCCTAACACTGATTAACGTCCGGCTGCAGTTAACAAAAAGTTAACCAGAGCCAGGACTTGGTGCTAACGGATTCCGCTTCTGCAGAATCCGTTAACACCAGCCCAAAAACTAAAAAAAATAATCGTATACTCACCTCCTGTCCCGCAGCGAGGACCGTGGCTCTGTCCGCCTCCTCAGTCCGGCGGGAGCAGGGAAAGACTGGGAGGAAAAGTAAGTCCCCCCAGTCTCCCCCTGCTCAGTGCTGTATCTTGGCCTAGGCCGACAAGGCCTAGGGCGGCAGTTTCCAGTGGGGCGGCAAAATCAGCAGCTACTGAGTGTCAATCTGTCCAGAGCAGAGGAATTAAGCAGTGGATTGTTAACCCTTTAAGGACCTAGGGTCTTTAAAGTCAATGCATTTATGACGGAACAGTTCTGTCATTCCTCCTTAAGGGTTAATAGGCAGCAGAGGCCTTGTTATCTTTTGTCTGGCTATCCATCATGAGTCTGACACTTCCTGGTGTCTCATTGCAGTTTGCAGTTTGCAGTCTGGTCAGCTTATTAACCCATTCAGTTAAATGGAGAGAGTTTTTCATTCTTACTAAAAACATTTTCTTAAAACTCCATTAATGAAAAAACTTCTTTTAAAAAAGGGTTATAAAAGAAGGGGGAGGGCTATTAAACTAGATCTTAATTAATACTCCACCTTATAACAGTTACAAGCATTTATAATGCGCCAACAAATTCCATAGCGTTGTACAATGGGAGAGACAGAATAACAAATATACATACATGTTACACACACTGAACAGAAGGAGGAAGAACCCTGCTCAAGAGCTTACAATCTAAGAGGAGAGGGGTGACACACTAGATGAGGCAACATAACACAAGAGAAATCTATATGAGGATCCATAACCTGTTCTTTAAAAATACTTCCAAATTGTATGGCCATTTTAAGAGTGCAAAAAATAGCTGTATACATGTCTCCTGCACTATCCAGAAACTGCTGGTTTCAAAACCTAATAATACTATAACCTATTGCCTAGTATCCTATTATATTATATATATCCTATTATATTACCATAGCATTAAATTCCACAGCTAATAGATATATAATAGGGATACTAGGCAATAGTGCAGGAGACCTGTATACAGGTATTTTTGCAAAAAGTTTTTAGTAAAAATGCAAAATTCTCTCGCCTGTACTGCACTAAGTGGATGATGGCCACTGCATTATAGCAACAGCCATCTTTAAAACCAGAAAGTGTCTGGCTGTTTAAACAGGAGGTGCGGCCTTGAAAGGAAGGAGTGTGTCCAATTTAATTTAGGGATGCACGAGTTTAGTCAGGCCTAGGGCAGCACAAAACCTAAATACACCACTGCCCCTGCGTATCACTACGCTGACCGGCCGGATCTCGCAGTCAAGATCTGGCAGGTCATGTGACCGCCGGCGTCTGGCTCAATGGAGTCCTATGGACTCCATTGAGAGGATGCGCGTTAGCTGCATCTCGGAGCTTAGCGCCCACAAACAATGCAGGCAGCTTTTTTAGCGCCTGCATTGTAATCTAGTGCTAAAACGCGGGCGCTAGGGGGAAAACTGCCGGCGCAGTTTTTCCTCACAAAGCCCGCGTTTTAGCGCTGGTATTGTTATTTAGCCCCAAATAGGCTCTGCCCGTCCTCTTGGCCCCAGGTCTCCCGGCCTTGTGGCCCCTTCCATGGCCCTTGGTTCCCACAGGGTTGATGGGGCGAGCCGGGAAAGCCACAACTTACTTGGCGGTCCCAACCCCCTCTCACCTATCCCCCTTTTTTTGGTCTTTGTCTTCCTGGTGCCCCCCTTGGCGAACTCCATCGTTCTTTTGTTTACATTCCTTTTTTCCTCCTATCACACATCACACAATATAATTGAACATAAAGTCTCTTGAGGTTTGAAGTGTGGAGTGCTACGTCCGTTCCATGACAGCCCTCTCAACGAGTTTCTTTTTATTTTTGATGGCACTGCCTCTTGGTCTTATATATGACATTTTCCAAAGACACCCTTCATTTCCTGCAGAGTTTATTATCTTGTTTTGTGGATATACGGCTGTTTGGATGACATATTGCGGCCCTATGTGGTCATTTCTTACTGTTGGCTATATGTTTGACTATGCAAAACTTCTAAAATAAAGAATTTAATAAAAAAAAAGAAAGAAAAGCCCAAGTGTAGATGGGACATAAGATTTAGAAAGCATGAGCAATTCACCAAGCGGCGCACCATTCAATCTGTACACAAATATGGTCATAAATTATTTATTATTAAATTCCGGCACTTGCATTGTCATACGTTTTGTAAACCATAAGTTTGTGCATGATGATCAATTAAGCTAATACGGGAGGATATATAAATTAGTTTCAGTACTGTAATTGGTTTAAATATCAGTATTATGTGCTTGTGTGTATAGAGTAATGATGATGATTTATATTAATTTTATAGGATATTAAGAGTTATTCAAAGAGCGCCGAATTGTGAATTTCGTGGCAGTTCGGCTATTTAGAAAGCAGTCAATTTGCTAAGTACTGGCGAATTAGCAACAAAATATGGTGCAGTTCACCGCAGAGAGATCACCGCAATTCGTCGATCTTCGGCGGCAGTGAAATTGTCCCATAGCGAAGTAATGCTTAATCTATTCACAGTATGCCAAACTGCACCAATGTGTCAGGGAAATGCCCTGATTTTCAGTGATTCAGTTTGACAGGTTTAAACAGGGGAGTCCCATAGGATTCAATATAAAAAAAAATTATCGTTTTTATTTTATTTTTATTTTAATGTTTGTTCTCTTCATTTTCAGCAAACCGTCTTTTATTTATTTTTTGGGATTTGTTTTGGATTTTTTTAGGCATAATTTTTGATTCCCTTTTATTTTTTAAAGGCATTTTTTAATTCTGTAACAGACCTTTTTATTATTTTCATACATTTTTATTGTTTTAAACACCTTTTAAAGAATACCTAAAGCACAATAGATCACTGCTCCACTAGAAAAGTAAAATAATGTCGCTGTAACACCCAAAAGGGTTGCCCCCCCAACACTCCATAATCGAGAAATTAGTATAAAAACAAAGGTGAAGCGCACACGTGGATATAATCCAAAACAATGGAAATGGTGAACCGCATAATAGTAAAACCATTCACTGCCGGACACATGTCTATTATGACAAAGTAGGTGCTGGGAGGGCCGATACATCATTCACCAGTGACAAAAGACGTTCAGCGCCATAGGACGCGCTGACGTCATCAGAACGAGATGGAAATGGACCATGTCATACACGTGGCTGCCAGTTTACAGGGAGATCCCGAAGGATGAGGAACTTTAAATGCGGAACTCGTCTTCTATTACCACTTACACCACTGATGAAGCCCGTCACTATAGAGGGCGAAGCGCGTCTGATGACTTTATTTTGTTATACATAGTGTACTCCACTGTTTTTATTTTGTTTTTATTGTGATACCATTAAATATTTCCTACATAGATATGTATGGCCCAATTGCCTTCGGTTCCTCATTAGTAGACTACTCACCTTGAGGAATTTCCTGCGGGTTGGGCTTTCAACCTGCAACCTGTATGCATCTTTCTTTGAGCCACATAGTGGTCTCTATCTGGTTGAGTAGTTTTGGACTACGTATACTCTACTCGGTTACAGTTTAAAGATCTGAAGACCCTGCAGATCTGGGAAATTGTGGCATGTGGGTAAGCCCTAAATTACCCTGAATACGCAAGTGGAAGAGCCAGCAGGCTCTATAGTATGTGACAGAGCGGTAGCTAGCTCCTTTTGCACCCGAGGCAAAAACAGAAAATTGTGCCCCCCCACATAATTTTAAAAATCAGAGTCCCCGACCAGTGGCGCAGTGCTAAGCTCCTGGATGCTCCCCGCGACCAGAAGCAGTAGATCGGACCACCCTTTGCGCTGTGGGATGAGAGGCAAGTATGTGATTTTTGGGGGGGTTCCAGCTGGTGCTGACTGATTCTTCAGAAGCAGCACCAGTTAGCACCAGCGTCTAGCTGTGGGTAACTTTTGTAGCTATGGCGGGATGGTAATTAGCGTTAGGACTTTGTAATCTTAACGCTATTTACTCTTTGCACTCCCCATGTTAAGTATAGGGAGCGCAAGGTACAGTAACCTCGCGCTGAAAAGCACAATATCCTGGATTTTGTAACCTGTTACCGTTCGGATTGTAATATGAGGGTCCTGTGCTAGGATGTGATATGGGCAGCATGCAGTAACCTCATTTAACCTAGCAACAACGCTCACGTGTGTGAGTGCTAGCGTTAAGGAGGTGATGGGGCCCTACATATATAGTGCACACACAGTACATGTACAAATACAGTACACACAGAATACATGCACGTATAGCAAAAGAACATTTAGCATAATATACACCCCCCAGAATAATATACACAGCACTGAGCCCCCAGACTATTTTCCCCAGTTCACATGGATATAATTGCCCCCAGTTCACATGGATATTATTGACCCCAGCTCATATGGATATTATTGACCCCAGCTCAAATGGGTCTATATTGCCCCAGTTCACATGGATATGGCCCAGCTCATGGATATGCCCCCCAGCTCTCATGGATATTGCCCCAGCTCTCATGGATAATGCCCCAGGTTTCATGGATATGCCCCAGGTCTCATGGATATGCCCCCAGGTCTCATCGAGGATAGTGCCCCCGGGTCTCATGGATAATGCCCCAGGTCTCATCATGGATATGCCCCCAGGTCTCATGGATATTGCCCCCAGGTCTCATGGATATGCCCCAGCTCTCATGGATAATGCCCCCCCAGGTCTCATGGATAATGCCCCCCAGGTCTCATGGATAATGCCCCCCCAGGTCTCATGGATATGCCCCCAGGTCTCATGGATAGTGCCCCCAGGTCTCATGGATAGTGCCCCCAGGTCTCATGGATAATGCCCCCAGGTCTCATGGATATTGCCCCCAGCTCTCATGGATAGTGCCCCCAGGTCTCATGGATAGTGCCCCCAGGTCTCATGGATAATGCCCCCAGCTCTCATGGATAGTGCCCCCAGGTCTCATGGATATTGCCCCCAGGTCTCATGGCTAGTGCCCCCAGGTCTCATGGATAATGCCCCCAGCTCTCATGGATAGTGCCCCCAGGTCTCATGGATATTGCCCCCAGGTCTCATGGCTAGTGCCCCCAGCTCTCATGGATAGTGCCCCCAGGTCCCATGGATAGTGGCCCCAGGTCTCATGGATATTGCCCCCAGGTCTCATGGATAATACCCCCAGGTCTCATGGATAGTGCCCCCATCTCTCATGGATAGTGCCCCCAGGTCTCATGGATAGTGCCCCCAGGTCTCATGGATAGTGCCCCCATCTCTCATGGATATTGCCCCCAGGTCTCATGGACAGTGCCCCCAGCTCTCATGGATAGTGCCCCCAGCTCTCATGGATAGTGCCCAAGCTCACCTCTCATTGCCGCCGCATATTGCCGGCGGCCGCGTGCTTCCTGCTAGAACGGCCGCTGACAGGAAGTGCAGCCGCTCGCCTGGGATCGATGAAACAGCCTGGCGCTGAACGTCTTTTGTCACTGGTGAATGATGTATCGGCCCTCCCAGCACCTACTTTGTCATAATAGACATGTGTCCGGCAGTGAATGGTTTTACTATTCTGCGGTTCACCATTTCCATTGTTTTGGATTATATCCACGTGTGCGCTTCACCTTTGTTTTTATACTAATTTCTCGATTATGGGGTGTTGGGGGAGCAACCCTTTTGGGTGTTACAGCGACATTGATTATTTTACTTTTCTAGTGGAGCAGTGATCTATTGTGCTTTAGGTATTCTTTAAAAGGTGTTTAAAACAATAAAAATGTATGAAAATAATAAAAAGGTCTGTTACAGAATTAAAAAATGCCTTTAAAAAATAAAAGGGAATCAAAAATTATGCTTAAAAAAAATCCAAAACAAATCCCAAAAAATAAATAAAAGACAGTTTGCTGAAAATGAAGAGAACAAACAGTTAAATAAAATTAAAATAAAAACAATATATTTTTTTTATATTGAATCCTATGGGATTCTGCCGTTTAAACCTGTCAAACTGAATCACTGAAAATGAGGGCATTTCCCTGACACATTGGTGCAGTTTGGTATACTGTAAATAGATTAAGCACTATATATGTAGGGCTGTTAGATCCCAGGCGAGCGGCTGCACTTCCTGTCAGCGGCCGTTCTAGCAGGAAGCACGCGGCCGCCGGCAATCGTTTCCGCAGGACTCGAGCCATGGCTGCCCCTTTTGCAGCTGTGCCCGAGGCACTGTGCCTCACTCGCCTCGCCCTTCCTACGGCCCTGGTATGTGAGTGTATTACCTTAATTTAGCTATTCGTCTTTGATATTCACTACCATACTGCCCTATGATTGTTCAGTTTTGTCAGTTTTATTTATTCTTGTGATAATACAGTGTCTATTCCGAAGCACCATTGATATTATTACCCACAGTGCTTATGTATGTTCATCGTTCTGGATTATATCCACATGTGCGCTTCACCTTTGTTTTTATACTACCTTTTAAAGAATAGCAGAGTTCCGATTTTGTATTTTTCCTGCCATTCGGCGGTCAGTTCGGCCCTCTTTGGCGACGTTCGGCAGGCTGATCGGCGGTTGGTAGCGGGGTTCTGTGGGCTGATAAGCGAGCTTCGCCAATGTTCGGCGGTCTCTTTGGAGTTCAGCGGTGATCTTTGGTGGCTCCACCGTCGGCGCACTTCGAGAACCCTGCGGTGAATAGTGAATTTACCGCAGGGTCGTTGAACTGGAATTGCTGAAGCGCACCGAATGAAAAAGCACCGAAATTTCAGTGAAATTTTGGTGCTTTCTAAATAACCCTTTATGAGTAAATGACACCAAAAAGGTATTTGTAATTCACTGAATATGAGCAATCTTAAAAAAAAAAAAAAGAAAAGCTAAGTTTTTCTGTCTGTCAGATTTTCAGATCCTGTAGCTTGGGTTCTGATGGGTAATTAATCACCTTGGTCATGGTAAGTGGCTAACCTGTTACAAGGATTTGAAATATATCTGCTTGGCTTGTAAGACTGAAAACACGGAATGATACGGCAGATCAAAAAGCTCCTTCTCTGCGTTATACTTTCTGATGTTAAACATCAGACCTCATTTGATCTCAATATATTCAGCTTGTAAATGTATAATACTTAAACTCCATCAACCTTTCTTAACACGCCTCTTTCATTCCTGTTTATACTCTATTTGTGAAATTACTAATGGTGCCATGTAACGATGGAAATGCCAGATCCTGAAAAAGCTAGAAATAGTTCTATTTAATCTGTTATGTGCCAGATATTCACATAATCAGTCAATGTAGTTCAAGCATGACACATTTATGTGCATCGCTGTTATACTGCAACATGGGTTCTGGATAACCTGGCCAATTACACATTCAGTGCTATAATGATGTGGAGTCATTAGTAGATACTGTCTATGTTCATCAGGATAAATTACATATGTGCAAAATAGGGCTTTTGCAGGGGCGTGATCTATAATTTACTGTCAAATTGGTTTCTTTTGTGTTACAAGGGCCTGTCTACATGTGTCTACATGTGAACAAACATATTGCATAAGGCCAATATCTTAATTAGGGCCCTATTCCAAGACTGCTGCAAAAAGGGAAACGGTAAGTAAAAAAATCTGTGCCTGCAGATTGTACATACCATCTCTCTTTTTTTGTGCCTATTCTGAGGAAGGTTCTTTATTAGCGCCAAAATTACTTTTTTAACTTGTGTTTTGAGGGAAGCTAAAAAAATAAAATTTTAAAGAACTGAAAAACATTTTCTCTCTGCTCATATCAAAAGAAGAGGCAGAATCAGATGCCTAAAAATTAAGTAAAAATGGAGCAGAATGTTAGGACTTGGGTTAATCCTAAAATAAAGACAAATAGTAGCCAAACCCTAACCCTAGCTATGGAAAATGATGCTCCATTTTGGACAAGAGCAATCAAAGTTCTGGGCATCAAAATAAGGCTGGGAGTATTTTTCAAGAAGTGACTTTTTAACCACTTCATTTTTTGATGCTGCTTTATTTTCGGGAGGGGGGGGGGTTCTTATGCTTTGCTTTAGAAAAAAAGGGGGAGGCACTTTTTTTCCCCTCTTTTTGTTGGATTTCTTTTTTACCTTTTACATGGTCAAGTTTGGTATCATTGGAAAGGTCAGACTCTGACCTGTCTAATGATCAGAGCTTGAAAGACTTGTAGGGAAAATTCCATAGAAATATGGAGCATAATCAATTGGATAGGGTTAGGATTAACTATTCATAAAAGTAAACCTAAACCTAAAACTAGCCCTAAACCTAAATCAAGCACAAATATTGATCATAACTCCTTAATACTAGTCCTAAATCTAAAAATCACACTAGGGTTATTTTTGCACTTAACTCAGAAAAATTATGCAAGTATGTGGGATGGTGGTAAATTGCACTGAAAAATATATGCGATGGTGCCAATTTTTCAAAGAAGATTACTTTTCTTGGTGTCCTCCTATATCTGATGAGATGGAGCAGTTGATCGCCCTCTGCATTGTGGGATGTCAGATTAGTGTAGAATTCTTTCAGCTAATCCTTAATTTCAGCAAATCACATAACACTAGGTTTTAGCAGCATGTAAAAATTTTTTTCCAATTACTGGATGCAAGTAAGAATAACAAGCAATTTAGAAATTGTTTTTTATTTTCTGGCTTCCTCCACATTAGTGCTTTCTATACATAGGGTAGGAAGTGCTAATGTGTACTAGGCAAGTAACCTGCAAACAGGAATTTGCAGCTCATCTGGAATATCATGAGAGCTGCTAACATTAACGAGTGGGGTCATGGTACACTGGGGTGCTGCAATAGTCCGTAGGGTGTCTCAGGGTATTTGCCATGCAATGGTAATTGTAGTGTGTGAGTAACAGGAGAATGGCAAAATGTGCATAATGACATAATGAGGAGATTTTTAGTTTTGAAGAACTTTAAATAGAAACTTAAGATCTTAACAATCATTACATTTAAATATTAAAACATATCTTTCAATCTTTCTGGTATCCCTAGAGAAAATTTTGTCTCCTTGCCTAAGATGAAAAGGTTGAAAACCACTACAGTAGTGAGCCACAACGGCTGAGCCACAAAATAAATTTGTATTTTGGATGGAATGGCAAGGAAGCCATCATAAATGCTAGTAGGCTGTTGTACCTAATGCTAACTGCATGGTTGGTTGGAATTAGAGATGTGCATGCCGTTTTTTTTTTCGTTTCATTTCGTTCTGTTTTTTTTCAGGATTTTTTTTGTTTCGTTTCGGTCTGTTTCGCTTCGGGATTTCGGATCGATTCAGCATTCTGTTTTAATGGGTTATTTTTTTTGTTTTTGTGAGGTATTTTGTATTAATTTGTATTTTGTTTTATGAGTTATTTCATTTTTTTATTGGTTATTTCAGAATCGGAAACAGATTACTATCAATAAAATGAAAGTCTCCATACTTATTTATATCTTTTAGGATTTCTTGGGCGATTTTTGGGGTTAAACCTCAGGTTTCCTAACTTATATTAAAGAAACTAGGTTTTTTTCCAGCATAGTTTTCAATGTAAAAAAAATAAATCACGTTTTTTTATTAAATATTTATTAAACCGTTTATTATTTTCAAATGCAGCAGTAAGCCATTTTATTTATTTATTTATTTAAAACAAATTGGCATTTTTCGGGAATTTTTGGGTTAAACTTTAGGTTTCCTAACTTATTTTAAATGTAATAATGAGCTGTGTTTTTTCCTTGCAGAAGGCAAGCAGCTGTATTATTTTCTTACAGTCTGTCTGCATTCAGCAATGAATTGGATAAATTGTGGCAGAACCATGGGCCGTTCCAAGCCTTAACCATGGTCCTGACAGTGAAATTTACAGGGTTATTCAGAGAGTGTGAAAAGCAGGAGAATGACTGGAGAATGAAAAATTCTAGGTCAAAATAGCCAAACCAGAAAAATTCTCCCTCATCTCACTTTCCAAATCGGCTATTTTGACCTAGAATTTTTCATTCTCCAGTCATTCTCCTGCTTTTCACGCTCTCTGAATAACCCTGATAGTATGATAATATGTTACACTTTCAGGAATCCATGTCTGGTGCCATGCTCTGACCACCGGCAGCTGCTTTACTGTGCAGTACATCTTCACATCAGGTGCTCAATCTCATAATCCCTGGTATTCCAAATCAAAACACACTAACCATATGATCATTAAGCACTGGCTGACTCCAATTAAGGGCCACGCCCCCATTTAGCCGGTGCCACATCATTGATGAGTATGAACTAAAGGTGTGAAAACCTATGTGGTTTTGCTCCTGTGATTTCACCCTGCTCTCCCTCTCGTCTCATCTAGACCCATGTACCTCTCAAAGCTCCACAGCCCTCCAGCCTATTAGTCCTCCACCACCCTTCCCTGTGTATTCCAGTACAATACCGCATACTGGACTCATATCTCACACCCAGGTGCACACCAGGTACCAACTCTGACAGAATGATGAGGTCTGACATTAATGAGACTTCGGTGCTGCACATTGTGGTGGAGCTTATTAGAAAAACCTACCAGGAGCTATTCAGTCATCTGGTTGACCTTATGAAGGATTCGCTGTAGACTATATGGGGCTCTTCTCTCTCCTAAGGTATGCGTTCTTGCAGGAAAGAAAAAAACATTGTATGCTGTCCCCTGAGGAACGTACATGGAGGCAATCCACCAACCTCTGCTTATATTGTAGACAGTCAGGACATTGGATTTATTGCTGCATAGTGAAACCCCCCAAACAGCTTGCTCCAGTATACAAGGCAACTCTGGTGTCCATACCAACTTCGGTGACTAAGTCTGCTGTAAGACAACCTCCTGTGCCCAAAACCACCTCATGCACCTAAGTCTGCACCCCTGCCTGGGCTGCTCTCAGGAAACCTCTGGTGCCCAAACCTGCTCCCAGAAGGACTTTGCCCTCTGAACCCCATAAAACCATGCCCACTGTGCCCAGGGGCATGGCGCTCGGGAGGCTAGCTCTGAAGAGGAGGACAAGTCTGCCACTCCAAAGGAGACAGAGATCACCATGCCCAAAGAACCAGATTCTGTCTTTCCTATGGACCTTGAACCCACTCTACCTGTGGAGTCAGATCTTCCAATTCCTATGGAGATCATGACTATCCAGACTCCAGGTGTTATACCCATCACTCACATCCCTCAAGATGTGCCACCATATTCACCATGCCACTCCACTTGTGGCTCTGGATCAGAGAACTGGAACAATATGGATTCTGATGAGCTGCCGTTACAGACAGTCCGATGCTCCCAGGGACCCCCAGGTCAGCCTACGAGATCTGCTGAGTCTACCACCCCCCCCTCCAAGGAGAAACATGGCAGAATTTCTGTTTCTCTACTGATGGATCTGATCCAGTGTGGGGAGTCTGGTAACGAAGATGAAATGCCTGCCTTGGAGCCATCTGTATATGTGGGCACTGTCCTTCCTGAAAATCCTGCTATCTACAATTCTGGGGTGAAGGGTCGCACCTCTGTTCCCCACTACAATCTGCTGAATGATTTCATACCACTCAGTTATACCTCCTCTGACTAATCGGATTCAGAGTGGATGCCAAAGGATGTAACCCTGGGTGCCTTACCTATCTGGGAGAAAGTATTGCAGGCTGCCCAACCTAACCCACGTACAGTCTTCAGTGGTGCTATGCTCTCCAGTCAGGTGACCAATCCTTGGCCACCAGGAGTGCGGCCTTAGGGGGGAACTGTCACGATCCATGTCTGGCGCCATGCTTTCTTGTGCAGCACATCTCCAGACCAGGTGCTCAAGCTCATAAACTCTAGTATTCTGAGTCATAGTACACTGACCACATGATCATTAAGCACTGGTTGACTCCAATAAAAGGCCATACCCCATTCAGCCAGTGCCTCATCAGTGATGTCTATGAACTGAAGGTCTAAAGACCTATGCGTTTCTGCATCTTTGATTTCCCCTGCTCTCCCTGTCTTCTCTTTTTTTTTGTAAATAACTGTTTATTGGTTTTCCAAAACAAAGACAAGCAACATAGAACTCGCAGGTTCATTAATGCAGTTCAAAAAGTAACAGAGGGACGTGCAGGACACTTATAATGTTGCAGTATAAACACAGTTAGGAAGACAAAATCATGGAGAGGAATGGGTGGGGAACAGAGGAATTGAGGATAAGCACTTTAAGTTGATCTAACATGTGTTACCAAAATGTCTGAGTTCCATTGCTGAGTGTGTGTATGTGATTATGCGGGGATGGTAAGCAACGCTTGGAAAGCGCGGGACGAGGATTGGAGTATCCAGTTGGACCATATCGCTGTGTATTGGGGTAATCTATCAGAAGCACTGAAAACCAGCTGTTCCACTGAGTGTAATTCTTCCATGCGAGTAAACCATAAGGAGAGGGGTGGCGGGGTGAGTTGTAGCCAGTAAAGTGGCACCAGGGCCTTGGCGGTGTTCAGGATGCGAATGGCCATAGTGCGTTTGTATGCAGTGATAGAGTAAGTATTGTGGTGTAAGAGGAACGCGGCCGGTGTGAACTCTGGGGGAAGGATCCGTGAACACCTTGAGTATGTCATAAATCCTGAACCAGAAAGGTTGTAGTTTCGGGCACTCCCACCAAATGTGTAGCATATCTCCCACATTACATCTCCAGCATTGTGCTGGTACCTGAGGGTCATAGCGATTAATCTTGTCTGGGGTGCGGTACCATAGGCTGAGGACTTTATATGCAGTTTCCTGTGCTTTGGAGGAGACCGAACAATGATGTGTCAGTTCGCAAATCTTGGACCATTGTGCATCGGAAAGAACCACGTCTGGCATGTTTTCCCACTTTCCCATATACGGCCGCGGCACATCCGAGGCTGCCTCCCTAAGTAGAGAATAAAGCAGGGATAGACCATGTGAGAGAGGTCCTTTGGTACAGCATAATTTCTCAAAAGGCCGTAATGGGCACCCCAGCTGATGTTTCTGAGGTAGACTGTCAAGATAGTGTCGGAGCTGCGCATAGTGAAACGTGTGGAGAAACGAGATGGGACTATCTCTTATTAAGTCCGTCAGAGGCCGGCAAGTCGAGTCGTGGAAGAAGTGTAATATGCGTGGTGTGGGAGCCGGGGCCAGTCTTCTTACCAAGTGGGGATCTAGTCCGGGAAGGTATTCCTCATTGTGAACCACCAGTGTCATAGGGGAGGGGAAAGATGTGAGGTCAAATTTAGTGGCAGATCGGCGCCATATCCCAAAAGTCACCTGCAGGTATGGCGACGAACCGGCCAGTCTCCGACCCTCCTTCAATGTGAGCCAGGGAAGTACAGTCAGCGGTCTTCCCACCAGCTACTGTTCCACTGCCCTCCATAGTTTAACCGACCCCTCTCTCGACCATTCCACCACCCGTTGGAGGTGGCAAGCCTGGTGATAGAGGCTAAAATTGGGTAAGGCTAATCCTCCCATTGCTCTGGATCTGGTAAGGACTTGATAGCTCAATCTAGGGTGTTTACCTCTCCAGATGTAGGTGGCTACCATAGATCGAAGGGAAGTGAATAACGCCTTGGGAAGATCGATAGGTATCGTTTGCATGAGGTATAGGAGTCTGGGTTGGACATTCATTTTGACCACTGCAATGCGACCGAGCCAGGAGATATGCGGGTGATTCCAGTTGGCTAGGTCGCGTTGCAAGAATCCGAGGAGTGGTGGAAAGTTATCTTGGTAAAGACGGGAATGTTGTGATGGGAGCCATATGCCCAAGTATTTGATTTTGTCAGTCGTCCATTTAAAGGCAAAGTGTGGTCTCATTGCCTGAGCTCTAGATTCTGGTACTGTGACATTAAGGATATGTGATTTCAAGAAATTAATCTTCAGGTTAGATAGTCTGCCGTATTACCTCAAAAGCTGTCATTACTCCCGATAGGGAAATCTCCGGCCTAGTTATAAAAAACAGGAGGTCATCTGCGTATGCCACCACTTTGTGTTGTTGAGACCCTACCGTGACCCCTGTTATATTGGGATCGGATCTTATAGCCTCCAGGAATGGCTCTATAGTCAGTACAAACAGTAGCAGCGAGAGAGGGCATCCCTGCCGTGTGCCGTTGCGGATGGTAAATGGGGCAGTGAACACCCCATTGACACATACGCGCGTGGTTGTATCCCCATACAGGGCACCTATCCAGGTACGAAGATGAGGGCCTAGGCCGATATGTGTCAAGGAGAGGGAAATAAAGTCCCAGTCCACCCGGTCGAAGGCCTTCTCCGCGTCAGTGGACAGGAGCGCCAGTGCCTGAAAGGAGCGACGGGCGTGGTGCATAAGCTGCAGGGTCCTCATGGTGTTGTCCCGGCTTCTTGGCCAGAAACAAACTCCACTTGGTCCGCGTGGACAAGAGCTGGGAGGAAGGGCTTCAGTCTGTCCGCCAGAATTTTTGCGAAGAGCTTCAGGTCACAGTTTAGTAGAGAGATGGGTCTATAGCTGGCGCAAAGTTCAGGATCTTTGCCTTCTTTTGGCAAAATCGTGATATTGGCACTGAGGGTCTGAGTGGGAAGTTGCAGTCCGTCCGTCAAGTCATTAAGAGCAGTCAAAAGATGGGGGAAGAGGATCGCAGCGTAGCATTTATAATACCTGACCGGGAGACCGTCCGGGCCAGGACTTTTACCGGGTTTAGAGGATTTGAGTGCCAAGGCCAGTTCTTCTGTGTTCAAGGAGGTCGGATGTTCGGCGGGAAACTTTTTTAGTGGAGTACTTGGTCAGATAGGATAGAATGTCAGAGCGTTTGCGCGCCAGGTCTTGGGGGTTGGTAGGTCCCTTGCAAGTTTTATAGTGCGGCATAATAGTCACGAACTATCTGAAGCAATTTTACCGGCAACCACTGCAGTGTGCCCTGTTTGTCTCGTAATTTAGCAATGTAGGCTGCTGATCTTTTTTTGGCTATCATTCGAGCAAGCAGTCTCCCACTCTTGTCCCCATGTGAGTGAAAAAGGGCCTTGGAGCGCAGGTATGTCCTGTGGTAGCGCGTGTTTTAAAGTTTAGCTAGGGATCTGCGCAGCTCGGTCAGAAGGGCCATGGTTTCAGGATCTCCGTCCCGCTTGTGGTCAGAGGAGACCTGGGATATTTGTTTCTGGAGATCTCGTATGTCAGCCGAGCAGCGTGTAGCCCGTTCGGCACCCTTACGGATGAAGTAACCTCTGATCACACATTTGTGAGCCTCCCAGACCATGGGTGAGGACACATCCCCCACAGCGTTCCTTTCAAAATAGTCAGTAAGGACCTGCCGACCTTCCTCAGCCACAAGCGGGTCAGACAGGAGGGAGTCGTTAAGGTGCCAGTTTGGTGCAGTGGGTTTAAACATGGGTGAGCGGAGGGTAATGGTTACCGGGGCGTGGTCTGACCAAGTGGCAGTGCCTATCGTAGCGGTGCGCAAAGCAGAGAGGTAGTATTGGGGGACAAAGAGATAGTCAATTCTAGAGTACGATTGGGAGGGGTGTGCATAAAAAGAAAAGTCTTTACCCGTGGGGTGTAATGTGCGCCAGCAGTCCGCAAATCTAGCTTTATGTAAAGAGCTCCGGCATGAGCGCAAACTGTGTAATGGGATAGAGGAGCGGCCCGCAGAAGTGTCCCAAGAAGGTTCTAGAGGGACATTAAAGTCCCCCCCCCCAGTACTACGAGTCCGTCCGCAAGGTCCCGCAGCGTCCGCAGAGTTGTGGAGAGGAACTTGTGTTGAGCTTTGTTAGGGGCATAGCAGTTAGCGAAGGTGTAAGTTTGGTTCAGGATCTGCCCTTTCACGAAAATGAAGTGACCCCCCACATCAGTCACGGAATCAAGAAGTTGAAACGGGATTCGCTTATGAAACAAAATTGCTGTCCCCTTGGACTTGGCCTCAGCATTGTGGCTAAAAAACCCAGTAGGATAATGGGAGTTAGTGAGAGAGGGTGCCTTCCCTTCCTGAAAGTGAGTCTCCTGTATATACACAACAGAGGCCTTCTGGGAGCGTGGGAGCGTTTCTCTGGACTATTTAGTCCGTTAGCGTTGATAGAGACAATGAGTAAATCAGCAGGGTCAGTGGTGTGCAACATTCAGCTGACATTTCTATATCCTCAGGGGGGGACAGGGGTAAGGGAAAAGGAACAGGAAATCAAGGGTAACTATATACAAGCACAAGGAAGTGACGAGCAGCGGGTGCGGCGACAATCCCAGTGAAAACACCGAACGGTGACCGCACTCTGTGGGACCGCTAACCTCAACAGGGTTCGTGGTCGAGCCCCACCCGGGACTGACAACGAAGTACTTAAAGAGAAACCAAACTTTGCAGAGCAGTAATATGATTCATGAATTAGCTAAGAAAAACATTGTGGGCAAACAAACGTGCTGAAGGCCATAGGCCAACTTTAGGGATCGAAACGAACCTGACCAGGTTTGGGGCGCCGGCGGAGGCCCTCCGACAGATTCCGAAGAAATAGTCTCAGTGCGAGGCCAGCCTTGCCGTAAAGTGTGACAAGTTATCGCGTCCAGATTGGCCATGAGGATGCGTCTTCGCTAAGATAGCGGAGAGTGGGCCCTCAGCTCTCGGATGAGTAGAGATCAAATGACTGCCCAGGAAGGCACTCCTGCCCATGTGGAATAGTAGTGTGTTCCGTTCCCACAAGGACTAGGCCGCGGAGGCTTTCCAGAATGTGCATAGGTCCCCGTCGGTGTCGCTTCTCGAAGACGCACTCGTGAGAGGTCAGCATGAAGACGGGGCAAGGTCCCATGATGATCCGAGGAAAAAAAAAACAAGATGATCCGCGTGTGGGGGAGCCTCCAGAGGGCATTCTCAAAGTCCGCTTGTAGTCATGTGTTAAAGAGAGAGGCAAGAAGCAGTGTCTCAGGGGGTACAGCTGAGGAGGGGTCGCGGAGCGAAGTGTTCCGTCAGCGGGACAAAAAATGAAAAACAGAGGACCAGTTCCCGAGGGTGTGCAAGTAAGGCGGATGGTCATCAAATTATGACTGTGAGCCAGTACGTCTCCCCGCTTGACCGCGGCTTCTCCCCGTGCACGGGGAGAGAGGGGTCTGGCGCGAGCCCCGTGCCGCCTGGTTATATAAGGCAAGAGGGTCCGGCCATACGAATTGCAGGGGGGGGTAACTGTAGGTCCGCCGACAAGGCTTCAACATCTTCTGGGGTCTGCAGGCTATGGGTGCCCTGGTCAGAGATGACTGCTAGACCTGTTGGGGTGTGCCAACGGTAGCGGAGTTGCTGATCACGTAAGAGCGAGGTGAGGGGCTTCAAGGCACGTCTGTAGGCTAGAGTGGCCGGTGATAGGTCAGGATATAATTGAAGCTCGGCCCCTTCATAAGAAAATTGCGTTGCCTCTCGGGCTTTGCGTAAAATGTCTTCCTTGAGGTTAAAGTCATATAGACAGCATATCGCGTCTCGTGGCAGGCTACCCGGCGGGCCTTTCGGTCTGAGAGCTCTATGGGCCCGGACAAAATCTATGGCCGAGGGTTCGGGCCTGTCCAGCAAGGAATTAAAAATAGAGGAGAGCATACCCTTAAATTGTTCCGCAGACGTCTCTGTTTCGGGTAAGCCGCGCAGCCTAAGGTTGTTGCGGCGGCGTCTGTTGTCCAGGTCGGCCAGGTGTAGGGCTATGTTACGTAGCTGATTGGAGCGCAGGTGTAAAACTGATGTTGTCACTTCGTGGGCTAGCCGCAATGAATCTTCAGGCATGGGATAGGCATAAGGCTATCCTAAACAAAAGATAAATCCAGGTAAAGTATCCATGTAATTGGGCAGACTAGATGGGCCGAAAGGTTCTTATCTGCCGACATTTTTCTATGTTTCTATGTTTCTATGAATCTGACCCCTGTTCCAGCGTGTCAACCCGGAGCACTAGGCCCTGGATGTCTTGGTGCACGTGCTGCAGTTCGGCCATGATAGAAGAGCGGAGTTCTGTATTGGCTTCTTTTAAATAGTTTTTGGTGGGTAGATTGCGCAGCAGGGGAAGCCACGTCGCCAGGTCCATCGAGACCGCCTCAATAGTACCTGCCACAGGAATCGGGGAGATCTCAGGCTCTGGTGATGTCCTCGCCTCCGCCGCCATCTTGTCCGGCGGACCCGTCGGGGGATCTGCAGGCCCCACCAGGAATCGGCGCAGGGAGGGGGTGTCAGTCGCCCGGTCTGTCCCCTGAGGTTTCTGGGTGCCGGGGGTTTTGTTGGATTTCCCCATCGCTGGTCAGGGAGTGCAGGAGAGCCCGATATAGCCGGAGTCTGTGCGGAGCTCTGCACTCACGCGGCCATCCCGAATGGTGCCCAAGCCACGCCCCCTCCCTATCTTCTCATCTGGACCCACATACCTCTCAAAGCTCCACCCCTCCAGCCTGTTGGTCCGCCACCACCCTTCCCTATATATTCCTGTACAATACTGCATATTGGACTCATATCCCACAACCCGGTGCCTACCAGATACCAACCCTGACACCGACCTCCAACCTTGACAGACTTTCATTGAAGTAACTTGAAACATATATTTGTCTTATGTTGTCGTTTTGTACCTGACTATTTTCTATTCTGTTTTCAAAGTATAAAGATGAAGAACTTACCATTGAACTGTTCTTTTATACAAACAAAGCATATTGGTATTTTACTTGTTGATGTTGTTTTTGAATAAAATTACTAAAAGATAAGCATTAGAAATCTATTTCAATAGTCCTCTTTGTGTAGGCAGCCACAGTTCTGTCAAATCTCATTAAACCGCAAGGTTCAAGGATTTACAGCACCTAGAAAGACTGGTGTTGCTGGCTTGCTGCCTATCTAGCCTTTTAGAGAAACAAATTTATTTTTTATTTTTTACACATTAAAAGATCAGATTTTTATTTTTTTGTTGTCCCTTTTTTCAATATTTGTTATTTCTTCTCTGGATAAATGAGAAACCTTTTAGGGTTTATACTGCAGCACTCAAAATTTAAACATTTTGGTACAAATAACAAATTTTACTTTAATTTGCAATTCAAGTATTTACTAAATAAAATTCAGAGACTGAACCTTTTGAACCGAATCCGATCAGCGCTCACTCCGTTTGTTGCTTCTGCAGACATAAACTTTTTCCAAACAGTTACTAGGTACAAACTATGTAGAATGTTAGAATATCACAATGGGTTGAAGGCACATTCAGACATTACCATTTGCCTACATTTTAAAAAACCTGTAAAAGAAGGTATTGTAAAAAAATATCAGTGCTGAAACCTGACATTGATTTTGCTGATGCAAATGAATAAACACTGAAAAAAAATATACATAGCTAAGAATTCAAAACTTCCCTGTCAGACCATAATGAAGACAACAGTGCAATCTGCTGCCTTCTCGAACTGTAGAGCGAGGGACACAAAGAAAAACTTGATCTCCAGTGTCCTTCCGCCAGCTGTGTGCAATTCCTATGGAGTCCTATGGACTCCAGGCTAGTATCACCTGGTGTGAGCTAACCCTAGGGTCAGCATGTTTTTGCATTAGCGCCAGGTAAATTCAGTCTAGCGCCTGACCAACAGATCATTTGCCCCTCGCTACCAATAGAGAAAAACACTTAGCTTGCGATAACTTACGATTCGTAGCGCAAGCTTACTGTACTTACTGCATCCTATACTTAACATGGGGAGTGCTAGAGGTCACTTGCACTATTGTAACCAACAGATCGTTTGGTACCAGTGCTAATTTCTACACATACGCTAATCGTAAAAATTTACCTACTGCTTAACCCTGGTAACTGACGGAAAGGAGCAAGAAAGGAGAGAAAAAAAACAGGCCCTTGCACCAAATTAACAGGCAATTAAAAGGAATGCAGCACAGTTGTTCTCTTGGACCCATACACCATAGTAATGGATCTGGTCAGCAATGCCATTACTGTTGCAGTAGTCTATATTATAAATGTATCCTTTATTGACATGTATCCTAAATCTAATATATTGACTAATTCTAAACATTTTATACTGGGGCTTATTCATAGTATGTATGCGGTTGAGCATTAGGGTTAGGACCATGTTTAAAGGGACACATGGATAAGAAATTATTGTCACTCACCTGGCCTTCCTATTGGATCTATTAAGTGCAGTGTAATGATTCTACATGCTGTTGGGTAGCATTTATCATGCAAGGCCCATCAGCCTTAATTAATATAGGTGTTCGTATATACCTGGATGATATGGCCACCTTTTAGGATTTTAATAATGATGGGGTGTGAGGGCTCTTCGCTGAATGTGTTCATACCTATACAAGCTTGTGAGGGCAAGGGATAGGTATGGCCCGGCACTCTGCACTGGAAGAAAACACTTCTATCTTGTATACAACTGCATTAGCACTGGGTCTCAGACCAGGTCTTAGCGTTTCCCTAGCGCGCGCACGCTAATGAATCTTGTACACTGATAACCGCGAACAAGTCGATCTGTTGGTGGGTCGTCAGGCGCTACATTTTAGCAGCTTGCGCTAGATTTTTCGTGTAGTGTTGGCGTTTTATCTCACACCAGGTGATAGTACTCCAAGAGTGGATACAAGTAGCGCTAGTGATGAGATTTCGAGGCTTCCTAAAATTTAAGAATTGATAGTGTGAACACTAGAGGTTCCCTATCGTTTTGTATTAGTTGCTTGACCAGAATATGTGCCAATATCTGTATGTAAGCATAATATTATATTGTGCACTTTTGCTGTAATCAATTTGTATAACATTTATTTGAAACTTAAGATGCACAGTTAACACTTAAATATAGGTTAATACAGCATTGTTTGGTGTTTTATATATATATATATATATATATGGTGTTATTCTGAAATAGTTAAAAGATTAATATAATGTAAATTTGCACATTTTTAATTTGTCTTATTCGTTCATTGTTTCCTAAAATACATGGTAAACCTTGGTAAACATGGTATACCTTCTCCTGCATGATGGGCAGATATTCTGCTTAAGGGGATCTGTAGATATCATAATGAGATTATTGTTTTGGAAAATGCATTGCTAATAGACAATAAAAATAATATCCGTATGTGGCATAATACCTGTATTACTACTATATAGGGATTTTCATCAATTATAATCCCCCCATATCTTATAAATGGACACTAATGTGTGACTCCACAGCTCCCCCTGTATTCCAACCCTCTCCCTGGCTGTTGTAATGTAGCAGCAAAGTTTGCTGTTTATTCTTTTAAAAAAACTTTTTACAGTGAGGTATGAGTGCCTCCTTACATGTAAAAAATGGAGTGAGATGACATGAGTGAGATCCAAACCAGATATTTTTTGGTCGAGGAAGAACTTAAAATCTACATTAAAAACAATACGTAAATGGAAATTTGTAAGCTAAAATTTGCATTTAAATGCATAAACATTTATAAAAAAAATTGGATGTGAAAAGGTTCATATGGTAGTGTTTTACTGGAGCAAAAGGTACTAATGGCAGGAACATGCTTAATGGTGCTTGGTAAACCTAAAGTATTCCAATGACATGTTTAATTGGTCAGGTATAGATAGACCCCAAGTGACCCCAACTGGTAATGTAATATATCAGGTTTACTGGCTTAGCCTGCACAGTTACCATAGCGTAATAATGGAAGGGAAGTACTTAGTGGAGAAAGTGTATTGACATCAAAGGCATGCTTAATGATCCTTGCATGGACAAAGTGACAAAATACACTTCCATTGGATAAAATTATCTTAATGATAATATGAATTTGCAGGATAATTCATACCAGCTCCAAAATGTCCGAATGACACTTTTATACTTAGTGTTATAGTAATAACTGGTATAACACATGCCGCTACTAAGAGAATTAAAAAGATGATAAATAATTTGGAACTTTAGCTTCTATTGCTGATAACTTGGTCTACTATTTCTTTACTTTTAAAAAAAAAAATCTGCACGTTGGTTCCAGCCTGACACTTAGGGGGTTATTCAGAGAGATTCAAAATGTCACCGCACGTTCGGTGCCCTTTTGTTCCCTGCACTTCGGGGCGATTCGGCGATTCTAGTTCGCTGACCCTGCGGTGTATTCAGCATGCACCGTAGGATCCCCGTAGTGCAGGGAAAACTCACCACAAACACACTGAACACTCACCGCAAACCCGCCAAACACTCACCGAACACTCACCGAAAGCCTGCAGAAACCGGCTCAAAAACCACACCGAACACGCCGGAAAAAGCCGAGGAGCCGCCGGAAAAAGCCGACAGGTAGATGAACGAGGTGAAGGAAAAAAAAACAGAACGCTTGAAAGTTTCAGAAACTACTGAACGAAAATGTCTGGAATTTACATATAAGATCCAATGAATGATAATAAACAGGTCTGTTACAGAAAAAAGAAAAAACACTTTAAAATAAATAACGGAAAAAAAAAGTTTGACAAAAAAAATCCCAAAAAATGTATGAATAAAGTTTTTACAGCAGAATAAAATAATAAACGGTTAATTAGCTATTGAATTAAAACAGGAATATTTTTAACATTGAAGCCTATGGGATTCGCCTGAATAAACCTGTCTGAAAACACCGAACAGGAGGGCATTTTGACACCTTTTCCCTGCTGTTCGGTGTTCTCTGAATAGATTAACCATTGCTTCTCTATGTGGGGATTTCACTGCCCTCAAACATGCAGGCAATTCGCCAAAATTTGGCGAACTGCCTGCTCTCTGATTAGCCGAATGTCACCGTCTGCTGAATTTCAGTGTCCGGTTACATTTCGGGGCCAGATCGGTACTCTCTGAATAACCCTGTTAGCCATGGTATCAGACAGAATACAAAGCTATGAAACAAAGGTACATTGACAATGACATCACACTCTCAATTTCGCCACAGTCTTCCCCAAGGGAGACAAGTCGATCAGGATATCTTGGGACCTCAGTTCTACCATTATTTCTGAAGAAAGAACGGAGTTCCCATTTGCGCCTCACTCTGTGATACTTTTATTTAGGAGTTCAATATATTAACCTATTAAGTCACAGTAAAAATATAAAAATAGTTACTGTTTTTTACATACTGACTGCTGCGGGCTGGCCCATCCTCCAGCCCACCTATGTATGCTATGCTGCCCCATGGTGTTCAGTCCCACCCACCATGGGGACGGCATAGTAGGCCCTGCAGCGGTAACAGGTTAAACGAAAAAAAAATAGCTTCTATGACGCTATTTGTGTCAATATAGTATATAGTAATTTAGAACAAAAGCAAAGCCTCTTATTTCTACCAAGTGACTTCTAACAACATTTTTTATTATGATTTAGAGCTTGATCGCTGGGAGTTTTATTGCTTTGCAGTTCTGTTATACACCCGCACATCTCGAATATATTAGACCTCTAAAAAGAAGGACATTAAGAAAGAAATGCTGTCCCCCCAATCTGTTGCACTAATTGACCTACACACGAATACATTCCCTCTTCTTGGTATTCTACATAGATTTTTTTATCTCAAAGCTTCTTCTTTGTCTTTGCCTATTCATAGCAATTCTCAATGCATGACATTAGCAGGCAGACCACAGTTAATTATATTTTCCGTATCAACTATTAAAGTAAAACATAGCACCACTTGTGCCTGTCCCCAAGTATCATCTGTCACTACAGGTGGATGTGGTAAGAACTTTAATCTGCACAGCAGATAAACTCTTCATATCCAGTGACTCACACTCATGGTTATGTATGTTCTCTACAGACATCAGTAGGCCTTTTTTGCATATAACTCTGTATTAATATATTACCAGAGATCAAGTGATTCCAAGGAAGTAATTCAGAGCTTATTGCTCCCTTTAATACTGGCACATGTCAGAATATCCAGGAAATGTTATGGTAATTACAGTACTCAAGCTCTAGTGCTGCATGTGATTTTATTTGACACTCAACATATGTACATGAGATCAACACTTTGCTAGTTCTTGAAAATAAACATAATTGCAAACGTATGTAAAATTGCATTGAACATCATAGCTGCTTTTCTCTGTCCTATACTACAAACCGAAAGAAAAAAAAATTGGTTTCTATTCTTGTCTTGTCAGTATTATTGTCATGAGCCGATAACCTTTATAAATATATAAATAAATAAAATTCTGACCATGCCACTGTATTAGTAGCTTGAGCCATAATAGAGAACCACACGTAGATATCGGCAACAGCACAACCTTCCATGAGTTCACATGTGCATGGTCATACAGGAATTGTGCTAAGGGACGCTGCAAACTATTTGTTTCCAGTGTTCCGCTGCATGTGAACAGCGGACACAAAGGATTGTACAGCACTCTGCATTAAGATTGGGATTTTTAGAGCTATTTAAGTGTGTTTTGCAACAATAAAATCACTTAACTTAACACTAAGCTCTGACGTCAGTATTCTTTCAAAAATGTCAGCACCAGTAGAAAGCAGTGAGCCAAAATGGAATATCTCACAGTTTTTCTCTGCCATTATTGATAATAGTATAGGAGCCATTAATATACAGAAATGAACCACAAATGCCGAGTCTCAAACAAAGCATGCAGCTCAGTTGTAATAAAGCCAATTGTACATTAACTATATGGAAGGCTTTGGAGGGGTATAGTCAAATAGATTTGCCATGCACAATTTTTGTTTGAACCATGACTGTGAAAACAAACAAAGGATTAATAATCAGAGCCATTAACCCCTTCACTACCGATATCGAGATATCTCGGGCTTCAAAGGCACCATCTGGTGCCCCGATATCGTGATATCTCGGTATGCTGATCTGCAGCCCAAAAAGCAAATGAAATTTGAGACCGTATCTCCAGAAGGATATAGACATCTTAGAGAGAGTTCAGAGAAGGGCTACTAAAATGGTGTACGGCTTGAAGGAGAAAAGTTACCAGGAAAGGCTTTATGATCTTAACATGTACAGCTTGGAAAAAAGACGAGACAGAGGAGATATGATAGAAACATTTAAATACGTAAAGGGAATCCACAAGGTAGAGGAAGGGAGTATATTTAAAAGGAAACAAAGTAGCAAAACAAGAGGACATAGTCTTAGATTAGAGGGGCAAAGGTTTAAAAGTAACATCAGGAAGCATTATTTTACTGAGGGTGGTGGATACATGGAACAGCCTTCCAGTTGAAGTGGTAGAGGCTAAAACAGTGATTGAATTTGAGCAGGCATGGGATAGACATAAGGCTATCCTAAACAAAAGATAAATCCAGGTAAAGTATCCATGTAATTGGGCAGACTAGATGGGCCGAAAGGTTCTTATCTGCCGACATTTTTCTATGTTTCTATGTTTGCTGCAAACAAATTTTGTTTGCTTTTGGGCTGCAGAAGTTGCCTCCAAAGTTTTAACCCTGAGCTGAAACTGTCAAATCAGCTGCTCAATCTCTGAAATATCGGGCTTTCAGTAGCTTTCAGCAGCTGATGCAGGAGAAATAGAAAAAAACAGACCAGCTGCTAAAACCGCTAATTCAATTTGGCAGTAGATGTCGCCATCTACTGGCCAAAAATAGGTTGTTCACAGTAAGACATACAATGAGTATAAACGCAAATAGTTTTGATTTTAAAATGAATTAAAAATTATTTTACAAAAAGACACTGGTTTCTGACAATGGTTTCTGGAAAACATCCATTGGTAGTTAAGGGGTTAAACAAGAATACAACTGAAATCTAGCAACATGTTAGAAACTGAATATAGGTGTTTAACAAACACAATTATCTAGCTTTACCTGTATTGTAGTACAGAAAAAAGGAAATCACCCTCCCGCCAGGAACATATACTATTTTTGAAACTGAAAACAATTTCAAGTTGTGCAAAGTCATGCAATATTTCCGCATCTTATTTCAAAATTCAAAAAAATTGTGTTCTTCGTTCTAGTGCATAATTTGCTTGCCTTCCTCTCTTTTCCAGCTGCATTAATCAAGTGGTTTAAGAATAACATCATGTTTTCCAAGTGTTAATTATACAAGGTAACACTGCTATGCAATGGAGCTTCATTTCAGCATTAATATCATCGATGTATCTCAAACCATCAGCTAAATCTCAATTGAAATAATGTTTCTTAGGAAAATATGTGGGATATTCCCAGCTGGGTTTGGACTTCGACTCTCTCAAAAATTTCTGTTTCTATTATTTTTATCCGGATTCATCACACTTTGTTTTGGGACGTTGTTCCTCTTACCAGACACATCAAAATTTAGAAGAATATTTTTATCTGGAACACACAGCCAGAACGTGGAGAAATTACACAGCTATGTGTCAAAGAAAGTAAACAAGAAAACAGTGGAAGACCAAAAGTCTTTATTACGAAATACAAACCACGAGAAGTGGAAATCCAAAGACAAATATCAAGTGGAATTGAAACCACTAGGATTTAATGGTAACAAAATTGAAAATACATTCAATGAAAAAGGGGATCTTCTGCAAAAAAAGGAACAGACATCGACAGCTGACATTAAAACAAAGGCAAGGGCAACGCCTGCTAATGAGAAGAAAAGACTTGCATTTCAGTTTGATTTTCAAGCTTTCCAAAAAACACTCAAATACCCACCACTGGGCAAAAGAAATGAATCTGCTGATTCTGAAACTCAGGAAAAAAGAAAGAAAGTGAAGGAGGTACGTGGTTGTATTGTTTCTTGTGTAAATGTGAAGCAATTTGTTAGAGGTTAGCATCAGCAATTTCAATGTGTTGTAACAGATGCCTAATCTTCGTTTACACTCATCATGTCAATTCAGGCGTTTTAGAACTACATGTCCCATAATGCTGAGCTATCCTTAAAACAGACTGGATACAGTTTATTCTATGGTATTCAATCTAAAGACTCAAAATCGCACTTCCCAATTTTATGTCTAAGGCTGTCTCTTTCTAGGCATATTGAGAAAGCTATTTGGTGAGTTTAACTATGATGCAAAAAGGAATATCTCTGAAAATTATACTAGGAACTGTAGGCACCTATAATGATAGTTATGTTAGCTGTTCCTAAATTGCCAAATTATCATTGGTCCAATACATTATAAAATGAAAATATTAAAGGGACACTCTATACACCCTGGCCACTTTAGGGGCTCTATCACCTCCTTCAAGCTAACACTAGCGTCAGCGTTAGCTTAAAGGAGGTCATAGCGTTGCGCCCACATCGCCTTCGAATCGCTAACGGTTTAAAAAACCTGTTAGCGCTCGTTACTTTGCGATTTGTAGAGCAAGTTTACCGCACTTTGCACTCCCTACCTAACATGGGGAGCGCAAAGTGAAAGCACAGATTAACTAGCGTTAGTAACTAGCATTAGGATCAAATGATCCTAAGAGCTGGCACTAACTGAAAAAGTTACCACCAGCTCAGAGGTGTAGGTAACGGATTGCGCTGCTGCAGAATCCATTACCTGCAGCTCAAACCCCCCCCAATCAGATACTCTCCTCTCTTCCCACGGCAAGAACAGCGGCCCGATCCCCTGCTTCTAGCTACCGGGAGCAGAGGGAGACATCACTCCACTGACCAGCAGGATCTCACGAGACGGAAGATCCTGCTGGTCATGTGACCCGGCAGCACGATCCTCCATGGAGTCCTATGGATGCCATGGAGGGGATGCTGAGGACAGCATTCTGTGAGACAATTTTGCAAGGACAGATGCTGCTTTACTGGTGCTGCATAGCTAGTGCACGAAGTTCTGCGCGATACAAAATTTGTGAAGTATATGTATGAAAGCTAGAAGTTCCCGGGACTTCAGCATTTCAGAATTGTCAGAGCTGAAAAGGAGCAGGAGCCTACCACAGAGAGAAAAACATGAGAATTTTCACATAATAAATAAAAAATATTAAAATGAATAATTGGGCAGAGTCTATCGGCAGCATCTGCCAAATTATTTAAGGAAAGAAAAATGGGGGTATGCGTTTAATAGAGTGGCCCTTTTAAAAACACCATTTGGGGAAAAGCCCCTAACTCTAGATAATAACAATAGGTTGGGATGTCCCATTCAAGAATTTTGTGCCCCCCATTCCAAGTCATTCAATATTCTGGATCAGCCAATTCCGAGTCCCAATCTTATACACCCAATGCCACTCTCCCCATCTGAACATGAGACCATCAATGGGTAACCCACAGAGTAAGAGCACAAAGGTAACTCCTAGAACACCAGACTGATGTTAATTTTGTTGACTAAAATATGACTAAAGCCAAATGGCATTTTAGTCAAATGACTACAACTAAAACTAATTTAAAGTTAGTCCCACAGTTTCTAACAGTTTCATCTAGTTTTAATTAGGAGACGAAAAGGTCAGTGGATTTTCATCATCGTTTTAGTTATCATGACTTTGTTGACTACATTTTTTCAGTGATGAAAAACTATATTGACTGTAAGTCTTTGATGTAAATTATTAATCGACTAAATTAACAGTGCACTGGACCCTAGAGGATTGCCGTGGATCTGACTCTTCACGCACTCCAGCAGCAGTCCAAATGGGAAGGACTCGATGGTTGGATTTTCCGTCTGAATTACATGCTTAATTATTGTTATAGATTTGAAAACACCCAGATTTTTCAGTCAAGTTGATAAAAATGTAGTTTGGAGATTTTTTTTTTAATAAGACAGAAACAAGGGTTATTTAATTCTAACAATCAATTATTCTTTTAGCAAATTACAGTCTGCCGAGGCAAATAAAACAGTTATCATGATGAACTGTTTTGCTTACGCCATTGTGTTTTGTTCATAAAATGAACAAATGTTATAATTTCCTGCAAGGGAAAGTAGTAATTAAGCAACTATTTAAAGGAACAGTACTATTTGAATTATTTTGCAGCTTTTATCATTGTTTGACATGATTGCTCTGTGGCATTTATAGTAAGTTTGCTTAAGTTATATAAAGAATAAACAAAAAAGAATTAAATGTGCTCTGTTTTGGTCATTTTAAAAATATTTAGTGACTTAATGTTGTAAATGTTTGATGTTGAACTATGCTAGAAATACTGTATGATTAACCAAATTACTTTCCTTATTTAACATCCGAGGCCATGGCAAAAGTGTTTCTCATAGAACGAACATTACTTTTGCTAATTTGTCATAAAATATTCATTTTGAAATCTAGCAAGCTTGCAGATTTTGTCTGAGTGAATTAGGCTTTTCAAACAATGGTATTATGTTCTGTCTACTGACCCACTAGTTGCCATAAAATGAGTCATAAAATACAATTATAAATATGAGTCATTACTTTGTTACACAAGACACAAAACTGTTTCATTTTCATTCACCAAAATAGCACAGATGTAGATGCTCCACCTTGTGTCTTTGGTCAAAGATGGGTTGCTTTAAATCAGTGATCTCAAATTCTGGCCCTCGCAGATGTTTCTGATCTGCAATTCCCACGATTCTCTCCATTTATTGCAATCAAAGAATTCTGGGAATTGTAGACAATAAACATCTGGGGGCTGGAGATTGAGATCGCTACATAAATCCTTGGGATACAGGACTGTCACAATAGCAGCAGCCCACGTTTAGATGCATATTTCCACCCTCTGTTTAGGACAGAATTTTGTCAAACATTATCTTAGTGGCTATTACCATCTTTGTTTTAAATTGATGTCTTCAATCCTTTTGATCACAGTTTATCATAGTTGCATCCACAGAAATGAAAATAAGGGCTTTCGTTCCTCTGTTGTTGAAAAAAATTACATGTGAAGGTGACCTGTGCTTTTGTAATCTATGAAATATAGTATCCAGCTGTCTTAATAAGCTGCTATCTACAATGTAACAGCTACTATTCCCCCATAAATTTACTGTAACTAGACGGCATAATTATGTTGCTGATGGATGGCCACATTTTAAATATCTACAGTTTCGCATGTGTTAGTGGATATCACAAGTGGACATATTCAGCGTGAGGGATAGAACCGATATTAGGGATGCACCGATACCATTTTTTAAGACCGAGTACAAGTACCGATACTTTTTAAAAGTACTCATCGATACCGAGTACTGATACTTTTATTTAATGTCATGTGACGCTTTTCAATAAATAATTTAGGATTTTGCTGAAAGCCTGTCCTGTTTAAGTTAATATTGCAATGTATGGCCAGACACCCCATTTACCCACTGCCTGCACACACCCTGACCACACACAGACACCAGATATACATTCATATATACACACACACTGGTCTGGTGTCTATTGGTTATACATGTATCTGATGCCTGTGGTGTATATTATTTATATGTAATATACCCCACAGGCATCAGATACATGTATATCCAACAGAAACCAGACCACAGTGTGTGTATACACATGCCCTCAGTGTGTGTGTGTATATATATTTATATACACACACATTTACTTCAGACCTCAGTGTGTGTATATGTGTAATATATATATACAAATACACACACACACTGGCCTATTGCAGCCCTCAGTGTGTGTGTATGTGTAATATATATACACATACATACACACATTGGCCCATTTCAGACCTCAATGTGTGTGTATGTGTAATATATATACACATACACACATTGGCCCATTGCAGCCCTCAGTGTGTGTGTATGTGTAATATATACACACATACACACACACACACATTGGCCCATTTCAGACCTCAATGTGTGTGTGTATGTGTAATATATATACACATACACACACTGGACCATTGCAGCCCTCAGTGTGTGTGTATGTGTAAATGTGTACCAAGTACTCATGCAGAATCTGGTATCGGCACCGATACCGATACTAGTACCGGTATAGGTGCATCCCTAACCAATACAGTTCACACTGTCAAGACTCTACGGGCACTATAATGTGCATTGAGCTAAAACGGGGTGCTAAGGGGAAAAACCTGTCCTTGCAAATTTCCCCTTAGCGTTCCCGGTTTACAAGCAGATTACAAGGCAGGCACTGAATCCTGCAGCCTGCCCAATATCGGCCTCTAACCCTCCAGGACACATGCAGCAGTACTAGCAGCGCCATTCTCGCCATGGGATGAGAGGTGAGTATCTTATTTTTTGGGGGGGTTATCAGTTGGTGCTGACTATGACTAATTCCGCAGAAATGGAATCAGTTAGCACCAGCTTGGAGCTGTAGCTAACATTTCAGTTATCGTTATTATCGTTATGACTTTGTGACGCTTATTACACTGTGCTTACTCTTTGCGCTCCCCATGTTAAGCATAGAGAGTGCAAAGTACAATACGCTCGTGCTAGAATGTATTTTTTAACCCATTAGTGATCGAGATCTGATATGGGCATCCCGCTATTATCTCATTTAACCTAGCGCTAACGCTCACATATGTGAGAGCTAGCTTTAAGGAGGTGATAGAGCCCTACAGCGAGGTGCTCAACCTTGGCCCTCAAGATATTTTGGAAATACAGTTCCCACAAGGCTCTACCAACCTAATGAGTTTTGGAGTATCATGGGAGATGTAGCTGCAAAATATCTGGAGGGCCAAGGTTCAGTATCCTTGCTCTACATAATGCTCTCCTGTAGACCTGGATTTGCATGTATCTCAAGAAAGAAACCAGGCAGATATTCAACTTGCCATTGAAAATTAATGATAAGCGTTATATTGATAGGAAAAAAATAACCACCACATGTAAAAAAAAATCA
Source organism: Leptobrachium leishanense (assembly GCA_009667805.1). NCBI lineage: Eukaryota > Metazoa > Chordata > Amphibia > Anura > Megophryidae > Leptobrachium > Leptobrachium leishanense. The sequence continues at coordinate 242,841,259 of CM019064.1, read as the reverse complement.
ATAAGCAAACAAGCTAACAGGCATACTACTCATTACATTTTTACTAATGACATTCATGACAAATATCCTAATGCAATGCCCAGTTATAGTCTAAAAAGTACAGAGATCTCATGTTTCTAAGGAGTATGGCTACTAGTAAGTAATTACCTACTGCTTCAAGGATGATAAATTATTTTTTCAAAACCTGTAGTGAGCATTTAATTGAATAGCATCCAAAAATGCCACAAAATATGTATCTATAGGTCCAAAACCACATACCGTGTGAAATGAATTGCACTCAGTTATAAAGTCCCTTTCTGTAAAAAAAAGGATATATAAAACCACACAAAGACTAATACTGGAAGGTGTATTGGGACCAGAATAAATAAAGTCTGAACAATACAACATACATCACTGTCATACCCATTTACGGGAGCACATCCATTTCACTCAGCACATACTGTATGCTGCCATGCCATTTGGGAGACATTTCAAATCAAAGTAACACTGTTGACCCTAGACTTCTCAGAGTATTGAGCATAACCTGCAATGTATGTATGAGATTGGAAGGTTTAATTAATTTAGAGGCCAAGATAACCTTCTACTTGAATGTCAATGCAGTTCTTAGTGTAATGTTTCAAGTTACTTGTTACAACTTGGCATTTGCCCGTCGCATAGATTTTACTACAATATATATTTATCTTTCTATTCATTATTTTTTATGTCATACTATTTCTTCTCCAGTATTATTCACTGTGATTGTCATAGTGATTACAATAAATCCTAAAACACATCATAAATTAGGTGGCACACAAACAAGGTTACTAGACAAAGCCTCAAAGAAATGGGTGCTTCGACTACAACCAGTCTCATAAGCTGCATAGACAAATACTGAAATATATGAAAAGAGTTGCATGCTAATTTTAAAAAACAACAAACAAATCTTTACTTAATAACTATAATTAAAATAATATACATAAGAATACATTACATTACATAGACTATCATAATAGCAACATAGATATGTATGCATAAACGGTAAACAATAATTCCTGACCTACAAAACCCTCACTAACGCCGCTCCTCACTACCTGTCCTCACTAATCACCAAATACACCCCAGCCCGTCCCCTAAGATCCAACAATGACCTGCACCTGGCATCCTCCATCATTACCTCCTCACATGACTGCAGGACTTTTCCGGTGCAGCGCTGACTCTATGGAACGCGCTTCCTCGCAATATCAGACTGTCCCCAAATCTGGCTTCATTTAAATGCTCCCTTAAGACCCTTCTGTTTAGGGAAGCCTATTATTTATTATTATTATTATTCTGTATTTATAAAGCGCCAGCATATTCCGCAGCACTGTACAATGGGGGAGTGCAGACATGAGATATACTAGAACACATAAGGAACAGATGGCCCTGCCCTTAGGATAATTGTCCTACTGATACAGCACTTTACACAAGTGCTCAGCTAGACATCCCATGAGCTTACAATCTAAAGGACAGGGGTACGTGAAACAGAAGGGGAGCTGGGGAGTGTGGATCTGGTGGCTAGAGAGAGAATAGCAAGCCAAAGGTTGATTAGAATAAAGTGGCTACAGGTGGAGGGGAATGAATACGTTTGGGCCTAGGACTGGGTGGGAGGGTGGATGGGGCGGGCGGGTAGCACTGCAGAGTCTGAAGTGGTGGCTGTGAGTGTTGAGCTGTAGGGAAGGAAGAGGCAGAGATTTAGCAGAGGGGCTCTGTATGCAAGCAGGTAATGAGATGCAAGGGGGATGAAATGGAGGAGGAGGAGGTGGGGGATGAAATGGAGGAGGAGGAGGTGGGGGAGGGGGAAGCATGGTAGTATAACAGAAGTTTTTGTACTATCAAAAATGGAGGGAAGGCATTAAAGGGAAAAGTAATCAGCCTGGGGATAATACATAAAATGCACTAGACTATGAAATCAACAGAAGTGAAGCAGTGGAATGGCTTGAATGACGTCATGGTCGATTTCAGGATACCTTGGGAGTCCTTAAGGGTGCAGAGTCTGGAGTGCTGGCTGTGAGTGTTGAGCTTGGGAGTCCTTACGTGTGCAGAGTCTGGAGTGGTGGCTGTGAGTGTTGAGCTGTGGGGAAGGAAGAGACAGAGATTTAGCAGAGGGGCTCTGTATACAAGCAGGTAATGAGATGCAAGGGGGATGAAATGGAGGAGGAGGAGGTGGGGGAGGGGGAAGCATGGTAGTATAACAGAAGTTTTTGTACTATCAAAAATGGAGGGAAGGCATTAAAGGGAAAAGTAATCAGTCTGGGGATAATACATAAAATGCACGAGCCTACCACCTGACTCTGCAACAAGACATCCGACTGACCCAAAAACAGTCCTCACCTCTCCCTGCATTAACTCGTCACTGCAGTCCCCCCCCCTCCTGTTTCTATCCCTCACCCATCTAGATTGTAAGGTCCCATGGAAATAGGGCCCTCATGTCCTAATGTATCTGCAGGCAGGAATACTGACCTGCCTCCTGTGACCTGCCTCCTGTATGTATTGTAGAATTGTCCTCTCTTTACCCATTGAACCTTGCACAGTGCTGCGGAATGTGCTGGCGCTTAATAAATAATAATACAAAAGGATCCAAAAAACACAATTGACAAAAAGTTAAAAAGGTGTTACCTCAGCATTAATAACTAGACAGTTATACACACCCAGGGACCACAAAGTTTCAGCTTGGAAACCTATTTCAAGGGGATCATTTGTAGCTCCTGCTTTCTGTATTTATTTCTTTGTTTGGGGCAGAGTGTTAATGTGGCTTGTGTGCACATGTATGCAGATGTATATTAGATATATGTCCTCGAATTTGTCCAACAGTCCATTGATTCAAGTCAATTCGAGAATTAATTTGTAGATATTTTCACATCAATATATGTTTTATAATCAAGAGATTATTTCAAAGACTACAGAGAATCCTTTTTTGTATTTTTCCATGATTTCTAATTTGATGCTGTACATAAGTATTCTATTACTCCCATCTGCAGATGATGAAGTTTGCATGGTATAGCTACAAACAGTATGCTTGGGGAGAGAATGAGCTTCGACCACTAACTAAGGATGGACATTTTGAAAGTCTCTTTGGTAAGTTCTTCTTAGAGAAGATAAAACAAGTCTAACATTTTCTACTTTAACATATATTTTCTAGAATCACGGAATGTAAATAAGATCTTGTGTTTCTTAAAATCACTGCAAGGAGCCTCTGTTGAACACTGTTTTTTTTTAGAAAGGATTTTACCAGGAAGGATACATTGAGATTTCTCTCGTTTTCAAGTATGTCCTGGGTGGCGAGTATGTACCGTTAAGTGTCTTGCCCAAGGACACGTTCTAAAGCGATGCTCTTGCCAGGATTTACACCTGTGTCTCCACAGTCTCCATGGTCATAGAGCAGTGATGTTACCTCTACTCCACCCAGCCGGTGGAAGTCGTCATTTAACACGTCTGATCGAAATGCAACTTTTAACATGATTGTAATGTTATCTGGACAGAGACATTACACTTCTTGTTTGTATTTTCTATATTTCTTAGTAAATTTGTTATTGTAATTCCCAACTCTTCATTGGAAAGCACTGTGGTTAATGTTGGCATAATTTAATTTATGATATTAATAATTATGATGCTTTTAACAAAATGTTTGTACTGTTTGAAGAGTGTTTTACATACTATACCAAAAAATAACAGTTAAAATAAAATGAAGCCAATTTTTTGGCATTACCGTTTTTTGCGTTTAATGAACCGACATTAGTTTTATTTGCTTTTTACATGACCTACTTGTTCTTTTCTATTTTCATCTCTTCTCTTTTCTTTTTCTCTCTCTATTTCACTTCTTGGGGATCTAGGCAATCCCCTTCCTCTCTCTCCCCCCCTTCTTCTTTTTGAATATATGGAAAATGTATATATTTGGAGAGTATTGCATCTTTTTACGTTGTGTTCCGCATTCTCTTTGACTGTATTGCCTTACTTTCTCCAATAAAACTACATTTACAAAAAAAAAAAAAATGAAGCAGAGAAAACATGTAATGACAGAATTAGGCCGGACAAATTGAATGCCAGCCTCAATGCTATCTAGAGTCGGCTTGTAGTCTTCCAACAAATTAACAGCGATGAATTTCACGTATTTTTTTAAAAAAAAAAATAAAACACACACAAAATGGCTGGGTGAATAGCTAACATGATTGTCACAAACCTCCTAGATATATAATGTCTAATCCCTATATGTAGACAAACTATACTACACTGCTGGTCCTTGAAGTGGCCGGATATTCTACCTATGTCCAAATATTAACCGTAACAGAGGTATACACAAACAGGAATAAATAATAAACACCAGAGGTTAATACCAGATATACACGTGAGCCAGATATCAGGGGTTAATATACCAGAATGCTCGTGAGCCAGTTACCAGGGATTAATACCAGGGTGCTCGTGAGCCAGAAGCAAGGGATTAAAACCAAAATTGACTGTTAACCAAAGGCATGGGATCGTACTGCCAGAGGGGATCGTCAGCCAAGTGCCAGGGGTCATAGCGCCAGAGGGGACCCTCAGCCGAGTGCCAGGGGTCGTATTGCCAGAGGGGATCGGATTCGTCAGTCAAGTGCCAGGAGTCGTAATGCCAGAGACGGTAGTCAGACAGGAGCCAAGGGGTTAACAGCCAGGAGAATCGTCAGACAAGCCAAATCAGTACACAGGTGGTCAGATGGATTTAGTAAGGAAGGCACTGAGAGGAGTGAAAACCACGTTAGGGCAAAGAACCATGGCTCAAGCGTCTTATTTTAAACTCAGTGGGTGCCGCGTCATCACTCCATGCCTCACCCGCGACCACGTCCATCCGATATTTCACTTGGCGGCCGGGCAGCAACTACGAGGAAGGTGCTGCCGGCCGCTGGGATATGGGCACATCAGCGACGAATGTAACAATATTCAGCCAAACGTTTCTCCACCAGATAGAATGGATACTCTCACGTGCATTCAACCAGCCAACTAATTTTTAATGGAACCTCAAACAGCTGCCTAGCTGATTAATATTTATCATGGTAAAGCTGAGACCTCTGCTTGGAAGTGCTGTCATAATGACCATGGACAACCTGGGGACAAGTGAAAAGACTCCTGACGCCATAAGCAAAAGTGATTTCAATCATTTAAACATATCCCGTCTTGCATGTTATGTTCTGACCCAACTGTTAAATGTTGAAAAACCTCTAGTTTCTAAATACACACGCTATTAATTTCAAGGTTGTGCCTATTGTGTCATGTTAGTTCTTTTCAAGACCCTTTTCACCAACTCAAGAAAACACAGTAAGTTTTATTGTGCAGTCTGTGGTGTAAAATGATCTGTAATATTTTATATTTATGTAACAGGAGGACTTAAAGGAGCTACAATAGTAGATGCCTTGGATACACTTTACATTATGGATTTAAAGGACGAATTTGAGGATGCTGAGAAGTGGATAGAAAACAGCCTGGATTTGAATGTGGTAGGAGATGTAGGACAGAATACAGCAATTAATTACCTTCCAAAAGTTATGTGGTTTCCGTAAAGTGAACCTGTCATGAACAAAATAAATTGGGCATACTTGATAAGGAATTACAAACTATATATGTTCTTGAATTTTTCACTGACACAATATATAATGTAATTATCTATAAAAAAAATCTGTCACTTCTGGTGGCTTGCCAAATGATGACTGACAGCTATAGGCTTAATAGCTTCCAACAAGACAGGTGTCCACTCAAGCAGACAATTGACTGTCGATGTGCTGACTAGTCAGTGTGCCAATGTCCCCACAGAGGGCTAGTCACTTAGCTTTGAGTCGCAACCCTTACTATATGACACCCACAAATGCAGTTGATAGTGGTGCATGGATCTGTGGAGTTGATGTTAATGCTATCTCATGAAGGAGTAGGATATTACACTGGTCATTAAAGGGACACTCTAGGCAACATGACCACCTAAGCTATTTTAGGTGGTCATGATGCCCAGAGTATGCTGCCCCCTGTCCCCCCTCCCTCCGCTCAGCGGTTCAGCTCAAAAAGCTGAAAACAGCTGAGAGAGGCGGATGACTTTACTCCGCCCTCCCAGCTGTCAGTCAGCAGAGCGGGAATCATATTTCCCGCTTCTGCCGACTTTTGCCTACTCACCGCAGAAGCTGGCGGCTCCCTCTGAGGGTTAGTGTTGCGCGCATCCTCTTGCGCGCAACACTAATCCTCAGAGGGAGCCGGGAGGAAGCCTGCCGATTGGCTGGCTTATGTGAGAGGCGCGCATGCGCGCTTCTCACGTAAACCAGAAGCCAAGACGCAGCAAGAAGGACGGGAGCGGAAGAGGAGGGAGGTGAGTATAAAAAAAAAAAGACACCGCTGGAAACAAGAGGATTTTAGGGTAAGTATTACAGTTACACAAAAAAAAATAATTAAAGTTTTATTAAGGGAATAGGGATAGGTTAGGATAAAAAAACGGGGGGTGATTTTTTGAGTAGAGTGTTCCTTTAAGATCAATGTGATAACCATTGCTTGATGAGACAGTACAGGGAAACTGAACCTGTCAACGATAGGTTCTCTTTAGGATAGATGTGAAACATATCCTGAAATAATTGGATTCTTGAAATGTGGTTTTTTTTGTCCATTTACAACAATGGAACTGGTATTGCATGGATCCTTACAACTTGCTTAAACCAAGCTGTCTGAAAATAAAAATCATTGCTTTCTATCATGTTTTTTATTATTATTATTATTCTTTATTTATAAAGTGCCAGCATATTCCGCAGCGCTGGAATGTTTTGAGGTATAGGAGTTGGCTAGATTTCCACATTATTAGGATTAATACCTCACCAGGTTTTGATCTTTGTATTCCAAATTAATAAAATAAATATACCCTTTCTGATTGCATATTTTTAAAAGTATATTTTTTAATTTATAGTTTACATTTTAGGATATTTTATTATAATTATTTCTTATGTGAGGTGTCTATGATCCTGTAACTGAAGCCTACATAGTTGTGTTAATATTTCTGAGATATAGCAGAATTCAATAAATGCATATAGATTAAAATCTACTTACACAAATAACTGTACTTTACAAGTTGGTTCTCTAATGATACAATTTACAGATATTTTTATGTAAACCATCGTTCTAGTTGCATTTTTATACTGCAAAATTAGAAATGTACATGACAATTATTAGAGAAGTGACTCACAAAATGACAATGACTTTGTAGTTCTGGGTCTAATGTTCCATTTGTGATTGTCATTAAAACTGACATGATCTGCAGATTATTTATTCATAATCCTGGCAGTGAGTGATGCTCCATATTATTCGTTTCGAGGGTGGAAGGACTAAGTATCATTGCTCATCATTGATAAATAGCATGGATGCAAAGAGGACCGTTGTAATGTCATCCAGAGACTTGTAGCTGAAAAGCACTGCATGACATTTGCATTTAGCATTAGATCTAAAAGGCCCCTCAAATTATTTTTTTGGAGGCGTAGCAGTTTACAATGGTAGTAAAGACACCTGACAGATTTACCCAGCATTTAAAAATAGAAGCAGTGGAAAATGTGATAAATGACACACTAAAAATATAAATAATCATCTGCATAACTAGGGTGCTTTTAGCGTGTTATTTAGCATATGCTCCAAACTCCAATATTGCTTTTAAACCAGTGTTTAGTATTTGTTAAAATTAATCTTTTTCCCACTGGCTACAACACATGTGCATATACAGGAGAAAATAATAAATAAATAATTATATTTTTTTAGATTTGAAATTAACTTTGTGATGTTAGAATTAACATTATTAAAATGTCAGATTTTGGATGACGGGAAGCTGCAAATTTAAATTAATGTTATGTGCTGTGAGCACTGTTCTTGTCTTATAAATGATTATTTAATTTAAAAAAAAAGCAGAAACAGTTGGCTCATGGCAGAAAACAGAAAAGATGTGTTTCCTTTTATCAAACAAATATTTTAAGATGTACAAAGACAAATTGAAAATAAATCTTAAATAAAAGGTATATACAAATCTAATATTGTCCCAGATAATTTACATGTGAGAAAATTACATATGTCAAATGGAAACACATTAATAACATGTATAGTAGAGTGAAAGAAACATATGATTTTTTTTTTACATCAACTGGCGATATAAGCTGGGAGACATACTGTATAGGACTGTTAAAGTAGTATGATACAAGAACAATACAGATATAACCTTGTGAGAATGACCTTTTGAAATTTAGAGTATGTAGGAAATCCAGAAGAGATTTAAGTATGTGGCTTACATAGGTCAATGGGATACTCGTCGGCCAAGGGGCAGAGATATAAACTGGCGAAATGGAGAAAAATTCTTTACTGGGTGGACTGGGGCATGAGGGCTTAGAGGTAAATGCAATGCAGCAGAGATTAAGTGGGTGGAATTTGGTGGAGACATGGCAGCTTTGGTTGAAATCAGATTCACAAAGATAGGGTGGAAAGGAGCATAGATACAATAGAGTGTATAGAAAAGGCTGGGTCATAGACCAAAAGATTAGGATTTGGAATGGTGCTGCTGAGGTATCAGAGAAAGGTGGCAAGAGATAGTGAAGCAAGGCGAGGGAAAAAATGGGGCACAGACTCACAGGGAAGGGGGATGAAGTAAGGGGCAGAGACACAATGGGGTAGATATGGACTGAGTCATGGCACGATTAGAGTGGGGTAGAGGCACAGAAAAATGGAGTGGGAAAGAGGTACAAGGGGTTGATGGAATGGGAAAGAGGCACAAATGGTTGGATATGGGAAAAGGCACAATGTGGTTGAGTGGAATGTAAGTCATAAAGGTGGAGTGGTCTAAAAATACTCTTGACTCCACATTGTATTTAGTTGGAGTCTGGGAGCGTAAGGTTATGTAAAGCAGTTAAAGACAGCATCATAACACCTAATAACTCAAGATTTTTGCACAGAATAATACATATGTTTAGAAAAAATATATGCAAAAATATTATTGTTGTAAATATTTTTCTTTTTTCATTGGCTAATAGAATGGGGAAGCCTCTTTATTTGAGGTGAACATCCGTTACATAGGAGGATTGCTTTCAGCCTACTTCCTTTCAGGAAAAGAGGTAAATGCTAGTATTACAAATATAAATTACACACAGCTGTTATATTAATATCTAACAATTGCTATCCCCACGACTCTCTCTTTGGGAAATGGTATATTTATTTATTTAAATAATTAAAGAAATATTTTTATAAATAACTAGAACCCAGTGCATCGGATATGAAGAATGTAGGCAAGGACTTGAATGTTTGATACATTGGAAGGGTCTGTATTGAAAAAGTACATCACGCTTTTCTATCTGTTGAAGTAGCTTGTTTGTAGGCTTTAGGTAACATACAGGTATACAGATATATAGGTGTGCTCATACAAAATAAGTAGGATAAGAAAATCAAATTAGAATAATATCAGCAATTTTGCATGCTAACCCAGAAGATGAAGGAAAGGTCTAACAGGTCGCCTAACCAGTTAGATACTTAAAATGATATTCCAAATGCCATCACCATAATGACTTCCACTTCTTGGTGTGTCTGTGGGGCCAAATCTTCCCTCTTCTTTACCACCCTGCAATGGTGTATACATTTCATTTCAAAAATTACTGCAGCTAGTGCCAAGCTCCTTTGTTCTGTAAGCTCCATAAAGAACACTTAAATTTGCATCTCTCTAAATGCTGTCATTGTGAAAGAGCTAAAGAGGTTTGTGTACACATCCTGTGGCTCAAACTGTTACGTAGCTGAGACTCCATTGCAAATGTGCAAGTCTTTTCCTATGTTGAAACACCAGCAGCTACTGTGATTGCTGTAGAATCTAAGAATAAACAATTAAAATGTTAAAAGAGTACCCCTTCGCCCAGGACATACTGAGAACGAGAGAAATCTCAATGTATCTTTCCTGGTAAAATACTTTGCAAATGATATACATATATACAGTTGTGTTCAAAATTATTCAACCCCCACTGAAATTGAGTGTTTTGGCCAGTTTGACATTGATTTTGATCATTCAGTCATCTTGCTTACAATTAATTCAAAGAGGCACGTGTAGGTCAGACAAATATAACATAACATTTATAATGAAATAACCACAAATGTCTTTTCTGTGCTCACATCATTATCAGTTTTATTCAACCCCCAAGTGACATTCAATCTTAGTACTTAGTACAACATCCTTTTACAGTTATAACAGCTTTTAAACGTGAAGCATAGCTTGACACAAGTGTCTTGCAGTGATCTACGGGTATCTTCGCCCATTCGTCATGGGCAAAAGCCTCCAGTTCAGTCACATTCTTAGGCTTGCGCACTGCAACTGCTTTCTTTAAGTCCCACCAGAGGTTCTCAATCGGATTTAAGTCAGGTGACTGCGATGGCCACTCCAAAATGTTCCAGCCTTTAATCTGCAACCATGCTCTAGTGGACTTGGAGGTATGCTTGGGATCATTGTCCTGTTGAAAGGTCCAACGTCTCCCAAGCCTCAGGTTGTGACGGACTGCATCACATTGTCATCCAATATCTCCTGGTACTGAAGAGAATTCATGGTGCCTTGCAGACGCTGAAGCTTCCCTGTACCTGCAGAAGCAAAACAGCCCCAAAGCATGATTGACCCCCCGCCATGCTTCACAGTAGGCAAGGTGTTCTTTTCTTCATAGGCCTTGTTCTTCCTCCTCCAAACATAGCGTTGATCCATGGGCCCAAACAGTTCTAATTTTGTTTCATCAATCCACAGAACACTATCCCAAAACTTCTGTGGTTTGTCCACATGACTTTTGGCATACTGCAGTCGACTCTTCTTATTCTTTGGAGACAGCAAGGGGTGCGCCTGGGAGTTCTGGCATGGAGGCCTTCATTACGCAGTGTGCGCCGTATTGTCTGAGCTGAAACTTCAGTACCCACATCTGACAAATCTTTTCTCAGTTCCTCAGCAGTCACACGGGACTTTTCTCCACTCTACGCTTCAGGTAGCTCACAGCAGTCGAAGTCAGCATCTTCTTTCTGCCACGACCAGGTAGCGTTTCAACAGTGCCCTTTGCCTTGAATTTGCGAATGATGCTTCCTATGGTCTCTCTTGGTATGTTTAACATCTTTGCAATCTTCTTATAGCCATTGCCCTTCTTGTGAAGAGTAATCACCTCTTCTCTTGTCTTCCTGGACCATTCTCTTGACTTCACCATGTTTGTAACCACACCAGTAAATGTCTAGAAGGAGCTGAGTATCACAGTCATTTTAAAGCTGCCTAATTGGTGCTTATTATCCTTTATTGCTGCTCCGTGACATCCACAGGTGTTTTCTATACCTGATTGAAAACACTTGAATGAACCTCTGTTCTTCAGAGTGGTAGTCTTTAAGGGGTTGAATAATTGTGTCAATGAAGAATTCACAAAAGAAACATTTACTACTGTATTACAAAACCAATTGATGTCATTTTAATTGCATATGGTTCTTTAAAAAGTCCTTGTAGGATTTCATTCTGAATACAATTACAAATGTACACTAAATTCCCTAAAACCCTTTACAGCATTGGGGGTTGAATAATTTTGAACACAACTGTATATACACATATTTGCATTATTTTAAACTTTTTCTATACTGCGTTAAAAATGGATCACACCCAGACGGAAATGTCCCTTTAGATTTGACTTTCTATCAAAATGGAATCAAGAATCATTTTTGTGATATGGTCTTTCCTCGGTTAAAAAAAAATGCAATACTTGCCAGCCATTTCTTTTTACGTATTGCAGGTGGAGAAATAAATGCCCACCTCACCATCTTCCAGTTTGCAAGGCTTGGTAAATGAAAAAACCCTTTGCCGGCCCAACGCACATTTTAGCGACTAGCAAGAGTTCTTGGTTACTAGTCACAATATATCTGTGAGTGCAGTGATTGAGGGTCCACTCTGTGAGACTGAAAGGATATATATATATATATATATATCTAGTAAGAGTAGATATAGCCACACTCAGAAAATATAAAAATTATCAAAATGTATTCAATCATTTAAAAAAGACAAAAATAACAATGTTGGGGCGGAGCTGACTCTCAGCGGAGGAAGTTGTGTTATGGAAGTGCTCCTCACGGATCTGGACTTTTCTGGTGTTTTTTAGCACGATTTCCTCGCTGATCTCGGTCTTCCCGGTCTTAGAAGCTACTGATAACCTAGGGAGGTGTATTTGACCGTCGGTGACTTAACACGGTTACTGGACTCGGAACCTGTGCCTCCGCGGCATAAGAGACGGCGGCCATCTTGAGACCTGCGCGGCTTCCGAAAAACGACCCGCCTGATTTACCAGGAGGGACACGATGGGGAAGAAGAGTGGAAAGACGCCCGGTAAGGCAGAGGGCTCTCTTCAAGCTGACATTAGGGACTCGATGGCTGGAGGCCTGAGGAGCCGAGGCGAGGATCCACCCTCGGGACCGGGCCTTTGCCTGCTAGGGGTCGGGTCCCGGCTCCACTCCCGAATGGGGGATGGGGGGTCGGAGACCAGACTCACGGCTGGGAGTGTTCCCGTGGATGATGCGGACACTGGGGGGGACTCGTGTTCTCCCCCACTCATGGCGGTGGAGTCGCAGGCTCTACCTACTCTCGGTCCTGGACTCCCTCGGGCCGATAACACGGACGAGTCTCGCCCCTCTACCAGAGGTGATGTCCGCCGTATTTTAGATGAGATGCGGGCCCTTTGGAAAGCGGACCTCCGGGAGGTGATGGGCGAAGTTGCTACCTTGCGGACCTCAGTGGAGTCGGTACAACATTGTGTAGCAGAAACGGTTACGGCGCAGGCTAAAATGGAGACCCGTACTGATTCCCTGCAGACCCAAGTGGACCACCTTTCCAGAGCCCTGGAGTCGGTGGAGGCTCGACACAGACAGCGTAATGTTCGCTTTTGGGAGATCCCAGAGTCAGAACCTCCTTCCTCGCTTCTGGACTATGTTAATCGGGTGGCCCGTTATATGTTGCAAATGCCGCCGGACGCCCCTGAGATTTTTGGCGCAGCGCTCCGCATCCGGAAGGCAGCAGCGGCTCCCGCGGGAGTGCCGAGGGACACGATCGCGGTCGCTATGGATGTTTCAGTCAAGATGCGCCTGCTGGCTCTCCCTAAAACAAGATCCCCTTTTATCTTTGAATCCACCCAGCTGTCACTTTTTGCGGACTTACCTTTTCTGACGATCCTGGCCCGGCGGAGGTTCCGGGAGGTGACGGCCCACCTACGGTCGGAGGAGGTCCGATATCGCTGGGGGGCGACAGGATCTCTAGTGATTGTCCGTGATAATGTTCCACACATCGTGACTTCCCCGGAGGAGGCCTGGGCTTTATTCCCCAGTCTGGGTATTCCCACTGATACCTCGAGTCTGGACACGGGTTGAAACCGACATTTGTAACCTGGATCTCTGGTCTTTGCGGCCCAGCGTTTTACCCCTGGACTCTAAGACTTTTTTGGATGACCGATTTTCGGATATGGCACAGTTTCCTGTAGTGTATTTACATGTATAGAAGACTTATGTCCCTCTCCTACAACCGAGTACACCAGGTTTGATTTCCCCCCTCCACACACCAATGACGACCTATTCTTTTTGTGAGGTACCTGGGACTTTTCGGTCCCCTAGGACGTACGTTATGCCAGCGGCAGTGTCTCCTCCTCTCCTCTTTCCCCCCTTTTTAATTTTTTTTTATTATTTATTTTTATTTTTTTTATTTTTTTATTTATGGCAATTTTCAGGGGGCCCCTAGGAGCGCCACTAGGGCACCTACCATGGCTCTGGCTGCCTTACTTGGCCCTCGACCCCCTGGGCCGCGTGACATTACCCTTCCACGGCCTCCCCCGGGAGTGAGCCGGGAAAGTCACGATAATGGCCTCTGCCGCCTTTTATCCCCCCCTTTTTTTTTTTTATTTATTTCATCCCTTTTCACACCCATCCACTCCCCCCCTCTTTTTTTTTTTTTTCTTTTTTTTTTTTTCTCCTCTTTCTTTCTCCTTTTCATTCCTTCTCTCCCCTCTTTTCCCCGTTTCATACTCCCTATCTCTCTCTCTTCACACACCGTCGCTGGCTGGAGATTCTCGTTACTAGTCACCACTTTTTCCCCCTTTATTTGGTTTGTTTGTTTTATTCCTTTTACTTGCTGTTCCTTTTAGAGGTAGTCCTGCCTTTTCCTGGCTTGTTGATACACCAATTTATGCTGTAAAGTTGACATATGCTTGGAAGTGCTCCCCCTTTTATTCAGAGATGCTCACTGTTTTTGCTTCTGGAGTATATAAACAAATTGTATGGAAGCCTCTCTGTGATTCTTTATTTGGATATGCTGTTTTTCTTTATTTTCTTTACGATGAGTTATTACAGACGACTATATGTGGCCCTGCGAGGCCCTCATTTTACGTTTTACTTGTATGATGACTTACTTCAAAATAAAAAAATTTGAATATAAAAAAACAAAACAATGTTTTGGCTCTCACCTGTAGGTGAGAAAGGCTCCAGTGAGAGCCGAAACATCAGTTTTGTGTCTTTTTTTTAAATGATTGAATACATTTTAATAATTTTTATATTTTCTTATTGAGGCCATATGACGGAATGGGATGTTGTCCGCCTGCGGGTGTGCTCTATCTGCGTGCCCCCGGCGCTTACCGCTGGCCCGACTACCGAGTGACGCGGCACTCGGCGTCTCGTGCGGCCTGGCGTGACCCTGGGGAAGGGTTAGCGGGCGGTGGAGGGGACCCCTGCGTAGAACCAGCCCGACCACTGAGCAACACGGTACTCAGCGTCTCGAGCAGCTGGTTCACTGACCTTGTGGGTGTGGGACGTCTGTGGAGCGGCCGGCCGAATACGGAGATCGGATCTGCCGCGGAGGAATATTCGGATCTTAAGTGGAGGAATATTCGTATCTTTAAACGGAGGAATATTCGTATCTTTAAACGGAGGAATATTCGTATCTTTAAACGGAGGACTTTTCGGATCTTACGGGCCGGGGGAATCTTCGGATCTGATCACCGCTCACTTGGTATACCGAAGCGCGGTACGCGGTCCGCGCCTTCAGTTCGGATCTCACCTCGGTCGATTATTCTTAAGTCCGTCGGCCATACGCTTCACCTCTGTCCTGATGCGGGATACAGGCACAGGGGCGTTCGGTTCGGATCTTAAGTCTGTTCGGATCTTATGCTAGACACCACGTCCTGAGACCGCGGGGGATACTCAGACAATCTAATGCGGCGGAGAATTAAAGTCATCAGGCGAGGCTGGATGCACTGGTAAATCTGAGTTTATTATTCACATCACATCCATTTATCAACTTTACACAATTATGAATACAATGGGAATCCCTGCCCGCCCTCACAAGTCCCATTGGCCCTCGCTGGCAGGAGGCACCCGGGCCCCGATTCGTATTGGCCGTTACGAATCGGGGAGTTGCCGATTCGGCCATTTTACGATCCGAGTATTCTGATTGGAACCACGAGGCGATCAGAAAATGGCGGCGGGCGAGGCAGACAAAGGGAATTACATTTCACAATACCAACGGGGGACACTTTATTACACCACACACAAATCCACATCTAAAATAAAAAGTACTTAAAACTCCGTGGGTCCCACAGCACCTAAGTGTCCATGGGTATGAGTGCCACTATGCACCGCCCCTGGCTGAGGGTGTTGGGCCATTCCGTGACACTCCTCCCCCTTCCCACAGTTCGACGCACCTGGTCTGACCCCCACCGGGTCATACCGGGGAAGTCGGTGCTCCCAGGCCCATAGTCTGTCTGGGGAGGCCGGGCCACCAGGCTTCTCCATTTGGCTTTGCGGCCGTGCCAGCTTGGTTGGGGCCCCACGTCCTTGGGGTTACCCCGGCTGGGAGAAAGGACATGTGACCGGGGGGGAGTACCTCCCGTGTCCCCTCCGGGGCTATCGCTCACCCGGGGAAAACGGGTGCCACATGCACGCGCCCCGGGTGCCCAGGTCAATTGGTGAAAAGCCCAGTGGCTGCGTGAGGCCCCCGGGCCAAAGAGTTGCAAAGATGGGCAGAGGCCAGCGGCGCTCTGCCCCGTTGCCAGCTCTTCTGCTGGGGAGGCAGGTACGGCAATGACAACCCAGGGGACAAATGGGGCCACACCCGGCTGCTCTTCCGGGCAGCCGAAGGGTGGGATAAACAGCTGCAAAGGCAGTAGCACGGGGTCATCCTCGCTCTGCCCCTCGGGGCAGATTGTGAAGAATGGGCAGAGGCCAGCGACACTCTGCCCCGTTGTCAGCTCTTCCGCTGAGCGAGGATCTCCTTGCAGGAGGATGGTTTCTTTCCCCCCCGGGGCAATCAATGGCTGCTCACAGCCCAGCCCGGGGGAACCATCCGTCTGCTCCTCCTGGCAGACTGTGGGCAGTGGGCAGAGGCCAGCGGCACTCTGCCCCGTGGCCAGCTCTTCTGCTGGTTGGAGGACAACTCTCTTTGCGACGGGGAGTGGGCAGAGGCCAGCAGCGCTCTGCCCCGTTGCCAGCTCCTCCGCTGGACCCGTGGCCTCGGCCACCCTGTCCGCTTGCGGGGTGAAGGGGGTAACCTTTTCTGCTGGGTGAGGATCACCTTGCAGGGGGATGGTTTCTTCACCCCCCGGGACAATCAATGGCTGCACACAACCCAGTCCGGGGGAACCATCGGTCTGCTCCTCCTGGCAGACTGTGAGCAGCGGGCAGAGGCCAGCGGCACTCTGCCCCGTGGCCAGCTCTTCTGCTGGTTGGAGGATAGATTTCTTTGCAGCTGAGAGGGGGCAGAGGCCAGCGGCGCTCTGCTCCGTTGCCAGCTCCTCCGCTGGACCCGTGGCCGCGGCCACCCTGTCCACTTGCGGGGTGAAGGGGGTAACTTCCTCTGCTGGGACCCCAACGGGTACCCATGGGACCACCTCGGCCTCCCATAATTCCCAGACCTGGGGGCTGTCGACTTCTTCCGCCGACCCGTCCCAGCACGGGGAACTCAGACCCGACTGCGGAGCGCCGTCCAACAATCTCCGGTAGGCCATCTCGAGCTCCCACTCTCGCTCCACCAGGAACTCCAACTCCTCTGGACTGATGTCCCGACTCTCATACGGGATTTCTTCTTCCCGCCGCTCCAGGATCTCCTCGAACCGATCCTCCGACTCCTCTCCAAATCCAGGGTCGTCGACCATCCCGGCATAGAGCAGCCCCATGCCGCCGTAATGTCGACCTGCGGTGCCGGCGCCATCGAGGGTGCGGGGTGTCAAGGATCCTGTCAACCAGCTGAATGCGCGATACGCGGCGTCCAGGGCCACCTCTTGCCGCACCAGGCTTCGGAGCTCGACCTCCCACTCGTCCGGGGGTCGACCCCTCAGGAGTACAGCTCTGGCGTTGAACTGTACCTGGAAGATGACAGCGCTCGAAGGGACATCAGCCCCGTGGCAGTCCCTCTCATGGCGTAGCGCCTCATACCACAGCTCTTGACGGACCTCGTCCCGCCACTCAAATCTAGTGGGCTCTACTGCGGACCCGTAGTACCGTTCCGGGCTCTCCTGCAGCCTTCTCGAAAACTCAATCTCCATGTCAGCGAGGGTGCCGGCACAGGAGCACCGCTCCTCGACGGGGAATGTGGCGTCCTCAGATGCAGCTCCAGGCGAGCTGTAAGTCTCCATCCGAGGGTCGCTGGGATGTGCGATGTCCCCAATACAGGCTCCAGGCGAGCTGTAAGTCCCGAAAGGGTAATCACTGGGGGTTGCAGATTCCCAGGGTGAAGCTCCAGTCGAGCTGTAAGCCTCGACCCAGGGTTCCACGGGGTAGGGTTCGGGGAAAAAACACTCAGTCCTTGCTCCACGGAGCGCTGCCAACCGCAGCTCGTGCTGGCGGTCCTTTTCTCGCTCCTCTTCCCAATAAACCTCCCGAATCACTTCATGTATGTCCGCCTCCGCTGGGGCATCTCCGAGTAGGGCAACCCGAAGCCGCACCTCTCTGAGGCAAGCTTCTTCCTCCACCTCTGCGCGGAGAAGGCTGGGGACGGGTGTCGTCACCCTGTTCTGATCCATCCTGGTCAGCTCCTTAATTAAGGTTTTCCTCTTCTTGTTACCCGGTGTTCCTCTCCGGTTCTCCAACATCCCACGCAGGGTGTCCCTGTTGTAGTGGGTGTACACCGCCATGGCGTAGGTCTCCTAGGGGTCTGCAGAGAGCGATCCCACCGCTGCCACCAGTATGACGGAATGGGATGTTGTCCGCCTGCGGGTGTGCTCTATCTGCGTGCCCCCGGCGCTTACCGCTGGCCCGACTACCGAGTGACGCGGCACTCGGCGTCTCGTGCGGCCTGGCGTGACCCTGGGGAAGGGTTAGCGGGCGGTGGAGGGGACCCCTGCGTAGAACCAGCCCGACCACTGAGCAACACGGTACTCAGCGTCTCGAGCAGCTGGTTCACTGACCTTGTGGGTGTGGGACGTCTGTGGAGCGGCCGGCCGAATACGGAGATCGGATCTGCCGCGGAGGAATATTCGGATCTTAAGTGGAGGAATATTCGTATCTTTAAACGGAGGAATATTCGTATCTTTAAACGGAGGAATATTCGTATCTTTAAACGGAGGAATATTCGTATCTTTAAACGGAGGACTTTTCGGATCTTACGGGCCGGGGGAATCTTCGGATCTGATCACCGCTCACTTGGTATACCGAAGCGCGGTACGCGGTCCGCGCCTTCAGTTCGGATCTCACCTCGGTCGATTATTCTTAAGTCCGTCGGCCATACGCTTCACCTCTGTCCTGATGCGGGATACAGGCACAGGGGCGTTCGGTTCGGATCTTAAGTCTGTTCGGATCTTATGCTAGACACCACGTCCTGAGACCGCGGGGGATACTCAGACAATCTAATGCGGCGGAGAATAAAAGTCATCAGGCGAGGCTGGATGCACTGGTAAATCTGAGTTTATTATTCACATCACATCCATTTATCAACTTTACACAATTATGAATACAATGGGAATCCCTGCCCGCCTCACAAGTCCCATTGGCCCTCGCTGGCAGGAGGCACCCGGGCCCCGATTCGTATTGGCCGTTACGAATCGGGGAGTTGCCGATTCGGCCATTTTACGATCTGAGTATTCTGATTGGAACCACGAGGCGATCAGAAAATGGCGGCGGGCGAGGCAGACAAAGGGAATTACATTTCACAATACCAACGGGGGACACTTTATTACACCACACACAAATCCACATCTAAAATAAAAAGTACTTAAAACTCTGTGGGTCCCACAGCACCTAAGTGTCCATGGGTATGAGTGCCACTATGCACCGCCCCTGGCTGAGGGTGTTGGGCCATTCCGTGACAGGCCATATCTACTGTTACTTTTTATTACACTATGGACCAAGCACCAGCTTTTTTGCTATTTTGTATCTTCATGAAAGGAGGTGCTGGAACCCTGCTGGAGAAATATATACTGTATCTAGGTATATGCAAACCTAGCACTAACGTAACCCCTTTGTTAGCCTTATATACTGTATATTGAACTGTGGAGACTGCGGAGACACAGGTTTGAATACCGGCAAGAGCACCTCTCCAGTAAGTGTCCTTGGGCAAGACACCTAACGGTACATACTCGCCACCCAGGACATACTTGAAAACGAGAGAAATCTCAATGTATCCTTCCTGGTAAAATACTTTAGAAAAAGAAAAGATCCTTATATCTAACAGTTAATTTACTATATATATTAACAGAGCATGTACTACTTGAGAGGTTATTCACAAAGCAAATAAATATGTTTTCTATAAATTTTTTTAAATTTACTATTGTTGAGGTTATAAAGTAATTTTGGATATGGTTCCTCAATTAATTAATAAAGTTTTAAACAACAGCACTTCAACTGTCTGCTCTGATGATCCGAGAACCTCAAGTGGTACGAATTGAAATTAAAACAGATTGAACCATTAACATCCCATAAATATTCCTATATAATTAGAGTCAGGTGTTACGCAGTCTCAGAGAAAAAAGAAAACATACTATAAATAGGTGGTAAGCAGAAGGAATGACAAAATGTGCCGCAATTACTTTAACACTGTTGCACAAACAGGCTTATTTAATATTTCACAATTATTGAATTAATGCCAAGAACTATATATAAAACAGTGATAAGGATCTAAAAATAAAATAACAGGATCTTGCTTCATCCAAGCGGAGGATGTTCCCTTTTTATTTTTATAAAAATACATGAAGAATGTTAAATAACCATGAATCATTTCTGTTGCTATGGCAAGATGCAATATATCTGACAATCAAGAGCCACAAATATAAAGTAACTGGGATTCGTTTCAAGCCATTAATTCAAAAATGTAATTATAGATCTCATCTTAATCTTGCAATACATAATAAATAAGGTTATATTATTACTATGGAGTGGTGGGATGAGAACTTTAATACTCCAGGACATACTTGAAAAGTTTTGAAGTCTATATTTATCCTTCTTTAGAACTAATTAAATAAATTCATGGAACCGACAAGTCAAATAAGAATATAAAAAAAAACAAGCAGGGACCGGGCATTCCAGCAGCAAGGACGTATTCTTTTTACAGCAGCAAAGTTTTGATTGAACACTCAGCCAAAACATCACTGTTGTAATTGAAACACATCCTTGCTGAAACACATCCTATGATAGAAACATTTAAATACGTAAAGGGAATCCACAAGGTAGAGGAAGGGAGTATATTTAAATGGAAACAAAGTAGCAAAACAAGAGGACATAGTCTTAGATTAGAGGGGCAAAGGTTTAAAAGTAACATCAGGAAGCATTTTTTTACTGAGAGGGTGGTGGATACATGGAACAGCCTTCCAGTAGAAGTGGTAGAGGCCAAAACAGTAATTGAATTTAAGCAAGCATGGGATAGGCATAAGGCTATCCTAAACAAAAGATAAATCCAAGTAAAGTATCCATGTAATTGGGCAGATTAGATGGGCCGAAAGGTTCTTATGTGCCGACATTTTTCTATGTTTCTATGCTGGAGTGCCCGATCCCTGCTTGATTTTTCTTTGGTTTTTCATAGGGGTGGCTTCTCTGGACCCCATGGCACCCAATTTCTACAGACGCTCTGAAGTACTGCTGCATCATACTTGAGTGCCGTCATCCTCTTAGTAATCTTTACTACTTCTAATTAAAAATATAAAGTCAAACCGGCAATTCAAAAATATCTCAAATTAGCTATTTTCGAATTTCACTGCTTGGTAATAAAGTGTGTATTTCCTTTCTGTCAAAGCCATGAAATATGCGTTTTTTTGCCTGTTGGTGACTTGTTTCTATCAATTCAGATTTTTAGAGAAAAAGCTATAGGGCTTGGGAAGAAATTATTACCAGCGTTTAGCACCCCCACTGGAATCCCACGTGGAATCATCAACCTTGGAAAGTAAGAATTCAGATTTTACAGTTTCGTTTATAATTTAGCGATGTGCCTAAGATATTTAGCTTTGAATCCTAAACTTTGCAAGCTCATAAGTCTGTCCATGGTTTCTAGTAATATTTAAGCCAATCAAATATAGATATCCTGGAAACATAACTTTAATCTCTGTCAACTACTAACATGATTGGAACGCAACAATTGCCATTACATTGTCATTAAGAAATATTGGGCACTATTACCTACTGAACGCTCATTGTAGTGTTCTGCTGAGCAAGCATCAACACTAATGATAAGTGACATTATCACATGCCCCCATATTACATTCCTAACGCTAAACATTCAAAAAATACATTAACGTAACGGTGATTGCGCCAGCTTCCGTGAGCTTACTGTTCTTACTGTAATTAGCAACACCTAAAAGCTAGTGCTAACTGATTCATTTTTGTAAAATCATTTAGCACCCCTTAAACCCCCTTAATAAATCAGATACTCATCTCATCACACAATGAGAACGGTGGCCCAATCGGCCACTTCTTCTGGCAGGGAGTAGAGTGAGACTGGGGACAAATGGTCCCCAGTCTCCCTCCACGGCATGCGCGTTCTCGCAAGAGCAAGATCGGGCAGGACTCACGGTCTGGCAGTTCAACCCTCCATGGAGACCTGTAGACTCCAGGAGGTGATACTCACAACAGCGCTGAACCGCTATCGCGAAAACCACTGACGGTAGCGCTTTGTTCCGTGGCAAGGTGCTGAAGTAGCATCTGCCCCAGAATATAATGGTATAATGGGGATGCTACGGGGAAACCTGCAGGTTCAGATATGCCCCGTTAGCATTCCCATTTCAGCATTAGGGAGGGAACAGGGCTGATTATGTTTAGAAAAACCATGAGAAAGACAGGTCAGATACACGTGTGAATTACAAAGTTACTGTATTTTCTTTTTCCTCAGTACCCTCTGTTGCCGCCATACCTAGAATTCTTAGCGATAATAATATAAATATTATTTTTGTAAACAATTTGGAGAGGGTTCTGGGCACTCACCAGCCACTGACCTCACCATACGTCCCTGAGAGTTATGAATCTTCTACACAGTTCCAGAACTGGCCATGTGCACCTTCCTCCATCCTGCATGGAAGGTGACTGCTTGGCCTGCCTTACAGTGCCCTGGCCCAAATGTATGCTGTTCCTTTAAACTCCCTGGCGGTCTAATTTTTTCAAAATTTCGTGTCTAAAAGCGTCTCAATTTTTTTTTAAAGGAAACGTGTTTTTGTACATAGTTAGTCTGTAATAATTAGGAATCACGCACTGAAATCCGTGCAATCAAGAGTCCTTACTGGTAAAATCCTTTATAAATAAATAAATAAATAAAATAGTAAATACACTGAGTCCGATAAAGTTTGAAACACGAAATAATAATTTATTATCCCAAAAATGATTATCCAAAATAATGCAAATAAATGATATTCAATAAAATACAACAAAAACACTGAAATCTGTCTGAAAACAAGGGTAAGAGGATGTATGGTCTATTTCTTATCCTGTACTGCCACCTAGTGGCCGTTTGTAAACATTGCACTTTGGATTACAGTGTTTTATGAATTGTTTATAAATTTGCTGCTGGTCCCGCCCCCTGCATCGTGTGACTCGCAGGGAGCCTTCCAGGAAGCAGCTTGCGGCGATCACACTGCAGGGGACAGCGAGGGAGCGCAGGCGGAGGTGAGTATGCATCCAGCCCGAGTGTGGCTCGGGGTTACCGTTCACGGTAGAGAAATTTAACCCCGAGTCACACTCGGGAATACCGCCAGGGAGGTTAAGAGACACTACTACATACATAAGCTGTAACTAGATTACTTGTGCATTACAAACAAAACCATATCATAAAATACATGCTGCTGGTTTTTTCTGTGTCTGAAGTAATTTCATGTAAAAAGTCAAAATATATATATTTTTTTATCTCCCTACCATTTTGTTGATTTTTCCCATGAGGCAATATTTACAAATGTTTTTTCTTTACTTCTGTGGTTTATATAATCTAAAGTGTTAAACACTTTAATGAGAAGGAGTGGGAATGTCTAGAAAAGGCTACAGGGGGCTATTATATTTCAGACTACTCAAGATAAGAGCTGGCGGATGAATGAGATAAAACAGTGATCTTAAAAGACTTCCTATCTACCACCTGGTGACGTCCTATGAATACATCTCACACAATACAAAGAGATTTGAGACAGTGATCCACCCAAAGACTCCATTCTATGGCCATTGCCAGAGTGAAGAGCAAGTGACTTAAAAATACTGTGTGGAGGGGGGGCAGTTAACAACACAAAAGATCACACAATGGATGCACACAGTTACACATATAGTGAAATATTTCCTTAGCTAAACATACAAGGGAAAAACAAAGCACATGTAAGATATCAGCAACAAAAATAAATAAAATAAGGTCATTTCAGTTTTTTAGTGATAGTGGCCCTTTAGAAGTGCCACCTTAGGCCCAGGCAAGCCCTAATTTTTGAATCCTGTCTCTCAATCAAGCTCATTGCTGTTTTGCACATTGCTCAATCTTGATCTGTTTCAGCATTCTGTATACACTTGATTACTGCTAAGGAAATAGTTTGCATTTTATGCTTCATTTTTCAACTTAATGTTTTGTAATTTTTCATGTCGTTCTCTGCTAGTAGAATTAATCTTCAACAAACAAGCCAAACGTTCTCAAGTTTGGTTTTGTCTTTAACATTTTATAAATGGCGACCTCTCTTTCAGCGGGCTAAACTGGAGCTGGGGTTGGGCCTCTGCAGGAAGCAGTATTTTAGCAGAATTTGGAACTTTGCACTTGGAATTTTTGCAGCTTAGTGAGTTATCTGGGGACAAAGTGTTTACGGAAAAAGTAAGTACTTCATAAAATTAAAGAACACAAAGTTTATTGCCGGCAAAACAGTATTACACGCAGGCTTGTGTGGAGAATGCAATGAATGCAATAGTCAGGCAATAAAATGCTGATAGATATATTTGGCATTTAAGGCATACTCCTGGAAGGGTCACTGCAGCAGGCGCATTATGTTAATAGTTATTAATTATTGTGACAGACTATATAAATGTTATTGACGATATCACTAGGTATAAACCTTGGACAATGAGTACATATCAAAAGTCAGATAACAGTTTTATACATTATAGCAATTATATCTTATTAATGCATGATTGTATATAATATAAATGCTATGATACTTTATTATAATGCAAGATTCTGTCTATTTTCTCCAGGTTAATACAATTCGGAATATATTAAACAAAATTGAAAAGCCTCATGGACTCTATCCTAACTATTTCAGTCCGGTCAGCGGAAACTGGGTGCAACGTATGTAAAATTATTGTAGTTTAATTGTGCTTCTGAAATATTACACGTTACAGCTAATATTCAGTGGGTTAAAGTAGAGGTGTTATCTCGAAATCTAATGGTTTTTACTTCTTCAGTTTGAAATATGTTTAAATTAAACTATTTTGATCTCAAACTCACAATTCTTTGGAAATTCTCCACCCATTCACTTGTTTGTCAATGGCACACTTTGGTTGCTTAGTTTGTCGATAGCACACTTTGGTTGGTTTTATGTAGAACTTGATAATTGTGCAGTAGGATGGTGTATATTGTTTTTCACAATTGTTTTTCTGCTTTTATAATCCACACTTTAATTTACTTGCCCTGATGGTCTCTCCATTCGTGTATACAATTCAAACGCATGTCTTTAAAAAGGCTTGGCTGGGCCGAAACATCAGTTGTATGTAGTAGAGATGTGCATTAATTTCAGGAAAATTCAGAATTTGGAATGAAATTTGATAATTCGTATTTAGGAAGTACTTCTGAACATAGGCGTCTCTACAGGGGGGCAATTGTCCCCTAGGTTATTTCTTGCCCCCCCATATGCCCTTCCACCAAAAATCAGCATCCAGCTTCCCACACTTTTCGGACGATGATAGCTCCGTTCCTGTGCATCATATATGGACTTTATATATGTCACTGGAAAGGGCAGATTCTGGCCTTTCCAATGATATCCAACATGACCATATTCAGTGTAAAGTAAAAGTCATTAAACATTAAATAATAACCTGCACTTAAACATAAACATTTTCAGTGTTGAAATGGCTCAGTGAAGTGGTTAATGTTCAGACTATACATTACATTATGTATTACGTTAGTTTTTGTCTTGTTTTAGTTGTATATTAAGGGTTAATGGGTAGGCTTCATCCCTCACAGTATACAGTTTATTTTTTACTTGATTAATGGCATTTTAAGGGTTAATGGATTGGCTACATGCCTCACAGTGTATTCATTTCATGTTTTCCCTTCATCAATTGCAAATTAGGGGTTAAGGGGTAGCTAAATGCCACATAGTTTATTATTTTTATTGTATTTCCCTGGGTTTATGGCATTTTAGGGGTTATTATGGAAGTTATAATCTAAAGGGTCTAATGATCTTTAGGGCCTCTTCTTTTCATCACATTTCGGGGAATTTATTTTGCCGAAAATAAGGTGAATACCTATTTAGCGAATGGTCACTGTAATTTGCTAAAAGTGGAGTCGCTGAAGCAGCTATCAGACATTCAGCGAAAACTCCCGAATTGCGGCAAATAAAATATTGAATTTAAGCATTAGGTTAGTACAACAAAAAGGCCTCATTGCTTCGCATTACTCTGGGGTTTTGGAATCTTGTATATACTTATTTAGGGCACTATTACCTGGTGTGAGCTAACCCTTGCATCTGCATGGTTTTGCGTTAGCGCCAGGTTAATTGAGTCTAGCGTCTGACCAACAGACAAGGTGGACAAGGTGATCTGTTAGTAGGTCGTCAGGCACTACATTTTAGCGACTCGCGCAAAATTTTTCCTTTAGTGATGGTGTTTTAGCTCACACCAGGTGATAGGGCCCTTAGTTTTATTCAGTGGTATGATTTAGTGGTGAAAATTATTAGTGCCCCCCCAGTTTTGACTGCGGTATCTTATGTGTCCCCCTAAATATTGTTCCTAGAGTTGCCACTGCTTCCGAATAACGAATCAATATGAATTCGAAACAAAATGAAATGGTATATAATGAATTTATTTCGTTTTACACTGTGTCGTCATCATAAAAGAAAAATTTGAATAACTGATATCAACTATCGAATTTGAAATGAACTATCAAATTGATATCAACTATCGAATTTGAAATGAATTATCAAATTGATATCAACTATCGAATTGCTCTTAACTTAAAAAACAAGTAATAGTCAACAAAGGACTTTATGAAACAAATTAATTTTGTTTCACTGTTTAATTTGACTCAAATACTAAATCTGTGACACAGCTTAAAATTTAACCCTAGCTTTTCTTTTAACAGCAAAATTTGATTAATTGGGGTTTTATTTAGTAATCCAAAATTCGAATTGATATTAACTATCGAATTGATATATGAAATTCGAATCTATTCAAAATTTCAAATCGATCCAAAACTAAACAAAATACTAAACAAAATTAGTTACGAAATTCCAAAAAGAAATGATTTAAAAACGTAACGAACCTAAACTAAACTAAACAAATTTTTCAGCCATGCACATCCCTAGTATGTAGCGATTTTAAAATTGCAGTGAGGCAACAGAGGCCATGTTTAAATGAGACCTAAGAGTGGCATTTGTGTGCAAGATCTCTATTAATATGCCTTGATACAGAATGCACCTGTAAACATGTGAATAGACATAGTGAATATATTTCCTACATATTTATTTTCTGTTAATCTGTGTATTTGTGTTTTTTTAATAGCTTGCATTTTATTACTTTGAATTATTACAGTTGTTACAGAAATACAATGTTCTTGAACCCAGGACATACTTGAAAACGAGAGAAATCTCGATGTATCCTTCCTAGTAAAATATGTTGTAAATAAATAGTTGTTTGAGATATATATATATACAGTTGTGTTCAAAATTATTCAACCCCCACTGAAATTGAGTGTTTTGGCCAGTTTGACATTGATTTTGATCATTCAGTCATCTTGCTTACAATTAAATCAAAGAGGCACGTGTAGGTCAGACAAATATAACATAACATTTATAATGAAATAACCACAAATGTCTTTTCTGTGCTCACATCATTATCAGTTTTATTCAACCCCCAAGTGACATTCAATCTTAGTACTTAGTACAACATCCTTTTACAGTTATAACAGCTTTTAAACGTGAAGCATAGCTTGACACAAGTGTCTTGCAGCGATCTACGGGTATCTTCGCCCATTCGTCATGGGCAAAAGCCTCCAGTACAGTCACATTCTTAGGCTTGCGCACTGCAACTGCTTTCTTTAAGTCCCACCAGAGGTTCTCAATCGGATTTAAGTCAGGTGACTGCGATGGGCACTCCAAAATGTTCCAGCCTTTAATCTGCAACCATGCTCTAGTGGACTTGGAGGTATGCTTGGGATCATTGTCCTGTTGAAAGGTCCAACGTCTCCCAAGCCTCAGGTTTGTGACGGACTGCATCACATTGTCATCCAATATCTCCTGGTACTGAAGAGAATTCATGGTAGCTTGCACACGCTGAAGCTTCCCTGTACCTGCAGAAGCAAAACAGCCCCAAAGCATGATTGACCCCCCGCCATGCTTCACAGTAGGCAAGGTGTTCTTTTCTTCATAGGCCTTGTTCTTCCTCCTCCAAACATAGCGTTGATCCATGGGCCCAAACAGTTCTAATTTTGTTTCATCAGTCCACAGAACACTATCCCAAAACTTCTGTGGTTTGTCCACATGACTTTTGGCATACTGCAGTCGACTCTTCTTATTCTTTGGAGACAGCAAGGGGGTGCGCCTGGGAGTTCTGGCATGGAGGCCTTCATTACGCAGTGTGCGCCGTATTGTCTGAGTACCCACATCTGACAAATCTTTTCTCAGTTCCTCAGCATTCACACGGGGACTTTTCTCCACTCTACGCTTCAGGTAGCGCACAGCAGTCGAAGTCAGCATCTTCTTTCTGCCACGACCAGTTAGCGTTTCAACAGTGCCCTTTGCCTTGTATTTGCGAATGATGCTTCCTTTTGTCTCTCTTGGTATGTTTAACATCTTTGCAATCTTCTTATAGCCATTGCCCTTCCTGTGAAGAGTAATCACCTCTTCTCTTGTCTTCCTGGACCATTCTCTTGACTTCACCATGTTTGTAACCACACCAGTAAATTTCTAGAAGGAGCTGAGTATCACAGTCATTTTAAAGCTGCCTAATTGGTGCTTATTGTGCTTTATTGCTGCTCCGTGACATCCACAGGTGTTTTCAATACCTGATTGAAAACACTTGAATGAACCTCTGTTCTTCAGAGTGGTAGTCTTTAAGGGGTTGAATAATTGTGTCAATGAAGAATTCACAAAAGAAACATTTACTACTGTATTACAAAACCAATTGATGTCATTTTAGTTGCATATGGTTCTTTAAAAAGTCCTTGTAGGATTTCATTCTGAATACAATTACAAATGTACACTAAATTCCCTAAAACCCTTTACAGCATTGGGGGTTGAATAAATTTGAACACAACTGTATATGTATATCAAATAAATAATTAGGTAATATCAAACAGTGTTATACTTCTATTAAGCAGCAATATCATCACATTCCCATCCTCAAGGCCTGAAGCTGAAATAAAGGAAAACACTGCCAGAAATAAAGATCTGTACAGCTTAAGGGTATTGTAGAAAGAAGCTTAGCTGAATATTGTGAGGGGGGGGGGGTAGGAGAGGATAAGCCCCTGTTTCACCCAATAGTAGCAGATGTGATTATTCAGCCAAATACATGACATCCCTTTGCCACAGGCTTCACTGAAAAGTAAAATTTAAAGGTTTTCGAACTTTACTTTAAAAAAATCAGCACGTTAGAAAAAGTGCTTTACATTATTCATTACTTTCCATTATTGAGTTATTCATATTTAAAAGAAGAGTTTGTAGACTTTCAAACCTGATCCAAACATGATTCATGCATTTTACCTACCTGCTGGTTGGCCTTAGCTGGTAAATAATTACATGTGTTTAGGTTACGAAGGAGAAGTCTGTGGACTCCTCTTTAGTGAGTTATTCCTAATTTAAAGGTAAGAAATAAATAATGGATGTAAAGTAGAAATGCTTGTTTGTCTTAACATGCTGAATTGATTTAGGTAAAGTGCTCAAATTACTAGAACGTTTCTTTCAAGGCATGGGTAATCACTCAGGGCCTCCACACTCCATTATATCTTAACACACTGCACAAGGTGTAAGAAAGGAAAGGAGTTACTGTTTATCAGCAGACACTCCACTTATTATGAGTCTAAAAACTCTGCAGTGAATCGAAGAGGAGCTCCGTCAATCTGTAGAAAAATATGTTGCACATTCTTATGATATTATGCTTGTTTTATGAAGTTTTGGTCTCTCCAATAATTAACAGGTTTTATCCTAAAGTATAGAAGCAAATAATGGGAGAGCCGTAATGTATTGGAGTGAGAGGGAACAGAAAAACAAATCAGGCCTTATTCAAGGCAAGGTGATCTGTGAGTGCAAGCTTGTAGTATTATGTATCCCAGTTACACACTAGCTTGCACAAGTGGGTTACTGATGCTATTCTGGTAGAAACACAAAGGGCCCAATTCTAATTTTGCTGTTAAGCACAGCGCTCGAGACGTTCAGCAGAACGGGAGTGCTGTGCTTATATTTTAAACAGCATAATACATCTGAGACGCAAGCTGAGTTTGCGCCTCGGATGTAGCGTTGGGTTACTTTTCATTAGCGTCTCCTCTACTTTGTATGGGAGACCTTAATGTAGCCCAACACATGGAGAAAGAGCTACTCCATCCACCTCACTCGCCATCTGTGTCTGATGTTATTCTAAAATACATAACGTTTCTCAGACCCTGGTGTTAAGTGATTCCAAACAAAAAAAAACAATAAATCCCATACACACCTTAGATCCCTCAGTGGCGAGAGCGGTGCAATCTGCCATTTTCTCGCTCTGTGGGTAGAGGAACACTGGGTACAAATAGTTTCCAGTGTTCCTCCACATATCCCTCCGCCTGCCTGTTCAGATCTCATTCACGTGAGATCACCTCCTGTCTCCATGGAGTCCTATGGACACCTGGAGCAGATAACACCTGCGGCACTTACTGCTGTTGGTGTTATCGCTTAAAACCTTGCCGAAATTACGCGTGGAGCTGCTGAGAAAACGGCTCTGTCACAATACGGGTGTTAAATGGCAGACGCTTGTAGAAATCGGCAGACACTCAGGTTTTTCATTAGCATCTGCCATTTAACGCCCACATTGGAATAGGGCCCAAAGCATTTAATGCCAAGTACTACTACTATGAGTGGTGACAATCACGCTTGTGGTATACAATCCAGAGTGTTACTGCAGAAGTTGCCTGAGCTCATGCATATGAGATTGTTGCAATAGGTGTCATTCCTGTTGTCGCCAAACGACTTGATTCACTTGTTAATTAAGTGTTGGATATTATTCCTGTTCAAAAATAATTCTATGTAAAAAAAAGTTGAACTGTAATGCATGTGGAGTGGCAATAGCAAGTGTAGTGTTAATTATAGTGTGAAGAAGACCATCAGTAATTATCAAGCCGCACAAAATCGACCGGTTGACATGGAATCTTGCACATGTCACTGACAATATCAGAAATTACTTCTTTTCCCAAATAGTTGTTAGCTTTTGCCATTTGACCTGGAAAAGTTAAGTATAATTATCTGTTGTCTAACTATCAAACTACTAGATTTGGTTTATTAATTTACTCAAACTTATCGTAGATCACAACATATAAGCATGTATAAAATTACTGAGTGATGTTCCTGTACACTAGTCAGAGACTGAATTTGTGCAAGTACCATCACGTAATGCAGTGCCTAAACATTACTGTCTAATAAGCATTTACTCTAGCGATTGGAATCCTTTGCTGAATTGGTTTCTTAACACTTTCTGATGTTACATTTGACTCTTACAATGTAAAAAAACAAAGCTGAACGGAATAGCAATTTATCTTAAATGCACAAACGCAACAAAGTATGTATGTGCATTAAATGCCAGATTACACTCCTCATCTAACGCCCCAAATAAATTGCTTGTCACTTTTCTCTCCACAGACCATGTGTCACTCGGAGGGCTTGGTGACAGCTTCTATGAATACTTAATCAAGTCTTGGCTGATGTCAGCAAAACAAGATGAAGTAGCTAAGGATATGTATTATGAAGCTGTAAAGGTATGACTTTTTTAACAAACTTATGCAAAAGGAAGAAATAAAAATTGAAATTATATTACAATGAATATAAACCGTGTTAGTCCAGATGCCAAAATCACCAGAGTGTAGCAGTATGTAGTGATACCTTTTTTATTGGACTACCTTTACATTTAAAAGACAAGCTTTCGAGAGTGTAACGTTAGTCCAATAAAAAAGGTATCACTGCGTACTGCTATAGACTGGTGATTTGGAACAAATATATATATCAGTATATATGTTACAGTTAAAGTCTGAAGTGCGGTTAATCCTAGGATTACCCGGGTAATCATGACATTACCCAGGCGTCATTAGCAAAAGTCCGAAATGAAATGAAATTTTGGACTTTATCCAGGTAATCTGCAAAGTATCCAGCGGCCTCTGAGTACTCTGGTTTTCTGCTGTATTTTACCCGGGTAAAATGCACATTACCCTAGTGTTGCTGGATAAAGTGTGATGTGCAATGAAACATCAGACTTTTTCCAGGTAAACTGCAAAGTATCCAAACGCCTCTCGGTACTGCGCTTTTCTTGGGTTTTCAGCAGGTTACAGTTGACTGAATTCCGAGGATTACCTGGGTAAAGCTGCAAACTGTTATCTGACTGATAACAAAATTGTGTTTTTTGTTATTTTTAACCAAATTGTATCCACAGTCACATACCACACTAAATAACTGTCATGTAACTCTGTGCGATAATTGTTTGAAAATGTATTTATGGATAAAAAATATTATATAAAGAGTAACCTAACGGCTATTATGTTTTATAAATGATATAAAAGCACATATGACACATAATAAAGATCATGTAACTCTTTAATATTCATATAAGAAACATATCCTGTTACTCTGTATATTCATTATATCCATAATACATTTTAATGTTTGTCTTTTATCATTTTCATTGATAATATCCATAGATAATAGCAAAATTCACTTTTACCAAAGTGGGGTTGGATGCTCTGCAGTTAACCAGGTGAAGCTGCGGATAGTCCTCAGATTACCCAGGTGAAGCTTCGGACTTTTATCAGAACGAGAACAAAATTCGATTTTAACCAAACGGGGTTGGATAGTCTGCAGATCATCCGGGTGAAGTGCAAATTTTTCAGCTCTTCCAGACTGTTACCCAAGGGCTGTTGGTTAGTCCTAAGATTACCTGGGTAAATTCTGAATTCTTCATTATTTTGCCGCTTTACCCAGCGGTTTTGGGTAATGTCAAGATTACCCGGGTAATTTTAAGATTAATCGCACTTCAGACTTTTAACCGTAACATATACATATAATTAGTGGTTATTTCTGATAGATGGTACTCAGCAGGTTTTCTGGGAAGGCAAGTGACTTCATGGATTGAAGCCTTTTAATGACCCTGAGCAGCATTAATTTGGACAGTTGCTGCTGCTATAGTCAGTGGGAGCAGCAACGTAATGCCTGCCAACCCTGTCCATTATAAAACTGAAAAGTGTTCCAAGATCGATAGCATTAGAAAATCATCAGCAGTATTCCAGTGAATAGTGTTGCCAACCGCCAGTAAATTTACTGATAGAGGAAATTTCTAACTTATTTCCTATAATGTCATAAAACAGGCAATAGAAGCACATCTTATCAGAAGGTCTGCCGGAGGCCTAACATACATTGCTGAGTGGAGGGGAGGCATTCTGGACCACAAGATGGGACATTTAACCTGTTTTGCTGCTGGAATGCTGGCTCTTGGAGCAAATGACGCACCAGCAAAGAAGAAAGATCATTATATGGAATTAGCAGCTGAGATTGCCCACACGTGCCATGAATCTTATGTACGTACAGGTATGAAATGCCTACATCTCTTCCAATATATCTTACTTTAGTCATTTAATATGTGTAAAGATTAGTACAGTAACTTTCATTACACTTTGTTCTTCTTGTGGGATTATAGGGTTCAAATGGTAGTTACTCAGTTTGGTTTTCACTGTTTCGGAAATATGGATAGCAAGACATATCAGACAACTGTGAAAACTGCTCTATCTGCATTGTATTTCGACCACCATACACTTTAAGGACATTTTCCAACATTTATTTGCTTTTGAGCAGAGGGTGGTGTGTGTGTGTGTTGTGTGTTCATGTGTGAGTAGGGGAGGTGTGTGTGTGCAGGGTCGCCATCAGGACATTACGCCCCATGCTGCCGTAAGGGGCCCAGGCTGCCGGGTCTCCGTCGGCAGCGGCGGCACTCTTTTACAGCTCCAGTATCAGACTGTCACGGATGGCTCTGTTCTGGGGCGCCTGGCAGCAGATTCCTCGCTGCTCGCTGGCCAGGCGCCGAATAATAACGCCACCGGGTGCGCTCACGTGGGACGCCGGGGGGCGGAGCCTGGCGTTATGACGCGGACCCGCCGGGTTTAAAACCCGGCTTCACTAGTTCGCCGGTGCCCTGACGTGGTATTCACTTCCCGCAGAGCTCTTGTGTTTTTTGGCAAAATATCTGTGTCTGACCTGCTTCTGACTTGTACCATTCTGTGTGTATGACCCCTGGCATTGGCGAACGAACCATTCTGTGTATGACCCCTGGCATTGGCGAACGAACCATTCTGTGTATGACTCCTGGCATTGGTGAACGAACCATTCTGTGTATGACTCCTGGCATTGGTGAACGAACCATTCTGTGTATGACTCCTGGCATTGGCAAACGAACCATTCTGTGTATGACTCCTGGCATTGGCAAACGAACCATTCTGTGTATGACCCCTGGCATTGGCAAACGAACCATTCTGTGTATGACCCCTGGCATTGGCGAACGAACCACCCTGTGTATAACCCCTGGTATTGGCATTACTCTTCTCACGGTTCTGCTCTCTTAACTTTGGTACCGAGGTCAGTCTGTGTGGCACCCTAAGCACACATCAGACTACCTCTTATATTACTAAGGTCCTAGGGAGAACGAATACTCTATTCTGTACATCTGTCTGGTGTTTACCCTTGTTTGTCTATTGTCTGGTTAATTATCTGTCTAGTTGTGCCGACCATTCAAGGATCGGAAGGTAGAGAGCGGTCTACGTATAGGGACCACTATTCTGGTATTCAGGGGGATTCGTGACATTACGTCAGGGCCAATGGATCCCGCAGACCTCTCTAATCAGTTGGCACGTATCGCAGCCAGACAAGAGGAGCAGGACCATAGGATGGACCAGATTTCTCTCGCTCTGCAAACCCTGTTAAATCGGTCCAATACAGGTACCACAAACCCTCCAGACCCAGTATTACCTAGGGTCAGTTCGGTCTCTCCTGAAAGACATAGGCTTAGTATGAAGGCACCCTTACGCTATGATGGTACACCAAGCTTATGCCGGGGTTTTTTGACCCAACTCGAGATCTTGTTTGAGAATAACCCAGGGTCTTGTATGTCTGATAAAGCCAAAGTAGGCTATCTGATTAATCATTTAACAGAAAAAGCTTTATTATGGGCTACGCCATTGTGGGAAAATAAGAAACCCATCATCTATGACTATGAGGGTTTTACCTCTGAGTTAAAACGTACCTTTGACCCCTCTAGAAGGGCTACCAATGCGGGTAGGTCTTGTTTCACATTAACAACGGTAATAGGAGGGTCTCCGACTATGCCATAGAGTTTAAGACTTTGACGTCAGAGGTGCTTTGGCCGAACGACGTATTAACCTTAGCCTTTACCGAAGGCCTGAACGAGGCTTTTATTTTGAGCTGGCTCCCTTAAAATTACAGAAAATCTGGACCATCTGATTGATTTTTGCATAGCCATGGACGATCAAATTAGGAAAGGAGACACCCCAGAGACAGACCCAGAAGGTCTTGCCTCCTTTACCCTTATTACCCAGACACACCAGTACGTCAGGTAACCCGGAGAACGCAAAAACAGATATGCCAGTCGTTGAACCTATGCAAATAGGAAAAACGGGTATTTCGGAAGCAGAAAGAGCTCACAGAAGAGAAAAGGGGCTCTGCTTCTATTGTGCAGGGGCTGATCATTTCCGCCTTCAATGTCCTCAGAGACCCAGGGTTAGCAGGGGGGAGAGTGGCAAATCGGGTCAAAGAACAGCCAATACCCAGGTTATCGGTTCTCTGTATGCCTCCTTTGTGGATAGTGAAAAAAAAAATCCAGGATTCTGGTACCGATCTCCCTAACCTGGGAGGGGGTTCACCTCAAGACTGAGGCGTTCTTAGACTCTGGGGCCTCAGGTAATTTCATGGACAAATATTTTGCTGCCAAAAACCTCTTACCTCTGGTTCTCAAGAGAAGCCTCTAATGGTGGAGGCCATAGATGGTAAACCCCTGTCATGTCCACATATCACTCACGACACTGTCGATGTATGTATGAAAACAGGAGTTTTGCACCACGAAACGATAAGATTTCAAATTATTGAATCTCCCTCATGTCCTGTCGTTCTTGGTTTCCATGGTTAACAGAGCACAACCCGGTTATTGATTGGGTCCAGAGAGACATAAAATGTTGGGGTCCTAGTTGTCAGTCTAATTGCCTAGGCAGGGTCAATGTGATTGGTAGCCTCAATATTGCCACAGCCCCTCCTTTATCTACAGAGGTCCCTGACTGTTATCTGGCATTAAAGGAGGTGTTCTCTAAAGCCAGGACTGAGGTCCTACCACCACATCGTCCATATGACTGTGCTATTGATTTACTCCCCGGTACTATGCCTCCTAGGGGACACGTATACCCTTTATCACAAAAAGAAAATGACATTATGGAGGAATACATAAGGGAGAATCTAGAGCGAGGATTCATCAGACGGTCCTCCTCTCCAGCAGGAGCAGGTTTCTTTTTTGTCTCCAAAAAAGAGGGAGACCTGCGACCTTGCATCGATTATAGAGGTTTGAATAGGATAACTATAAGAAATGCATATCCCATACCTCTCATAACAGAATTGTTCGACCGATTAAAAGGGGCCCGTATATATATATGAAGCTCGATTTACGCGGAGCTTACAACCTGGTTAGGGTTAAAAAGGGGCATGAATGGAAAA
This sequence comes from Leptobrachium leishanense, assembly GCA_009667805.1. NCBI lineage: Eukaryota > Metazoa > Chordata > Amphibia > Anura > Megophryidae > Leptobrachium > Leptobrachium leishanense. The sequence goes on along the minus strand of CM019064.1, from coordinate 242,804,678 downwards.
CGGCTTTTAATACACGTAGCGGGCATTATGAATACCTGGTGATGCCCTTTGGATTATGTAATGCGCCAGCCGTTTTTCAGGACTCATAAACGATACCCTAAGGGATTTTCTGCAAGAGTTCGTCATAGTATATCTGGATGACATCCTGATATACTCTCCTGATGTGGAACTCATCACGCCCACGTGAAACAAGTGTTGAAAAAACTATTGAAGGCTGGATTGTATTGTAAACTGGAAAATGTTTATTCGACATAGAAACAGTGCATTTCCTTGGTTATATAATAACCCCTGAGGGTTTTCAAATGGATCCTAAAAATCTCAGCAATTCTTGACTGGCCTCTACCCCAAGGGCTTAAAGCCATCCAGAGGTTTCTGGGGTTTACTAACTACTATCGGAGATTCATTAAAGACTTTTCAGCCTTGGTAGCTCCCCTCACGGCTATGACAAAGAAAGGGGTGGGAAATCAGAAATGGACACCTCAAGCCACTCAAGCCTTTGAGGTACTTAAACAAGCATTTACTACTGCCCCTGTTCTCCGACATCCAGATCCGGCCTCTGCCTTTTCAAGTAGAAGTTGACGCCTCCGAACTAGGTCTTGGTGCAGTCTTGTCCCAAAGGGAGGCACCCGACAAACCCTTGCATCCATGCGGCTTCTATTCCCGGAAATTGTCCCGGCAGAGAGGAACTATGACATCGGAAATAGAGAGTTGTTAGCAGTCATCTCGGCCTTGGCAGAATGGAGATACTTATTGGAGGGGTCTAGGGACCCGATCGTTATCATAACCGATCATAAGAATCTCACGTACATTGGAGATGCTAAACGTTTAAATTCCAGACAAGCGAGATGGTCATTGTTTCTTTCAAGTTTCAATTTTGTGCTTACCTATAGACCTGGATCCAGAAACATTAAAGCAGACGCATTATCGAGACAGTATGAATCTTATGAACATAATATCCAAGATCAGCATCCCATTGTACCCCAGGAAAGGATTATAGCCTCTACCACGATTAGTGTCTCGTCTCCTCTAGTGAAAAGGTTGCAGACCGTCCAGGTGCAGCTCCTGGGGGGAAACCTCCCGCGAAACTCTTTGTACCTGAGAACGAAAGAGAGAAGTATTTAACGTTTATCATGACAATAAAACCTCTGGGCATATGGGTATCACCAAAACAGTGTCTAGTATCCGTAAACTCCTCTGGTGGCCCACATTGCGCCGAGATGTTAAAGATTACATAGCTGTGTGCGAGGTGTGCACAAGACATAAAAGTCCCAAAACAGCACCCATTGGTTTACTCCAGCCTTTGCCGATCCCCGAACGACCATGGTCGCATGTAGCCATGGATTTCATAGTAGACTTACCTGAGTCAAGAGGGAATACAGTTATACTTACGGTCATAGATCGATTCTCCAAGATGGGTCATTATGTTCCTCTTCGGAAACTACCTTCGGCAGCCGAACTGGTGCCCATTTTCATTTCAAACGTGGTCCGCATACACGGTATTCCTCTGGAGATTGTCTCTGATAGGGGGACCCAATTCGTCTCCAGATTCTGGAAAGGGTTTTGTAAGAATGTGGGGATAGACTTATCCTTCTCTTCGGCCTATCACCCCCAGACCAACGCAGCAGAACGAGCCAACCAAAATATAGAGAAATATCTCAGGTGCTTTATATCAGAACAACAAAATAACTGGTCAGACCTGTTACCATGGGCAGAGTATGCTTTGAACAGTGCAGTGAGTGAATCCACAGGACATTCCCCTTTCTTCACTGTTTATGGTTTTGATCCTCCCGTGCTCCCCGCTACGTTTCCTGATACCACGATTCCTGCTTTGGATGAGCATTTGGCATCATTGAAAGAGACTTGGGAGAGAGTCAAACAGGCATTGGAAGAGAGTAGTGCCATCCAGAAGACCAAGGCCGACAGACACAGGAGGCAGGCACCCGTGTATCAAGTTGGGGACAGGGTTTGGCTTTCTTCACGGAATATCAAGCTCTTAGTGCCTTCCATGAAGTTGGCACCTAGATATATCGGCCCCTATAAGATTCTGCGGCGACTCAACCCAGTCTCCTATGCTTTGGCATTGCCCCCCCATATTAGGATACACAATGTGTTCCACGTAAGCCTTTTGAAACCGTTGTTATGTAACCGGTACACCAAGGCCCGTGCTCCACCTCGTCCTGTCTCTGTGGAGGGCGAGGAGGAGTTCGAGGTTAAGGCCATTCTGGATGCCAGGATGTCTAGGGGGTCCTTACAGTACTTGGTCGATTGGGTGGGTTACGGTCCAGAGGATCGTTCTTGGATTCCGGCTGCTGAAGTCCATGCCCCTCGGTTGGTGAAGGCCTTCTATGTGACACATCCCCGTGCCCCTGGGGGTCGTCCAGTGGCCGCCCGTGGAGGGGGGGTTCTGTCACGGATGGCTCTGTTCTGGGGCGCCTGGCAGCAGATTCCTCGCTGCTCGCTGGCCAGGCGCCGAATAATAACGCCACCGGGTGCGCTCACGTGGGACGCCGGGGGGCGGAGCCTGGCGTTATGACGCGGACCCGCCGGGTTTAAAACCCGGCTTCACTAGTTCGCCGGTGCCCTGACGTGGTATTCACTTCCCGCAGAGCTCTTGTGTTTTTTGGCAAAATATCTGTGTCTGACCTTGCTTCTGACTTGTACCATTCTGTGTATGACCCCTGGCATTGGCGAACGAACCATTCTGTGTATGACCCCTGGCATTGGCGAACGAACCATTCTGTGTATGACTCCTGGCATTGGTGAACGAGCCATTCTGTGTATGACTCCTGGCATTGGTGAACGAACCATTCTGTGTATGACTCCTGGCATTGGCAAACGAACCATTCTGTGTATGACTCCTGGCATTGGCAAACGAACCATTCTGTGTATGACCCCTGGCATTGGCAAACGAACCATTCTGTGTATGACCCCTGGCATTGGCGAACGAACCACCCTGTGTATAACCCCTGGTATTGGCATTTACTCTTCTCACGGTTCTGCTCTTAACTTTGGTACCGAGGTCAGTCTGTGTGGCACCCTAAGCACACATCAGACTACCTCTTATATTACTAAGGTCCTAGGGAGAACGAATACTCTATTCTGTACATCTGTCTGGTGTTTACCCTTGTTTGTCTATTGTCTGGTTAATTATCTGTCTAGTTGTGCCGACCATTCAAGGATCGGAAGGGTAGAGAGCGGTCTACGTATAGGGACCACTATTCTGGTATTCAGGGGGATTCGTGACACAGACTCTCCGAATCCGGAGCTGTACTGTAGGTCTCCTCCTCCTGACTGGCTGGGCGTGGCAGGGCATTTCAGCAACCTTTCTCAGCTGTTTTGTGTTCTCTGAATAGACAAAGCATTGCTTCTCTATGAGGAATTCACTGCCCTCGAACAGGCACCGTATGTGCAGGCAATTTGCCAACATTTGGCGAACTGCCTGCTTTCTGAATAGTCGAATGGCCAGGAAAGGTAAGCGTGCGCTGAATTTCAGCGTTCGGCTACCTTTCGGCCACAATTCGGAGCTCTTTGAATAACCTTGTAAAAACATTCGTTTTTTTTAAAAAAAAAAAATGGTCAGGGGGGTTAATTAAATAGGACTTAAGCTGGCATCTAAAAATGATGAGCATAAACCGGTCAGAATGAGCTCAACGCACAGAGGTGAAATGGCTCAGCATTGAAGGGGTTAAAAAGCAAAAACATGTAAAAATTTGGTATTTCTAATCTCAGGACAAAATTTCCAAACTATTTAGCCTCGGTCTTTTTTGAGGATTAAATTTCGATAAAGTGTCTTTTTTCCATTTTTTTCATCATATTTCATAATTTTTTATAGTAAATTATACAATATGAAATAATGGTATTTTTAGAAAGTTCATTTAATGGCAGGAAAAACGGTATATAAAATGTGTGGGTTGCATAAACAAGTAAGAGGAAAATTTGACCTAAACACAAACAGTGCAGAAACGTAAAAACAGCAGCAGGCACTTTCGGACGGATTTTTGTAAAACCGCCCGGTCACTGTGGGGTTAAGGCCCGCGTCAGACGAACGCAGTTATCACGTCTGTGTTGCTGCACAGTTTAACATCCGTCGTAGCATAGAATCATGATCAATAGAGACCCATACACTAAGTGCATACGCACCGAACTGCGCATGCACCATGCAGATGGCAAACGGACGCAATTAAAGCAAGAACAGAAACCTCTTGGACGGACACGCAGAGTGCGCCACGTCCGCATCGCGTTCTGTGTGTGTGATGACACGAAGTCAGACAGAGTGCATTTGCGACGTCCAGCACCTTGACGCACAAAATGGCTTTTCATATCATTTTCCAATTTGTATAATTTTTCAGATTAATTTTGTTTCCCATAATTCCCTTTTTTTCTATGTCTGTAAAGAAAAATGGATCGTGTGGTGTCTACAGTATCTTCCGTCAGTACGTCCGTCCGTTGTGCACGCACGCACAGTGCACTCAGACTGCGTTCGTCTGACATTAGCCTAAGAAGGCGAATCCCATAGGTTTCAATGTAAAAATAATTCTCATTCTCAAAATAATATTCATTCAACAATTTATTCTTTTGATTTGCAACAACAAGTCTATTTATTTGAATTTTTAGCCATTTTTCTGCCAAATTTTTGATTCAGATTATTTAAATGGAGTTTTTTTCATTCTGTAATAGACCTTTTTATTGTTATTTATAGGACCTTATATATTATTTCAATGCATTTTCGTACACTAGTTTTTTTTAAAACTCCCCCCCCCCTTTTGGCGGCTGGTCGGCTTTTTTCAGATGCGTTTGGCGGTCTGTTCGTCAGGTTGTCTCGTCAGCTGCGATTGGTGGTTTTATCGGATCGATTTGTCGGTTTTTCAGATGCGTTCGGTAGTTTTTTCGATTTGTTCAGTGGTTTGTGGCTGCGTTCGGCAGTTTATTGGCTGAGTTTGGTGTATCGATTCGGTGCATTTCGGGGACCCTGCGGTGAATGCTGAATTCACCGCAGGGTCAGCGAATTGAGGTCGCTGAAGGAGAGAGCGCTGAAGTTTCCTGCTCTCTGAATAACCCCTATAATGTTTTCCATTTAAGTAGCGTAAACAAAGAATCAAACTTTGTTACTTTACTGCCTTTATTGTTTTCTACATGTCTATAAATATTGTTATGTCGAAGATTAGAAATATAAATTGTGTAGCTAACACTTAAATGCAAGATCAAAAATAAATTTTAGGTATAGGCTGCTGTTCTGAGATATATTAAAGGAAAAACATAATTGAAGGATTGAAACGTTCGGATATTATTCAGTATTATTTATCTGAAGACCAAACATGTTGTTAAACTGCATGAATAAGGCAGAAAATAAAATTTTTGCTACATACAGTTGCCAAGATAAAGATGACTTATTAAAATGTCATGTTACCTGCTAATGGTTATTCACAGGGATTCAAATTATATTTTAGCAGTAGTTTATTCTGCGAAAAAAATAAGATACTAATTGGCTATAATGACAAAATATAGTACATAAAGTTGTAAGGTGTATCTTTATTATAGAGAACTTTGTCCACTGCTATAATCATCTTTATCTTATCTATGTACTATAGGTAAACGCCTCCTTCATGATTAATATTATATTATTATTATTATCAGTAGAGCACCTACAAATTACGTATAGCAGCACAAAGGATATAGAAAATAAACCACACATGTGCAAGTGAAACTGTGCAAAATCGAAGAATGGAAAGGGTTTGAAACCAACACCAGTTTTGTTACTCGTTTACAAAACAATTATGATCCATTCTTCAATAGTCATAAATACAATGCAACACAAATATGCAGGATAGAAAATGACAGGTAAACAAAATAAAACACTTCACAGTATTATACAGACACAATCAATGCTGTGTAACAAAGACATGACACTGTCAATAAGGAGGAACTCAATCATGCTAAAACGGATGAAAAACAAAATATGTCCCACCTGACAAGTCACAAAATAAAATTACACTGAAATAGCCAACAGAAATTGCGTCAGTGAATGCTGTTATTTTTATTCTGGGCAATGGATTACTACAGTTTTCTTGCTATAATCCACCACTCTACTTTTCTTTCAGAGACCAAACTTGGCCCTGAGGTCTTCAGGTTTGATTCTGGAGCTGAAGCCATGTCAACTCGCTTGAGTGAACGATATTACCTTTTACGTCCAGAAGTGGTAGAAAGTTATGTGTATTTATGGAGGTTAACACACAACCCAAAATACAGAGAATGGGGATGGGAGATTGTACAGGTACAAAAAGATTGTGCACAATGACAAAAAATATGCGTTATCAAGTGGAGACAAAAAATGAAGACAAAATCGCTGAAGTGCCAGCCATTTTTAATGCATTACATCAAGGCTCAAAATTTCAAGTCCCAAGCTACTAACCAGGCCATAAGAGTTACTCTCCATCAGTTGCTCCACCTAACCCCATACCCAGGCCTTATCTCTGCCCCTAAACATACGCCCTTAAATTATCTTATGAAATTACACTGTTAAAGGTTTTATTTAGAATAAAGTTACAAAAATAACATTAATACCCAGACATCAGACCCCAGATACATGTATACTCAGTCATCAGACCCCAATTTGAGCAGATCGAGGAGGCTGGGAAGCTCCTCTCCACCCCCCTGCCAGTGACAGAGATGAGCTTGGTCAGGTTAGGCAGCTCATCCCTGAGGTGGCACCGCCGGAATACGCAGCACAAAATAATTTTTTGTGCTGCATGCGTGTGCCTTTCCACTCGCCCTCACTTAATTTCCACTCGCCAAATGCGAGTAGGCGAGTGGAAATTTTGAGCCCTGCATTACATGATGCTTTCTAGAATTAATTCATTAACTAAAGTTCAATCAGGGAGGTTCACCACAACAGTCTAGTTTGAATGCTAACCATGTACCTTTTATGCAGTGTGCTGAGTGGCAAGAGGTCAGCCAACGTAAGAGTTATGTGGCTGTAGTTAGCAAACTGTTCTAGGTATACCCGCACTAGCAGGCTTGAATTTATTCTCAAGTGTGTGGAAGACTCACCAAATCTGTACAATTTTTTCTTTTGGCTTTGGACTGAATATGAATTGCTAATCACCATTTAGCATCCTTGTAGCATTGCACGGGCAGAAATAAGGCAACTTAAATATTAGAAGTGTTGAAAAGTGATGGAATGCCTGAATTGCTGTGTTTGCTGCCCCTTTCCTCTTACAGTTACTCATTCTGATTGGACACAGATGTGGCACGATCCTTACAGCACTTGTATGTGATTTAACACATTCTCTATTGGCATACTGGTACCATAATGGACCTGTTTCATGATCTGTCCTTGCAGGGGCATGTGGCCAAAGCAAAGGTTGATCTTCACAGCAAGGGATGTTAAAAGTTCAAGAATAGTGAAAAGTGATGTAAAAATCATTTTGGAACAACTAAGCCTCACTAGATAATTCATTTTTGATTGTCTAGAACTTTATGCAGTAAAAATAATTACTTATCTTTCTTTCAGGCGCTGGATAAGTATTGTCGCATTGAAAGTGGATTTTCAGGCATTAGAGATGTTTACACTACAACTCCAAATCATGATAATGTCCAACAAAGCTTTTTCATGTCAGAAACATTAAAGTAAGTATATCAATTACAAACTATACCTTGCTTCTCCTACTATCTGTCCCTCGACTTAATTAACATCTTCTTTGTGGAAGTGCATACAAAAAGGTTATTTATGGTCTCATGACATATTGTGTGAGGAGAATTCGAGGCGGGGTTGAGGGGGAGAGCCATTGGTGCGATTTACTGCAGCAACATTACGTGTATTGGATTGTTCTAGCAAGTTTAGGGAGTTACACCAATACAAGCAGTAGCAAGTCCTATAGCATTAATTTAAAGGGACACTATCACTAACATAAGCAGTATTTGGTTTACTCGTGCATTACAAACAAAACCACCTCATGAAAAACATGCTGCTCTTCTTTTTTCTTTGTCTGAAGTAATTACACGTAAAAAGGAAAAATAAAGTTTTTATCTCCTGGTTCCATTTAGTGGATTTTCCCATGATGCAACATTTACCAAAATCTGTACAAAGGCTTACCTTTACAGCTGTGGTATAGATTCTACAGTATTTATCAGTCAGTGGAGTGGAGGAGTGAATGTTTAGCTAAAGCTGCAGGACATCTATTGTGATATCCATGTTACCCAAGATAAGAGATAGCAGCTGAATGAGATATGACAGGGAGCTTAAAATATTTCTAATCTACCCCCTGGTGATGTCCTTTGAATACATCCCACGCAATACAATGCTGTGAGTCAGCGACTGACCCATTCACTCCATTCTATGCTCAATGCCACATAGTCAGGAGCAAGTGATATAAAGATACTGTGGTCAGCTAACAACACAAAAGATCACAAAATGGATGCACCCAGTGACACATATAGAGTAAAATATTTTCTTAACTAAACAAACATGAGAAAAAAGTATGTGTAAGATATCAGCAACATAAAGAGGGTTATTCAGAGAGATGTGAAAACCTTGAGAATGACTGGAGAAGTGAAAATTCTAGGTCAAAATAGCTAAACCAGAAGAAATCTCCTATTTATCTCCTGCCATTCTCCTGGTTTTCACCTCTCTCTGTATAACCCCCAAAGTAAACAAATCATTTAATTTTTGGTGGTGGTGGCCCTTTAAGACAAACTATGGGTCTTATTACAATCAAACCATTAAGTAATGAATGGGGCTGTTATGCCTAACAGCGCGTTCCTAGGTGTGAACGGACCCCATAGGAAATCATGGGAGTTCTGTGTTTAGGCGTTTTACAGAGCACAGGAACGCGCTGTAAAACGCCCAGGTGTGAACAGGGCCAGAAAGTGCAGCGGAGCGTTCATTGCTGGATCCTGGAGTAAAGAAACATCGGTCTCTCGCTGACCCAGAGATAGGGGGGAAACTTGAGAGTCCAGAAAGGGCATGATGGAGCTGGCCACCACCAGTATCAGGAGGTCCAGGGGTGAGGGGGTCTTGCAGAATTTACCCATGAGAGCGGATGTGTGGTGGGAATGGTGATATCCTGACCATGCTTTCCAGTACTGTCTTCACTGTGGCTGACAACATTTATTGTGTGGCATATTCTGTAATTACAGTATATTATCAAATTAATGGAATAGCTGCATACATAGGGTGACCATGTCAGTCATGTTTAAAGGGACACATATATTTTATTCATGCTGATGAGCAGTGCACGAAGAATGCAGACTCTATATGCTGCAGATAAGAAATCAAAGCGGATTCCCGTGTGACCTACCTTGATTTCCTTCCTGCAGCATATGAATTGTACTTGTTGTTGGGCAGCACTTTTCCCTGTACTCTCCTCTGCATGAAATAGCAATGTGTGTCCCTTTAAACATGATTGATATGGTCACCCTCTGCATATATCAAGGGACAGCAACCTTGGCTCCCTGCTGTTTTAGGAATTACATCTCCCATGTTGCTCAATCACCCATTAGGCTGACTGAGCCACATGGAAAATGCAGTTTCCAAAACACCGGGGAGCCAAGGTTGCTGACCCCTGGCATATATCATTGAACACTGCTAAGGTGGGGATAAAAGTCAAGGTTCAGTCTCCATAAGTTAAGTGTGGCTTCTGATTGGGGGTGACAGTTCCTGGTTAAGGCAAGTGGCTCCTGATTGATGGAAGCATTTCCTGGTTGAGGCAGAGCTCCATGCTTTTAAAAAGGATGGAAATTTACAGTAAATGTGGGACACAGAGACATGGGAAAGTAGACAACAGAAGGGAAATCCTTAGGACTTCTTAGTCTACAAAGACGCTGTCTTATCTGCTGATATAGATGACGCTGCCTTTAAGTCAACGGTGACATGTACTGATCTGTAACATAATAATATCACTTGTTAATAGTTTATATTCTTTCTAATTCTCTGTACAAGTAACCTTTTATCTAGGGCAGCTAATAAACGAATTGTGAATTTTCTCTCCGCATAATAAATCACTATTAAGAAAATCACAGCTTCTTTTGTGTTTGCTTGTTGAAGCCATAATAATACTTTCTTTTTTTAATGATAATCTTTTGATTGCTTTTAGATACCTCTATTTGCTGTTTTCAGAAGATGATTTGCTATCACTAGAAGACTGGGTATTTAATACAGAAGCACATCCATTGCCAATAACCCGTCTAAAATCAGTATGAAGCACAAGAGAACTCTCCAATCTATTCAGTGTTTTTATCTGATGTTGAAATTTTCATAGAAATAAATTATATTTTGTGAGTAAATTTGGGGTAATAATTAGATAATGAATCACACTCTATGATTTGTTAAATTTAGCACTAAAAGAAACGGTGGCCTTTTGCAGAAACATCTGCGATTAGTATCTTCATTTTGAAAGGAACAAATAATTGCTTCTGAGGCGCGTGCATTTTAATTGCTATGTCGCTTATCTCTGCTACTGCATATTTTCTTGGTTTATTAAGCGCATGAGACAAAGAAACAAGTATTTCTTGCTGCAATTTATAATTTTAATTGCTTTATTAAGCCTTTTGTACATTTACCCTGTTTTCAGAGGAAGCAGCATATCACACCTCTTGTTATCTTTATGTAAAGAGCATATTAATAGCGAAAGAAGTGATGTGTTATTGTATGATGCATATATAGTACTTTCATTATATTTTCCTTTCTCATCACTAAAGCACATGTGTAAAAAAAATACTTCCACTGGGTGTGTAAACTAACAGGCTATACTATAAGACGGATATAAGGGCATCATTAAAAGGAAGTATGAGGCTGCAAGTGAGAAACAGAACATTAAATATTAGCTGATTTAAAGATACTGTCAACTGCAATTTTGAGTGTATGACAGTGCAGTAAAATTAATTTTGCAATTGCAAGAATGTGTGTATCTGTCAGGGCCGGACTGGGAAAATAGCAGTCCTGGAAAAAAGGTGTAGACCAGCCCAAAATTGCATCAAGTGCAAAGGTCAAAGGATACTAACTGTAAAATGTGAAGACACAAGTCGTGATGTCACAAAACCAATGGTCTCAAGTATTTGGGATAAAGCAAGATGAGCCTGCAGTAGTCAGTGATGACTCAGATGTCACTGAAGGGACCAGGGGAGGAAGTTAGGATATTCTGAGAAGGGGCAGAGGGAGAGACTAATAACAGGGTTATTCAAAGAGATCCGAATTGCTTGAGAAAGGTAACCGAACGCTGAAAATCAGCGTTCGGTTACCTTTCTTGGCCATTCGGCTATCCAGAGAGAGCAGGCAATTCGCCAAATCCAGTGCCTGTTCGGTGCCTGTTCGAGGGCAGTGAAAATCCCATGAAAAAGCACTGCTTCGGCTATTCAGAGACCACAAACCAGCAGTGAAAGGTTCCCATAATGCCCTGCCATTCGGTGGTTTAATTCGGCAAGTTTATTCAGGAGAATCCCATAGGCTTCAATGTTAAAAATATTCCCGTTTTAATTCAATATCTAATAAACCGCTCATTATAAAATTCTGCAGTAAAGAGTCTCTTTAATTATAGATTTTTTAGGATATTTTAAGCATTTTTCTGTTTTTTGTTTTTTTTAAAAGTCTGATTTTTTTTTAAAAAAAAAAATTAAGTTTACTTATTTTTTCTGTAACAGCCCTCTTTATTATCATTCCCTGGACCTCATATGTAAATTTCAGACTTTTTCGCTCAGTAGTTTCTTTGCAAACATCGTTTCACTTTTCAATCATTCATGCAAACTGTTTTGCTAATTTATTCACTTCACTCGTCTGCCGTCTCGGCTTTTTCCGGAGGCTGCACTGCCTGTGATCGGCTCCTGCTCGGGTTTTTCCGTGGTTTTCGGCAGGTTAATCCAGATGTTTTTGCAGGTTTTCGGCGTGCATTCGGTGGGTTTTGCGGTTCGTTTTCGTCTGGTTTGCGGCAGCTTTTCCCTGCAATTCGGGGGCCCTGTGGTGCTTGCTGAATACACCGCAGGGTCACCGAAATGGGATCGCCAAAAGGAACCGAATTGAAGAGAACGAAAAGTCACCGAACGTGCGGTGACTTTTCGAATCTCTTTGAATAACCCTGTAAGTAAACTCACAGAGCACTCCACAATATAATAGTCTTAAAGATCTTAAAAACGCCAGACTAAGGAATAAACTATGGAGATTTTGTTAGAAAATATGATTATATATAGCAGATCCTAAACGTCCTAACCTAATGACTCTGAATACTCAGAATCTTATATAATTTGTAATTTATGCTCATTGGGCTCTCAGAAGCACCATTATCTAAAATGAATATTTAGATTGAGTGCAGCCATTCTGGTGCCATGCACCAGTTTACAGAGGGCAGTGTTAAGATCTTTTTGGGCCTGGAGCTATGGATCTTAGTAAGCCTGTTTTTGGAATAGTGGGAAATGAAAATAGTGTTATTTTATATAACCGGCAGATTGGTATATGCAGCTGGTTATATTTATGATATACTCTATATAGCTGGGCAGATAGGTATCTGTAACTGGACAAATAAGTACGTACAACTCAGAAGATTGTTATATGGAACTGGACAGACAGCATTCCCCCATCACTTTCCTTTATACCTTCATTTCTTTTTTGGCCCATTTCTTCCTAGTATGTTTGTTTCATTTATTATGCCTCCAGTTTTCATTTACTGTGCCTCATTTAATTTTTAAGCTGCCATTTAATTTAGAATGTGCCATTTAGTTAAATATGCTCCCATTTAATATATCATGCCTGCATTTCATTTACTATGCCACCTTTTCAACGTATGTACACATTTTTATTTAGAATGCCCATATTTTGTTTCAGTATGCCCTCTTTTTATTTATTATGCCCCCCCCCTTTATTATGCCCATGCGAATATATATACATAATATTCCACCAGGAAAACCACCTCTTTTTCATCAGTTGTACCTAAATGGAAAAATTCAAGAAAACTATCCTAATGGCTGACCCCCTTTATTAATAAATAAACGAAAGAAATGTTTATGTGTGTTTTCCATTCCATAGTAATAACAACAACTGACAGCTAAATATTTGCTTTCTGGTCGGATACCATAGAGACCTACCGAAGTCCAAATCAAATTTTCTCATAATTTTTGTTCCTAGAATATTTTTTACATTAAGCCAAGCATAGCAGAATAATGGCAAATTAATTTTGGTTTGCCAAATATGCCAAAATATACATACCTGAACACACACCAGTATCTGATGAAAGATGGGCCTTTTCTGTTTATTTCTGTACAGCATTCAGCTGGCATTCCTAGTTTAGAAAAATAAAGAATTACCGGTAATACAAATATAATTTTTTAAAGCTTTCAAATTGCCGGATACTTTCTCAAGACTTCTATACATGCTAATGACAGATGAAACCTTCCAGGAAAGTGCAGCATATACACAAATAGTCTATTTCTGCCTGTGTTTTTGAGGAAAGGAGGCAAGGTTGACAAGGGATTATAGTGGCATATGAGAATAGAGAGTGCCAGTAGTGTAGTGAGTCTGTATCTATGTACACAGAAATGGCAGCTATTTAGAGGCAAGGGGCAATGCTATTGTTATTGTCATCATTTATATAGCACCAACAGTTTTCACAGCGCTTTACAATAGCCAAAGGGAACGAGATACAGGTAAACAGACATAGGATGGAAACACTAGGTATAGAGGGCCCTGCTTATAGGAATTTACAGTCTAGAGGGATTGGGGTTGAGGAAGACAAGGGGAATTTTACTGGACAGCAGAATCATTAGTGCCAGTGGTTCGGGAATGGTGGGTCCATAGAAGTAGCTTCAATCATGTGCGAGTAGGTGAGCAGGGGGATGAGTTGCATCAGTGATATGGTATGCTAATCTGAAGAGATGGGTTTTTAGGGATTTCTTGAAGGCCTGAAGATCAGGGGAGAGTTTGATAGGGTGAGGCAAGTCATTCCACAGGACCGGAGCTGCCCTTGAGAAGTCTTGGAGGCGAGAGTTGGCCGCATGGGTGTAGACAGAGGACAGATGGAGGTTGCCTGTCGTGCTTGTGTAGTAACGAAGACATGTAGGGAGGGGTTGAGTTATTGAGCGATTTGAAAGTGAGCGTCAGTATTTTAAACTGTATCCTGAAATGTACAGGAAGCCAATGGAGGGACCGGCAGAGGGGGGAGGTACGCGAGGTGTGCCTGGTGAGAAAAATAACTAGAGATGTGCATTTGTTTCTGAAAAATTCAGAATTCGGAACGAAATTAGTTAATTTGTATTTCGGAAGTACTCCGAAATAACGAATCAATAAGATCCGAACTCGAAACGAAACGGTATCTAACGAATTTAATTTGTTATACATGGTGTCATCAAAATAAAAGAAAAATTTGTATTTTTTTGTGTTCCGGAATTCGAATCGATATTAACTATCGAATCGATATCGAATTGATATATCAAATTTCAAATTTAACTTAAATTAAAATACATACAATAAAAGTAATACAGTCAGCAAACAACTTTATGAAACAAATTAATTTCGTTACACAAGCACCTGTCCCTGTTAAATTGACTCAAATACTAAATCTGAGAGACAGCTTAATATTTAACCCTAAATTGTCTTTTAACAGCAAAATTTGATTAATAGGGGTTTTATTTAGTGATCCAAATTTCGAATTGATATCAACTATCAAATTTATATCAATTATCGAATTTGATATCAACTATCGTATTTGATATCAACTATTGAATTGATCTTAACTCAGGGCTCAAAATTTCAGGTCCTGAGCTACTAGCCAGGTCTTCTATGTTACTCGCCATCAGTTAACCTACCTAACCCAGTCCCATACTGCACATTTTCCTTGCAGGGATAGTCACTGCTCTATGTAAAACATATATGGCACTGAAGGGGTGTTTGTTTCAGTAAATCCCGTTATCCACTGAATCCATTCAGTGGATGACGGGTATTATATAGAGGGGGTCTGTATTAGAGACCCTCTCTGATTCCGATTAACCTGTCACCATCCAGAACGGATGGTGATCATTTAAACATTACAGATAGCCCTGCAGGGCTTTCAATATGGTCCAGGGCTCTCTGCATCACTCAGCCCTGGATGTAAGGCAGTGCAAGAGCTCCTGCGCCTGCCTGTGTGTGTGTGGTGAGGTGCAGGGGTGTGGAATGAGACCATTCTATGCCCTGTAAACCCTTGCGCTGAACGTGTGAGGCAGGCTAGCGATGCCGGTGTTACATTATTTTCTATGGCAGAACTAATATATGGAGGGTGCAGGGCAGCGTGCAGCCAATGTATACAGCCAGGGCCAGACCATGACATTGTGTTGCCTGGGTCCAAAGATGATATGCTGCTGCCCCCCCCAAAAAACTATTCCCACAATACACACCCATGCTTATCACAGAGCTCCACACCAATAAAACTGACAGTAATACTATTATTCTTTATTATTCTTTATTTATAAAGCGCCAGCATATTCCGCAGCGCTGTACAATAAGCACAGTATAGACAGGGTTACAATACATTGAACAACATTTGACAAACAGTACAGGAGGAGATGAGGGCCCTATTCCCGTAGGAACTCACAATCCGGGAGGGTTGGGGTTGGAAACAGGAGGAGAGGACTGTAAGGTGAGAGTGATTGATGGTTGCGTCAGTGAGTTGGGTGGTAGGCTTCCCTAAATAGGAATGTTTTCAGGGAGCGTTTGAAGGAAGAGAAGTTAGGGGAAAGTCTGACAGTACGAGGGAGAGCGTTCCAGAGAGTGGGGGCTGCGCGTGAGAAATCCTGCAGTCTATCATGGGAAGAGGTGATGCGGGGAGAAGCTAGGCGCAGGTCACTGTTTGACCTTAGGGAGCGGGCTGGGGTGTATTTGGTGATTAGTGAGGACAGGTAGTGGGGAGCTGAGTTAGTGAGGGTTTTGTAGGTAAGGATAAGGATTTTGAACTTAATTCTGCAGTGGATGGGGAGCCAGTGAAGGGAATCGCAGAGGGGAGCGGCAGAGACAGAGCGGCGGGTGAGGTGAATTAGCCTGGCGGAGGCGTTCAGGATGGATTGTAGGGGGGAGAGGCGGGACAGAGGGAGGCCAGATAAGAGATTATTGCAATAGTCGAGTCGGGAGATTACCAGGGCGTGTATGAGTTGTTTTGTGGTGACAGCGGTAAGAAATGGCCGAATTCTGGAAATATTACGCAGTTGGTATCGGCAGGAGGAGGAAAGAGACTTGATGTGGGGGATGAAGGAAAGAGCAGAGTCAAGTGTAACTCCAAGGCAGCAAACTTGATTTGATGGGGAGATGGTGATACCCTCCACCGTGATAGAGAAGTCAGGAGGTGGGGAGGCATTGGAGGGAGGAATAAGTAGGAGTTCAGTCTTTGACATGTTGATCTTTAGGTGGTGGGAGGCCATCCAGGAGGAGATGCCAGATAAACAGTCACTGACTTTTGAAAGGACAGGGGGAGAGAGATCAGGGGTAGAGAGGTAGATCTGAGTGTCATCAGCGTAGAGGTGGTAATTAAAGCCAAAGCTGTTGATGATTTTGCCCAGAGAGGAGGTGTAGATGGAAAAGAGCAGAGGACCAAGGACAGAGCCTTGAGGTACACCAACAGATAGAGGCAATGAGGAGGAGGAGTTACCAGCAAAGGACACACAGAAGGACCTGTTGGATAAATAGGAGTCAACCCAAGCAAGTGCAGTGTCACCGAGACCCAGAGAGTTGAGGGTCTGTAGAAGGAGGGGGTGGTCAACAGTGTCAAAAGCAGCCGAGAGGTCAAGCAGGATGAGAATAGAATAGTGGCCGTGTTTTTTAGCAGTTAGGAGGTCGTTGGTGACTTTGGTGAGGGCAGTTTCAGTTGAGTGTAGGGGACGGAAGCCAGATTGAAGGGGGTCAAGTAGGGAATTGGAGGACAGGAAGAGGGAGAGGCGGTTGAAGACTATTTTTTCTAAGAGCTTTGATGTGAAGGGAAGCAGGGATACAGGGCGGTAATTGGATGGAGAGTTGGGATCTAGGGATGGTTTCTTTAGTAAAGGGGTAACTAGCACGTGTTTGAAGGCGGATGGAAAGGAGCCAGTGGAGAGAGATAGGTTGAAGATGTGTGTGAGAGCAGGGGTGAGGGAGGAGGAGAGGGGAGGAATTAGATGTGAGGGAATGGGGTCGAGCGGGCACGTGGTGAGATGTGAGGAGGACAATAAGGAATTGACTTCCTCCTCAGCGGCAGAGGGTGGCAGAGGGGACCTGTGGGAGTGGAGGTGGCAGATAACTATCTTGTGTTGGGATGTTACTTCTGATAGTTAGAGTTTTACTGAGGAAGTAGTCTGTCAGGTCTTGAGCGCTGAAGGCAGCTATGGGGGGAGGTGCAGGTGGGTAGAGGAGGGTGTTGAAGGTGGACCAGAGCCGTTTAGGGTTGGAGGACAGCGTAGATATAAGAGATGAGAAGAAGGATTGTTTGGCCAAGTGGAGGGCAGAGGTGTATGACCGGAGAATAAACTTGAAGTGAACAAAATCAGCTTCAGAGCGGGATTTCCTCCAGGCACGCTCTGCGGTGCGGGAGCATCTTTGCAGGTAGCGAGTCTGAAGGGTGTGCCAGGGCTGAAGCTGGCGGCGTGGGGCCTTACAGAGTCGAAGAGGAGCAATTATTGTGTAATAATAATTATTACACAATACTGTGTAATAATGTGTGACATGAGGGCTGCATTTATATATGGGGGCTGTGGTTACATATGGGGGCTGTATGAATTTGTGGGTGCTGTGAGGGTATGGTTGATTTGGGGACCAAGAAGGGCTGTATAGAAGATGTGTTAAGGAGGCTGTGTCCCCACTGTAGAGTCTCAGGGTTATTCAGAGAGTGGTGAAAAGCAGGAGAATTACTGGAGAACTGAAAATTCTAGGTCAAAATAGCCAATTCTGAAAGTGAGAGAAATTGGAGAATTTTTCTGGTTTGGCTATTTTAACCTAGAATTTTCACTTCTCCAATCATTCTCCTGCTTTTCACCGCTCTCTGAATAACCCTGTCAGTGTGTGGATGCATTTGTGATTTGTGCACGGTTTAAAATGGCAAGGAGAGCCAGGAAGGAGTTAACTGCAACATTTAGAGGAGCTGATTACTTCCCATGCATTCCTCCCTGAGCCCCCCCCTGCAGTGTCCTCTCACCTCAGCTGTGATCAGGGAACGTGATGAGTTTGTGGATCTACAGATAGTGGCAGAAAGTCCTCTCCTCTTGGGGGCAGTGACAGAGGGGCCAGTGGACCAGACAGCTCTGTGATTTCCTGCCTAGTTTCTGTTTAAGTGGAATCACCTGATCACAGCTGAGGTGAGGGAGCACTACATTGCAAACAATGGGCTGCACACATTTTTACATTTAACTCCTTCCTGGCTCCCACTGCCAATTTAAACAGCACACATCACACAAAATAAAGGGCAATAAGAAAGTATTTTTTTCTGGGGTTTATATTAAGAAAATCTGTTTCTTGTTTGGCAAATAAAGTAATTTTCCCCTTCTTCCGAGAGAGGGGGGTGTCAGGTGATCATACCTCAGGTGGAGATTGTTTCTTGCACAGGCACTTTCCAACATGCTGCCTTGAGGAGGCACCTTTGCTTGTTGTTCTTGCCTTCCATCCAGATTGCACTCTGTGACGGTGTGACCTGCCCCTGCCTGACACGCTGTACAACTGCCAGGGAGTACAGGAAGAGATGAGATGTCACATGGTCTCTGTTGTGACAGCATCATGGAGGACCCGAACGAGGCAGAGGCAGACACAGTATTTATTTTCAAAGCCTGAAAGGAAGGGATATGAATCCCTCCTCCAGCAGACAATGACTAGCCGGCAGGAAAAAAGCCCTGATTAGTGCTGGTGTCAGCATGGAGCCGACACTAGCACCTGAAAGGGATTACAGACCAATTTTACAAGTATACTCAGCAAACGAGTTTATGAAACAAATTAATTTTGTTTCACTGTTTAATTTGACTCAAATACAAAATCTGTGACACAGCTTAATATTTAACCCTAGATTGTCTTTTAACAGCAAAATTTGAATAATTGGGGTTTTATTTAGTTATCCAAAATTTGAATTGAGATCAAATACTGAATTGATATCAATTATCGAATTTGATATCAACTATCGAATTTGATATCAACTAGCGAATTGATATATGAATTTCGAATCCATACGAAATTTCGAATCGATCCAAAACTAAACTAAATTAGTTCCGAAATTCCAAAAATAAAATTAACCACTTCAATGCTAAGGACGCGCTCAGCGCGTCCTCAGCATTACCGCTGGTGTGCTGGCGTGTGCTGGCGTCCTCAGCTTGGGGTCAGCGTTCGGCCGGGTTCCGGCCGATCGCTGGCCCCTCCGGTGCGGGCTGACATCCTGGATGTCAGCCCGGCATCCGGACCACCAGCCGCCATTATTAGGTGTCATCGCGGGGGCGCGATGACACCTAATTCAGGCGCCCCCCCCGCATGTGCGGAGGAGGCGCCTGAAAGGGAGGGGGGGGAGGTCCTTCGGACCTCTCTCCCTCCCGATCGGCGGCGCACAGGGGCTTAACCCAGGCATCATTTGGAAGGGCACAGCCTGCCCTTCCAAATGATGCCTGGCATTAACCCCTGGGGAGCTGGATCGCAAATCGGCGCTGAAAAGCGCCGATTCGCGATCCTTCCCGGGAGCTGGCCGACATCCAAGATGTCGGCCAAGCTTCCGGGAACTCCCCCAGAGGACTGGCGTCATTGTGCGCAGCACGATGACGCCAGTCCTAGCGTTAACCCCTAACTGCCACCAAGTGTGGAGATAGGGAGTTCCAATGAACTCCCTATCTCCCGATCCGTGGCAGCTAGGGGTTAAATTTTGATATCGTTGGATCGGCCAGAGCATGGCCGTTCCAACGATACCAACATGAAAGTTAAAAAATTTGTAAAAAAAAAAAAAATTAAAAAAAAATAAAAATAAAAAAAAATTAAAAAAAAAAATTAAAAAAAAAAAAAATAAACACATTTTTTTTATTTTTTTTGGTTTGTTAGTGTAGCAATATTGTTCCCATTTCAATTATAATGTGAACAATGATGCTGCACTAACGATTTTTGTATGCGGTGCGTTTGTTAAAAATAGTGTAATTTTCCCCAAAAAAAAATGTAACGAGACCCCATCTCTAATTTTTTTAACAAGCGCACCCCATACAAAATATAACCGCAATTGCTCGCATGTTAAAATGTGGAAAAAACACTTTACACATTGTAAATTATTAAAAATTCATATTTTATTGCATTTTTTGTTATATATATACAGACATGACATAACGTATACATATAATAATGACATATTATGAATCTACCGAGTCTGACGGAAAGAACGATATATAATATGTCTGGGTCATATACTAAAATAAGCCTTAAAAACACGTTTAAACATGATGCGCAAAACAGGTAAAAAATGACCTCAGCACAGGGGCGGGAAAAGCCTCAGCAGCGAAAGGGTTAATTTGAAACGAAACGAAAATTTTCAGCTGTGCTCACCCCTAAAAATAACCCTGGTGCCTGCATTCATTGCAGTCACCAGGGTTATTTTTGCAATGCGGGCATTTGGGTGGCCAATAAGAATCGAGTTTCAGTAATCGAGCCGTGAAATGACAAGCGCATGAACCAGCACCTTCACGGTATCTTGCGTCAGAAAGGGGCGGATGCGGGCAATGTTCTTGAGTTGAAAGTAACAAGATTTTGTCACTGCCTGGATTTGGGGAGAGAATGTTAGGTCAGAATCTAAAGTGACACCAAGAAAGTGAGCTTGAGGCGTCAGGCTAATGAGCGTTCCATTTACTCATAGAGAGATAGGTGTCAGTGAGTTTTTCTTGGAGGGAGGAACAATGAGAATTTCAGTTTTGGCAAGAATGAGTTTAAGACATCCACTTCGAGACAGTGTAGGGGAGAGTTTGATAGGGGGAGGCAAGTCATTCCACAGGACCGGAGCTGCCCTTGAGAAGTCTTAGAGGCGAGAGTTGGCCGTGCGGGTGTAGACCGATGGAGATCGCACGCCGACCGGAGTTGTCTAGACGGGACGTGTTTGCGTAGTAACAAAGACATGTAGGGAGGGGTTGAGTTATTGAGCGATTTGAACATGAGCATCAGTAGTTTAAACTCTATCCTGAAACGTACAGGAAGCCAATGGAGGGACTGGCAGAGGGGGGGAGGTACGCGAGGTGCATCTGGTGAGATAAATAAGCCTGGAACCTGCATTTATTACCGATTGCAAAGGGGCAATATGGGAGTTGGGAGGCCAATAAGGAGTGAGTTGCAGTAATCAAGTCGTGACTCGACAAGAGTATGAACCAGCACCTTTGCGGTATCTTGCGTCAGAAAGGGCGGACATGGGCAAATAAGATACAATGTTATGGGTAAATCTAGAGGTATTCAACCCTTGTCCCACCAGCCACTTGTGGCCCTCCGGACCCTTCATTAGTAAACTGGTGTCACAGGTGGTGTGCGGGGGGCCAGAACCCAGGTGCAGAGGCAGAGGGTTAGAATCAGAATTGCGGTACAAAGGAGCAATCCAAATACATTGGTTAATGACAAATTCGGGGTCAAGGGCAGGTGGCGAGACAGGACGAACTGGACCACTAGCCAGGAACTGATACACAAAAAAACATAAGCTTCAATAGAGTTTCACTACTAAGGATGAGATCAACATTGAAACAGTGTGAGACTGTTCAGCTGGACTTTATATAGGTGGCGAGGTAGTCACAGCCCTCCCCAGGAGCACACCTCTGGCCAACCAGTTCACTCCCCAGGACCAGCCAATTGAGATCCTGGAGGCGGCCAGCACAGTCTCCCATCAGGTCTGCCAGGTCTGTATCTGCCCGTTGATGTCAAACACCGAGGCCTGTCCCGCCTAGTGTGGACGGAACAGAGATGTGGTGCAGAGTGCCCGAGACAGAATGCGGGGATCTGTGAGAGGCAGCATCGGGTCCCGGGATGCCCACAGCCCCTGAGCCGACTGCCAGGGTTGCTGCACTGACAGCCGCCCGGAACAGGTCGCCACCTGCAGTGAGTGCCTCATCTGGTGGCGAGACAACTGGTAGTTTTGCAATACCAATACATAGTTGCAATCATTCAAAAAATGGAGAGAATTTATAAATGGTAAAGCAACCAACTGTACAATTAATGGACCTTTTGAGATGGACTGACCCTTCTGGAGTGGGGGAATATGTGAGTAAGGGCAAGGAGGCTTAAAGTTGGGACAAAGGACTAAGTGGCAACAATATGTTTTGGTTATCTGGAAATGATATTTAAGTAGTTTGGGAACTACTGAAAATGTGCAGCAGTTTGTGGAAGAGATGAGAGATTAGTCAGTATGTCATTTACTGATATGCATTGTCAAAAGCATGATGAGCCACAATATCCATATGCAAATAAACAGCTGAAGGACCAAATCTCCCAGTCAGCCTACGTAAGGCAAGCTCTTCCAACAACAGGTAGATGTAGCGCTCCTTAATCTGAGTTGTGTTAACATGGGTCAAATGAGACATGATCCCAAAGTCTCAATCATTGTTAGTCTTAGCTCTGCCCAAGCCCTACCCCTACCTACTATATACATGGGGCCTTTCCTTGAACCTTATTCCTGCCCACCCATAGCCCCACTGCCTGCTCAGGCTGAAAATCTGCTCCAGTATGGACCTACCTATGTGGCATATAGCAGTTTGGGGACTGTGAGGTTCTGGATAAGTAACTGAAGCATTATATCATTTGTGAAAGGAATATTGCATTTGTGAGTAAAATGTGTCACATGACAAAACCTGAAAAATGTTGCATACACAAAAACTTTGATTTTGTAAAAATCTTTGCTAAAAGAATTAAATGAACATTATTCGTATTTCTTTGCTGTTCAGAACTAACAAATCACTTAACAAGTGACCACTCAGTTGTCAATGTGAGAAAAAAATCATCCATACATAATTATTTTAAATATAATGAAAACATCCATATAGCTTTTGATGCAATGCAAAAAGCGAATAAAAAATACCATCTATAAAGAGCATGTATTTTTTCAGCATACAAAATTATTCTATGCAGGATAGAAAGTATTCTAACTTGTACAGGCTATTTATTTTGCATTATAAAAACAGAAACTAGATATACTGTGATAAACATATTGTTACATACATACTATTAAATTTTTGGAAATGTGAAATTAGCAATTAAAAGTGTTGTTTATTGTTCAAAATTAAACGTGGCTAGATTCAAAACTCAGAAGTGCCTTGAGACATTGTCATACTCAGTCGGACCACACTGTACCTCATATGGGACGGTTCTGGGGTTCTTTTCGAGGAATTCCTGGTGTCTTTAAATTCCGCTTCACCCACCATCAAGTTCACCATGGACTCGAACACTAATCATATCAGTTTTCTCGACACCATGGTGAGCAAAGATGGTGGTCAGTTGGTGACAGATTTATATAGAAAATCTACTAACAGAAATGCCCTACTTAGTTACGATAGTACGTATCTGGATACTTTTATCCAGTCTCTCACTTGGAGCAGCTATTGAGAATGAAAAGATTAGTAAGTGATTCTGAAGTCTGTGACCAAAGACTTAAAGATAAAGACATGGTAGATAGATTTAGGGAAAGCGGGTATCCAAAGAAACTACTACAGAAGAGTTGACCCGCACTATACCTGAACCATTGAACCCCACACAGAGGAATTTGCGCCAGGGCATGCAAAATATATTAGCTTTGGTGCCTAAATTTGGTAACATTCACAATCTTTGAAGAGAATCATTGGAAAAAATTGGCATATACTTGGAGATACATATCCACATCGTTCTCTCAGAGTCTTCAGTAAAAACAGAATATGGAGGTAGGCGAACTAAGACGGAATTTTTTGGTCAACCTAAGAATGGATTGTTTCCCTGTTTAAATTGTTCTTGTTGTAATGCAACAATTAGAGGAGATTCCTTTGTGCACCCACACCTAGGACGGAAGTTTAAGATCAAACAGTATTTCACATGCAATTCCAGGTAAGTCATTTGTTTATTAAAATGTCCCTGTGGATGGGTGTACCTAGGAGAGACCACTGAGAAAGTAAAAATCTGAATAACAAAACATAAATCAGACATAATACTTGGTAAGACAGAGTTACCAGTTCCCCATAATTTTGTGGAAGCAGGCCATAATGTCTCACAGGTGAGATTTCAGGTGATAGACACAGTGCTAAAGTCTATGAGAGGAGGGCTTGCTGAAAAGGAAGGAACTTTACTGGATCTATCATTTAAATACAATTTAACCTTTTGGTTTAAATGGGGAATTTGACTTGTCTCCCTTTCTTTGAAGCTAGTACTACTATATATTCTGTTATTATACACTCAGTTGCAGAAGTAAGTAGTAATAATTATGAGTAGAGGTTTATTATTGCTAGGACACTATAAATTTTTATAGGCATATTGAATCATCATTGATGTAAATAATTAAATAGAGAGATCTGCTATATGCAATCCAAGGTATTGATATCAATGGAGGTTTTCTTGATTTGAAATGTATTTTTTATCATTTACATTGATTTACAGATGTGTATAATATTATAGACAATTGTTATGACACTTTTTAAGCTCTCCTTCCTTATAAGGGATTGAATTGAACATGGAGGAGTTAATGTTATTGCTCCAACTGATTAGTGCTGCACTGAATTACTGTCGATGATGTCACTAATTGAACACACTATATGTATGGAATTGTTTGATGGTAAATTCAGACTTGACAAAGACCTGCATAGGTTGAAACGTTGTCCTTTACAGTTGAAGAAATGAACCCATTTTTACTATGTAGATTTAATACAGAGTCAGTATCATGGTTTTGCTATATGAGGGATTTGAAAAGTGGATTGCTTCTGACTGATTGGTGAGAGTCTTGGTTGCAGCCATTGTCTTCTATATAGTGAGGGAGCAGGAGGGACAGGAGAGGTGCTGGCATCAACGAGGGCGGAGCTTAATGTGATGACACATCGCCACGTTAAGCTCACCTTCGCCTTACAGCAGCTGAGGGGGAGACAGCACCACAGCAGCACTCAGTAAGTTACAGCAGACTCAGCACCAGACTCAGCAGCAGCACCAGACTCAGACTCAGCAGCAACACCAGAACTCAGCAGCAGCACCAGACCCAGCAGCAGCACCACTAGAACTCAGCAGAAGCACCATAACTCAGCAGCAGCAGCAGACTCAGCAGCAGCACCAGACTCAGTCAGACTCAGCAGGAGCACCAGATTCAGCAGCAGCACCAGACTGACTCAGCAGCAGCACCAGAACTCAGCATCACCAGTACTCGGCAGCACCAAACTCAGCAGCAGCATCAGACTCAGTCAGATTCAGCAGCAGTACCAGAACTCAGCAGCACCAGACTCAGCAGCAGTACCAGAACTCAGCAGCACCAGCACCAGAACTCAGCAGCAGCACCAAGCTCAGACAGACTAAACAGCAGCACCAAAACCCTATTTGACGGTCTCTCTAGGTAATCATGGAAATATTGCTGTGATTCATGCAAATATTCATGGAGTTTAGGTAAACTATGTGAGAATATAAAATAAAACAATACAAGATCAAGTAGAATTAAATGTTGGCAAAAGTGAATATAGTAACAAAAAGGATTGTGAGCCCTTCACACATATTCTAGTGGTTTCCTGATAGCTACCCAGATAGACGCTTAGGCTAGGGTCAGACGAAAGCAGTTTTAATGTGCGTTTAGACGCACGAAATCACGGCCGTGCTAGCAGCAAATGACGTCCAATGCCGGGGAACACACGAAGTACGGCCGCACGTAAGTTCGTCCGCGCAACGCAAGTGGCAAACGAACGCATTTTTTCTAGAACGTCAAACCGCTACTACTGACGTACAGAGTGCGCTGCGTCCGCTAGAGGCGTGTGTGCGTGATTGGGAGACGTCAGACGCTGCTAATGTCCGGCCAACATAACGTCCAGACACAAAAAGTGTTTTATTGATGATCCGTACAAAATCACGGACGAAAAGGCGCATCGTATGACCGCCATCGCGCATTCCGTGAAAAAATGCGTCCATTCGTTCGAACGCACTTTTTCACAGACAACGCGAATAATGCGTTAGTCTGACCTGAGCCTTAACTGGACTGAATCTGAACATGGTACTGACTGAGGAAGGCATCTAAGCTAGAAATGGGTTTGAGTACCGTGGAAACAATTGTTTTTTATATATATACTATTTTAAATTCGAGCTCTATCTATTGTTTATATTTATTTCTAAGTTTATAAAGTTAAATATTTTTTGGTTTTCATATTTTTTGTTCTCGATTTTTTTTTTCACATAGAAAATGAGCAACACTGCTGCCATTCCTCATCTTCTCATTTCCCACACCGGGAGCAAGTTCAGTGTGTTATATATAATATATCAAATAAGTCATATTTTTCATAAAACGCAATGCACCAAAATACTAGCAAAATGTTTTTTTCAGTTTTGTTTCAAATTGCATATTTTTATGGATAAAAAAAGTGTAACAGGTTCTCCATTTATGATTTTTTTCATAAGGACTAACCCGTAGACTATAGAACCTCAAACGTTTGGATGATAACATAGACATAGAAACATAGAAAAATGTCGGCAGATAAGAACCTTTCGGCCCATCTAGTCTGCCCAATTACATGGATACTTTACCTGGATTTATCTTTTGTTTAGGATAGCCTTATGCCTATCCCATGCTTGCTTAAATTCAATTACTGTTTTGGCCTCTACCACTTCTACTGGAAGGCTGTTCCATGTATCCACCACCCTCTCAGTAAAATAATGCTTCCTGATGTTACTTTTAAACCTTTGCCCCTCTAATCTAAGACTATGTCCTCTTGTTTTGCTATTTTGTTTCCTTTTAAATATACTCCCTTCCTCTACCTTGTGGATTCCCTTTACGTATTTAAATGTTTCTATCATATCTCCTCTGTCTCGTCTTTTTTCCAAGCTGTACATGTTAAGATCATTAAGCCTTTCCTGGTAACTTTTCTCCTTCAAGCCGTACACCATTTTAGTAGCCCTTCTCTGAACTCTCTCTAAGATGTCTATATCCTTCTGGAGATACGGTCTCCAGTACTGCACACAGTACTCCAAGTGAGGTCTCACCAGTGCTCTGTACAGTGGCATGAGCACTTCCCTTTTCCTACTGCTAATACCTCTCCCTACACAACCAAGCATTCTGCTAGCATTTCCTGCTGCTCTATTACATTGACTACTTACCCTTAGATCCTCTGAAATAATGACCCCTAAATCCCTTTCCTCAGATGTTGAGGTTAGGACTGTATCAAATATTCTATATTCAGCCCTTGGGTTTTTACGTCCCAGGTGCATTATCTTGCACTTATCCACATTAAAACTCAATTGCCACAACTCCGACCATTTTTTTAGTTTACCTAAATCATTTGTCATTTGGCTGATCCCTCCAGGAACGTCAACCCTGTTGCAAATCTTTGTGTCATCAGCAAAAAGACATACTTTTCCATTAATACCTTCTGCAATATCACTAATAAAAATATTAAAGAGAATGGGTCCAAGTACTGACCCCTGAGGTACCCCACTGGTAACAAGACCTTGCGCCGAATAAACTCCATTTACCACAACCCTCTGTTGCCTGTCACTCAGCCACTGCCTAATCCAGTCAACAATATTGGAATCCAAGCTCAAAGATTGCAATTTATTGATAAGCCTTCTATGCGGAACAGTATCAAAAGCCTTACTGAAATCTAAATAACCAATGTCTACTGCACCACCTGTGTCTATTATTTTTGTTACCCAATCAAAAAAATCAATAAGATTAGTTTGGCATGATCTCCCTGAGGTAAACCCATGTTGTTTCTGATCCTGTAATCTATGTGTTTTTAGATGTTCAACAATCCTTTCCTTTAACATGGTTTCCATTAATTTCCCCACTACTGACGTAAGACTAACTGGCCTATAGTTCCCCGATTCCTCCCTACTACCCTTCTTGTAAATGGGCACAACATTTGCTAATTTCCAGTCTTCTGGGACGACTCCCGTTAACAAGGATTGGTTAAATAAATCTGTTAATGGTTTTGCTATTACATCACTGAGCTCTTTTAATAATTTAGGGTGGATCCCATCAGGCCCCATTGATTTATTTGTCTTTACTTTAGACAGCTGCTGTAGAACCTCCTCCTCTGTAAACTGATATGTAAATGTCTCTTTAGTGTTTTCTCCTAACTGAGGTCCCTTTCCTTCCTTTTCTTCTGCAAAGACTGAACAAAAATATTCATTGAGGCAGTCAGCGAGACTTTTATCCTCTTCTACATACCTTCCTTCCTTTGTTTTTAATCTAACTAATCCTTGTTTTACTTTTCTTTTCTCGTTTATGTATCTAAAAAATGTTTTGTCCCCCTTTTTTACTGACTGAGCTATTTTCTCTTCTGCGTGTGTGCTTTGGAAGCTCTTATAAATTGCTTTGCCTCTTTCTGCCTAATTTTATAGGTTTGCCTATCTTCTTCACTCTGAGTTTTTTTATAATTATTGAATGCTATCTTTTTGTTCTTCACTATTTTGGCCACTTCTGCAGAGTACCACAGTGGTTTCTTCCTTTTTTGTTTTTGCTAACAAGCTGAATGCAATTTCCTGTGGCCTTCAATAATGCTTCCTTTAAATAATCCCATTTCTCCTGGACTCCCTTTAAACTCCTCCAGTCTGATAATGACTCCTTCACACAAAATCTCATTTTAGAAAAATCTGTTTTTTTAAATTCTAAAACTTTCGTTCTTGTGTGGTGCGGCTCCATCCCTGTTGTTATATTAAACCATACTGACTGGTGATCACTAGATCCCAAATTTTCACCTACAACAACGTCCGATACCAAACCTCCATTTGTGAGTATTAAATCCAATATGGCCTCTTTACGGGTCGGCTCCTCAACTACTTGTGTTAGAGATAATCCCAGTAGGGAGTTTAGAATATTTGTACTCCTGGTGCACCCAGCTGTTTTGGTTTTCCAGTTCACATCAGGAAGATTAAAGTCCCCCATGATAATAACCTCCCCCTTCATTGCCATTTTGGCTATTTCCTCAACCAGCAGATTATCTAGTTCTTCTGCTTGTCCAGGGGGTCTATAGATCACACCTACACGAGTTACTGTATGATTACCAAATGTTAGCGTAACCCAAACTGACTCTATGTTCACCTCGCTCACTTTTATTTGGTTCGTTTTTATGTTGTTTTTCACATACAGGGCCACTCCTCCTCCTTTCCTACCTTCTCTGTCTTTTCTATATAAAGAGTACCCCGGTATTGTTAGGTCCCAGTTATTTTTCTCACTGAACCATGTCTCAGTAACCGCCACTAAATCTACTTTTTCAGCTGCCATCATTGCCTCTAGTTCATTGATTTTATTGACTAAACTGCGAGCATTTGTAGACACGACTCTGAGCTTGTCATTTTTTACCTCGCATGTTGCTTGCACCCTCCGATTTAGTTTTGGGGGACAATCGGGCAGATTGTTTTTTACCGTTTTGTCCCCCCCTCCTAGTTTAAATATTTCTTTGCGAAACCTTTGAACTTCTCACTGAGAACATATTCCCCTATGAGTAAGATGCAAACCATCTTTTTTATACAGTTCCTTTCTGCTCCAAATAGAGCTATCATGGGACACAAAGCCAAATCCTTGCTCCCGACACCATTCCCGAAGCCACAAATTGAATTCCCTATTGCGCATCTGCCTATCTTGAATGTTATGCACAGGCAAAACTTCAGAGAATGACACAGTGGACGCAATCTGCTGTATTTCACCTCCAAGAACACAAAAATCTTCCTTAATCTCAGAAACCTCATTGCTAGCCAAGTCATTTGTCCCTAGATGGACTAGAACGTCCACTTCCCCTTGTTGCTTTGCTTGTTTGACAATATTGAGAATACGTCTCTTGTCTCTATGAGCAGTAGCCCCAGGAAGACATCTCACCAACCACTACTCTCCAGCTCAACACCTCTTATGATAGAATCACCCAGCAACAATTGCCTTTTATCAAGTCCCACCTTTTCATTTTTGCCCTTGCTTGCAGTGCTGCATACCTTAGGCATAGTGGATGGTGGTTCCTCAACTATGGTGTCTGATCCTACATCCATCTTACCACTACACTCTGAAAGTGCCTCAAAAGAATTAAGAAGAACATATGAAAAATAATTTTATACACTGGAAACTATTAAAATCATAAATTTACACTTTTTTCCATCATTTTTGTGATTGTATTCTGACGGGTCATGATGCATACACAAAATTTTGAATTCCCTGATTCTGCTGATAAAGATAGATATATAATTTGTCCTACAATAAATCATGACTTCACATCGTGTTTAAACATGATGCGCTCAAAATCGTGAAAATGATCTCAGTACACAGGGATGAAATGACTCGGCAGTGAAGGGGTTAACTTATTTTACAGAGAGTGGGCTAAATCGCTGAGGGTAAAGCAAGGGGGTAAGTGTTCCCTGGTGGAGGGAGAGCATTCATTCTGCAGCTCTATGTGGTGCAGACCATACTCAGCGCTCCCCAGTGGAGAGTGCTGTGGCTCACCAGGAAATTTGTTGGTATCCCCATGGGACAGTCCTGGGTGGAATGCAGGGTCCCTTATATCTGAGGCCCTGTGACAAGCTCCACAGGGTTTGGAAAGGGCCCCCCAGAACCACTGGGCCGCTGAACCCATCATAGGCTGTCCTCCCCCCTGACGGCAGCCCTGCATAGATACATATTTTCACGATGGGTTTATCTCTTCGATGTATCAGATATGGGGCTTAGGACAGGATTGGGAGCCACGGTATCCAAACCTGGGATTATTTGAGTTTATAAAGTTAAAGTGGCGCAGACCTATTTGCAGGCACCAACTGTGCTTTTAAGTAATGAAGGAATTGTTTTTCTTTCAAATTATACATCTGGAACCGGCTTATTGTATCTTGCACATATTGTTTTGTAAAAAAAAGAAATGCAAATAGAATAGCACTAATATTATACATAACAACAAGGAGAGAAAAAAACAGGACTTCCATACATATATTAGCATTAAGGCTGGGGTCAGATGAACGCAGTGCGAACGCGCGTGCAGCCGCACTTTATTACGGCCGTAGTAGCAGCAAATGACTTCCATTGATGGGCAAAACGGCCGCAAAAAAGTTCGGCCGCACAACGCAAGCGGCAAACGAACAAATTTTTTTCGAGAAAGTAGAACCGCTAGTACTGACGCACAGAGTGGGCTGCGTCGGCATAGCGGCGTGTGTACGTGATTAGGAGATGTCAGACGCTGCACATGTCCGGCCAACATCACGTCCATTTGTTTTTAATAGCTCCGTCAAAAATCATGCACGAAAATGCGCATCGTATGACCACTTTCGTGTCTTCTGTGAAAAAATACGTCAATGCATTCGGACGCACTTTTTTACGGACGATGTGAAAAATGCGTTCGTTTGACCCTAGCCTTATGGTTAGTCTGTGTTTTCTGTTGTATCTCCTTCCTCCCTCTTTTTTTCTTTGTGTGTCTTAACTTTTACTTTGCTTGTTCTTCTGAGACGATCTGAAAGATTCCTGTTGTGGTTGGCATGTGCAGTTCGATGGCCACTGTTTTGCCTTGGTATGCAGCTGTGCTCTCCCTCATTTCATCTTGTTTTGGTATTTTGTTACACCACTCTATGGTGACACCTTCTTGGTTGGGGACATGCTAGAGAGGCAGTTGGGGAAATCCAATTACCTAAGAAATAATGGTAATGCAGCCATTGGGTGTGCATGTTAAAAAGAATGTGATTAAGTGCTGTTACACAATGTATAGTGTTTGGTTAAATTGGTAGCTTAAGCAGAAAGATGTCTAGATTATGGAAAGTTCATGTTCCTGGGGCAGTAATTTCATTGAGGTGTTTTGTTTTGTGCTTGTTTTAGGCTGAGGTCAGACGAACGCAGTGCGAACGCGCGTGCAGCTGCACTTTAATAAGGCCGTAGTAGCAGCAAATGTCGTCCATTGATGGCCAATATACGAAGTTCGGCCACACGAAAGTTCGGCCGCGCAACGCAAGCGGCAAACGAACGCATTTTTTCGAGAACATAGAACCGCTAGTACTGACGTACAGAGTGCGCTGCGTCGGCATAGCGGCGTGTGTGCGTGATTAGGAGACATCAGACGCTGCACATGTCCGGCCAACATCACGTCCATTTGTTTTTAATAGCTCCTTCAAAAATCATGCACGAAAATGCGCATCGTATGACCAGTGGCGTCGCAGGGTGGGTTTGGGGGTTGCGGCCCGCACCAGGTGACACCCGCGGCGGGGTGACACCGTCACCAGCTGAGAGTGACGTTTGTTTTTTGAACCGCCCGCGGGGCCGCACGTGCAGGTTACCCTCCCCCTCATAGCAGCGGCCAGTAACGTAGTGTAAGGCACGGATGGATGGGGCATGCCGTCACCACGCACCAAAGATGGCTGTGCAGATCCCACCCCCTC
Organism: Leptobrachium leishanense; assembly: GCA_009667805.1. Taxonomy (NCBI): domain Eukaryota; kingdom Metazoa; phylum Chordata; class Amphibia; order Anura; family Megophryidae; genus Leptobrachium; species Leptobrachium leishanense. The sequence continues at coordinate 242,772,250 of CM019064.1, read as the reverse complement.
TGATGCGTGACGCCGCCCACACGCCAGAGGGAGCTCAGAGCTGCACGATGGCCGTCCGACGGGCTGACGCACGCTGACGTCTCATCAGCGGCAGCCCGCCCACCGCCCTAACAGCTCCCGCGCAGCGCCGGGCCCGAAAAAAAATTTTTTTTGTCGGAAAAAAAAAACAAATTGTGTTAGTGTTTACTGTGTCCACCGGCGCCGGGTGTGGCCCGCGGGAGCGGCCGGGGGCCTGGGGCGCCGCAATCAACACGCTCACACACACTGCACCAGCCACCAACCAGGTCCCGACCGTCCAGGCTCCGCCCGCTCCGCAGTGCACGCAAAGTCAGCGGCGCCTGCACGTGTTGGGGCTGGCGGCAGCACGCGCGCCCCGCCCCACATCAGACGCCGCTGGAAGCCTGGGAAGGAGGAGGCGGAGTCTAGACTAGGCGGCGTCGACTTGACACTCAGAACAGAAGGAGGAAGGGACGGAAGCTGCTCTCCTCGGTCGGCTGGACTGGACACTGGACTGGAGACAGATTCCTGCTGTGGAGTGTGCAAGTGTGCTGCTGAGCCTGCTGCCTGCCAGGTATGGGGGGGGCGGCCCGGGGGGGCGCAATTTCATATGTCGGCGCCGGCCCTGCCCTCACACCATCATACCCCCTGTGCCCCCTCACAGCATCATACCCCCTGTGCCCCCTCACCCCATTATAACCCCCTGTGCCCCCTCACCCCATTATACCCCCTGTGCCCCCTCACCCCATTATACCCCTCCTTCCCTATGTGGAGCAGCAAATGGTGGCAGTGCAGGGGGAGCCAGGCTGCGGGAGGGGGAGGAGGGGGATTGAAAGCAGATCACTCATGGAGTGAAGCAATGTGGTCAGATTATCTCCCGGCACTCAGCAGCATGAGCAGGAGCCAGGGCCCCCCAAAACACAGGAGCCAGGGCCCCCAAAAACACAGGAGCCAGGACCCCCCAAACTCTCTGCCCTGGGAGACAGAGGCCCCCAAACTCTCTGCCCCCCCCCCAGCCAGGGGAAACCAAAACTCCCACCTCTCCACCAGGAGCCCAGGCTGAGCCCCCCCCCATCACCAGCCCCTTCCTGGACCTGGGGTGCTAGCACAGGCACATAAACAAAGAGAGGAACGGTGGGCTGAAGAGCTTACATGCATCCTAATGAGAAGAAAATTCAAAACAAAAATGTGTACTGGTAAGACTTGATGGGTAAATGTCATTGGGAGCTTTTTCCCCATTCCATTTCCTCCATTCCTAGAAATGTTTAATTTTCTTAACCCCATGCAGGCTGCATGGGGTTATCTAGTTAAGAAAATTAAACATTTCTAGGAATGGAGGAAATGGAATGGGGAAAAAGCTCCCAATGACATTTACCCATCAAGTCTTACCAGTACACATTTTTGTTTTGAATTTTCTTCTCATTAGGATGCATGTAAGCTCTTCAGCCCACCGTTCCTCTCTTTGTTTACGTGCCTGTGCTAGCAGACACTGTTATGACGGAATGGGCGTATCCGCCTGCGGTCCTGCTCTATCTGACCCCCTCGTTGGTGTTGCCAAGCCCGACTACCGAGTGGCACGGCACCCGGCGTCTCGAGCGGCTTGGGTAGAAGACTACGTGGCGGTGGAGATCTGTAGAGTAGATGGGGCACCCACGGTGGAAATCCGCCCGACTACCGAGTGGCACGGCACTCGGCGTCTCGAGCAGCGGATCTACTGACCATTGAAGGGCTGGAGACGGTCTGCGTTGCGAACCGCGGTTCGGTAGAGTCTCCTTGCAGATGCAGGCACGGCGCTCAGCCGAGGTCCCGATTCGGGGTGGTTGCGGTATCCCAAGATACCGATTCAAGGTGGAGCAACGGCGCGGCGAATCGATGTTCTGCTGCGGAGTTAGAGTGACCCGTTCCTGGGTGGTGGTGATATGTAGCCGACGTGAAATGACAACACCAGGCAGAGCTGTATGTTTCAAACACTCAGATGAACTGAACTCTTTTAATCACACGCCACTATTTATGCTGAAGTACAGCAGTCACAATTTGCATACCCATACTAATGAGTTAGGTCAGGTATTTACAATCAACATTCTTCACATTCTCTTAGCCTTCAGCTCACACAACGTTTGTACATCCATTGTTCCAGCACATCAGATTAAACATGTACCTAGATAATGGGGAAAATCCCTGACGCATAAATTACACAGCAGCAAAACTTGTTTACTGGCTACAGAAAAACACATTTACCTACAGGAATATAAGTATGTTTTAAAACCAAAGCTATGTCATTTCACTAAACTAAATTAAACTAAAACCAAACGATGTAAAGTATATTTAAAATCACACAGGGTACATCTTAATACAGCACATCAAGTAAAACCACAGCTAGCAAGGAAAATAAACTGTTCATACATTGAAACGCACACTGCAAACGTTCAAAGGAAAACAAGGTCCTTTTAAAAATGTCTTGGGTTTGAGTCCTGGGTCTCGCTGCGCCGAGCCCCTATGTCCCTTCCGTGACAACTGTGTTAACCATTTATGTAATGGCAGCTGGGCAGTGAGCTGACACTGACAGACCAACCTTGATGTGTCTGAAATTGAAACTTACGTGACAACTCATACAGGGTTATTCAGAGAGCGTGAAAAGCAGGAGAATGACTGGAGAATGAAAAATTCTAAGTCAAAATAGCTGATTTGGAAAGTGAGATGAAAGGGAGAATTTTTCTGGTTTGGCTATTTTGACCTAGAATTTTTCATTCTCCAGTCATTCTCCTGCTTTTCACGCGCTCTGAATAACCCTGTTATTTTTTTTTTTGGTTTCCGTTAAGAAAAATACAGTTAATTTATATTTATTTAATAGAGTTAATTTAAGATGGTTTAATACAGTTTATATTTATTTTACTATTGGTGCTTTTCAAACTTTATTCTTGAAAATAAAAAGAAATTTAGCAGTTTCATGTTGTCGCTTTTTTTTTCTTGGGGGGGGTGCAAGTAGCTGGTCTTGCCTAGGGCGCAAAATAGTCTAGCACCAGCCCTGCTCCCGCGTGGCACCTTTTCTTCAGAAGCGTGCGGGAGCTGCGGCGCGCACGGTGCCTCACCTGTGTTCTTGAGGAAGGAGTGTGACTGTGACGAGTCTGTGACACTCTCTGGCAGTAGTGACTGTGTGGTCTGCTGCTGCCTTCAGCCTCGCCTCGGCTGCTCTGCTCCTCATCCGATTCCTAATCCTCATGTACGTCACCCAGACATCATCAATTCAAAATCATCACCGACGCACATCAATCCATCCATTGTGTGTAAGTTAAAAGAACCGTCCGTGACGTCAAAGTTTTTTTTTAAGGTGGAGTGTGTGTGTGTGTTCCTCCTCCAATCTCCTCTCCTGTTTATGTATTTGTTTGCAAATTGACGTAACCGGGGGGGGGGGGCTCCGTGTGACTCACGACTGATTTGTTTGTAATTTTGCAGAATTGCTGCAATGCTACCCTGGCCCACACACTGAGAGGACTGGCTCACACACTGAGGACTGGCCCACACACTGAGGACTGGCTCACACACTGAGGACTGGCCCACACACTGAGGACTGGCTCACACACTGTGGACTGGCCCACGCACTGAGGACTGGCCCACGCACTGAGGACTGGCTCACGCACTGAGGACTGGCCCACACACTGAGGACTGGCCCACTCACTGAGGACTGGCTCACGCACTGAGGACTGGCTCACGCACTGAGGACTGGCTCACGCACTGAGGACTGGCCCACGCACTGAGGACTGGCTCACGCACTGAGGACTGGCCCACGGACTGAGGACTGGCCCACGCACTGAGGACTGGCTCACGCACTGAGGACTGGCCCACGCACTGTGGACTGGCTCACGCACTGAGGACTGGCCCACGCACTGAGGACTGGCCCACGCACTGAGGACTGGCTCACGCACTGAGGACTGGCCCACGCACTGAGGACTGGCTCACGCACTGAGGACTGGCTCACGCACTGAGGACTGGCCCACGCACTGTGGACTGGCTCACGCACTGAGGACTGGCCCACGCACTGAGGACTGGCCCACGCACTGAGGACTGGCTCACGCACTGAGGACTGGCCCACGCACTGAGGACTGGCCCACGCACTGAGGACTGGCTCACGCACTGAGGACTGGCCCACGCACTGAGGACTGGCTCACGCACTGCTCTCTGTCTGTCTGTCTGTCTGCTCTCAGTCTGTCTGTCTGTCTGCTCTCTGTCTGTCTGTCTGCTCGTCTGTCTGTCTGCTCTCTGTCTGTCTGTCTGCTCTCTGTCTGTCTGCTCTCTGTCTGTCTGTCTGGCCTATGGAAGAAATTGTTCTAATAGACTATATTCACCTCTTTATATTATAAAGTGGGGATTTTTAAGACACAGACTGGGATTGGGAACACTGTCTAGGACTGTGAAAGCTTTACAGCCAGGTCGGGCGGGGGAGGGGGTAGCACGCTGAAGATACTTCAACTTGACTTTTTTTTTTCTTCATTTTGTAATTTATAACATCATCATGATTATATATTATTAATAATAATCTTGCTTATACTATGATTTCATCTTGCTTATACTGCATACTTTTTTTGGGGTTCATTTTGTGTAAAACGGGGGGGCTCAAGTCGAGGGGGTGACACCATGAGTTACCGCACCGGGTGACACCAACCCTAGTGACGCCACTGCGTATGACTGCTTTCGCGTCTTCCGTGAAAAAATACGTCAATGCTTTCGGACGCACTTGTTTACGGACAATGCGAAAAATGCATTCGTTTGACCCTAGCCTTAGTTAACTCTGGTTACAGTTACAGGATTTATAAAGCGTTAACAAGTTCTGTAGCGCTGTACAATGGGAGAGACAGAATAGCAAATATACATACAAGTCAAACACACAGAACAGGTAGAAGAGAGGATAGCAATGTGCATAGAGGGCTGCCTCTTATTTTGGTGGCAAGAACATCCAGCTTCAGGCGTTAAGGGATGTGCTTGTCAGTGTCACATAGACAGTGAAGTATTTGGAATGACTATTAGTGAGTGTGGTCAGTAACTGTTGGTAATAAATGATGAGTTTACAATGAGATCTGGTGTAAGCTTTACTTAAACTGATTGGTCTAGGCATGTGGCTGCCTAAGGATAGTGATAAGGGTTAACTTCAAGAAGGAGGTTAACCTTTAGTTATATGGTTGTTGATTTGTGGATAATGTGAAAGGGCTAAGTTCACATGGGGAAAGGGAGTACATATTTATATTTAATAATGTTATACATAATGTTCTCTTATGATACAGTGAACTTTCAATGCAATTACTAATCAATGAATAATAATGAAGCTGTGGCATTCTATAACCCACTCATTGGTGTAGTGTATTTTATATCACCAGATTGGTGTAACGTTGGGGGCTTCCAGCCTTTCCGGTGTGCTTGAGGGCAGCATGTCTGTTGCTGCTCGCTCACCAACACCCGGTTTAAATTGAAACAGGCAGGGAGGTGGCTGCATGAGGTGCGGCTTGAGAGGGGGGCGCGGTCAGGTGAAGGTCTTTTAAAAACCAACAGTTCCTTCTAAGCAGTGCCAGATCGTGGTTATCCATACCTGAGCTCCTTGTACCTGAATTCTCTCGTGATTTAACCTGTTATTGACCTCTGCTTGTTTTCTGACTATTCTGCATTCCGTTGCCCTAGACTATTTCCTTGTACTACGCTTCTGCACTGATATCGACCCGGCTATTCCATTTGACTATTCTATACTCTGTATTCCTGATTCTGGCTCGTCTGACTATCCCCGTGTTGCTGACCTGGTTTTGTATTACGACATTGTCTTTGATTAACTCTTTCTGTCTAGCTAGCATACCTGGCCAATTCTAAGGACCAGACAGTTAGGGATTCTTCTACGGCTACCCTGTTGGTAGCTTTTGGGCTCTGTGGAGTGTTGGCCATTAAAGACTGCGTGGTGGGATCCAGGAACCGTGACATTACGATCTGGCCAAATGGATCCCGTAGACTTAACACAGCATTTGAGTAACTTTGTATCCAGACAGGACGAGCAGGACCATAGGATAGATCAGTTTGCTCTCGCCTTACAAACTATCCTGACTCGTACGGCTCACCTGGAACCAGCTGGGGTTGCACCTTCGCCTGCTATACCTGTGTCCTCTGTTGTTCAGACATCCCAGGTACACATGACCGCTCCTATGAGGTTTGACGGTACTCCCTCGGAGTGCTGGGGATTTTTGGTCCAGGTGGATATTCATTTTAAATTAAATCCACAAATGTTTATCACTGACATAGCCAAAGTGGGGTTCATTATTAACCATCCATCTGGCAGAGCATTGACATGGGCGAATCCTTTATGGGAGGCAGAGAAGCCTATCGTACTGAACTATAAAGAATTCATAGCCGAGTTAAAATGTACGTTTAATCCTACCAGAAAGGCCAAGGTAGCTGGGAAATCCTTGTTCCGCATACGTCAAGGGAACAGGACTGTATCTGATTATGCTATAGAATTTAAAACGTTGGTTTCTGATGTGAACTGGACTAATGAGGCTCTGGTTCTGGCTTTTATGGAGGGGTTATCGGAGTCATTGATGCATGAGTTGGCCCCTCGTAAATTACCTGAGGTGTTGAGTGAATTTATAGATTATTGTATAGATCTGGATGATCAGATAAGGGACAGAAGAACTCCAAGAGAGAAACCTAAGAGACCGTTACCAAGGTTGGCCCCTGTCTTTCAGGCACCACCAAGAGAGTTATCCCCTCCCTCTGAGCCTATGCAACTAGGCCATACTAGGCTTACAGAGGAAGAGAGAACAAGGCGTCTTCGTGAGGGATCGTGCCTGTATTGTGGTTTAAAAGGACATTTACGACTTCAATGTCCCACTCCCCCTAGAATGCATGATAAGTCGGAAAACTACCGCACCTAAGGCAACTGAGGAGACAGGCCTTGGGTGTGACGCTCATGTCTCCTGTCAAAGACACTAGACTCTTGTTACCAGTATCCGTGGCTTGGGAGACCAAGACCACACATACTACCGCTTTTGTTGACTCTGGGGCTGCTGGTAATTTCATTGATGTGGAATACGCTTCGTCCATTTCTCTCCCTCTGGTTGTAAGAGAGACACCCTTGGCCGTCGAAGCCATAGACTGTAGGCCGTTATCCTGTCCCAGAATTACTCACGATACTGTTACAGTGGTTCTTACCACTGGTCTCTTGCATAAAGAAGAGATCATATTTCAGGTTATCCGTTCACCTTCAATCCTGTTGTGCTTGTTTCCCTTGGTTGGTGGAACATAATCCTGTTATTGATTGGGCTAAGGGAGAGATACTGTCTTGGAGTCCTGCTTGTTTTGGGACTTGTTTAATACCCATTCAGCATATTGGTGCCCTGAACACACCTACAGCTCCTCCATTGTCTACAGAGGTTCCTGACTGGTATGCCGATCTCAGGGCTGTATTCGATAAAAGAGAGGCAGAGAAACTACCTCCACATAGACCGTATGATTGCGCCATAGATATTCATCCAGGTACCATGCCTCCTTGAGGCAAAGTATATCCTTTATCCATAAAAGAGAACCAAATCATGGAGGAGTACATAAAGGAGAATTTGGAGAGAGGTTTTATCAGACATTCCTCTTCTCCAGCAGGGGCTGGGTTCTTTTTTGTATCTAAAAAAGAAGGAGATTTACGCCCGTGTATCGATTATAGGGGGCTTAACAAGTTCACCATCAAGAATGTGTACCCTATCCCTCTTATATCAGAACTGTTCGACAGGTTAAAGGGATCAGCAGAATACACAAAACTCAATTTGAGAGGGGCTTACAACCTGATACGTATAAAAGATGGGCATGAATGGAAAACAGCATTTAACACCAGGAGTGGGCATTATGAATATCTGGTCATGCCATTCGGTCTCTGTAATGCTCCAGCTGTATTCCAAGATTTCATTAATGATGTGCTCAGAGATTTTTTGCAATCCTTTGTTATCGTATACTTAGACGATATACTAATTTACTCTCCCGATCTTATAACACACCATGAACATGTCAGACAGGTATTAGCAAAACTACTAGACAATGGTCTTTATTGCAAACTGGAGAAGTGTTTATTCGACATTACTACTGTAAAATTTCTTGGGTACATTATCACTCCAGAAGGTTTTGAGATGGATCCTTCCAAACTCACGGCCATCTCAGAATGGCCTCTCCCTCAAGGCCTCAAAGCCATACAGAGGTTTCTGGGGTTTTCCAACTATTATAGGAGATTTATCAAGAATTATTCTGCTGTAGCTTCTCCTATCATTAATATGACACGTAAAGGTCTGAAGAACCAGGTCTGGTCTTCACAATCCAAACAGGCATTCGAAGCTCTCAAAGAGGCTTTCACTTGCGCTCCAGTGTTACGGCATCCTGATCCCAGAATTCCATTTGTTCTTGAGGTTGATGCTTCCGAGATAGGCATTGGGGCTGTCCTATCTCAAAGAGAGTCTCCAGGGAAGCCTCTACATCCTTGTGGGTTCTTTTCAAGAAAATTATCACCAGCAGAACGCAATTATGATATTGGTAACAGAGAATTGCTTGCTATTGTGTCTGCCCTGTCAGAGTGGAGACATTTGTTGGAAGGTACTCTTGACCCTTTGTTGATAAGCACTGAACATAAGAACCTTACGTACATTGGGGATGCTAAACATCTGAACTCGAGACAGGCCAGGTGGTCATTACTACTGTCTCGGTTTAATTTTGTGTTGACTTACAGACCAGGTGACCGAAATGTAAAGGCTGATGCCTTATCTCGTCAATACGACCCGTATGAATCAAACACACAAGACCACAATCCTATAGTTCCTCCTGAATGTATTGTGGCTTCCACGGTCTTGTCTGTTTCCTCGCCTTTTCTGGAACGCCTCCAAGCAGCTCAAATGGGGGCTCCACCTAACAAGCCTCCAGATATGTTGTTTGTGCCTGAAAAGGAAAGACAAGAGTTACTCATAATGTTTCATGATTCAAAACCAGCAGGTCATCCTGGTATTACTAAGACTCTTACCAGTATCTCCAGACAGTTCTGGTGGCCCACCATGCGACAGGACGTACGTCTGTTTGTTTTTTGCTTGTCAAGTCTGTGCCAGAAGTAAAACCAGGTAAAGGGGCAAGCTAGCTTCAGACTAAGCCCGTACGGGCGAAACGCGTCAAGCTATGCCTCTTTCTGTGTGTTTTTAACTGTTGTGGTTGGTGTGGGTAGTGGTTGGGATATGTATATGCTGCTCGGCACCCTTATTATTTAGTGACTGGTTATGTAGGCGGCTTGAACCGCCGAGGTATAGTCTCCTTGCCTTCTTATTGTGTGCTCTTTATAACCTTATCTCAATTATACCATTGGTTCCTTGCTTCACCCAACACACCCTCTACTACTATTATTGTGTGTTTTTCAATTCATTGTTTGTTTAGTGTTTATCATTAAAATTAACCATATTTAATGCACTTTGGATCTTGATCTATCCATTTTAAAGTGAATAAATGTTTTTATTTTTTAAAAAAACTCTAATTGCTGTCTGCCTCCATAACTCCTGCAAAGAAGGTCTGGGGAACACCTTATGATTCCCTATGCGTATTGTGACGGAGCCAATAGAGGCTCAACTGTATGTGAGTTTGAATTTGGCTACTTCCTTCTAAAATACAAAGTTGTTTGTGATTTATTGCACTAGGAGGTGCCTTTTTGGTTTCTGTCAATTTTCCTACAGCATTCCTATTTTGGTGAATTCCGGAGAAGTCGCTTGAAGGTTCTATGGGCACCTAATATAAAGTCCCTGATCGCCTTATTCCTAAGAGCCGGTTGTAGGCTCCCCAGAATGTGAGTTAATAATCAATATACATTACTCTCATCTTGGGTGCTGTCTTACTGCGCAATTTTGGTCCCTTTTTTTGTGTTTCCTCCCTACAGTGCACACCTCATCTGCATTTTTTGAGAAGATCCAATCCTAAAGACAACGATTTCTGTTTACGGACATATTGTGTGTCTACCCCACTGTCTTTTTTGGATTCAGGTCTCTTAAAGCGCTGTGTTGTTTTTCTGTTTGCATAATTGTCACTCGGGTATTTAGAGAAACCCCCATACACAGCATTCAGCGAGTGGGATAGACACCTTTCCGGTGGGCGCTTCACCCCCCTTTTTCTTTTCATTTTGGAGAAGCGGTCTACAACTGTCAGAACCACAGTATGACCCTTGGACTTCGGCAAGTCCACAATAAAATCCATGGATAGATGAGACCAAGGCCTATTAGGAATGGGTAAAGGCTGTAATAGACCGACAGGCAAGGTTTTACTGGTTTTACTTCTGGCACAGACTTGACAAACCAAAACAAACAGACGTACGTCCTGTCGCATGGTGGGCCACCAGAACTGTCTGGAGATACTGGTAAGAGTCTTAGTAATACCAGGATGCTAATGACCAAAGTAACAAAAGGACACCAGGTACTCAACAAAAGGGCATAACCCAAACAATAATGAAAAACGGTTCAATTTGCACAAAGTGCAACTAGAGTACCAGAATATGGTCCACTCCTAAAGACAACGATTTCTGTTTACGGACATATTGTGTGTCTACCCCACTGTCTTTTTTGGATTCAGGTCTCTTAAAGCGCTGTGTTGTTTTTCTGTTCGCTTCTCCAAAAAGGCTCATTTTATTCCTTTACCTAAGCTTCCTACAGCCAAAGAACTGGCGGTCGTCTTTGCTAGAGAGATTGTACGAATACACGGGGTTCCGTCTGAAATAGTCTCTGACAGAGGAGCTCAGTTTGTCTCTCGTTTCTGGAGGGCTTTCTGTGCGGAGATGGGGGTGCGATTGGCCTTCTCTTCAGCATATCATCCACAAACCAATGGGGCAGCAGAGAGGGCAAATCATTGTCTCGAGCAGTACATACGTTGCTTTACCACACAACAACAAGACAATTGGTCGGAGTTGTTGCCCTGGGCTGAGTATGCACGTAATAACGCCGTTAACGAGACCACTGGCCACTCTCCTTTTTCTGCTAACTATGTTTTTTTCCCTCCGGCTCTACCGCTTTAGTTTGCTGAACAGGCCATCCCGGCTCTCGATGAACATCTCACACAACTACAGGATATTTGGAGACAGATTCAGAAAACATGGAGCACAATGTTGCTGTCCAGAAACGCAAGGCTGACAGGCATAGGTTACAAGCTCCTTCCTACAACATGGGGGATAGAGTTTGGTTGTCCACTAGGAATGTGAAGTTGCGGGTGCCTTCTATGAAAATGGCACCTCGGTTTATCGGTCCATACAAGATCATTCGCCGCGTTAACCCTGTGGCTTATGCTCTTGCCCTTCCTAGACATCTTCGCTTGCACAACGTGTTCCACACCTCCCTACTGAAGCCTTTGTTGTGTAACAGGTACACGCGGGTCGTTCCTCCTCCTCCACCTGTTCAGGTTGATGGAGAGACGGAGTATGAGGTTAGGAAAGTTCTGGATTCTAGTCTGTTCAGGGGTGCTCTGCAGTACCTGGTTGATTGGGTGGGTTATGGTCCGGAGGACCGGTCCTGGATTCCGACTTCCAACATGTCTGCCTCTAGGTTGGTCAGGGCGTTCCATGCCTCGCACCCCGATCGCCCTGGTGGTCGTCCTGCCACTCGCCCCGGTGGTCGTCCTGCCACTTGTCCTGTTGGTCGTCCGGTGGCCTCCCGTGGAGAGGGGGGTACTGTAACGTTGGGGGCTTCCAGCCTTTCCGGTGTGCTTGAGGGCAGCATATCTGATGCTGCTCGCTCACCAACACCCGGTTTAAATTGAAACAGGCAGGGAGGTGGCTGCATGAGGTGCGGCTTGAGAGGGGGGCGCGGTCTGGTGAAGGTCTTTTAAAAACCAACAGTTCCATCTAAGCAGTGCCAGATCGTGGTTATCCATACCTGAGCTCCTTGTACCTGAATTCTCTCGTGATTTAACCTGTTATTGACCTCTGCTTGTTTTCTGACTATTCTGCATTCCGTTGCCCTAGACTATTTCCTTGTACTACGCTTCTGCACTGATATCGACCATGCTATTCCATTTGACTATTCTATACTCTGTATTCCTGATTCTGGCTCGTCTGACTACCTCCGTGTTGCTGACCTGGTTTTGTATTACGACATTGTCTTTGATTAACCCTTTCTGTCTAGCTAGTATACCTGGCCAATTCTAAGGACCAGACAGTTAGGGATTCTTCTACGGCTACCCTGTTGGTAGCTTTTGGGCTCTGTGGAGTGTTGGGCGTTAAGGACTGCGTGGTGGGATACGGGAACCGTGACATTTGGTTAGGAAAGCGTTGTGCATCCAAGACTTGCCGGGTATTCAAAATAACCGATGGAAGACTAATTGTCAAGACTACAGGCTTTATCACCTCATTAACGCTACTCTCACATAAATGAGCGTTAGCTCTCCGCCTGGACTCCATGGAGGAGATGCTCGGGAGATGGCTCGTTAGCAGCAGCGTAGTGTGGATTGTCAGCTCTCGGGCAAAGCAATAATTGCGCGCCCCCAACCTGTGGATACGGTAACACACCCTGATTCCCTTCTACCAGTAGAATATTGACCCCCTTACCCCACAAACACATGTATTGTATATTAACAAAATACTGATATAATAAAAAAAATGAAACACACATGCCCCCCCACGCTACGCCTCTGTTACCAGTCACCCTGTCCCAGTATTGCCTAGTATAGTTCCACTCTCACACTATACCCAGTCACTCTCTCCCAGTACCACCAGTCACCCTCTCCCAGTACCACCAGTCACCCTCTCCCAGTACCCCCAGTCACTCTCTCCAAGTACCCCCAGTCACTCTCTCCAAATACCCCCAGTCACTCTCTCCTCTCAGTACTCCCAGTTTCTCCCAGTACCCCCAGTCAATCTCTCTCTCTCCATCCAAGTACCCCATCACTGTGTGGTGGTTACGCTGCTCTGGTGTCACACAGTGTCGTCTACTTGTGTGGAGTTGAAGGTGGCCTGGGGGGGCTGTCCAGGGGGCTTAGTGGAGACCGGATTTTAAATGTGCTGCAGAGCAGGCGCCTCCCTCCCTTCTTCCTGTTCAGCGGTTGCGGGGGGAGGCTGGAACATGGCTTCAAGGGGGGCTGACAAGTGTGGTACAGGATGTTCTGTCGGATAATGCTGCGCTGCTTCACATGACTCATGTCAGCGTTAAGGAGGAGTCAGGACAGGACCAGAATTTTCTGTCCTGGTCCACCCTTCTGGACGCTGAATGCTAAGTCACCGCCGGTGCCGCAAAACTGGCGACTGCCCATGCAAGGGCCTCTCACGGACACCAGTGTCCGGGAGCAGACACCTTACTGATCCCTGCTGGAAAATATTAGTGGTTCAAATTTCTTTTGAAATGTTGCGCCCCCTAAGGAAATTGCGCCCGGGGCAACCGCCCCCGAGGCCGCCCCACGCTACGCCACTGCTCGTTAGCACTGCCCCCAAGCATCCAGGACCCTAGCGGCCGCTACAGGCAGGCTGCTGGACTCAGCACCTGCCCTATAATCTACAGGTCAAAAGGGGGTGCTAGGGGAGATAGCGAGCGCTAATTTTTCCCCTCAGTATTCCCACTTTAGCTCTAGGCAGCTGATAGGGCACAACATTTGGCGTTTGGACCTGCAGTTCAACAAGCTGTGGGCTGTAGAACAAAGGGCTCTTAGCTGAGCCTCCAATCTACGCAGAATGTGTTGTGTGGGTCATTCTACAAAGTGGCTGTGTTCACTCATATGTTCTTTATATGGGTATTTCACAAGAACCTGACTGTTGTTTGAATGCTGGTCAATATCAGAAATCTCTTGAATCCTCATGTAGCGTTCCTTGCCATGTTAGTTCTAGCACCGCCACATCAAAATTTCCAGCAAAAATATTATCCAGACTGATGGAGCTTCGTTAGAAGATCAAGTGGTTTTCACATAATTACATTAGGTCATACATATGGATACTTACACAGTAATTACAGATTGAAAAGAGCTTAATTTCCTCATGCAGTTGAATGGCAGCTGATTTGAGAAGAATTTTAGAATTGCAATAGGAGTTGGAGGCAACAGGAAAAGGGTAGTGTATTATTATGGGTTAGGAATAGAAGTTAGGCATTTAAGAGCTTTTTGGGATCACTTCTGTTTCTGATTTCTCCAGTCTCTTCCCAGCTGTCATCATATACATTGAGCTATTAGGTTCAAGTGCAGTGTGTAATATACTGGAATATAACTGGAAAATTCTTCTCCATTCAGAGAAGGCAGGTTAGCACTTAGCAGCAGCATTGAAGCAGGACTGGTGCAAGGATTTGGGGGTACATAGTCGAAGAGTTATTTTGCCCTTTACCACCAGATGCGTGATGATTGTTATGAATATGTGCATGACTGTTGCTGTCTGGTTGAGAAGTAAGTGTTGCTGGGTTGTCTGCTAAAGTAACTGTAGATACAACACTGTGCAATATGGTAGTGGTTTATAAATAGCTGCAATTGTAAATGTTTATTTGTGAAGATTGCCATTAGAAACATAGAAAAATGTCGGCAGATAAGAACCTTTCGGCCCATCTAGTCTGCCCAATTACATGGATACTTTACCTGGATTTATCTTTTGTTTAGGATAGCCTTATGCCTATCCCATGCTTGCTTAAATTCAATTACTGTTTTGGCCTCTACCACTTCAACTGGAAGACTGTTAGGTCTCTGCATAGTGGTTGAATATCAATGCTCTAACCCTTAGCACACTGGAAAATATATAACAATTGGTTGAAAATAAATGGTCACTTGTTTCAAAGAGTAACATTTGCATTTCTTGATTATGATGATATTCTGAATAGCAGGTTTGGAAAGAGGGAGTTGAGCTCCCCCTGTGGGCAAAGACTAATCACAACTTGGGTTGATTTTATCCAGTGAAGGTATAGTGTTATCATATGCCGTACATATTTGTTTGGTTTAATAGTCTGATTAGGTTTAAGGGTATAGTAAAATTTATGCATGACATTAGGGTTACACATATATAATCAGATATAAGGTTTCAAATTAGGGTTATATTTAATTCAAGCATTAAGTTGTAACTTTATTTTTAGGGTATAGTTTGGCTTTGAAATTTGACATATAATCAAGTTTAAATGATTGATGCAGGCCTATGTTAATTGTGTTAACTAAAATCTTCTAAATGGCCTGTGTAAATTAGCCTGGTTTTGGAAATTTACAAGTCATAGTTTGGAACAATTTACCTTTAGGTTCTTCCATGTCATCCTAAACGAGACATGACCTGGAAGAGGTTTTTTTTTGGGAGAAAGGATTTTACCAGGAAGGATACATTGAGATTTCTCTCGTTTTCAGGTATGTCCTGGGTGGTGAGTGTGTACCTTTGGGTGTCTTGCCAAGGACACTTACTGGAGAGGTTGCTGCTGGGATTGAGCCCATGACTCCACAGGCTCTGTCCATGCAGAGCAGTGATGTTACCTCTACCCCACCCAGCCGGCACCAAGAGTTATGCATAGTGTGACATAGTGCATTGATCAGTCTGTTTATTCTCCTTGTATTTTTGTTTTAAGGTTTAGGCATTAACCCCCAATGGGGAAGGTGTTTTTGTTTTGCTGCAGGTGTCCCTGCAATTAAGGGATTAAATAGCTCCTGCTTGAGGGAGGGCACTAGATGAGAAGGATTCCCACACAGGGGAAAGATTAGAATGGGCACTGGATGGGAATGAGACACACACGAGAGGTTGAGAAGCACAGGTTGCTGCTTCTGAGTTGGAGAGTCTGCATTGGATGCAGGAAATGTTGAACCAAAGGTTGGTCTGAATGTTCTATTGTATATGATTTCTTTGACGCTGCAAATAAAGCCTGGAATATTTCACCATTTAAAGACTTTGTGTGCCATATTTTGCCCTAGAGGACCGCGCTATAGCGCCCTCCTGTGACAATAGTTACATAGGCTGAAAAAAGACATGCGTCCATCAGGTTCAGCCTTTCACACATCACCTACTGCTGTTGAGCCAAAACAAGGCAAAAAAACAGTCTGTAGTGCTCGCCGGTATGCAACATACTGGGAAAAAATTCCTTCTTGACCCCAGAATGGCAGTCAGATTTCTCCTTGGATCAAGAAGTTTATCCACATATTAAATATTATGACCCTTAATATTCTGTGTCTACAGAAAGTCATCCAGTACCTTGGTTAAAAGTCTGTACAGTCTCTGACCCAACCACCTCAACAGGCAGAGAATTCCACAGCTTTATTGTTCTCGCCGTAAAATAACCCTTCCTATGCTTTAGGCTGAATTTCCTTTTGTGACGGAACCGTTCTCTTCCGCCTGTCCTGACTCTCCAGATACCCGCTTGCCAAGATAAGCCCGGCCTCTGAGTTGCTTGGAGCTCAGTGCCTCGAGCAGCCTGATCTGCAGCTCCAAAACTGCTGGGTCTGAATCTCTGCCTTGGAGCCTCTTTGCATTTCCAGAAGGCCGCTCTGTGCCTTCTGAGGTTGAGTGTAGTGTAGCGTAGTTGAAGGAGACACCAGGCGAGCTGTATGTTCCAACAGGATTCTCTCTTTATGGAAGATTTCACCGGATATTTATACAAAATACAGCAATGCACATTCAAACTTCCCACCCATCCCAACAGTTCTGATTGGTTGGTTCCAAGACCACTGCAGGTTTCCTTCAGGTCCTCTTCAGTTATAATTTGCATACCAAATGGTGAACATGTACCTAAAGTCTCTAATTACATTATTGCAGTTAGATATTTACAATAAACATTCTTTAGCCTTTAGCTCACACAACATTTACATAATCTATTGTTCTAACACATCAGATTAAAGACAAACACTATCCCAGACTTCTTGAATCAAACATGCAGCCAGATAAGGGGAAAAGCCCTGTTGCATAAATTACACAGTAGTAAAGCTTGTTTACTGGCTACACAAAAACACATTTACCTACAGGAATATAAGTATATTTAAAACTAAAGCTACGCAATTTACACTAAACTAATTTAAACTAAAACCAAACTAAAACCAAAAGACCCTTACATCATTTTGTGAGCTAAGCATCATTTAACTGGAACTAGCAATTAATTTCATATGTCACTAGTGTGAGTTTGGTTGAATACATTTATTGTGTTAAGATTCTCTATATTTTGGCCTAGTTGGTTTCTATGCTCAAGTTATGGTGAGTTAAGCCCCTTTTTTTTCTTCAAGGATCATACACCCCTCTTTTTTTATCTAGCCCCCTTTTTAACTAGCCCAGTGGCTCATTCTTTTCTGTGTATCACTCCAGCAATTGTACCCTTCATGGATCCAAGAGGCATAGGAGCAGGTAATTTATTTTTGTTTTAAATAGTTTTGTTGTGTAGGGGGCCAAAAGGGTAAAAAACAATCTGCCCGATTGTCCCCCAAAACTAAATCTGAGGGTGCAAGCAACATGTGGGGTAAGAAATGACAGGCTCAGAGTCGAGTCTATAAATGCTCGCAGTTTAGTCAATAAAATCAATGAACTGGAGGCAATCATGGCAGCTGAAAAAGTAGATTTAGTGGCGGTTACTGAGACATGGTTCAGTGAGAAGAATAACTGGGACATAACAATACCGGGGTACTCTTTATATAGAAAAGACAGAGAAGGTAGGAAAGGAGGAGGAGTGGCCCTGTATGTGAAAAACAACATAAAAATGAACCAAATAAAAGTGAGCGAGGTGAACATAGAGTCAGTTTGGGTTACGCTAACATTTGGTAATCATACAGTAGCTCGTGTAGGTATGATCTATAGACCCCTTGGACAAGTAGAAGAGCTAGATAATCTGCTAGTGGAGGAAATAGCCAAAATGACAATGAAGGGGGAAGTTATTATCATGGGGGACTTTAATCTTCCTGATGTGAACTGGAAAACCAAAATAGCTGGGTGCACCAGGAGTACAAATATTCTAAACTCCATACTGGGATTATCTCTAACACAAGTAGTTGAGGAGCCGACCCGTAAAGAGCCCATATTGGATTTAATACTCACAAATGGAGGTTTGGTATCAGACGTTGTTGTAGGTGAAAATTTGGGATTTAGTGATCACCAGTCAGTGTGGTTTAATATAAGAACAGGGATCGAGCCGCACCACACAAAAACAAAAGTCTTAGACTTTAAAAAACGATTTTTCTAAAATGAGATTTTTTGTGAATGAGTCATTATCAGACTGGAGGAGTTTAAAGGGAGTCCAGGAGAAATGGGATTATTTAAAGGAGACATTATTGAAGGCCACAGGCAATTGCATTCGGCTTGTTAGCAAAAACAAAAAAGGGAAGAAACCACTGTGGTACGCTACAGAAGTGGCCAAAATAGTGAAGAACAAAAAGATAGCATTCAATAATTATAAAAAAACTCAGAGTGCAGAAGATAGGCAAACCTATAAGATTAGGCAGAAAGAGGCAAAGCAATTTGTAAGAGCTTCCAAAGCACACGCAGAAGAGAAAATAGCTCAGTCAGTAAAAAAGGGGGACAAAACATTTTTTAGATACATAAACAAGAAAATAAAAGTAAAACAAGGATTAGATAGATTAAAAACAAAGGAAGGAAGGTATGTAGAAGAGGATAAAAGTCTCGCTGACTGCCTCAATGAATATTTTTGTTCAGTCTTTGCAGAAGAAAAGGAAGGAAAGGGACCTCAGGAGGAAACACTAAAGAGACATTTACATATGAGTTTACAGAGGAGGTTCTACAGCAGCTGTCTAAAGTAAAGGCAAATAAGTCAATGGGGCCTGATGGGATCCACCCTAAATTTTATTAAAAGAGCTCAGTGGTGTAATCGCAAAACCGTTAACAAGGATTGGTTAAATAAATCTGTTAACGGGAGTCATCCTGGAAGACTGGAAATTAGCAAATGTTGTGCCCATTTACAAGAAGGGTAGTAGGGAGGAATCGGGGAAGTATAGGCCAGTTAGTTTTGCGTCAGTAGTGGGGAAATTAATGGAAACCATGTTAAAGGAAAGTATTGTTGAACATCTAAAAACACATAGATTACAGGATCAGAAACAACATGGGTTTACCTCAGGGAGATCATGCCAAACTAATCTTATTGATTTATTTTGATTGGGTAACAAAAATAATAGACAAAGGTGGTGCAGTAGACATTGCTTATTTAGATTTCAGTAAAGCTTTTGATACTGTTCCGCATAGAAGGCTTATCAATAAATTACAATCTTTGAGCTTGGATTCCAATATTGTTGAATGGATTAGGCAGTGGCTGAGTGACAGGCAACAGAAGGTTGTGGTAAATGGAGTTTATTCGGCGCAAAGTCTTGTTACCAGTGGGGTACCTCAGGGGTCAGTACTTGGACCCATTCTCTTTAATATTTTTATTAGTGATATTGCAGAAGGTATTAATGGTAAAGTATGTCTTTTTGCTGATGACAAACAGATTTGCAACAGGGTTGACGTTCCTGGAGGGATCAGCCAAAAGACATATGATTTAGGTAAACTAAAAAATGGTCTGAGCTGTGGCAATTGATTTTTTTTTTTTTTGAAATTCAAAGTTTTATTGCATTTTCAGAAAACAGTATAACAGGTGCAGAGGAAGCATGAGCACGAAATAACGTACTATAAGGATCATCAATCCCGCGGAAATACATATCAGGGTATACCCCCACCCCCAGACCGAGCTGACTCGACCATCTCTGGGGCTATCGGAAGCGAGTCGATCCGAGCTGTTGGATTGGGGCTCGTAAGAAGCCCAACATGAGCTCCTCTGTGTGGAGCCGTGCCGACTGACCAGCTAGATTTAAGAGCCGTAGTAGTTCGTCAGTGCTGATTCCCGGCTTCCCGTAGCTTGTCGAAGCTAGATCCCAGAGCCGCCCTTGGGCTACCCTCCCCACTTCGCTCATGTGCGGGAAAAAAACAGAAGTAGAGTAGCGTAACACTCGGACTTAGTGGGGGATGGGAGCAGGGGGGAAGGAGCAGGGAAACAAGGTCTGAAAGAAGAAAACAGAGAGAGAGAAAAAAAAGAAGGGGCTAGGGAGAGCAAAGACAGAGAGAAATAGGGCAGAAATGGAGGAGAATGGAGGAGAAGCATCCCTGCTTCCCTTCACATCAAAGCTCTTAGAAAAACTAGTCTTCAACCGCCTCTCCCTCTTCCTGTCCTCCAATTCCCTACTTGACCCCCTGCAATCTGGCTTCCGTCCCCTACACTCAACTGAAACTGCCCTCACCAAAGTCACCAACGACCTCCTAACTGCTAAAAAACACGGCCACTATTCTATTCTCATCCTGCTCGACCTCTCGGCTGCTTTTGACACTGTTGACCACCCCCTCCTTCTACAGACCCTCAACTCTCTGGGTCTCGGTGACACAGCACTCGCTTGGGTCGAATCCTATTTATCCAACAGGTCCTTCTGTGTGTCCTTTGCTGGAAACTCCTCCTCCTCATTGCCTCTATCTGTTGGTGTACCTCAAGGCTCTGTCCTTGGTCCTCTGCTCTTTTCCATCTACACCTCCTCCCTGGGCAAAATCATCAACAGCTTTGGCTTCAATTACCACCTCTACGCTGATGACACTCAGATCTACCTCTCTACCCCTGATCTCTCTCCCCCTGTCCTTTCAAAAGTCAGTGACTGTTTATCTGGCATCTCCTCCTGGATGGCCTCCCACCACCTAAAGATCAACATGTCAAAGACTGAACTCCTACTTATTCCTCCCTCCAATGCCTCCCCACCTCCTGACTTCTCTATCACGGTGGAGGGTATCACCATTTCCCCATCAAACCAAGTTCGCTGTCTTGGAGTTACACTTGACTCTGCTCTTTCCTTCATCCCCCACATCAAGTCTCTTTCCTCCTCCTGCCGATACCAACTGCGTAATATTTCCCGAATTCGGCCATTTCTTACCGCTGTCACCACAAAACAACTCATACACGCCCTGGTAATCTCCCGACTCGACTATTGCAATAATCTCTTATCTGGCCTCCCTCTGTCCCGCCTCTCCCCCCTACAATCCATCCTGAACGCCTCCGCCAGGCTAATTCACCTCACCCGCTGCTCTGTCTCTGCCGCTCCCCTCTGCGAGTCCCTTCACTGGCTCCCCATCCACTGCAGAATTAAGTTCAAAATCCTTATCCTTACCTACAAAACCCTCACTAACTCAGCTCCCCACTACCTGTCCTCACTAATCACCAAATACACCCCGGCCCGCTCCCTAAGGTCAAACAGTGACCTGCGACTAGCTTCTCCCCGCATCACCTCTTCCCATGATAGACTGCAGGATTTCTCACGCGCAGCCCCCACTCTCTGGAACGCTCTCCCTCGTACTGTCAGACTTTCACCTAACTTCTCTTCCTTCAAACGCTCCCTGAAAACGTTCCTATTTAGGGAAGCCTACCACCCAACTCACTGACGCAACCATCAATCACTCTCACCTTACAGTCCTCTCCTCCTGTTTCCAACCCCAACCCTCCTAGATTGTGAGTTCCTACGGGAATAGGGCCCTCATCTCCTCCTGTACTGTTTGTCAAATGTTGTTCAATGTATTGTAACCCTGTCTATACTGTGCTTATTGTACAGCGCTGCGGAATATGCTGGCGCTTTATAAATAAAGAATAATAATAATAATAATAATAATAAAAAAGAGAGGGGCTGGGTGTCCCTGGGCATTGTAATGGCACTGCGCCACATCCCCATCTCAGCCTGAGAATGCAAGTGCCGCCAAGGCCGGGGGGCGAATCTCCCCAGCCACAGAGACCACATCCGCTCAAAGTGTGCCATTCGGTCGTGGATCACTGCCATCAGTCTCTCCATAGTAAGCATGTAGTGAATTTTGGTCTTAATGTGTTCCTGAGTCGGGGGTGGGCCCTTCCACGTGTGAGCAAGACACATACGGACCGCAGCACAGATGTGCGCAACCAAACTATCCGCAGCATGGGTCAGAGGGGGGCGCCGGCCTGGACAGTTAAGCAGCGCTAGCCAAGGGTCCGGTGTAATCCGAACTCCCGGGCACGTACTAAGGTCCTCGAAAACTCCCTCCCATATTGATCTGACCACGCCACATGTCCACCACGCGTGCAGGTAGGTACCCTCCTCCCCGCAGCCTCTGTAGGATTCTGAGGAGGGCCCCCACATGCATCCGTGCCAGCCGTCTCGGATGAATGTACCACCTACTCATCACCTTGAAGCAGTTCTCCCTTATTGCTGTGCAGGCCGTTATCCTGGTGGTCCGGTCTAGAATCACCTTCCAGTTGTCCGGTTCCGATGGGTCCCCTAGGTCCCCCTCCCATTTCCCCATGAAGCTGGGATCCTGAGGGAAGTCCACTCGCAGCAGGTGCGAGTATAGCAAGGAGATGAGGCCCGAGTCCTCGTCCTCCTCCTGCAGCTGTTCTCAAAGAAAGTTGTCTTCAGGTTAGGGGCCCCTCATAGGAAGCTTTGCACATAGTGCAGGAGTTGGCCTGCCCTGAATGTCTTGCCCGGCGGGAGGTTGCGTGACTCCCTGAGATATGCCAAGGTGGCCACCCTACCCACCAGAGTCAGGTGTCTCATCTCCGTAATGCCCCTCTCCCGCCACCACCTGAATCCTCGGGGCTGCAATCCCTCTGGAAACTCCGGGTTCCAGAAGAGCGGAATTAGTCCCGTGTGGGGGGAGGATAAGCTGTCCGGTATCGACATTTCTGCCACAAAGACATTAAGTGTCGGAACGCCAGGCTAGGGTGTGTGGTCTCGGAGCGAAGGCCAGGGAGCCACATGACTGTTTCCATGGGGCACTCCCCTCCTATCGCCTCCTCCAGCTGGACCCATCGCGTCTGCATTGCCGGGAAGTTCAGCTGACTCAGCATGGCCAGTTGGGCTGCTCTATAGTAGGTGAGTAGATACAGGGCCCCCAATCCCCCTGCGGTTCTTGCGAGCTATGTCCCCGATCTGGGTAGGCGGCTACGTTTCCCCCTCCAGGTAAATGAGTAGATCGCCTGCTGTAAGTGGATAATATCTGACTTAACTACCAGGATTGTAAGAGTACGGAAGTAGTAGAGTATCTTCGGCAGAAGGGTCATCTTCACCGCGTTGACCCTCCCGAACAGTGACAGCCTAAGGTGCGACCACGTCTCCAGTAGCCCATGCAGCTGCGGGAGCAGCTTCCCATAGTTGGCCGCGTACATGCTCGCTACCCTGGGCGTGATGGCCACCCCCAGCTACTTCAGTGACTCAGTTCGCCACTTATATCTAAATGTTCCCTCTAGGTGTGTAACCTCCTCCGGGGTGGGAGAGAGATTCATGGCCTCACACATCGACATGTTGACCCTGTACCCGACAGCCTTCCGTACCTCCCCAGGGTGTCCTCAAGCCAGGGGAAGGAGACGAGGGGCGACATCAGTGAGAGGAGGACATCGTCGGCGAACAGACTGATCTTATAAGACTCCCCTCCCACCTCCACCCCCCTGGTGTCTTATGAAATTGGCTAGGGGCTCTATGGCGAGTGCAAATAGCAGGGGGGACAGAGGGCACCCCTGCCGGGTCTCGTTCTTAATCACAAAGGGGTCTGATGTGCATCCTACCGTGTCGACCCGGGCTACCGGGGCCGAGTACAGGGCCTGCACTGCCCTCCGTAGGACCTCCCACATATAGGGCCAGGCCACCCTGTCGAAGGCCTTCTCTGCGTCGAGGAGGGAGTCGTTGCCACCTGCAGGATGTCTATCGCTCGGCGGATATTGTCTGGCGCCTCCCTCCCCGGGATGAAGCCCACCTGCTCCGCGTGGACCAGCGCTGGCAAGCAGGCCCCTAGTCAAGAGGCCAGCAACTTTGCGAAGATTTTGACGTTGACGTTGATGAGGGAGATCGGCCTGTAGTTGGCGCAAAGGTTTTGGTCCTTGTTCTCCTTGGGGATGACCACAATTCTGGCGATCAGCATCTCCAAAGATGGGACCTTCTCCCCTCGCATGAAGGCATTAAAAAGAGCTGTGAGGTGTGGGCGGAGGACCACGGTCATGCTCTTGTAATATGCTGCCGAAAATCCGTCCGGCCCTGGGTCCTTGGACTTTTGGAGGGCCGCCACCAAGCGGCCCACCTCCCCCTCCGAGATGGGTTCGTTGAGTGCTTCCCGCTGGGCCTCTGACAGCCTCGGCAGGTCCCCCACCTCCAGAAACTAACGAAGCTACCCGCCGAAGGCGGGTTGGGTCCTGCGGTGTGTCCCCCCATATAGCTTCCCGTAGTATTCCCGAAAGAGTCCTGAGATGCGGCACGGGTCGTAAGTCAGCTCCCCGTCCTCCTTGCGGAGCGCGCGGACCGTCCGTTCTCGGAGCCATTGTTTCAGACGGCGGGCCAAAAGGGTGTCCGGTTTGTCACCCTTTTCAAAGAATTTCTGGCCCGTCCATTGAAGGGCGGCCTGCACCTGCCTGGAGTGCAGGAGGTTAAGTTGACCCCTCAGCTCTGTGATCTGAGGGAGGAGGAGCGGCTCCCCGCTCTGCTGGTGGATCCTTTCCAGATCTCTCACCTTTGCCGTCAGCTCCACCATTTCCCTGAGCCGTTCCCACTTACGATGAGTTGCCGTTCGAATCACGCGCCCCCTTATGACCGCCTTGTGGGCTTCCCATAAGGTCACTGGGCCAATATCGGGCGTCTGATTAAGGGCGAAATATTCCTCCAGGTCCTCTTGCAGAGTCGAGGAGAACCCCGGGTCGAGCAGGAGAGAATCGTTAAATCTCCATGATGCCCCGGTGGCCGTGCCCCCCCACTCCACCTGCGTCTTCACAATGGCGTGGTCAGACCAAGAGATCTCGTGTATGAGAGACGAGAGGAGTCTGGGGACTAGGTCCCTACTGCACAAGATGTAATCTAGTCTGGAAAACATGTCGTGCGAGTGTGAGTAAAAGGTATAATCTTTTTCTTTAGGGTTAAGCAGGTGCCATGTGTCATAAAGATTCAGCTCGCTTACCAGGTTTCATAGGGGCCTGACTCTGCTCACTGGGTAATTAGCCGAAGCGCCCCGGCTGCGGTCCATGTAGGGGTCCAGCGCAACGTTGAAGTCTCCCTCTACACACACGTGTCCGTTCGGTAGTTCGGACAGCCTGTCTGTCAGGGCTCTGTAAAAAGAGGCGTCGGGCGGGGAAGGGGAGTAGACGTTAACAAAGGTGTAGGAGTAACTCCCTATCCTCCCATCCACCCGCAGGAACCTGCCCTCCATGTCGGCCCTGGTCCCGGTGTGTTGGAAATGAAGACCAGCCCGAAGGAGGATCGAGACCCCGTTTTTCCGTGTAGGGCCCGTGGAGTGGAACTGCACAGAGAAACCGCTTCCCCAAAATGTAGGGGTTCTGTCTCCAGCAAAGTGGGTCTCCTGTAGCAGGACGACATCCGCCCCCAGCCTCTTATAATGGCGGGCCGCCATACGCCTTTTTTGTGGCGAGTGAAGGCCCTGCACATTGTGCGTGAGGATACAAAGGCCCCCAGCAGCTCCCCCCAGCCATGTGAAATAAGAAAAAGAGAGAGGAGGAAGAGAAGGCAAGGAGGGAGTGGAGGGGAGAGAGAAGAGAGGGAGAGAGAGGCGAGGCAGGAAAGAGAAATAGAGAAGGGGAAGGGAGAATAGAAATAAGAAGGAAAAACAGGACCTCCTAGACACTAAGGAAAATACAGGGGAAAGAACGGCAAGTCCCGGAATGACCTCACCCCTTGCCCCCCTGAAGGCAGCCACCTTCCATAACGCTAACCAGCCAAAAGAACAACCGCGGACCTGCATGAACAGCTATTACTCCCGTTCCCCCTCCCATCCCTCCGAGACCAACACCCCCAATCGGAGCCCCCCCGTCCCTCCCGCTAGAGGAGAGAGAAAAATAAGGAAAACCCATCGTGCATGGAGTGAAAATGTCCATGTCCAGAGGGCTTGGGTCGTGCGTCGTCGCTCTCGATTTTGGGTATGCGGCCTCCCACCCCCCAATTGGAGTCCCATCTGGCAAGGGCCCAGGGGGACCACGGAGCCTGCTCTATCCATTTGTGCATCGTCCAAGGTCCAAATGGGTCAGGGGTGCATCTGGAAGGGTGGGGCGGACCACTTCTCCTGTTGGCCCCAACCCCTCCGTTCACAGGCTGCTCGGTGTCGCTTCACATTGCACATCAAGGGTAAATATGTCCAGGAGGTTGCCCCAAGGGTCGAGGGTGTCAGTCCCGAGGGGGCCGCGGGGCTCCCGTATTCAGTGCCGCGGGGAGCCTCGAGGTCCAGGCCTCCCCCGTCGTCCCTCCACCAGATCGAAGAGGTCCTGTGGCATCGGAATCCCAAGCGCCTCCAGGAGTCGAGGGCAGTCTGCCGGCGATCGCCGCGTCAGCTGGGCTCCGTTGTGTGGCACCAAGAGGCAGAAGGGGAAGCCCCAGCGGCAGCGGATCGCCCGGCGGCGTAGCAGTTCCGTCAGGGGTTTTAGGGCCCTGCGCTTTTGCAGAGTAGAGGGCGCCACGTCATTAAAGATTCGGGGCGCTATTACATCCACAGCCATTGCTTCCCCCCTTGCAGCTCGTAAGACGGCGTCCTTGGTGGAGTAAAAGCGACACTTAAGGAATAGGTCCTGTGGGGGCTCTCCAGGGTCCGGTTTAGGTCGGAGTGCTCTGTGGGCCCGATCCAAGGCCAGCTCCTGGTCTGGGAGATCAGGGAGCAGTGCCCACAAATATTTATGAAGGAACCCCCTAATGTCCACCACCGATTCGGGCACGTCTCGGAAGCAGAGATTTGAGCATCTGGACCTATTGTCCAGGTCTTCAACGCTCTCCTGCAGCGCCTCATACCTCTCCTGAAGGCTTTCCAGTTCGTTGTGGGCCACAGCCTGGGCCCACTCCACCTCATCCAGTCTGCTCTCTACCGTAGCGGTCCGTGTCCCCAGCGTTCCTATGTCGGCTCTCAGCCCCTCAAGGCCTGACCTGAGATCGGCCTGGAGGTCGTCTTTCACCGTTAGCATAAGCTGCTTGAGGTCCTGCACGTCTCTCCTTGTGCATAGCTCTCCCGCCGCCGTCTCCTCGCGGGCCCTGGCCGCCATCTTGGAGGGAGTCTGGCGGGAACTTCTCGTTGCGGAGTAGCAGTCCATGATCGTCTGCTGACCGGAGTTGCAGGTCAGTTTGCCCCTAGGCATATCCTGGATCCCTGGGTGTGAGCGGGCTGCAGTTCAAAGTGGCTGGGCAGACATTGGCTTCTGTTGGGAGCCGTGCGGGTGCGGCGCTTCACTCACAAGCAGCCATTCCCGGGCTCGGCCAGACCACGCCCCCGGCAATTGAGTTTTAATGTGGATAAGTGCAAGATAATGCACCTGGGGCGTAAAAACCCATGGGCGGAATATAGAATATTTGATACAGTCCTAACCTCAACATCTGAGGAAAGGGATTTAGGGGTTATTAGTGCAGAGTATCTAACGGTAAGTAGTGAATGTAATAGAGCAGCAGGAAATGCTAGCAGAATGCTTGGTTGCGTAGGGAGAGGTATTAGCAGTAGGAAAAGGGAAGTGCTCATGCCACTGTACAGAGCACTGGTGAGACCTCACTTGGAGTACTGTGTGCAGTACTGGAGACCGTATCTCCAGAAGGATATAGACATCTTAGAGAGAGTTCAGAGAAGGGCTACTAAAATGGTGTACGGCTTGAAGGAGAAAAGTTACCAGGAAAGGCTTAATGATCTTAACATGTACAGCTTGGAAAAAAGACGAGACAGAGGAGATATGATAGAAATATTTAAATACGTAGAGGGAATCCACAAGGTAGAGGAAGGGAGTATATTTAAAAGGAAATAAAGTAGCAAAACAAGAGAACATAGTATTAGAGGGGCAAAGGTTTAAAAGTAACATCAGGAAGCATTATTTTACTGAGAGGGTGGTGGGTACATGGAACAGCCTTCCAGTTGAAGTGGTAGAGGCTAAAACAGTGATTGAATTTAAGCAGACATGGGATAGGCATAAGGCTATCCTAAATAAAAGATAAATCCAGGTAAAGTATCCATGTAATTGGGCAGACTAGATGGGCCGAAAGGTTCTTATCTGCCGACATTTTCTATGTTTCTATTATGATATTTTATCTAGATTGTAAGCTCTCGAGCAGAGTCCTCTCTCCTACTGTTTTGTGTGTAATGCGTATGTATATTTGTTATTCTGTCTCTCCCTTTGTACAGCGCTACAGAACTTGTTGGCACTTTATAAATGCTTGTAACTGTCTATTATTTTATAACAAACTTTAGTTTTCTGTGTCAACATTCTACATTTACTTGTTCCTGGGATTCTATTTTTATATTTTTGTTTAATCCCCTGGTTTGGGATTTTCTAGGGATGTGCACCGATTTATTAAATTTTTTCATTTCGGCTCGTTTATCGTATCGACTTTTTTTTCGTAATATCGGAAATTTGGGGTTTTTTCGGAACGTCTGTTCTCCTCGTTTCAAAGTGTCTATTTGTTTTGACTTAACCACTTGGCTGCTAAGGACGCGCTCAGCGCGTCCTGCCAAGTGCACCTCCTGTGCTATGGACGCGCGGAGGCAACAAGCACAGGAGGCAGCAATCGGCCGGGATTCCGGACGATTGCTGGCTCCCCCCACCCCATCTTGGATATCGGCCCAGCACTCTGGGACCCTGGCGGGGCCATTAGATGTCATCGCGGCGGCGCAATGACATCTAATTCAGGCGTCCCCCCCCGCGAGTGCGGAGGAAGTGCCTGAAAGGGAGGGGGGGGTTGGACCTCTCGGACCTTCGGACCTCTCTCCCTCCCAATCGCCGGGGGCCAGAAGGTTAAGGCAGGCACCGTTTGGAAGGGCACAGCCTGCCCTTCCAAACGGTGGCTGACATTAACCCCTGGGGAGCCGGATCACAATTCGGCGCCGAAAAGCGCCGGATCATGATCCTCTCCCGGAGCTAGCCGACATCTTAGATGTCGGCCAAGCCTCCGGGAACTCCCCCTGACAACTGGCATCATTGTGCATAGCATAGCACAATGACGCCAGTCCTGCAGTTAACTCTTAGCTGCCAGCAATGGTGGAGATTTGGGGTTCATTGGAACCCCCTATCTCCCGAACCGTGGCAGCTAGGGGTTAATGTTTGATATCGTTGGATCAGCCAGATTCAGCCGGATTGCCTTTCCAACGATACCGAACATGACCATATAGAAAGTTTGTTTAAAAAATAAAAATTAAAAATAAAAAAATATTTAAAAAAAAATAAGTTTTTGTTTTGTTAATGCAGCAATATTGTTCCCATTTCAATTATAATGTGAACAATGATGCTGCACTAACGATTTTTGTTTGGGATGCGTTTGTTAAAAATCGCGTAATTTTCCCCCAAACAAAATGTAACGAGACCCCATTTCTAATTTTTTTAACAAGCGTACCCCATACAAAATATCACTGCAATTGCTCGCATGTTAAAAATGAAAAAAAAAAAAAACACTTTACACGTTGTAACTTATTGAAAATTCTAATTTTATTGCATTTTTTTGGTATATTCTACAGACAGGGCATGATGTATACATATAATAATGACATATTATGAATCTGCCGAGTCTGCCGGAAAGAACGATATATAATATGTCTGGGTCATATACTAAAATAAGGCTTCAAAACGCGTTTAAACATGATGAGCGAAACAGGTTAAAATTAGCTCAGCACAGAGGCGTGAAATGCCTCAGCAGCGAAAGGGTTAAACTAATGGTATTTCGGATGATCCAATATTTCTGTTGATACGGTAATTCTGCCGATTCTATCATGTTTTATTGAATAAAGATCCTTTTTTTTCTTTATATGCATTGCACAAATTTATTTAATCATATTAAAATGGTATGAAAGGCACAAAACGGTTTAAAAAATGCAAAAATACTGACCCAAATGGTCTGACTTTAAAAATAAAAACCAGAACAAAAGGTTTTAAAACGGAAAATAAGATGAACAAAATTATCTGAAACGAAAAAAAAACCCAGAACAAATAAAATGATTTAAAACAAAAAAATTTAAAAAAATGAATGCAGCATATGAATCCGCACACTGCTGGGAAGCACCTCTCTGCGGTATAATTAATGCAGCATATGAATCCGCACACTGCTGGGAAGCGCCTCTCTGCGGTATAATTAATGCAGCATATGAATCCACACACTGCTGGGAAGTGTCTCTCTGCGGTATAATTAATGCAGCATATGAATCCGCACACTGCTGGGAAGCGCCTCTCTGCAGTATAATTAATGCAGCATATGAATCCACACACTGCTGGGAAGCACCTCTCTGCGGTATAATTAATGCAGCATATGAATCCACACACTGCTGGGAAGCGCCTCTCTGCGGTATAATTAATGCAGCATATGAATCCACACATTGCGGGGAAGCGCCTCTCTGCAGTATAATTAATGCTTCATATGAATCCACACACTGCCGGGAAGCGCCTCTCTGCGGTATAATTAATGCAGCATATGAATCCGCACATTGCGGGGAAGCGCCTCTCTGGGTATAATTAATGCAGCATATGAATCCACACACTGCTGGGAAGTGCCTCTCTGCGGTATAATTAATGCAGTATATGAATCCGCACACTGCGGGGAAGCCTCTCTGCGGTATAATTAATGTATACGTCTGTTATATGTACAGTATATGTATCCTGTCTGTATATTATAACTTAAAATACAATAAAATTTTAATTTTCAATAATTTACAAGGTGTAAAGTGTTTTTTTTTTTAACATGCGAGCGTTTACGGTTATATTTTCTATGAGTTGCGCTTGTTAAAAAATTTAGAAATGGGGGACTTGTTACATACATTTTTTTGGGGGAAACTTATGCGATTTTTAACAAACGCACCCCATACAAAAATTGTTAGTGCAAAATCATTGTTCACATTATAATTTGAAATGGAACAATATTGCTGCATTAGCAAAACAAAAAAAACACCTTTTTTTGTTTCTTAAATTTTAACATGGTCATGCTCTGGCCGATCCAACGATACCAAACATTAACCCCTAGCTGCCACGGATCGGGAGATAGGGTGTTCGTTTCGTTATGAGTAGGGATGAGCCGAACACCCCCGAGTTCGGTTCGGAGCCGAACCCGAACTTTCCAAATGTTCAAATCCGAACCCGAACTCGAACTCAATACAAGTCAATGGGGCTTAAAATTTGGTTTTTAGAGTGCCCTCCAAGAGGGCATATATGCTAGATATTTGCCATAAAAGGTGTATGGGGGTCCGGGTAGTGCCCTGGGGGACAGGAAACAAGGACAAAAAGTAAAAAAAAAAACGTTTTTAAAGGGACAGTGAGTTTTCCATGAAATAAGGGTTAAAAATAAAAATGAAAAATTCCTTCAAATATCGTGCCTAGGAGGTCCCCATAACCTGCCCTTGAAGTGGTGGATTTCTAGGATGTATAGAAACACTTAAAAACAAAAAAATGATGTTTCAAATGACAGTAAATGCTTTTCCTTTAGGCTAGGGTCAGACGAAAGCATTTTTCCCCGCGAACGTGAAAAAGTGTGTCCGAATGCATTGACGTATTTTTTCACAGAATGCGCAAAAACAGTCAGACGACGTGCATTTTCGGCCGTGATTTTGTACGGATCGTCAATAAAACTCTTTTTGTGTCTGGACATTATTTAGGCTGGACATTAGCAGCGTCTGACATCTCCTAATCACGCAAACATGCCGCTATGCCGCAGCTGCGCACTCAGTACGTCAGTACTAGCGGTTCAGCGTTCTCAGAAAAATGCGTTCAATTTCCACTTGCGTTGCACGGCCGGACTTTCGTGCAGCCGTACATCGTATATTGGCCGTCATTGCCCGTCATCTGCTGCTAGTGCGGCCGTAATTATGTGCGCCAGAACGCACGTTAAAAGTGCGCTGGTCTGACCCCAGCCTTAATCTATCCATAAACAACTGCTTGGGGCGGCAGTCTGTATGAAAAGAGGAGACATTTTCAGACACACAGAAAAAGTTTAGTGATTTTTTTGGCTAAATTATTGTGAAACTTATGCAGGCTTTGGAAGAAAGTAACAATAGGTGCTTTAAGGCTGGGGTCAGACTAGCGCACTTTTAACGTGCGTTTAGGCGCACTTAATCACGGCCGCACTAGCAGCAAATGACACGCAATGACGGCCAATATACGAAGTACGGCCGCACAAAAGTCCGGCCGCGCAACGCAAGTGGATAATGAACGCATTTTTTTGAGAACGCTGAACCGCTAGTACTGACGTACAGAGTGCGCTGCGTCCGCATAACGGCGTGTGTGCGTGATTAGGAGACGTCAGACGCTGCTCATGTCCGGCCAACATAAC
Source organism: Leptobrachium leishanense (assembly GCA_009667805.1). Lineage (NCBI taxonomy): Eukaryota > Metazoa > Chordata > Amphibia > Anura > Megophryidae > Leptobrachium > Leptobrachium leishanense. The sequence goes on along the minus strand of CM019064.1, from coordinate 242,740,081 downwards.
GTCCAGACACCCAAAGTTTCCTGGTTTGGATCCGTAAAAAAATCACGCACAAAAATGCGCATCGTATGACCGTTTAAGCGCTTTCCGTGAAAAAACACCTTAATGCGTTCGGACGCACTTTTTGACGTTCGCTGCGAAAAATGCGTTTGTTTGACCCTAGCCTAAAATTGGGCCTTTAGCGTCGGCAACAGTGCCGTCACACAGTCCCACACCCCTCTGAGGATATGAATCTGATACAGGCGTCAGTGGCAGTGCAGCCAAATATTGTGCCTTTGGTGCCAGGCCAGCAAGTGCCATCATACAGTAACCCCTCTGTGGTATTGTGGAAGAGTGCAGGGGTGGACCATGCGGTCAGGGCCGGTGCTAGACTATTTTGCGCCGTAGGCAAGACCAGCTACTTGCCCCCTAAAAAAAAAACTACACAACATGAAACTGCTAAATTTCTTTTTACTTAAGAATAAAGTTTGAAAAGCACCAATAGTAAAGGTAAAATAAATATAAATAAACTGTATTAAACCATTTTAAATTAACTCTATTAAACAAATTAAAATTAACTGTATTGAACAAATATAAATTAATGAAAAAAAATTAATGAAAAAAATAAATAAGAGTTGTCACGTAAGTTTCAATTTCAGATACATCAAAATTTCACTTTGCGCGCCTTATCCTTTGCAAATTTTCATCATGCATATATATATATATTTCCCAGGCCAGCTCACATCATCCGTATATATATTGCCCAGGCGAATCCCCTGGTGGAGATAGGGGGTTCATTTGAACCCCGATATCTCCAGGCATCTAGTGGGTCATGGAGGGTGTCAATCGAAAGGCCTGAGCATGGCCTTTCGAATGATACCCAACATGACCAGGTATAAAGTAAAAAAAAAAAAAAAAAACATGTATTTTTTGGTGTGTTATTTTTATTAATGCAGCAATATTGTTCACATTGCAATTATAATGTGAACGATGATGCACTAATGATTTTTTTCTATGGGGTGCGTGTGACGGAATGGGTGTTGTCCGCCTGCGGGTGTGCTCCTATCTGCTCCTCCCACTGCGCTTACCGCCGACCCGACTACCGAGTGGCACGGCACTCGGCGTCTCGAGCGGCCTGGAGTGACCCTGGGGAAGGGTTGGCGGGCTGTGGAGAGGGACCCCTGTGTGAGATCAGTCCGACCACCGAGCGTCACGGCACTCGGCGTCTCCAGCAGCTGATCTACTGACCTTGGTGGAGATCGGATCGTCCGTTGAGCCGATCGGATGAGAAACGGATTTCCTTCGGAAGTGTAGCGCTTCGATATACCGATGCGCGGGAGACGCGCCGCGGCTTCGGATCGGGTAGCGGAGTCGAAGCGTGGTCGATCGTTCGGTTGGTCGATGCACGTAAGACGCGCCGCTGCTCAGGTTCGGAACTCAGGCCCAGGGTAGCGGAGTCGAAGCGTGGTCGATCGTTCGGTTGGTCGATGCACGTAAGACGCGCCGCTGCCCAGATTCGGAACTCAGGCCCAGGATAGCGGGATCGTACCTCATGGGTAATGTACCCCAGAGACAGCGAGGGATCTCAGTAGCACGACCGTCAATAAAGGACACCAGGCGGAGCTGTATGCACTAGAAGAACTGCCTTTTACTGGGAAAACCACATAATTTATAAACATTCGTACAGAGTGAAACAATGGGAATCCCTGCCCGCCCCCATGAGTCTCATTGGCCCTTGCTGGAGTTAAGGTACTTGGGTCCCGATTCGTATTGGCTGTTCCGAATCGGGGTGGTGCCAATTCGTAACCGGAAGTTACGAATCGGCCATTTTTCGTTTCGGTCAATCCGACCGGATGTTCCGAATCGGCCATTTTACGATCCGACCAATTCGACCGGATCCACGAGGCACTGGGAAATGGCGGCGAGCAAAACATACAATGGGGGTTTAACATACGTTTCACAGTTATACATACAGGGGATACTTTTATTACATCACACAATAATAACCACGTCTAATAAAAGGAATCAAGGTGTCCCTGTGGTGCAACGGCACTGAAGAGTTCACAGTGACCCAAACGTCACAAAGAAACTGCCCCTGGCTGAGAGTCCTGGGGGTTGTGGCCGAGCCTCTTGGGGCATTCCGTGACAGTGCGTTTGCTATAAATCACGTAATTCCCCCCACAAAATTTAACAAGTCCCCATTTCTAATTTTTGTACAAGCGCACCCCATAGAAAACATAACCGCAAAGGCTCATGTGCTAAAATGTGAAAAAAACAACACTTTACACACTGCAGATGATTAAAAATTCAATTTTTATTGTATTTTTTTCATAATATACAGCCAGGACAGGACGTATACATATAAAAATGATATATTATGAATCTGCGGAGTCTGCCGGAAAGAACGATATCTAACATGTCGGTCATATAACAAAATGTCGCTTCAAAATCGCGTTTAAACATGATGAGCGAAAGCGGTAAAAATGAGCTGCGCACACAGCGGTGAAATACAGCATATTAGAAGTTTTAGGAGGGAAATTAACACTTCTCAAATCTCAATCAGAAGCAGACACCACCCCACCCCCTCACCCTAAGTATAGTCTACAATGTATAAAATTGATTAGACCAGACTAAAACATCTGTTGTTGTTATGACATTTGAAAAACACAGGTAATTTAGAGTTGAGAATCTTTGCACGTATACATTAGTTTTTAATTCAATATCTAATAAACCGTTGCTTATAATATTTTGCAGTAAAGAGTCTCTTTATTTCTAGATTTCTTAGTATTTTTTAAGCATTTTCTATACTTTTTTCAAAATTTCTTATTTTTTCGAATTCGAACCGAACACACCCAAAAAGTTCGAAGTTCGTGAACTTTAGAACACCCAAAGTTTGGGTCGAACTCCAAACTGTCCGAACCGAACAGCTCATCCCTAGTTATGAGACCTAAACGAATTAAAACGGAACGCAAATTAAACGAAATGCTGAAAAAATTTAACAAAACGATCAAAAACTAAATCAATTTCGTAACGAAATGAACTGAAACGGAAAAAAAGTAACCAAAATCATCTGACATGAAATAAAAGGAACAAAATCATCTAAAAGGAAAACAAAACCAGATCAGATCACTTTTTAATTAATGCAGATGCTGTCTGTGCCCCTATATAATATGTATTACAGGTCACTTTATAATTAATGCAGATGCTGTGCTCCTATATAATATGTATTAGAGGTAACTTTAGAATTAATGCAGATGCTGTGCCCCTATATAATATGTATTCCATAAAGGTCACTTTATAATTATTAATTAATGCAGTTGCTAGGCGCTAAATTCCCACCATAGTTTTCAAACCTTTCAATGTTAAAAAAATTCCCATATTTAACCATTAAATATATCTTAAAGCATTTATTTTTTCATTTACAGCAAGAAGTGTCTGCATTTATTTATTTGTTAGGATTATTTTGGCATTTTTCATAAATTTTTAGGTTAATCTTTAGGTTCCCTCAGTTATTTTAAAGAAACTATGGAGACACAGAAGTAGGGGGTCCTAGTGGCGAAATAGGGAATTGCGAGTCCAGCTGCTAAATTGGCTGTAGAGTTCATGCACCTCTAAAATGGTCAACTGTGCATTAGTGGTTAAAAACAGCTATACAGTTCAAGGACCTACAGTTGTGTTCAAAATTATTCAACCCCCAATGCTGTAAAGGGTTTTAGGGAATTTAGTGCACATTTGTAATTGTATTCAGAATGAAATCCTACAAGGACTTTTTAAAGAACCATATGCAACTAAAATGACATCAATTGGTTTTGTAAAACAGTAGTAAAAGTTTCTTTTGTGAATTCTTCATTGACACAATTATTCAACGCCTTAAAGACTACCACTCTGAAGAACAGAGGTTCATTCAAGTGTTTTCAATCAGGTATTGAAAACATCCGTGGATGTCACGGAGCAGCAATAAAGCATAATAAGCACCAATTAGGCAGCTTTAAAATGACTGTGATACTCAGCTCCTTCTAGACATTTACTGGTGTGGTTACAAAAATGGTGAAGTCAAGAGAATGGTCCAGGAAGACAAGAGAAGAGGTGATTACTCTTCACAGGAAGGGCAATGGCTATAAGAAGATTGCAAAGATGTTAAACATACCAAGAGAGACCATAGGAAGCATCATTCGCAAATTCAAGGCAAAGGGCACTGTTGAAACGCTACCTGGTCGTGGCAGAAAGAAGATGCTGACTTTGACTGCTGTGCGCTACCTGAAGCGTAGAGTGGAGAAAAGTCCCCGTGTGACTGCTGAGGAACTGAGAAAAGATTTGTCAGATGTGGGTACTGAAGTTTCAGCTCAGACAATACGGCGCACACTGCGTAATGAAGGCCTCCATGCCAGAACTCCCAGGCGCACCCCCTTGCTGTCTCCAAAGAATAAGAAGAGTCGACTGCAGTATGCCAAAAGTCATGTGGACAAACCACAGAAGTTTTGGGATAGTGTTCTGTGGACTGATGAAACAAAATTAGAACTGTTTGGGCCCATGGATCAACGCTATGTTTGGAGGAGGAAGAACAAGGCCTATGAAGAAAAGAACACCTTGCCTACTGTGAAGCATGGCGGGGGGTCAGTCATGCTTTGGGGCTGTTCTGCTTCTGCAGGTACATGGAAGCTTCAGCGTGTGCAAGGTACCTTGAATTCTCTTCAGTACCAGGAGATATTGGATGACAATGTGATGCAGTCCGTCACAAACCTGAGGCTTGGGAGACGTTGGACCTTTCAACAGGACAATGATCCCAAGCATACCTCCAAGTCCACTAGAGCATGGTTGCAGATTAAAGGCTGGAACATTTTAGAGTGACCATCGCAGTCACCTGACTTAAATCCGATTGAGAACCTCTGGTGGGACTTAAAGAAAGCAGTTCCAGTGCGCAAGCCTAAGAATGTGACTGTACTGGAGGCTTTTGCCCATGACGAATGGGCGAAGATACCTGTAGATCGCTGCAAGACACTTGTGTCAAGCTATGCTTCACGTTTAAAAGCTGTTATAACTGTAAAAGGATGTTGTACTAAGTACTAAGATTGAATGTCACTTGGGGGTTGAATAAAACTGATAATGATGTGAGCACAGAAAAGACATTTGTGGTTATTTCATTATAAATGTTATGTTATATTTGTCTGACCTACACGTGCCTCTTTGATTTAATTGTAAGCAAGATGACTGAATGATCAAAATCAATGTCAAACTAGCCAAAACACTCAATTTCAGTGGGGGTTGAATAATTTTGAACACAACTGTATATTGAAGTGTGACCGTGAGCAGTGGCGAACAGTATTCAAATAGTGCAGATGCAATGGTAAAGTGCATACAGTGTATAGTGCAAAATCCACAAATGGTGCCTTAATAGACAATACTAAAATCTGTACGACAAATATGAACAGCCCAATAAAGTGCAGAAGGGTGCAACAAATATAATCCGATTGTTCAAGCGTAAAGTTCCAATTATGAACAAAAGAGCACATGCTCTTACAAAGTCAGTAACAGCCGTGAATCTCAAGTTGAATTTTGTTCGTATCCTGGTATGGTTGGTCCTCTTTTGGTCCTAGTGCAGTCCCAATGCTCAGGTGGAGGGGAAAGAATATGGTGCAATATGGCCTGAATAAATGGTGCAATATATGTGACAGAAACACACTTACACTCTCCAAAGACTAATACGTCCAGGCTCTGGGTTGAAGCGCCTTGGGTCAAATAGAGGGTGGCCACTACCCTTAGTTTTGTCACCTTGGTTACCTCAAATGAGAAAGATGCAGAGAGACAGCGCTCTCATAGCGTAACACAAACCAGCGGATATGCAGTATAATTGTCATGTTCCATGCCTGCTGTCCACTGTCTAATCCGTGCTTGCAGCTACTCCAGGAAAAGTGCTGCCCTCATGTTCAGCACTTGTACTAAGCACACAAACGGTAAAGCACCTGACACACACACACCACACCCCTGCCTTGCATATAGGTCTGGTCCACCCCTTCATCAAATGCTTCGGCATTAACCTGTTTAAGCTGTGTGTGTAACAGACGTGCCTCCTGAAGCTCCCTGTATAATCCATAGACTACGGGTGTACCAGACCCCCTGCTTGATTACCGATTTAACCTGAATTCTACCAGCCTCTGACCTAAGGAACGTCCTGACCACTCTGCTGGAACTTGCTACTGTACTTTGCCTGGAAATCCCCCTTGTGTCCTGTTTGCCTCCCCAAGGTACAGTCCCAGTGTCCCAAACGTCCTGGTCCCTCCTGTCAGTCTGCCCGTCCTGTGAATCCACTGCATACTGGCCTCATACCACCCAGACCGGTATCCCACCGGCGCTGGATCCTGACAATAATAAAGGAATTAGTCACACTCACCAATTTTGGAACCTTAAATGTCCAGGCTCAACTGCTTAACGTACAGTGCCGCTCTTCGGTGGGCACTTTGACCTCTTTATCAGCTTGTTTGTATCCTGGATAGGTCGCCTGGTGATGCGTGCTGTATTTGCCCAGGCTCGCCCCTCTGTTTCCTGGATTTGTGATCTCTTCTGAGTATTCCTTTTCCCTTTGGGATTCACGCTTTTATATGGTTACATTGGATACAACGAACAGGCAACGTATGTGCAGGCAATTCGCCAACATTTGGCGAGTTGCCTGCTCTCTGGATAGCCGAATGGCCAGGAAAGGTAACCGTATGCTGAATTTCACTGTTCGGTTACCTTTCGGCCACAATTCGGATCTCTTTGAATAACCCTGTTAACCCTTTCGCTGCTGAGGCATTTCACGCCTGTGTGCTGAGCTAATTTTTTACCGGTTTCGCTCATCATGTTTAAACGCATTTTGAAGCCACGTTTTAGTATATGACTCAGACATATTATATATCGTTCTTTCCGGCAGACTCGGCAGATTCATAATATATCATTATTATATGTATACGTCATGTCCTGCCTGTATATTATAACAAAAAATGCAATAAAATTAGAATTTTCAATAATTTACAGTGTGTAAAGTGTTTTATTTTCACATTTTAACATGCGAGCATTTGCGGTTATATTTTCTATGAGTTGCGTTTTGTTAAAAAAATTAGAAATGGGGGACTTGTTACATTTTTTGGGGGGAAAATTACACGTTTTTTAACAAATGCACCCCATACAAAAATCATTAGTGCAGCATCATTGTTCACATTATGCAGCAATATTGTTCCCATTTCAATTATAAACAAAACAAAAAAACTCTTCTTTTTTTTATTTTAACACCATCATGTTTGATATCGTTGGAAAGGCCATGCTCTGGCTGATCCAACGATACCAATCACTAACCCCTAGCTGTCACGGATCAGGAGATAGGGGGTTCCAATGAACCCCCTATCTCCACCATTGGCGGCAGCTAGGGGTTAACTCCAGAACTGACGTCATCGCACTATGCACAATGACGCCAGTTGTCAGGGGGAGATCCCGGAAGCTTGGCTGACATCTAAGATGTCGGCCAGCTCCGGGAGAGGATCGTGATTTGGCGCCTAAGGGGTTAAAGCCAGCCACTGTTTGGAAGGGCAGGTTGTGCCCTTCCAAAAGGTGCCTGCCTTCAACCGCTGCCCCCGGCCGATCGGGAGGACCTCCCCCCTTCCTTTCAGGCACCTTCCCCGCACTCACGCAAGGGGGTGCCTGAAATAGATATCATCGTGCTAGCGCGATTACATCTATTGGCCCCGCCGGGGTCCCGGAGTGCCGGGCCCGCACCGGGGGGGGGGGCGCAGCAATCGGCCGGAATCCCAGCTGATTGCTGCCTTCTGTGCTAGGACGCGCTCAGCGTGTCCAGAGCACAGGAGAACTACTTGGCTGAGCGCGTCCTTAGCAGCCAAGTGGTTAATAAACCGTAAAATATGGGGATTTTTTTAACATTGAAAGCTATGATGGAAAAAAGGCTAGTTTCTTTAAAATCACTTACGGAACATAAAGATTAACTCAAAAATGCCAAAATGCTCCTAACAAATAAATGCAGACACTTCTTGCTGTAAGTGAAAAAAATAAACGGTGTAATAAATATTTAATAATGTATTACTCTCAAAAACAGGAAAACTAAACTAAATAACCCATTGAAACAGACTGCCAAATCGAGACGAAAAAGAAAACCTACCATAATGGGCTGAAAAAAAGGCGTGCATATCCCTAATAGATTTTCCCGAGTCACTGTGCCCCCTCCTCCCGTTGAGGTTGAGGAGTAGTATGAGGTGAGGGCTATTCTCGATTCCAGGGGTACCTTCCAGTATTTGGTGGATTGGGGAGGGTTATGGGCCGGAGGATAGGTCTTGGTTACCGGTTGGTGACGTCCATGCGCCTCATCTAGAGCGCACTTTCCACAATTGTCACCCTCCTGTTCCTGGTGGTCGTCCGGTGGCCTCACATAGAGGGTGGGATACTGTCATGTCCCATGCCCGAGCTGCCCGGCAGCATCGTGCTCGCTGGCCGGGCGCCGAGTGAAGAACAGTGCCGCGGTAGTTACGTGGTACTCCGGGGGGAGGGGCACGGCGTGATGACGCGGCCCCGCCGTGTTCAAAACCACTCGCTTTTCTTTCCCTCGTTGCGCTGACGTGGTTTTCACCTCCTCAGTGCTAGTTACATAGGCTGAAAAATGACATGCGTCCATCGGGTTCAGCCTCTCACACATCACCTACTGCTGTTGATCCAAAAGGCAAAAAACCCAGTCTGAAATGCTCACCAATATGCAACACTAGTGCTTAGAAAGTTTTCTGTATGTTATGACCCTGCTTATCTGACTTACTCTCTGGCGATATTAACTCCTGGCATATGGCTGGCTTACTTTCTGGCGATATTAACCTCTGGCAAACGGCTAACATACTCTCTAGTAATACTGTATTCTGTTTTTTTTTTATATATTCAAGATTTTCATTATGGAAGATGGTCAGCATAACAAAAAACTGTAATGTAAAAGTTGGTCTCGCAGAGCCACACAATAAAATATTACACCTGAAAGACCACGCAGGGCCAAAATATGTCGTCAAAAGAAACCGCAGGCAATATAAAAGTCACCTAAGAGCTGCAATGTGTAAGCGAAAAACATCCCCAAACAGGGGGTCTCATCCAATAAAGAAATCAATAAAATAGGGAGAGGTAAATAAAACAGCAATATCTCAACAATAAGTGTCAAAAAGGGGGAGGGGGGGAGAACACACACCAAACATGCCCCATGACCTAAAAATAAAGAAACAACGGGGGTGGCAAAGGCCCAATGTGACCTTCTTGGCTCACTCCCAGGAGTCCGAAGGACAAAAGGAGGCCACGGAAGTGTGCAGGTTACAAGGCCAGGGTGGTCGAGGGCCAAGTATGGAGGGCAGAGCCATTATGGCCGCCACAATGGCACACCTTGAAGCAGCCCTAGGACGCCAAAAAATAAAGGGGGGGGAGTGGAACTAAGTGCAATCCGGAGCGCGTGTGGAAAAATGGGGGAGAGAAGAAAGGAAAAAAAAAAGGGGGACAAAAAGTCAGCTTGGACTCAGCGGAATACGGCATAAAAAAGAAACTAAAAGTTAACTTTAAACGACAGCAGTAAAAAAGAAAATCCCAAAAAACAAAAGACCCATCATGTAGGCAAATAAAGATGGATCATACAATCATGCATAAAGTGAGGGCCTCACAGGGCCGCACATATACATCTACAGTGGCACTGTAACGGGTGGTATGGTGCTCACCCTGGATAAGCGTTGTTATGATCAACAGCATCATTGTTCACATTATGCAGCAATATTGTTCCCATTTCAATTATAAACAAAACAAAAAAACTCTTCTTTTTTTTATTTTAACACCATCATGTTTGATATCGTTGGAAAGGCCATGCTCTGGCTGATCCAACGATACCAATCACTAACCCCTAGCTGTCACGGATCAGGAGATAGGGGGTTCCAATGAACCCCCTATCTCCACCATTGGCGGCAGCTAGGGGTTAACTCCAGAACTGACGTCATCGCACTATGCACAATGACGCCAGTTGTCAGGGGGAGATCCCGGAAGCTTGGCTGACATCTAAGATGTCGGCCAGCTCCGGGAGAGGATCGTGATTTGGCGCCTAAGGGGTTAAAGCCAGCCACTGTTTGGAAGGGCAGGTTGTGCCCTTCCAAAAGGTGCCTGCCTTCAACCGCTGCCCCCGGCCGATCGGGAGGACCTCCCCCTTCCTTTCAGGCACCTTCCCCGCACTCACGCAAGGGGTGCCTGAAATAGATGTCATCGTGCTAGCGCGATTACATCTATTGGCCCCGCCGGGGTCCCGGAGTGCCGGGCCCGCACCGGGGGGGGGGCGCAGCAATCGGCCGGAATCCCAGCTGATTGCTGCCTTGTGTGCTAGGACGCGCTCAGCGTGTCCAGAGCACAGGAGAACCACTTGGCTGAGCGCGTCCTTAGCAGCCAAGTGGTTAATAAACCGTAAAATATGGGGATTTTTTTAACATCTGACTTACTCTCTGGCGATATTAACTCCTGGCATATGGCTGGCTTACTTTCTGGCGATATTAACCTCTGGCAAACGGCTAACATACTCTCTAGTAATACTGTATCTGTTTTTTTTTTATATATTCAAGATTTTCATTATGGAAGATGGTCAGCATAACAAAAAACTGTAATGTAAAAGTTGGTCTCGCAGAGCCACACAATAAAATATTACACCTGAAAGACCACGCAGGGCCAAAATATGTCGTCAAAAGAAACCGCAGGCAATATAAAAGTCACCTAAGAGCTGCAATGTGTAAGCGAAAAACATCCCCAAACAGGGGGTCTCATCCAATAAAGAAATCAATAAAATAGGGAGAGGTAAATAAAACAGCAATATCTCAACAATAAGTGTCAAAAAGGGGGAGGGGGGAGAACACACACCAAACATGCCCCATGACCTAAAAATAAAGAAACAACGGGGGTGGCAAAGGCCCAATGTGACCTTCTTGGCTCACTCCCAGGAGTCCGAAGGACAAAAGGAGGCCACGGAAGTGTGCAGGTTACAAGGCCAGGGTGGTCGAGGGCCAAGTATGGAGGGCAGAGCCATTATGGCCGCCACAATGGCACACCTTGAAGCAGCCCTAGGACGCCAAAAAATAAAGGGGGGGGAGTGGAACTAAGTGCAATCCGGAGCGCGTGTGGAAAAATGGGGGAGAGGAAGAAAGGAAAAAAAAAAGGGGGGACAAAAAGTCAGCTTGGACTCAGCGGAATACGGCATAAAAAAGAAACTAAAAGTTAACTTTAAACGACAGCAGTAAAAAAGAAAATCCCAAAAAACAAAAGACCCATCATGTAGGCAAATAAAGATGGATCATACAATCATGCATAAAGTGAGGGCCTCACAGGGCCGCACATATACATCTACAGTGGCACTGTAACGGGTGGTATGGTGCTCACCCTGGATAAGCGTTGTTATGATCTTAATGGACAGATTTTTACAAGAGTTACAAACAATGAGGACTGTAATACCTGGTATCCCAAGCCAAGGAGGTAATAAATAATCCTGAATACCACTTAAGCCCAATTGGTTTCAAGACCAAGAGACTGCTTAGTGTAAATACATAAACTCTATTCACATAGATACATTGTCTGGAGACATGAGCATGGCTTGGTATAAGATATGTGAAATCAATGGTAGATTTGTGTTCAAGCAAGTAGTCTGCGTGGTTGGTAAATTGTGCAGCCTGCAGGGCAGTCACAAAATTAGTGAACCAGTGGTCAAGGCCGCAACCAGAATGAACACCCAACAGACAGCTGGAGTAATGATCAGGTCTCACGAACTGACAGACACACAATCGGACGCCCTGTGATTAGGACTCAAACCAGATTGTTTAGTCAACAGAGACCTTGGGTGAGAGATGAGTTTAGCTGTATAAAAAACAAAAAAAAGGCCAGAGAACAAAGCTTGGTCAACAATCACCTATCTCAAAAGTAATGCCTATGAGATAACAACCCCTGGGCAGGTCTAAACCTGTAAAATGTAAACAAACGAGGAAAATTAAGTACCAGTGAACTGACCTAAAAGGACAGCCACTGTAAACCAGGGAGTGGCAAACAACAATGGCAAATAGCCTTTAATCAATAACACCAAAAGACACTCCCGGGTGCCAATTTAAAAACAACATATACACAAAGCGGCATAGTGAGGGAAATTAGAGATATATTACGGGACAGTCCGGTGGAATGTACTGAGAGGATGTAGTTAGGGCACCAAACCAATCGGTGTATATAACAAGCAATAAGATAAGATAAATCAAACCTAGCTATTGAATTCCCAACAATTCAATAAACATCTAAAAAGCAGAATCAAAAAGCTATAGGCATGGAGTAAAGCCACATTGCCCACACACTGCTGTCCCTAGAACTTAAACAGATTCTGTCCTTGCCCTCACTATTGCTAACAAAAACAACAGCATTAAAACCAAAACATTTAGATGCTCAGCTCGACATATGTTTTGCCGGGAACAACCGGCTTCATCTGGAGCGAAAATTGAATAGCTTATACTGGGTATAAGTCTCCCTCTTTAAAATACATCCTAACTAGTTGAATGAACCAATGGAAAAAGAGGATTCATTAATTACTAAGGGATATCATGTGGGAACCTTAGAGTCAACAGATAATGCTGGCAGGTCAGAGCTAATTAATTGCCTTGTCATGTGTTATTGTGGGGCCAATGAATGAGCCAGGAATAGTATTTAAATATGTAAACACCAACCTCAGAAATGAAAGAGATTGCTGGGTGTGATAAACAGATCAAAATCAACATTAATAAACAGATATTAATATATGATCAATTATAGAGCTGTAGTACCCTGCAGTTAATATTAAATGATAATCGCTGTAGTACTGGATGAGGGATACGTATGACAAAACACAACGTTAACCCCCGTATTTATAGATATACTGCACACATGATGTAAATAGTGTTCCCAAATGAGGTAGCTTGCCATAATGATTGATCCTGAATAGTATACAGAACATATTAACAGGCTCTGCTATTGTTACCGTCAAATTGTAAAGAACCTCGAGTACTCGAGAATTGTGATGCCGATAGATTGTAATTAGACCAATGCAATGAATGAAGTACCACGTGATGTACTTCAACCTATGAAATACATCGGTTCATAGTGAAGTTATCCGGAGAACGGAATGGGTATTGGCAGCCCAAAATCCTAAATTGCGAGAATGGTCTAAACTACAGGCTGTAGAAAATGAAAATTAAAGCCTTATAATATCTCGAAAAGAGCGTATGTTTTATAACCATTGTCGCAACTCTAACATAAGGAGCAATAACTAAATATTCAACAGAGAGTAGAATAGATCACAAGGACTGAAAAATAAAATCAAGTATTGAATGGAATCATAGAAATTGTCTACTAATAACTGCAGCATATAAGCTGCCCAGATGTTCATGAGTCAGATGCAAACACAAGACGAGGCATACGAAATCACATATCATTCTGAAGACATTGATGTAAACATATTGGCCGCGTACTCAAACTGACAACCGACCAGTACAAATAACAAAAATAAACGATGAATTAAATGAATTAAAAATGTATTATAATGTGATTTTATTGGCCCCATGCAAAAAAAATTATAGACATTATTGTTCAGAATGAAAACAAACGTCATAAACTCCTCCTTAGTACCTCTCCAAAATATCAGTATATCATCGATATATCGTACCCATAAATCGATCATATCAAAATAGGAGACTAAGTCGATATTTTGTCTACATTTCTCTTCCCATAATCCCAAGAATAGGTTGGCGTATGACGGTGCCACCGAAGAACCCATTGTTGTACCACGCAATTGATGAAAATATTGGCCCTTGAAAACAAAATAATTGTGGGTTAAGACAAATCGTAATAGATCGATCACAAAAGACCTCATATTGTCCACCAATGAGATATCTCTGTCCAAGTATGTTTTGACATGTTCAATGCCTAGTTCGTGCGGAATGCATGAATATAACGATTCAACGTCTAAACTGCAAAGTAGTGTTTGATCGCTAACATCTATATTTTCAATTATCTGTAGGGTTTGTTTAGTGTCCCTCAGATAAGAAGGCAAAGTAGTGACATATTTTCTTAACAGTGGCGACTATGATCGTAAGTTGCGACAAAGAGAATGTCGATGGATATATAAGTTGCAGACTCTAGCCCCTAAAGGGCTTAACGAAGACTTCTCTTATACCCCCTTTTTGTAAATATTGAGACTTCAAGTGAAGTAGTGTTCTATCTAGACATGTGCACAGCACAAAATTTCGTTTTGAACTAATGGATTAGTCCTAAAATGCAATTTATTTAGTTGCTAAAGAAATTCGTTTTCAGTTCTCTAGTATGAAAACTAATTTCATTCATCCGAAAACCAGTGGATACAATTACTATTGTAGTGGCTCCTCAGAGGGCTGAGATCGCTGCTTGTTACAGTATCACTCACTCTCAACACAATGTGCCAGGCAAAGCTGTTACAGTAACTGACTGCTGCTCATCATAGTGCTCAGTTTCAGTAAAACTAGTAAATAATATTTTTATATATAAGAGGTTAGAACAATATTTCCTTGTTTTACTGAAACTCTTACAGTTACTGTAACAGCTGAGCCTGATACATTGTACTGAGAGATAATATAACAAGCAGCCGATCTCAGCGCTCACAGCCACTGGATTTAAAGGGCTAAAAAAAATAGGCTTCTCTCTGTATAATGTATAGAACATCCTCCTGCATTAATTAATACCCCTCTCTGTATAATGTATAGAACATCCTCCTGGATTAATTAATGCCCCTCTCTGTATAGAACATCCTACTGAATTGGCATGTAGAGGGTGCAGAACTTCAGAATGCAATGCTTATCCAGCACAGGAGAGGGAACTTTTACATAAACTTTGTATCTCTGTGGGGGAGACACAGGAATATAAAAGCAGGGGAGAGGGAAAATATTAACGTAAATCGGTCTGAAAGTTCAGAGAAGAGATGACTGGTGCAAATTTATTTTTATAATAAAATAAAGCACTTTAAATCTAGGGAAAACATAAAAAAAAAATCACACTGAAGGCTCATAATGACAGAGTAACTGTGAGAGCTGGATGTATCAGACATAAAAAAAACCTTTATAACAGACAGCACTGGGAGAGGAGAGGGACTTTATATAAAATGTGTATTATAGATGAGGAAAGGGGGATAGTGCTCCTGGATAATATAAAATGTATCAGACCTAAGCCCCTATTATGCAGAGCGGGAGGGGAGATAACACACGTTTTATAAAGTCCCTCTCTTCTCCCAGCGCTGCTTGTTATAAAGGTTTTTTTACTATCCAGCCCTCCTCTGTCATTAGATTTCAGTGTGATTTATTTGAATGTTTCCTTCTCCAGCTGCTTTTATCATCTTGTCTGCCTCATAGACATGCAAGGGTTAAGTAAAGGTTTCCTCTCCTGTGCTGGCTGTCTGTGCTGCGAGTGAGTATTCTGGAGCTATTGGAGTATTGTAAAATCACAAAAAGGACTGAAACTAAAATGTAGTGCATTTTATTTTAGTTTCTTTCGTTTTTTGTACTGAGCAGTTTCGTATCTCTTGAATCATACTAAAGCTAAATTATCCCAAAATTCGGACTAAATCGCTTTAGTACTAAAACGAATGCACATGTCTAGTTCTATCTCCACTGAATACTAAGTTGATCATGTTCTGTGTTTCCAATATAGTTAGTTCGGTATGCAATTTAGATCCATCTTTTATGTTCAAGATCATATGCACCAAATTTTCATTTTGTTAGCATAGGAGGGCATATCTTTATTACTTAGCCACCAGACCTTAAATATTTACAATTTTGTTGAGTAGAGTCTTATTGATGACTAATTATCAATATCATCAGCATAGCAAGCTCATTACAATTCACTGGCCCAACGATGTGGTTGTCCCAGTGACACGGATCATCAGGCACTATTGACACAATCTGACTCCTGTTGGTTATAACATTCCGTTCCACAGCCCATCATAAGATCAATTTTTTGGTTATATGTATATGACCTTTTACAGTGTTTAAATCTATTTATTTTTTTTGGGCGAGGGGCCAATAAAATCACATTATAATACATATTTAATTCATCGTTTATTTTTGTTATTTGTACTGGTCGGTTGTCAGTTTGAGTACGCGGCCAATATGTTTACATCAATGTCTTCAGAATGATATGTGATTTCGTATGCCTCGTCTTGTGTTTGCATCTGACTCATGAACATCTGGGCAGCTTATATGCTGCAGTTATTAGTAGACAATTTCTATGATTCCATTCAATACTTGATTTTATTTTTCAGTCCTTGTGATCTATTCTACTCTCCGTTGAATATTTAGTTATTGCTCCTTATGTTAGAGTTGCAACAATGGTTATAAAACATACGCTCTTTTCGAGATATTATAAGGCTTTAATTTTCATTTTCTACAGCCTGTAGTTTAGACCATTCTCGCAATATAGGATTTTGGGCTGCCAATACCCATTCCGTTCTCCGGATAACTTCACTATGAAACAATGTATTTCATAGGTTGAAGTACATCACGTGGTACTTCATTCATTGCATTGGTGTAATTACAATCTATCGGCATCACAATTCTCGAGTACTCGAGGTTCTTTACAATTTGAAGGTAACAATAGCAGAGCCTGTTAATATGTTCTGTATACTATTCAGGATCAATCATTATGGCAAGCTACCTCATTTGGGAACACTATTTACATCATGTGTGCAGTATATCTATAAATACGGGGGTTAATGTTGTGATTTATCATACGTATCCCTCATCCAGTACTACAGCGATTATCATTTAATATTAAATGCAGGGTACTACGGCTCTACAATTGATCATATATTAATATCTGTTTATTAATGTTGATTTTGATCTGTTTATCACACCCAGCAATCTCTTTCATTTCTGAGGTTGGTGTTTACATATTTAAATACTATTCCTGGCTCATTCATTGGCCCCAAAATAACACATGACAAGGCTTCAAAGACTGTAGTCAATTTATCTGTTGACTCTAAGGTTCCCACATGATATCCCTTAGTAATTAAGGAATCCTCTTTTTCCATTGGTTCATTCAACTAGTTAGAACGTATTTTAAAGAGGGAGACTTATACCCAGTATAAGCTATTCAATTTTCGCTCCAAATGAAGCCGGTTGTTCCCGGCGAAACATATATCGAGCTGAGCATCTAAATGTTTTGGTTTTAATGCTGTTGTTTTTGTTAGCAATAGTGAGGGCAAGAACAGAATCTGTTTAAGTTCTAGGGACAGCAGTGTGTGGGCAATGTGGCTTTACTCCATGCGTATAGCTTTTTGATTCTGCTTTTTGGATGTTTATTGAATTGTTGGGAATTCAATAGCTAGGTTTGATTTATCTTATCTTATTGCTTGTTATATACACCTATTGGTTTGGTGCCCTAACTACATCCTCTCCGTACATTCCACCGGACTGTCCCG
Source organism: Leptobrachium leishanense (assembly GCA_009667805.1). Taxonomy (NCBI): domain Eukaryota; kingdom Metazoa; phylum Chordata; class Amphibia; order Anura; family Megophryidae; genus Leptobrachium; species Leptobrachium leishanense. The sequence goes on along the minus strand of CM019064.1, from coordinate 242,722,626 downwards.
TAATATATCTCTAATTTCCCTCACTATGCCACTTTGTGTATATGTTGTTTTTAAATTGGCACCCGGGAGTGTCTTTTGGTGTTATTGATTAAAGGCTATTTGCCATTGTTGTTTGCCCCTCCCTGGTTTACAGTGGCTGTCCTTTTAGGTCAGTTCGCTGGTACTTCATTTTCCTCGTTTGAGAGATGAGTTTGCCAAACTGGCGGGCAGACCTCCAAACAGCAAACATGCGGTTAAACAGAAACATGAACACAGAACCGCTCAGATGAGACACAAAGTGATATAGCAATAGAATTGTCAATAGGAATAGCCAGGTCAAAATGTATACAGGATCCTCGTACAAGCAAGTCGGCAACTGGGTAATCAATTAGTAAGATACTAGACAGCAGGTGATGCAGGGCCGGCCCGACAATGGAGCAGGGCAGAGCCCTTGCGCCAGGCGGCAAATATTGCACAGGGGCAATCTACTTTGGCGGCCGCCGCGTGGCTACATTGCATGCCGCTGCCGACCGCGCCCACCCTCCCAGACATGCGTCCACTGGAGCGCGGGCGGCAGCCGTGGATATTATTCAGATTCCGGAGCTTCTACGTCACATGACACAGCGCGGAGGCACTGGAGACGGAGAGAAATTTCTCCTCCGTCCTGCAGGGAAAAGAAAAAAAAATACACAAAGATGCCACTGAGAAACGGCACCCGGACAAAAATAGAGCCTTTAATGTCAGGCCCTGCCTTTAGTACGATTGCAGCTTGAGGGGGGGGGGAGTGCTGGGTCGGTAATATTTTCTTGGGGGGGGGACATTTGCCTCGTTGCCCCCCCTGGCAAGGGTTAGGGGAGAACAACAGACTGGCACCAGCAGTAAACTAAAGGGAACCCTGATCTAGATGCGGTCCTCTGAATGGCCATCTAAGGGAAGGAGACCTCAGTGCTTGGTGACACACAAAACCAAACAGGACAATAGGGACAAATCCAGAGACGTAGTATAAGCAATAGCCGAAGTCAGTACCTAGAACAGGTATTCATATCTATAGACAAGCCAGGAGTCGGTACACAGAAGATCACGAAATCACAAAGCATGGGGATAAAATGATAGTCAGGTATAAGATTGTAAGCTCCTATGAGCAGGGCCCTCTACACCTGTTGTTTCCATGATATATCCGCTTATCTCATTTCCTTTGGGTCTTGTAAAGCACTGCGGAAACTGTTGGCACTATATAAATGAAGACAATAATAATAATATACTAGGCCAGAGTCATACACAAGAAATCACAGAGCATAGGGGAAATAGAATAGGATAGTCAGATCTACCAGGCCAGAGTCATACACAAGAAATCACAGAGCATAGAATATACCAACAGAACCTCAGGGAGCAATGACCCATGCAAGAGCGCTGCGCATATGGATGGACTGGAGATATATATAGGGAGTGGGTTATAGCAGGCTGTCAGGTTACACGTCGCCGCCGTGGCAAGAAGCCTCCTAAGGTGATTATTCCAACCTGACAGCCCTTTGCCTATTTGCCTGCAGTACCTCAGTCAGCCACTGCAGCAGCCACAGGTGTCTTGATTGCCTCCCTGTGCTTCCCTATTTAAGGGACAATCTCCCATGATGCATTGCTGCTGCATTAACATTGCCTTCCACTGCCAAGCTGTGTCCCTCTCAAGATCCTGTGTCTCCAGTGCCAAGTGTATCCTGTGTCTCCAGTGCCAAGTGTATCCTGTGTCTCCAGTGCCAAGTAATACCCTGTGTCTACATCGCCAAGTGTCTACATTGCCAAGTGTATCCTGTGTCTACATTGCCAAGTGTATCCTGTGTCTGCATTGCCAAGTGTCTACATTGCCAAGTGTATCCTGTGTCTGCATTGCCAAGTGTCTACATTGCCAAGTGTATCCTCTGTCTGCATTGCCAAGTGTCTACATTGCCAAGTGTATCCTGTGTCTACATTGCCAAGTAATACCCTGTGTCTACATTGCCAAGTGTCTACATTGCCAAGTGTATCCTGTGTCTACATTGCCAAGTGTCTGCACTGCCAAGTGTATCCAGCACCAATAAACCCCCCTTGTACCGTGGAACCTGTCTGTGTGTCTCTTTATCACTGCATCCTGGGCTCATCTCCTCCTCTACCACTCCGGATTCCTGACAGAATGCAGCAGCCATTAACCTATGAGCCCGCAGTGATAAAAGACCTGAGGGGGTTAATCCAAACATCATTCCATGAACTGGTTCATCACCTGCTTGGCCTAATGAACAAGTTGCTGAAGAGGCTATGGGACCTATCCCCTAAGGTATGCGTTTCCAACCTTAAGAAAAACCATGGCCCTCTCTCACTGGAGGAGCAAAGCAGAAGGCGGCAAATGAATCTCTGTTTTTACTGTGGAGCAATATGGCACCGAGTTGCCCAATGCCCGGAAAAACCCACTAAGAGACCTATGTACTATGAGCACAACAACCCTCTAAAGACTGTTCTGCCTGAATATCCCTGCTTTCCAGTGTTACAGGGAGGAACATTTGTCTCTGTGGCTAAACCAGCTGATCTCCCCAATACCCAGCATCTACCAAAGACCTCTCTGGTTAATTCTGGAACTATGGAGGTTAACCCTTGCCTGGCTGATATGGAGAAAGATCAAGTCCAAGATCCAGTAACCCCATACACCATTGCCAGGAATGCCATATATGCATTGGTGACCATCCAGCTTCCTCAAGGTCCTGTGGGCCCCTGTGTTGCTCCCTCCATGGTTACTGAGGAGGTTGAGCCTGAAGTCCATGCCGAAGGGCCTGCTGCTGAGGTGTCAGCTGAAGAATCCAAGTGTGCATCCCCGCAGCTTGAAGAATCCAAGTGTGCATCCCCGCAGCTTGAAGAATCCAAGTGTGCATCCCCGCAGCTTGAAGAATCCAAGTGTGCATCCCCGCAGCTTGAAGAATCCATGTGCGCTTCCCCGCAGCCTGATGAATCCATGTGTGCTTCCCCGCAGCCTGATGAATCCATGTGCGCTTCCCCGCAGCCTGATGAATCCATGTGCGCTTCCCCGCAGCCTGATAATCCATGTGCGCTTCCCCGCAGCCTGATGAATCCATGTGCGCTTCCCCGCAGCCTGATGAATCCAAGTGTGCTTCCCTACCGCTTGACGAATCCAAGTGCGCTGCCCAGCCGCTTGAGGAATCCAAAGCCATGCCTGCTTTGCTGAATGAAGAGGTACATGTCAACCCACTTCAATGCCAACTTGTGTGGTTATTGACAAGGCCCCAGAAATATCAGTGCTTACTTCTACTGTTGTAACCCTGGCAAGCCAGGTTGATTCCCTCGCCGATATCCTGCAGAATCTCCAGAAAAATCCTGCTTTCCTACTGAAACAACTGGCTAAAATAAGTGCCACTGCAGAAATACCACCATCTGCTGCAGTTACACCACCTAACTTTGATTCATCCTCAGAGATTGGTTTGGACTTTGTAGATTCCAATGGTGAGCCACCGCTACAACCAGCACAGGGCAACCTAAGTGCTACCACCTTTATGCCAGCTGCCATCCCAGCTACTTACCTTTGTGGATCTGGCACCCCTAGAAGAATTACAGGAGTAAGTAAGATGGACTGTCCAATTCCCCACAGCCGCCAAATCAAGTTTCCCTCCTGCTCTCGGACTCCTTGTCAGTCGTCTGTGGTGACCCCTCTCACTGACCCATATCTGGACTCTGTGCCCTCTGCCTGCATGTCACTGTACACCGTGACTGATGGCGAGCCACTCCCAGACCTTCGAGTTCAAAGTCCCTCCTGTGTTTACACCCAGACTGAGCCACGCATTGCAGCGGAGATCAAAGAACCATCCAGCCAAGAAATCCGGTGTACTGATGTACTTGGCACAGAATTGATTGAACCCTTGCCACTGGACTGTACTACCTCCAATGGAACCGTGGTGGGTCTTACCGTTACGGCGACGTATCAGACCTCCTTAGCTGCCCGGGTTCAGCCTTCGGTGGGGGGTATTGTCAGGTTACACGTCGCCGCCGTGGCAAGAAGCCTCCTAAGGTGATTATTCCAACCTGACAGCCCTTTGCCTATTTGCCTGCAGTACCTCAGTCAGCCACTGCAGCAGCCACAGGTGTCTTGATTGCCTCCCTGTGCTTCCCTATTTAAGGGACAATCTCCCATGATGCATTGCTGCTGCATTAACATTGCCTTCCACTGCCAAGCTGTGTCCCTCTCAAGATCCTGTGTCTCCAGTGCCAAGTGTATCCTGTGTCTCCAGTGCCAAGTGTATCCTGTGTCTCCAGTGCCAAGTAATACCCTGTGTCTACATCGCCAAGTGTCTACATCGCCAAGTGTCTACATCGCCAAGTGTATCCTGTGTCTACATTGCCAAGTGTATCCTGTGTCTACATTGCCAAGTGTATCCTGTGTCTACATTGCCAAGTGTATCCTGTGTCTACATTGCCAAGTGTATCCTGTGTCTGCATTGCCAAGTGTCTACATTGCCAAGTGTATCCTGTGTCTGCATTGCCAAGAGTCTACATTGCCAAGTGTATCCTGTGTCTGCATTGCCAAGTGTCTACATTGCCAAGTAATACCCTGTGTCTACATTGCCAAGTAATACCCTGTGTCTACATTGCCAAGTAATACCCTGTGTCTACATTGCCAAGTAATACCCTGTGTCTACATTGCCAAGTGTCTACATTGCCAAGTGTATCCTGTGTCTACATTGCCAAGTGTCTGCACTGCCAAGTGTATCCAGCACCAATAAACCCCCCTTGTACCGTGGAACCTGTCTGTGTGTCTCTTTATCACTGCACCCTGGGCTCATCTCCTCCTCTACCACTCCGGATTCCTGACACAGGCAGAGGATGTGATCTCAGGCCAGACCAGCTACAGGGGAATCCAAGAGCAGAGAGGGAGAAATGGATAACCCAGACAAGGTAAGAGCTTGCCCGGATCGTTCTCACCCCCAGGGGGCAGGGCTGGAAACGTGACACTAACTCTCTACGGGTAAATGGAACGCTCATTAGCCCGGCACCTCAAGCTCGCTGCCTTTCTGTCACTTTCGATTCTGACCTAATACAGACAGTGACCAAATCCTGTTACTATCAACTCAAAAGCATTGCCCGCGTCTGCCCCATTCTGACACAAGATACTGCAAAGGTGCTGGTTCATGTGCTTGTCAATATCGCAGGTTGGCTTTTGCAACTCGCTCCTTATTGGACTCCCAAATGCCCATATTGCCCCTTTGCAATCTGTAATGAATGCAGGCGCCAGGGATATTTTACTCGCCAGGCGCACCTTTCCCCTCTGCCGGTCCCTCAATTAGCTCCCTGTACATTTCAGGATACATAGTTACATAGTCTGAAAAAAGACTTGTGTCCATCGGGTTCAGCCTTTCACACATCACCTACTGCTGTTGATCCGAAAGAAGGCATAAAACCCAGTCTTAAGCGCTCGCCAATATGCAACATGCTGGGGAAAAATTCCTTCTTGACCCCAGAATGGCAGTCAGATTTCTCCTTGGATCAATAAGCTTATACCCACATATTAAATATTATAACCCCTAATATTATGTATTATCCAGGAAGTCATCCAGTCGTTGGTTGGGTCAGAGACTGTACAGACCTTTAAACATCTCAACAGGCAGAGAATTCCACAGCTTTACTGTTCTCACCGTAAAATAACCTTTCCTATGCGTTAGGCCGAATTTCCTTTTGTCCAGTCTAAATGGGTGACCTCCTGTCCTGTGTATAGTCCTATTAATGAATACGTTTCCAGACAATGGTTTCTAATGGCCCCGTATATATTTATATAATGTTATCAGATCCCCTCTAAGGTGCTGTTTCTCTAAACAGGTTTAAGCTTGTTAGTCTTTCCTAATAACGTAAACCTTCCATTAACTTTATTAATTTAGTTGCCCGTCTCTGCACTTTTTCTAGCACTATAATATCCTTTCTTAAGACAGGTACCCAAAATTGCACAGCATATTCAAGGTGCAGTCTTACAATTGATTTATAAAGAGGCAAAAATATGTTTTCATCCCGAGAGTAAATTCCCCTTTTAATGCATGCCAATACCTTACTGACCTTGGCGGCTGCTGTTTGACATTGGGCATTGTTACTTACTTTGAAGTCTCTGATTATTCCCAAATCCTTCTACGGCTTTGACTTCCCTAACTCCGTACCATTTAGGGTATAAATTGCTTGTGTGTTCTTCACTACAAAGTGCATAACTTTGCATTTAAGTGCCCAGTCCCCCAATCTATCTAAATCCCTATGCAGCGAAGTAACATCCTGCTCGCATTGTATTACTTTTCCTAGTTTTGTAATCTTCAAACACTGATACATGACTTTTGATGCCTATCTCATGGTAATTTATAAATAAATTGAATAGAATTGATCCTATAACAGACCCCTGAGGGACACCACTTTCCACTGATGTCCATCTTGAAAATGTACCATTTATGACCACTCGCTGTACCCTATCTTTTAGCCAGTGTTCTATCCAAGAACAAGTATTTTCGTCTAGACCTATTTTTCTTAATTTAAATAGTAACCTCTTGTGTGGAACTGTCGAAAGCTTTGGCAAGATCCAAGTAATCACATCCACTGCGACCACCTAATCCATACTTCTTCATAGAATGCAATTAGGTTAGTCTGACATGATCTGTGTTTCATAAAACCATGCTGATTTTTATCAATTACATTATACCTACCAATAAATTACTGAATATTATACCTTAGTAACCCCCTCAAATACTTTCCCAGTCACAGATGTTAGGCTCACAGGTCTATAATTCCCAGGCATACATTTTGAACCTTTCTTGAATATAGGGACTACATCAGCTTTTCTCCAATCATCTGGTACGATTCTTGAAAGATTAAGAACAGAGGTTTAAATATTTCAACACATAGCTCCTTCAGTACTCGTGGGTGAATTCCATCCAGCCCTGGGGCTTTGTTCACATTCACTTTGTTTAGTTGCTGCAACACCTTTTCTTGAGTCAACCAATCACATTTTATTAGTAATTTTGTATCAATGATTTGCATGTCTCCTATTATAGGTTTCTCTTTGATAAATACTGAAGAAAAATAGTTCTTTAAAATTTCTGCCTAATCTCGATCTTCATTTAATAACTCAACCCCCCCCCCCTTACATGTCTTTGTTACTCCATAAGCACATCCCGTCTAGACCATTCCGGTTGGCGGGTGACCTCTGCCTGTCCTCTGTCTACACCCACGTTGCCAACTCTCGACTCCAAGACTTTTCAAGGGCAGCTCCGGTCCTTTGGAATTGCTTGCCTCGCCCTATCAAACTCTCCCCTAATCTTCAGCACTCAAGAAATCCCTCAAAACCCATCTCTTCAGATTAGCATACATCACTGATGCAACTCACCCCCCTGCTCACCCACTCACACATAATTGAAGCTGTATCTATGGCCCCACCATTCCCAAACCACTGGCACTAATGATCCTGACTTCCAGTAAAATTTTCCTTGTCTTCCTCAACACCAATCCCTCTAGACTGTAAACTCTTATGAGCAGGGCCCGCTGCAGCTATTGTTTCCATCATATGTCCGTTTATCTGTGTCTCGTTCCCTTTGGTTATTGTAAAGTGCTGCGGAAACTGTTGGCGCTATATAAAAGATAATAACAAACTTGAGGGTTGGCGAACCGTGGCATAACAGATGCTTCGGAACTACATGTTTCAGATACTTACACTGCCCTACGGCTATGGGAGCATCATGGGAAATACCGTTTCAAAACATCTGGGGTGCAAAGGTTCTCCAGTAACACAAGCAATATACATACTGTAAGCCTTCATCCATCAGCTGCCCATAAATAACATTCAGTAAACACCTTACAATAAACCTAACACTGAGAAGGAAAGACCTATTTCAGTGTGCTTTAACAAGTAATAACTAATACAGCACCCTCCCGGCCCACTAACTGTCCATTTGTTTTGACCAAAACACAAGACCCATCGCGAAACATGGCTACCGCTGGGGGGCGTTTCCTGGAGCGCAGGAGGAGGGGCCTAGCGTTAGGAGAAGGGGAGTTGTGTACGCGCCCGCGGGTCTCCCTGGTGATGACGTTAACCAACCGACGCCGAATCACGTGACCTGCAGAGTGAGTGTGCGAGTGTTGCCTACGCGCGGCAAAGGCGAGAGAAGATGGCGGACGGGAAGGGAGAGTCCCGAGCGGGGCTAGCCAACGGGGGCACGCCGCCGCCTCCGTCCTCTCGGTCGCAATACCACAGTTTCGTGGAGACGTTGCGAGCTCTGGAGGACCGACTGAAGGATCACGAAGTGTCCGTGCACGCCTCCGCCATGTACTGCGAGAGCTTCTGTGAGGTGAGTGTGAGGGGAGGAGGGGAAAAACAAGCGCACACATCGCCAGAGACCGACCGGAACGGGCCCCAGGGGTCGTTAACCGACAGGGCGGTGCCGCGGAACCCCGGGCTGAGGCCTAGCAGAGCCAGTCCCCGTTCTGCTGCCCTTTAGCACGGGATAATTTGTGTTATTTTGGTTGCTGACAGTGAGCGATGGGTGTGTGTGTGGGAGGGATACTACTCTAACCACCGCTCCTAATCACCCAAGTCCGGCCGAGCTGCGGCTTGGAAACGCTCGGCCCCTCTCGCTCACAAAATGCGGACGAGAATGGCGGATCCTAGGGACATGTCCAAGGCTGCCCTCCCCATTCCCAGAGTGCACAGCGGCCTAAGGACAGCGCGAGCCTCCCGTGCTTGTAAGTCTTCCGTGCTTGTAAGTCTCCCCTTTTCAACAGCAGCAGGGCCCCATAGCTGGCAGTTAAACCCTTCAGCGCCATGCGTCCCCATGCCAGCCCTTAGAGGGTTACCCTCCTGTCACCGAAATGTTTTTGGGTATGTAGGCAGCAGCTCGTGTTTACAGCATGGTAGCAAAGTTTGTGAGGCCATGATTATGCATGTTATTCATAATGCATGGCAGCTCCACACGCCAAATATATTGTAATATAGAGTCAGGTGAGATCAAAGGGGTCAAGTTGGCCGAGGTGTAGTTTCTCCTCTAATTTAACAGGCGGAACTTGGTTCCCATTTAGCTGCTGTACTGAAACAATATGCTTCAGTGTCCATTCAGACACTATTTTACCAAAATGTTTCCAGGACTAGTTAATTCTAAAATAGGAATATTAATCCCGATTAGAAATCCTTAGAGCTGTGAATTCAATACACTGTATTCTGCCATGTGGGATAAAATATAGTAAATTGCCAGGAATGGTGTTCTCATTCATAAAGAAGCACTGCAACTAACGGTTTCCATTAATCTGTTATGACAGGAATTATAGGGGCAGATACCATGGTGAGTTATTATTCTTTATGTAGCGCCAGCATATTCAATTGGCACAATATAGACAGGGTTACAATACATTTGACAAACCAGTACAGGTGGAAATGAGGGCCCTATTCCCGTGGGAACGTACGGTCTAGAAGTTCATATTATATTCTTTTAGGACTGGATATATGACGCTTCATTGCTGTGAGTGGGATTATGGGAGCGAGTGTTCACTCGAGGTCTGTGGGGCGGAACTACAGAGCAGAAGGGGAAGTTTCACATTGCTATTTGGACTCCCCCCCCCCCCCCCCCCCTTGCGACAGTCTTTACCCACCTCCCTAGTATGTAGTGGAAGGATGATTTTCTCTCTCCATGTAATGCAGCTCTGCAATGAAAGAGTCACAGAAGAGCACTAAGGGACTGATTCCTTCCAAGTTTACAGAGCCTTAACGCAGGAAAAAAGCAGCACTTCTTTCATGCAAGTGGAATCCTGGAGAACAATACTCATTTAGTTTACACATGCTAAAACATTCTATCTCAGGGGCCATAGTACACCTTGTTATCAGCCGCCTCTGTGTAATGTAGCCTTTTGTACTAACCCTTTGATGGAGTGTTCTCACCCAGTCTGCAAGCTAACATTGTTCTTATCACATGCATAGTGCCATCAACTTCCTCTATGCCTTGAGAGTGGAAGTAAAACTACAGAGATATTCATCTTTTTAAGAATCCATAAACGAGAACTGTGCATGGGATCACTAGCATTTGTTTTGAGATTTGGTGGTCATCTCTTTATAGATTAAGCCCAAGCCTAGATAGTGCAGTGCCAAAACCCGGCTCTTAATTCTGCCAACCTGAGACGGTGAATTGCTTATTGGATGAATTTGGCAAGGTTTTCTAATTCTGAAAATAACAGAGCCATAATTTGAAGATAAACACCGCTTGGGCCTGTTGGTTAGAGATTAGAGCACTCTGTGAAACAAAGCTAGTGCCATTTATATCTCTGACCCACGTTTGCATGATTCGTGTGGTCTGGTTGGTTTGTTTTGAAAAGAAACTAATAAGTCATGTAGCCGACAACTGGTTTGAGAGACATGTGATTACAAACTGAGCTGCCCCATGCTGGGTGCTGTACACGTGCTACTATATAGTAACAAGCCACGGTGTACGTATTCACCTGTATTTCATGAGTGATACATGTTGCCATTGATTTAGTTTCACACGTGGGGTTGCAGAAGGCATTCTGTATAGACAAAGCGTCAAATGGTTGTAGAACATTTTTAGTTGTTCTTCAGCCAAACTTGACAACTCCATAAACTTTAATGGCTCTGGGAATTTTACCCATGGCTTAGATTTTAACTCCATGTGTTTGTTTTCATCAAGCAAGTCACCCAATTATCGTGTAAGGGTGGATCGTCGTGTATATCGTAACTCTAGGACTGTCTGTATTCTTGCCACTGAATTTATGACTTCACATTCTTAATTTCAGAGAAAAATATAACAGTATGCTAAGATGAAACAGATAAATTGTATTCATCCTCGATCCTCATTTTCCTACAGAGCACCACAATTATGGAATAACCTCCCAGACGCCATCAAATCTTCCCCCAGTCTAAAGTCACTTAAAGGGACACTCTAACAAAAAATCCCCCCCCCCCCGTTTTTTAATCCTAACCTATCCCTATTCCCTTAATAGTTTTTTTTTTTGTGTTTTTAACTGTAATACTTACCCTAAAATCATCTTGTTTCCAGCGCTGTTTTTTTAAAAAAATTTATACTCCCCTCCCTCCTCTTCCGCTCCCGTCCTTGTTTCTTCTTGCCTTCTGGTTTACGTGAGAAGTGCGCATGCGCGCCTCTCACGTAAGCCAGCCAATCGGCAGGCTTCCTCCCGGCTCCCTCTGAGGATTAGTGTTGCGCGCAAGAGGATGCGCGCAACACTAACCCTCAGAGGGAGCCGTCAGCTTCTGCGGTGAGTTGGAGACGTCATCGCGCTGAAAGCGCGATGACGTCTCCTACTCGGCAAAAGTCGGCAGAAGCGGGAAATATGATTCCTGCTCTGCTGACTGACAGCTGGGAGGGCGGAGTAAAGTTCTCTGCCTCTCTCAGCTGTTTTCAGCATTTACAGCTGAACCGCTGAACGGAGGGAGGGTGGACAGAGGGCAGGATACTCCGGGCATCATGACCACCTAAAATAGTTTAGGTGGTCATGTTGCCTAGAGTGTCCCTTTTAAGAGCTCCCTATTAACATACCTCAACACAGAATGCACCTGTAAACATGTAACACAATGACTATTTCCTACATATTTATTTTCAGGTAATCTTTAGATTTGTTTTTTGTTATTATCTTCGATTTTACTACTTTGTATTTCTGTACACTGTAACAATTCAATGTTCTTGAACCCAGGACATACTTGAAAACGAGAGAAATCTCAATGTATCCTTCCTGGTAAAATCCTTTTATAAATAAATTTATAATAAATCAATATTTTGCTATTCCTCTGGTCATAATGAACCTGAGGCTTTGGTTCAGTTTGTGTGTTTTCATAATAAAATAAAGGGAATAGTTTTAGATATTTTTGTCTTTGTCCATACATTTCCATGTGGTTGCTTTACACAACCTGGCAGTGGTCTGTTATCTGCAGAGGTTTGATGCCATAAAGATGTCGTGATCATAAAGCTCTAGATGGCCTAGCCTATATATATATTTTTTTATATTTTCCTGCCGCTCAGTTTTCAACTTTTTTAAGAAGTCCTATAAGCAAAATCAATTTAAGCAGTGATATGTTATTTTATTTTTGAAAGTATTTACAAGGACATAAGTGACACGAATATGTGTACAACAATACAAAGCAATCTTCCATAGTGCATAATTTATTCCAAGGTAAGAGCACTGGGTACTAAAAAAACGTAAACCCCCCCCCCAAAATAAAAAACCTGAACCCCCCCAAAATAAAAAACCTCCACCTGAAGTTGAAATCTGACGTCTTCTTCACACAGGAGGTATTAGTTATATTGATTGGAGTGTTGGCCATAGCATTCTTGCCACTTCAGTCCTGGCCCTCCTGACAGGTTCTGCATCAGAGCCCAAACCAGCTGCTGCACGCCTGCATTATCCCAGGCTCACACTCTCACAACCCAAGCTCGTTTGAGAAGCTATGAGAAAAGCTGGTAGCAGTCATAATTTGTGTAATTCTTTTTGTAAATGGACTCGTTGAAGTTGACAGTCTTTATAAAAGAAGGATGTACGGCAAAACAAAATCCCGCTGTTATCTTTTAGGTAATTTCAAAAAGTTGTCAAATATTGAAATTAAATATTTTTATGTGTATCCGTGTACTTGCATTTAGCATCATGTAGCTTTAAGAGCTATTTATCCTTTAAATCACTAGTGGGATTTTGCAGGTTGCACTGGTTTCCTTTTTCTATTGAATTAATGCTGCTGCCCGTAACACTCCATTCTTCGTCCTCTTGGAGAAAGAGGGTGGCAGGCGCAAACAAGGCTTCCGTCTATACCAGTGATGTAGTCAGGATTGTGTAGTCCCACGGCTCTCCAAATTCTGCTGCCCTCCCCACCTGATATTAAAAAAATGAAATTAATTAATGTCTTAAGGTCTTCGACATGTGTAATGAAATTAAGACAAATATTCACAATCCGGACTGTATATGTTAAGAATTTGAACAAAAGCAAAGTATCTTCTTTACACAAAGTGATTTCTAAACATTAGATTTTAGACTCATTGCTGGAAGTTTTATTGCTTTGCAGCTGTGTTTTACACCTGCACATACTAAATATATTGGACCTATAAAAATAAGACCTTAGGAAAACCTGCCCTTCTCAGGCCTAGTTGGCTAACGTAATGCACCCCTGCCTGTGGCACATGAGCTAGATATAGCAGTATAGATGGTATTTGCTTGAAGTATTTTGTTGTACTTGTGGATATGCTGGAAAGGGTGTTCTATTGTAATTTTATAGGTGTGTTCTGTAGGTTTTTTTTTAAAACCATTCCTTCCTTTTGTACTTGTCTACTTTTGGTTCCTCCAAGTTTCACGTCTGTTCTGCTTTTGGGCAACGAGTATGTATTGTTCTGGCTGAAAGATTACTCTGCAAATTTAGGAGTCACCTACAGATTTTTAGGAGCAAACAAATGTGTGCAGCATAAATATAACTGAGCAACAAGTAAAATACTGAGAACCAGTGGCTACTTTTTCCCCGCATTTGTCACACCATGTTGTAGATTATTGGTAACAAAATGCTCCTCCATAAAGGGGTACTTTAGGGGTAAAACAGAGAGGTGGAAAAGTGGCACTTTGAAGCCACTTTCACAGGAAACGGGCTATACAAAATTCCTACATAGCGAGCAAATACCATTAAACCTTTAAAGTGCACCTGTTCTGCTTACCTATAGAGTGCTACTTTTTTGGTAATGGCATTGGCACAGTTTTCGGAGGTCCAGTGAGAGCTGTCTTTATATTCTGGTCAGGTGAGGTCAGAAGAACTGGCAAATGGGAGACAGGCAGGAGCAGTGCCTAGTAGTGAGCATGGTAGGTGTGCTTTATTCAGCAGGGGACAATCCTCTTGAGGTTTACTACTGGTGGGGCACGTGTAAAACTGCAGTGATTTAAACTATTTTAATACAACAGGGACTGAAGGGTAGAGGAGTATAAGGAATTGTGACTTAGAGGCTCCATTTACTTTTTATCACTACGGACAAATACAATAATTTTACCTACATTGCTCATGAGGTAACAGTCATGTTTTACTCTTTATACGCACAACTTTCAAGGTGCATTTGATTTTTAAATCCCTTGTCATACTCCATTTAAATCACAGATCACTATTCACAAAGTGGCAATTGGGCATCAACAAGCACTCTTTGAAAAAATGACTCGCGGCATCGCATACATTTTTACTGCTTGTTCCATCTTCTTCATGATGTGTTTTATGTGCAGATCCAGTGTAGCACTTAATATTTAACGTTCCCTTCTGTTTACATAGACTTGCAGAATTAAATAAAATGCTGTTAATATTTTCTAGATGGGGAATATTTTAAAAGGGTACTCTAAGTTTAATTTATGTAAGAGCAGGCTGAAAGCATTAAAGATTGACCCACCTCCTCACCCTTATCCCTCTTTCAGCTGTCACTATTCTTTAAAACACACCTGATTATCAGTCCGCCTCTCTCATGTACTTTCGTTCTGCTGCTTTGGGCAGCCGATGCTGTCTGTGCCTGAGTGCTCAGCCAATCAGAATCTTCTCAATGCATGTGCAGTAGCTGTGGCATTGCTGTAGGGAAACCTGGAAGGCTGTCAGTCTGTCAAGACAGAAGAGGGGATGGGGAAAATTATCTTTCTGTGTCTTGTATGTTTCTTTTTAATAGTTTTCTTTAATTTTAAATACATTCTGTATAACACATTAAAGGTACAGGGCCTAACTATATACACACATTTTCAAACTATTCATTATTAACTTTAAAAACAAATTCCAAGGAGTAACAGCCCAGTATTTGAAGCTTTTAAGCGCAAGCATCTTATTTATTTTGTGTGGCGGGTGGGCTTAGGCTTAGAACGGCTATTGTAAGTGATCCAAAAATCGAACTTATTATAGACATTATGCAGGGTTGAGCACATGTTTCTTTTTCTTTGTCGCTGCCGCCGGAGGGGAACACTGGCCGCATGCTTTTCATGCACGCGGCCAGCTTCCCTAGTGTTCGAGCTGGGGGCATATCCATGAGAGCTGGGGGCAATCTCCATATATATCTCGGGGGGGATATATACATGTGAGCTGGGGGCATTTTTATGAGGTCTGTTCTTATTGAAAAGTGTTCACATGACATAAAAGTATCGGTACTCGGTCTTAAAAAAGTGGTATTGGTGCATCCCTAACAAAAAGGGTTATAAGCTAACCACCACTGTTGTATTGAGTTGGACACAGGTGGTTTTACTTTGAACTTTGCCGACTCAACTATGTTGACAATATAGTGAATAACTTTGTTTATGCTGAAGGTAGTCAGTGTAGTTTGCATCGTAGTTGAAGTGATCTACAATTCTATTCACTAAAGGGTGAAGTCTGGAGAATTGGCAGAAGAGAACAATCTAGAAAGTGAGATAAATGGGGGAATTTGCCTGGTTATTTTGACCTAGATTTTTCATTTCTGCCAGTTCTCCTGACTTCCCCCTTTAGTGAATAGACCTTGCTAGTGTTTTTTACTTCTATGGGAGTTCAATGAAGGCCACCACTTTGAAATACCTGGAGTATACTCACCTTTGTAGCAAACTCTGGAGAATTGAAAGAATACCGACTCTCAATTTAACAATTTGAAGGTAGTGGACGTCCTCCCGTCTTCACGCATGTCTTCATGTTGCCCGAGCTCAGCACTGATCTGGGGCTTCATTCACCGCAGGCTGACATCTTGCATGTCAGCCCCTGCTGTGGGACTGCCCCTCCCTGTGATGACATCCTAACGAGGGAGACCCTTGTAAATCCAGAACAGTGTAATGATCCGAGCAGAGTTAGGTTGATATGTCATAGGAATGGCCTGTGAGATTTTGGTCTGTCCAATGCTACGAAACATGGCTAGTAAATATGTAAAAATGGAAACATGATGAGCAAAAACTTTTGAAAATTAGCTCAACACATGGGGTGAAATGGCTCAACAGTGAAGGGGGTAATATCCTGTCTTGCCAGGATTGTTGATGGTTAAGTGAAAGCGTAACAGAAAAGGCGGCTAAATACAAATCTTTGATCAAACTTTCAGTGCAATAGTTTTTTATTTTTATCCAAACATCTTTCATTATAAAAGATTGCAAATGGGTGGAATGTTAGCAGTGTTTTTAAGTCTGGTCCGATCTATTGCATTTTAGACCTGGAACAGCAGGGATGTGCTGCTGAGCCTAAGATAAGTAAAGTATAGTCTTGGCAGTATTTTAATAGTGGTGTAGTTTTGTAATATTATTACAGCGGTTGTAGCAACTGTTGTTTCTAGAAGGTTTATAATGGGCAGCATTTGTTGATAACCAATGAGGCAAGAGCCAGTGATTGTAACCATTAAATAAATGGATACTCCATGACCAGTCCCTACAAAACCTGTCCCTGGGGATCACTAACAAACAAGCGAATGTCCAGCCAATCCAAAGGCTCACAGTATGAGCATATGGAGAACCTTTGGCCAGCCAGGAACATTAACAGGGTAATTCAAGAAGAATCGAAAATTCACCGCACGTTCAGTGACTTTTCGTTTTCTTCAATTCGGTTCGTTTTGCAGATCCCATTTCGGCGACCCTGCGGTGTATTCAGCAAGCACCACAGGGTTCCTGAATTGCAGGGAAAGGTCGCCTCAAACCCGCCGAAAACTAACTGCAAAACCCAGCAAATGCATGCTGAAAACCCACAAAAACATCTAGATTAACCTGCTGGAAAAACCCGAGCAGGAGTCGATCACGCGCAGCGAAGCCCCCTGGAAAAAGCCAACACCGCAGACGAATGGAGTAAATAAATTAGCAAAACCGTTTGCTTGAATGTTTGAAAAGTGAAACGCTGTTTGTGAAAATGTATGAGGTCCAAGGAATGATAATTAAAAGGGCTGTTCTAGAAAAAATAAGTAAACTTAAAAAAATTGGATTTTTTTTTTAAAAAAAAAATCCAGAAAATGCTTAAAAAAAATCTATAAATCGACTCTTTACTGCAGAATTTTATAATTAATGGTTTATTAGATATTGAATTAAAACGGGAATATTTTTAACATTGAAGCCTATGGGATTCGCCTGAATAAACCTGCCGAATTAAACCACCGAATGGCAGAGCATTTCGGGAACCTTTCACTGCTGGTTTGTGTTCTCTGAGTAGCCGAAGCAGTGCTTTTTTTTTAATGGGGATTTCACTGCACCGAACAGGCACTGTATGTGCAGGAAATTCGTCAGGATTTGGCGAATAGCCTGCTCTCTGGATAGCCGAATGGCCAAGAAAGGTAACCGAACGCTGATTTTCAGCGTTCGGTTACCTTTCTCCAGCCATTCGGATCTCTTTGGATAACCCTGATACTGTACATTCTCAGCCTTTTGGTGTGAAAACCACTCGGCTCCATGGAGAGGACGACACTCAGATACCGTGACATTTCAATTTGCTTTAGATGGTTACATTGCCTACATTGTCCCTTTTTGTAAATGGAATTTAAGGATAAACCTCAGCTTGTCAAACAGTTTTAAATTTTCCTGGAAAATTAAATTACTTCAGATCTTGTTTAGGGTTGTTAAGCAGTGTATTGAACATGCAATTGTTTATGTTTGCGGTTTGATATAGCACTTTGGTCCAATAACTTGTCTGGGGATTAGTGGGCAGCACAGCAAGAAAATTCTACAGATAAGGAATGAACTGCTAGTACTTCAAAGAAATTTCATTTTTAATCACAGGCCCAAAGAAAATACACAAAATGGGGGGAAAAAGGAAGCATTAAAGCTTCAGTGGTCAGGGTTGAGAAGTTTCTATCCTACTAAATTTATCAAAGTATCAAAATAATTTCCAGAAATCTAAATTCTATTTTCACATTTCCCCCAGTTTAAATCAGATACTTGAGATTTATGAGACGAACAAGTGAAATCCAACTGCCGTCGATTTAAAGGTGCTTGACTGCCAGATGACCTGCACTGGTGGTACTAACTGGTGCCTTTCTCTCTGAATGCTGCAGTCTCTACATGCTACTGCATGCCATCAAATGCTGATGGCTGTGCCCACAAATGAGCTTCATTGTATTGAGGTCCACTTCCTCCTACAGTGCCCCAAGTACTCAGCACTGAGGGAAACTCACTTCCAGAGACTCTCCGCTCTCATCCCGGACTTCACCTCTATAGAAGAGACGAGGAAACTCCACATCATATTGGGAGAAGAGGAGCCGGCGGTGAAAATATCTGCCCAATACGTCGCAGAATGTCACAGACTGAGAGGAACATGAGAGATCCTGGACTTATAAATCCCCAACACGGACTCGCCCCCATCCCCCTTCACATTATCCCCTACCCCTGATAATGTCCATGGACTTGTCCATTCCCCCCCATATATATGTCCCACTACCCCCCTCCTCCCCATATGCTTTGGCAATGCTAAAATGTATTTGGTCCTGCCAATAAAGCTTATTTTGATTTGATTTGTATTTTATTTTTTGTATGAGAGCCTTGTCCTCGTTGCATTGTGGAGTGCTTTGAGGGATCAGCCACATACACACATGTGACTGTGTATTTAGAGGTGTCTCTTATATCATAGGTACCTCGGCACAATTCTTTCTTGCTTGCAATATTGTTTTGGCAGATCAGCGACAGTAAGCAGCTTCATCGATATGCCCTTTGTCCTGCAGCAGGTTTAAACAGATATAATAAATCAACGACTGTTTGTAAAACTCACTGTGTAATGGTTAAAGAGTGGCCAGTTAAACAGCACCTCTTTCATAATACCTCTTTTTAATGTAGTGCTTTGAACTTCAGACATGAAAGGTGAGAAATTAATGTTTTTTCATAGTTGTTTCTCATGCATATTCAGAAAGCTAGCATTGTTTTAATGGGAATCTGACACTAAAGTGCTGATCATGGGCAAAATAAGATTTGCCCATTTGAAAGAGAATCTCTCCTTTTTGTAAGATTTGCGGTTTTAATTCTAGGAACAAACTGATATACCGGTATATTTTTTTTTGTTCTTTTTCAAAGCCAATACAGATTCCGATTGACAGGTTTTCTGGATGATTGCCATTGTACAACAGAAATATAATATGCTATTATAATTGAAAGCATTTAATAAAACTGTAAATTTTCAAAAATGACAAATTAATTTATCCAATTTAATAAATATTTTATTTAACCCCTTCACTGCTGAGCCATTTCAACTGTGTTGAGCTCATCTTTACTGTTTTGTGCTTGTGTTTAAACATTATTTTGAAGTCATTTTTATCGTAGTACATGGACAAATATATATATGTATGTATGTGTGTATATATATATATATTTATTTATAAAGGATTTTACCAGGAAGGATACATTGATATTTCTCTCGTTTTCAAGTATGTGTGTGTGTATGTATGTTTATTATTGCCGAAACCATTTGCACATCACAGCAATTCAATGAATTGCATCCCAGAGCTCCTGTGCCACATTCCCCATATGCAGCAAGGAATTCTGGGTAGGATATGCAAATGACCTGTGTCACTTTTATGCATCCTGGGTCTGTTATTGCACAGAATCCTAAAATCAATGCTAAGCACTGATTTACCCTACAGGTTCAAGCATCCACTGCAACTGGTCATCATGCCTAGCTCCTAGCTGATGAGGGTCCAACAAACCCGAAACAGCGCTGTCCTAGGAGTGGCTTTGACCAGTTGCATAAACCTTATCTCTGCTAGAAAGCCACAGTGTGGCATAGCATTGATTTTAGGGTTCTGTGTAATAACAGACCCAGGATGCATAAAAGTGAGACCGATGTCATTTGCAAATCCTACCCAGAATTCCTTGCTGCATATTGGGAATGTGGCACAGGAGCTCTGTGATGTGCAAATGGTTTCTGCAATAATAAACAACACTAATTATAGCGTGGAGTAGGGATGCACCGATACCACTTTTTTAAGACAGAGTACCGATACTTTTTAAAAGTACTCACCGATACCGAGTACCGATACTTTTATTTATGTCATGTGACGCTTTCCAATGGGAACAGACCTCATATAAAAATTTATGAGATTTGCCCCCAGCTCACATGGATTTGCCCCCAGCTCACATGGATTTGCCCCCAGCTCACATGGATTTGCCCCCAGCTCACATGGATTTGCCCCCAGCTCACATGGGTTTGCCCCCAGCTCACATGGGTTTGCCCCCAGCTCACATGGGTTTGCCCCCAGCTCACATGGGTTTGCCCCCAGCTCTGATGGGTTTGCCCCCAGCTCTGATGGGTTTGCCCCCAGCTCTGATGGGTTTGCCCCCAGCTCTGATGGGTTTGCCCCCAGCTCTGATGGGTTTGCCCCCAGCTCTGATGGGTTTGCCCCCAGCTCTGATGGGTTTGCCCCCAGCTCTGATGGGTTTGCCCCCAGCTCTGATGGGTTTGCCCCCAGCTCTGATGGGTTTGCCCCCAGCTCTGATGGGTTTGTCTCATGGGTTTGCCCCCAGCACTCATGGATTTGCCCCCAGCTCTGATGGATTTGCCCCCAGCTCTGATGGATTTGCCCCCAGCTCTCATGGATTTGCCCCCAGCACTCATGGATTTGCCCCCAGCACTCATGGATTTGCCCCCAGCTCTGATGGATTTGCCCCCAGCTCGCTCTGATGGATTTGCCCCCAGCTCTGATGGGTTTGCCCCCAGCTCTGATGGGTTTGCCCCCAGCTCTGATGGTTTGCCCCCAGCTCTGATGGATTTGCCCCCAGCTCGCTCTGATGGATTTGCCCCCAGCTCGCTCTGATGGATTTGGCCCCCAGCTCGCTCTGATGGATTTGGCCCCCAGCTCGCTCTGATGGATTTGGCCCCCAGCTCGCTCTGATGGATTTGGCCCCCAGCTCGCTCTGATGGATTTGGCCCCCAGCTCGCTCTGATGGATTTGGCCCCCAGCTCGCTCTGATGGATTTGGCCCCCAGCTCGCTCTGATGGATTTGGCCCCCAGCTCGCTCTGATGGATTTGGCCCCCAGCTCGCTCTGATGGATTTGGCCCCCAGCTCGCTCTGATGGATTTGGCCCCCAGCTCGCTCTGATGGATTTGGCCCCCAGCTCGCTCTGATGGATTTGGCCCCCAGCTCGCTCTGATGGATTTGGCCCCCAGCTCGCTCTGATGGATTTGGCCCCCAGCTCGCTCTGATGGATTTGGCCCCCAGCTCGCTCTGATGGATTTGGCCCCCAGCTCGAACGCTGGGGAAGCTGGCCGTGTGCATGTAAAGCACGCGGCCAGCGTTCCCCTCCGGCGCGCTGCGATACTCACCCATCCTGAAGGTCCGGTCGCTGGGCAGTGATGCGATCACGTGGCCGCCGGGCGCATCTGTGATGCTGCCTCCAGCCAAGAGGCAGCGTCACAGGAGCGCCCAGTGGCCGCGGGAACGCATCACTGCCCAACGACCAGACCTTCAGGATGGGTGAGTATCGTGGCGCGCCGGAGGGGAACGCTGGCCGCGTGCTTTTCACGCACGCGGCCAGCTTCCCCGGCGCCAGCGCCGGCTTCCGGTATCGGCGGGATGTATCGGGCCGTTTGCACGAGTAACAAGTACTCGTGCAAACGGCAATATCGGCCCCGATACCGATACTAGTATCGGTGCATTCCTAGCGTGGAGGCTTTTTATCTCCCTTTTTGTCCTCCACTACACGCACGCCCCACGCCCACCACACGCACGCCCCCACACGCCCACCACACGCACGCCCCACACCCACCACACACACGCCCCACACCCTTCACACGCACACCCTTCACACGCACGCCTGCTGCACGCCCCGCCTGCTGCACGCCCCGCCCGCTGCACGCCCCGCCCGCTGCACGCCCCGCCCGCTGCACGCCCCGCCGCTGCACGCCCCGCCCGCTGCACGCCCCGCCCGCTGCACGCCCCACCCGCTGCACGCCCCACCCGCTGCCCGCCCGCCCCACACCCACCCACCGCACGCCCGCCCCACACCCACCCACCGCACGCCCGCCCCACACCCACCCACCGCACGCCCGCCCCACACCCACCACCGCACGCACGCCCGCCCCACACCCACACGCACGCCCGCCCCACACCCACCCACCCACCACACGCACGCCCCACGCATGCCCCACACCCGCCCGCCACACGCATGTCCCACCACACGTGGACTGAAACGTCTATTTTATAAAATAGAGAAACCTTTATGCAAGACCGAGAGTGCCGCCAACACCTATTACTGTACAGATGTCTGTGTGTATATATATATATATATAATTTATTTTTATTTTTGCAGTTTCATAATATAGCATAAATTCATTTTGGCACTTGATGACATGGATTTGGTTCATTTTTGGTACACTTGTACTTTACTATGAGATGTTTGAAAATATTTTTTTTTTCAAAAACCTTTTTTGACCACCCGTTTTTGAGATATTGAACTTTTAAAATGGCCTAAAAGTGCAAAATTCACTAGCCACTATAACTTCGAGTGCTATTTACGTGATCTCTATGAAAGCTACAGACTTGGGACATGTGACATTTCTAAAGCCTTTTGAATAGGGCTTTCTTTTGATGTAAAACATGACACAATTGTTCAATTTCAAAAATTGCCAAATTTCTAAAATTTTGTTATTGGAAAAGCTTTTTTTTTTTTTTTTTTTTTTTTAATTTGTCTTGTAGCCAGTCAGTTCAAATTTCAAGATTGTATCTCAATTTAATTTTGTATGATACAATTATCTTGTTGGCAGTGACCAAGGAATTAGATTGACTTGGCACCAAAAATAGACCATTTCTATGCCTAAATGATAAAGAACCTTTTTTCTTGGCTAGCATGTTGTATTCTTTTGTCATCTCTTGTAGGGTTACCTGGTATGTTCTCCCTGTAGCTGTAATTGGATCCAGTTTGCAAAGGTTGACATTTCCTAGCATGGTGAGAACATCCAGTTTCCTAAGATAATAGTATGATGTTGCTGGTCCAGATGGATGTAAGAATGATAGCTTGACTTCGCGTTCTACCGCATTCATTGAGAAAACCTATCCCATCCACCATGAGTTGTCACAGGCACATGCCACAAAACCGTTCATTCGATCAAAATCAACATCTTGAAGTTTGTGAATCTGGTTATAATTTTTCTTGGTTCATTTGTCATTTCAGTTTTCAAAGTAAATTGTAAAAAAAATGGACTTGAGGGAATTAATTCTTTGTAACTACCAACAAGAAATTAAACATTTTGTATGATACCATTGAGACATCATCTTGAAATGTGGACTGACTGGCTAACCTCACAGGAGATGACAAAAGCACCCAACATGCTAGCCAAAAAAAAAACCAGAGGTTCTTTATCATTAGGTATAGAATTTTAGGTCTATTTTTGGGACTAAGTCAATTTAATTCCTTGTCACTGCCAACAAGATAATTTAATTTTGTATGATACCATTGAGATACCAGTTTGAAATTTGGACAGACTGGCTACAAGGCAAATAACTTAAGTGAATTTTTTGAAAATGTTAAACATTCCGAATTTCTGAAATTTTCAAATTGTGTTTTATATCAAATGAAAGCTCGATTCATAAGCTTTAGAATGATATATGTCCAATGTTTGTAGCTACATATCTCGTAAATGTTATATGAAGTTATAGTGGCTAGTGAATTTTGGTGTTTTTCGGCAATTTTGAAAGTTCAATATCTCAAACGAGTAGACAACAAAATGTGGGGGGGGGAGAAATTAAACATCTAGTAAGGTACAAGTGTACCAAAAATTAACCAAATCCATCCATTAAGTTTTATGCATTGGTTGATTTGACATGGAATGACCCTATAACGAAAATAAAAAAGTGAATTTACATTAAAATTTCATTTACAGCATGTAAAATTATTTTTGTCACATTTTATCATACAACTCTTTGCGGTTATGTATCGGGTACTCTTGTATAAAAAAAAAGTGAAAAACCCTGTATTGTATTTTTCTGAGAAAATACACTATTTTAGCTAAAACTGAAAAAACTAAATTTTTCATTGTGCGTGCACTATCATTATTCACATTAGAATTGAGATTTGTTTTTACACTTAACCTGGTCATGTTTGGTATCATTGGAAAAGCAATTCTCTGGCCTTTCCAGTGACCCCACTCACGACCCTCTAGCTGCAAAACGACCCACCTTGGGATCAAAAAACAAAGACACGGAGCGGAACATGCTGCAATGATGACCTGGCTGGAGGTACAACAAAACTTATATAGTATAGGAGGATTTGTTTCTGGGAGGGCATAAAAGCCCACCAGTCTACCTCATGACTGAAAAGCGGCATGAGCAGTTATGGTTCGCTACACAGCAGCCTGTGGATTCATTTTTGGATTGGACTCACCCTCACTAGAGGTGCCTTGACGTTTGGCGGGTGAGCTTACTCTCTTAATGGCCATTAATAGAAACAAAAGCCTCTAATTGTGTTTTGTTTCACACGGCATAATGGGAATAAGCGCAGATGACCTCTTTTTTTCTTATGTTTTATACATGTTGCTGGGCTGGATACATCTGGTGGTTGCAGCCGCCCCATTGGGGAATAGGCGCGACCCCACCCCTCCTGTACTTAGTCCTCCAGATGTTTAGGAATTACCATACACATGCGCAATACAGTCAGTGGACAGGGGACGTTCTCCAATGAGTCTTGATATCCAAGCAAGCATGCTGTAGGAGAAGCCTCTGATCCGTGTCAGGCTGCAGGACTTTTTGTGTTGCAGCTGCAGTTTGCCACATTGGAAAATAAAAGGCAGATACGGATTATCTGTAATGTGCCAATTGGCTCCTGATAATTGGCAAATTGGATAATCTGTCTATCCTTAGATTTCTTGGTTGACTCGCTTTGTAAACAGAACCATCCTACAGGGCAGCTTATCCCGCTCAGTGATGGCTCAGTCGCTAGCTGACAGGCAGAACATCACATCAAAACACTGAGCAGTGGGCGATCCTATGGAACAGGTCTCTTCTTGCAGTGGCCCCTTCACCTGCAGCAGTCACATGGCAGATTGGGAATATTTGAAAGGAAATATCTTTTATTTATATAATCCCGAGTATAGCCGTCTGTAGTGATACCTTTTTATTGGACTGTTACATTTAAAATACAAGCTTTAGAGAGTTATCCTCTCTTCATCAGGTCTGGAAGCTATACATATGTGTCAGATCAGCGATATGCTGATCTATATAAAGGGAGTGCTACCCAATCAAATGTCCAAAACAAATGAACAATTCAGCTTAGACCTCTTATGGGTACATTTGTTTTTTGCATATTGCTGTTGGTCCACTTGCTGAACATATTCATCTGGTCAACATTCACACATCCACTGTATCATATATAGGAAAAGAGTCCATAACATGTGATCTATCGCTGCTACTGATGCTTTGTTACGCTGCTTTCAGCCAGGGATGGAAAAACTAATCACAGTGTATTCTGAGATTTTTTTTTGTATTTTTATTGTAAGCTAACCTGCCCTTCTGTTCACTCCATGAATTTAAAGTACAATAAATCGTAAACGTGTTAAATGGTAAACGGATGAGCTTCCACTGTCTAATGGCGTTTCTGCGAGTAAATCTCTGAGCTCTTTTTGCAGAAAGTCCCTCATTTTAAATTTTGCTTTTATCTAATCGCCAATTCTTCTTCCTTTTAGATATTACAGCAGCACACTGAAGATCTTAGAGCATCAGAAAATCTCATGCTGTGTACCGAGGTATATGGAACTGCTCTGAGAAGCTTCGCTGGAGCACGACCATACCTCACCACTGAATGTGAAGATGTTTTAATGCTACTAGAGAGACTTGTGTTGTAAGTCAAACACTGAATTGTTACTTTGTGTTGCTATACTGTAACTGGTATTAATCACACATTAGCAAGCGGGTTGGTGGTGTTTGTAGGGAGTGCTAAATTTACAAACCTCTCATAAGATTCAGAAATGATTCAAATAATAGTACTGCCTTTTTAATTGCTTTTTTGCTGTATTTGAGAAATTCCTGTCCTTTCACTTTTCAAGTGCTTTCAGGGCTGGCGCTTCCAATAAGGCAGCACAGGCCCTTGACTTAGGATGCCTGTCCTGCAGAAGGGGGAAAAATCCGAATCCCCACTCCCTGGACAGGGATTTTTATTTTTTATCCTCCTTGCCTCTCATAGCTGTCTCTCTGCAGGGAGATATTCTCATTGTGCAGAGAAGCCCACCCCTCCATGAAACAGCCAGGGAGAGAGGGAGCAGCTTTCCCCCTGCTTTCTCTGGCTCTGTCTAGGGCAGGGGTCTGCAACCTTAAAGGAACACTCTAATAAAAAAATCACGCCCCCCCCTTTTTTAATCCTAACCTATCCCTATTCCCTTAATAAATCGTTATTTTTTGTTTTTGTAACTGTAAGGCTAGGGTCAGACGAAAGCATTTTTCCCCGCGAATGTGAAAAAGTGCGTCCGAACGCATTGACGTATTTTTCCACGGAATGCGCAAAAACGGTCAGACGACGCGCATTTTCGGGCGTGATTTTGTACGGAATATAGTTGGACGTCAGTCCTGTGTGAGCGCACTCTTTTAACTTAGTAGTGTTAATCACCTCTTATTTGTTTATATAGAACACTTATCTTATAATGTTGTTCTCGAAGGGTAGACCTTTCATGGGTTCAAACCCTACAGTATAAATGTATAAAATAGAAACATATGGTGCAATATTGTTTGTACATAAGCAATAGTCAAGATAGTTTTCACTCACAAAGGAGGAGCCTCAATGTGGCTCAAGTGATGGACCTTCTGACCTCTTATAGGGGGATCACACCCAACTCCTGGAGTCTTCTAGTGCCTTTAATCTCACCAGTCAAGCCAATTTCTTACTTTAAAGAGAAAGAGAGGAAAAGGCCTCCATTGCGCAGATATAGTCCTTGATTTAAATATTTAGGAGATATTAGTATATACTCACACTTTTCTGAGCCTCTACAGTAAGTGGCTCAGTATCAAGGCGTAGAGTGAGTTCCAAATCAGGGGAAAGTGCCGCACCTCCGCTCCTTCCTCCAGGGTGAAGCTGTCTCTACTCAACAGCCAGAATGAAGCTCATCAAAATTGTAGTCTAAAAACCATTTATTCTTAAAAACGAAATAAAACCATCATAATAGCATATCCAGATACGCGTTTTGCCTGCTTGTGCTGCAGGCTTCCTCAGTCTGTCACCCCCCCGTTTTTTTAATCCTAACCTATCCCTATTCCCTTTTAATAAATTGTTTTTTTTGTTTTTGTAACTGTAAGGCTAGGGTCAGACGAAAGCATTTTTCCCCACGAACGTGAAAAAGTGCGTCCGAACGCATTGACGTATTTTTTCACGGAATGCGCAAAACTGTCAGACGACGCGCATTTTCGGGCGTGATTTTGTACGGATCGTCAATAAAACTTTTTGCGTCTGGACGTTATGTAGGCTGGACATTAGCAGCGTCTGGACGTTATGTAGGCTGGACATTAGCAGCGTCTGACATCTCCTAATCACGCACACACGCCGCTATGCCGCAGCTGCGCACTCAGTACGTCAGTACTAGCGGTTCAGCGTTCTCAGAAAAATGCATTCAAATTCCACTTGCGTTGCATGGCCGGACTTTTGTGTGGCCGTACATCGTATATTGGCCGTCATTGCCCGTCATCTGCTGCTAGTGCGGCCGTAATTATGTGCGCCAGAACGCACGTTAAAAGTGCGCTGGTCTGACCCCAGCCTAATACTTACGCTAAAGTCTTCTTGTTTCCAGCGGTGTTTTTTTTAGTTTTTTTTTTTTTTTATACTCCCCTCCCTCCTCTTCCATCCGACTTGCCTTCTGGTTTACGTGAGAAGCGCGCATGCGCCCCTCTCACGTAAACCAGCCAATCGGCAGGCTTCCTCCCGGCTCCCTCTGAGGATTAGTGTTGCGCGCAAGAGGATGCGCGCAACACTAACCCTCAGAGGGAGCCGCCAGCTTCTGCGGTGAGTTGGAGACGTCATCGTGCTGAAAGCGCGATGACGTCTCCTACTTGGCAAAAGTCGGGAAATATGATTCCCGCTCTGCTGACTGACAGCTGGGAGGGCGGAGTAAACTCCTCCGCCTCTCTCAGCTGTTTTCAGCATTTTCTGCTGAACCGCTGAGCGGAGGGCATCATGACCACCTAAAATAGCTTGGGTGGTCATGTTGCTTAGAGTGTCCCTTTTAAACACTCGAAGAGCCACTTGGGCCCGTTTCCCGCAAACAAAAACCCACTAGGAGCCGCAAACCCCTTTAACATCTAAAATATGAAGATAATCACGGCATATGTTTTTTTACCTTTATGCAATGGGTTGGGGAGGGGGGTACTCTAAACTCAAATTTTTAATATTAAAAAAAAAATCAATCATTTTAAGCCACGTCATTAATATAAAAAATATTTATTAATCACAGTTACAAGCATCTATAAAGCGCCAACAAGTTCTGTGGCGCTGTACAATGGGAGAGCCAGAATACATATACATACACAAAACACACACAACAGTAGGAGAGAGGACCCTGATCGAGAACTTAATGCAGCCATGCCATGATGCCATTTATTTATAATTAGATTTCTTCTCCCTACATATAGAAATCATAACCCTCCCGCCCCATTTATATAATAATCCCCCAGGTCCCCATATAAATAATAATCCTCCAGGTCCCCATATAAAAAATAATCCCCCAGGTCCCCATATAAATAATAATCCCCCAGGTCCCCATATAAATAATAATCCCCCAGGTCCCCATATATATAATAATCCCCCGGGTCCCCCATGTATATATTAATAATCCCTAGGTCCCCCATATATTAATAATCCCTAGGTCCAGCATATATTATTAACCCTCAGATCCCCCATATATTAATAACCCCCGGATCCCCCATAGAAACATAGAAAACATAGAAAAATGTCGGCAGAGAAGAACCTTTCGACCCATCTAGTCTGCCCAATTACATGGATACTTTACCTGGATTTATCTTTTGTTTAGGATAGCCTTATGCCTGTCCCATGCCTGCTTAAATTCAATCCCTGTTTTGGCCTCTACCACTTCTATTGGAAGACTGTTCCATGTATCCACCACCCTCTCAGTAAAAATAATGCTTCCTGATGTTATTTTTAAACCATGTCCTCTTGTTTTTGCTACTTTGTTTCCTTTTAAATATACTCCCTTCCTCTACCTTGTGGATTCCCTTTACGTATTTAAATGTTTCTATCATATCTCCTCTGTCTCGTCTTTTTTCCAAGCTGTACAAGTTAAGATCATTAAGCCTTTCCTGGTAACTTTTCTCCTTCAAGCCGTACACCATTTTAGTAGCCCTTCTCTGAACTCTCTCTAAGATGTCTATATCCTTCTGGAGATACGGTCTCCAGTACTGCACACAGTACTCCAAGTGAGGTCTCACCAGTGCTCTGTACAGTGGCATGAGCACTTCCCTTTTCCTACTGCTAATACCTCTCCCTACACAACCAAGCATTCTGCTAGCATTTCCTGCTGCTCTATTACATTGACTACTTACCCTTAGATCCTCTGCAATAATAACCCCTAAATCCCTTTCCTCAGATGTTGAGGTTAGGACTGTATCAAATATTCTATATTCAGCCCATATGGATACCCATATATTAATAATCCCGGATCCCCCATACTTTAATCACCCCAGGCCCCCCATATATTAATAACCCCAGGCCCCATATGTTAATAACCCCCAGGTCCCCCCTATATTAACCCCCAGGTCCCCCCTATATTAACCCCCAGGTCCCCCCCTATATTAACCCCCAGGTCCCCCCTCCTATATTAACCCCCAGGCCCCCCTATATTAACCCCCAGGCCCCCCCTATATTAACCCCCAGGCCCCCCTATATTAACCCCAGGCCCCCCTATATTAACCCCCAGGCCCCCCCTATATTAACCCCCAGGCCCCCCCTATATTAACACCCAGGCCCCCCCATATTAACACTTAGGCCCCCCCCTATATTAACACCCAGGTCCCCCCTATATATTAACCCCAAGGTCCCCCCCTATATATTAACCCCCAGGTCCCCCCTATATATTAACCCCCAGGTCCCCCCTATATATTAACCCCCAGGTCCCCCCTATATATTAACCCCCAGGTCCCCCCTATATATTAACCCCCAGGTCCCCCCTATATATTAACCCCCAGGTCCCCCCTATATATTAACCCCCAGGTCCCCCCTATATATTAACCCCCAGGTCCCCCCCCCCTATTAACCCCCAGGTCCCCCCTATATATTAACCCCCAGGTCTTCCCCCCCCCCCCTATTAACCCCCAGGTCTCCCCCCCCCATATATTAACCCCCAGGTCCCCCCCATATTAACCCCCAGGTCTCCCCCCCCCCCATATATTAACCCCCAGGTCCCCCCCCCCATATTAACCCCCAGGTCTCCCCCCTATATTAATAACCCCCAGGTGCCCCCGAGTGCTTCTATATGTATATTTTGTGTGTTTTGGCTTAGAGATTTCACAATTTGGGCAAAGTATTCACTTTTTGCCAACTTCACCTTTTAAACCAGTCTCTCGCACATGACTAATTACACACGCAATCTATTATAATCACACATGATAAACTGGAAATACATTTACACTCACATGTAGTCCTACAGCTGGCCAGTCTCCCACACATACACGTTCAAAACATAAAGCTTTGAAAGTGCATTCCCCTCTCATCTAAGGAGGAATAGAAGATCAGCAGATGCAGTTTCTGTCCCTGATCTCTAGCAATTTGCTCATCTCTGTATACCCTGATTAGATGCTGCCTCAGGTGTAACCTAGGATTCTCATGTGACATCTTGGCTTACAGAGACAGGAGTCAGGATGCTGTCAGAATGCAAAAATGGCAGTCTCCTCTCTAGACAATGAGCGTGGAAGTATGCACCCATACAAGTATGATACATTTTCTAATTTGGAAACATCAGCTTGGACCTTGTAACTCACTTCGCATCACTTCTACATACTGTGGACATTATGACAGGACAGTCACTGAGAGGATGATTGGGGGGGGGGGCGCTGGTTGGCACTTTTCAGGCTGAGGGAAAAGAGAACTGAATATCCTTTTTCCAACTGACTCAACCCATTAAAGGACCACGACCATGAAAGGAAGCTGTAACTAGATTATTTGTACATTACAAGCAAAACTGCCTTTTATAAACCTCATGATGCTGGTTTTTTTCTTCCTTTGTACGAAGTAATTGCTTGCAAAAAGGAAAAGAGAGGTTTTCCTTTCTTGGTACCATTTTGTGGATATTTTCCCATGATTCCACATTTACCAAAACCTACACTTTATTGCTGTGCCCAGATCCTAAATCGGAATGACGTGAGACACTGCTTTCTTACTGGCTGCTGTGTCACTAGAGGGCAGGACCAGGAAGCTTTACAGACACCCCCCCCCCCCCCATGTCTTCCAACAGTAAAAGTACAGCTTGCATATACATTATATTATTTTGCCTGCATATAAATTATGGATGCCTGTGTGTGATAGGTGCTGCATTGTATCTGATATAGCCCTCACTGCAGCCTGTAAGCATCCTATATATTGCTGCTCCTATCACTCCCATGCATACATAATGTAGATGTAAAGATGTCTTGTTTGGACTGTAAACTAGAGGTTTTCTGCAGCCTGTGCTGTGCTATGCAGGATGAGGGGGGCTGGGAGGGCAGGATGTGGGAGGTACAAAGTAAAGCAGCTGCCACAAAGTAACCAGCAAACCCTGTAAAGAGTGTGTGTGTGCACAAAAAGATCACACAATGGATTCACCCAGTGACACATATACAGGGTTATTTAAAGAGCGGTGAAAAGCAGGAGAATGACCTGAGAATGAAAAATTCTAGGTCAAAATAGCCGATTTGGAAAGTGAGATGAATGGGAGAATTTTTCTGGTTTGGCTATTTTGACCTAAATTTTTCATTTTCCAGTCATTCTCCTGCTTTTCACACTCTCCGAATAACCCTGATAGATTAAAATATTTTAACTAAACCTACAAGAGAAAAAGAAAGCACATGTAAGATATCGGGAACATAAAATAACAGAAAACTTTTCATTTTTTTGGTCAGTGTCCATTTAAACCAACCCCTTGTGTAGTTTTATTTAAAGGTAGTGCTGCGAAAATTAAGTACATTATAATGGTATAATTTATACAGGTCTGATTACAATTATATCAAACTTGGTATCCAATATGAAAACTCTTGCGCTAGCTACACATTAGGAGCCATAATTCCGTTTATAGGTTTTGTTGGAATACTCAGGAAATTTAGGAGCCAGAGGTAAAACTCTAGGAGCCGTTGGCTACTTGTTTGTCATTTGTTAAGGCCTGTCGTTGTAAGAATATTAGAATATTTAACTGATACAAATCTAATATTCCGACCTCCACAATAATCGTGTTAACTTAGCACCGCTCCTGCAGTGCTCCTTGCATAGACTGCCTAGCACTCATCACAATGCACTTAATCAGTAGAATGTTTCTGGGAGGTTGCAGTCTCCCCCCTCCAGCCCTCAACTGTTAGACGGGCGGCCTTGAAATGACTTGCTTTGTGTTTTTGTAATCTTTTCTTCATTTAGGACTTGAGAGGGGCTTTATACTCTTTGCTGTGAAAGTAGGATTGCTCTGAGTGCAAGTCTTTAAGTGGTGATCGGCTGCTTAATAATAATGTGGTAGAGTCACAGTTTCTTTCAAGTGTGAGTTGTTAGGAGAAAATATGAAGGGTCTGCCCCCCCCCCCCAGTTTTTCTACGTTTGCGCACACTGCTGGAAAAGGGAATCCGTAAGTAATAGCTGCACTTTACCTGGGCACTTGGCATATTGTATTTGCAGTTGATCCCAACATTCACACTCTGTTTTGATTTCTTTAATTGATTTTGTATTTTGCAAGTCTTACAGACCTAGAATTTTCATGATCTGTTACTACAGTCTTCTTAATGGGATACCTTTTTTGTCTAAATGTTTCTCACAACCTATTCTGCAACCTCTTTTTAGGAGCCAGGGAAAGTTGTGTATGCATATTGATGCAGCACTTTTGAAAAGAATACTTTCCCTTTGTGATGCCATCCAGCTACATTTTGAGGCCTGATATTTGTCCAATTAAATTTTCACCGCATTGATGAACAGATTTTTCAAGCTTGGCAGTTTGCTTTCACCAACACAGAGAACTCTGACATGTTGCACAACTTGGTTAATACACCCCACACAGACAATCCTAATAACCTATGAGCAAAATGACAAAAAATCATCAGACATGGCACAATCTTTAGCTGATACATCCCACATCTCTGGTAAAACTGTAAAGAATACGGTAAACCTTTGCTACATTCAACCATATGAATTTATACTTAAATTTTATTGTTCTTTATCCTCCATAACTAAACGGTTATTATAGTGCCCATTGCGTCACAAGATTTAAATTCTATAAGCACATTTTCTTAACTACGAACTGAATAGTAAACACAAGGTGGTCCTAATATTGTGGTTCACACTCCTTTTGATATCCTTGTTGGGGAGATTATTAAAACCAGTTTAAGTGGTATTTACTGTGAGAGACAAACTTTAGTTGGCATGATTTTATTTTCCACATACTGAAGGAAACCTTTCAGAACCCTTTTCTAGAGAAAATGTTTCTTGTACTGATTCGAAATATGCTTTTCCAGGAGCTGTTTTGAAGTGGTGCTTTCAATGACAGAAGATGAGCTTTCCTGTGATCCTGATATAAGATTTAAACATTTTATTATGGTGAGTTAAACTAAATTGTATATTTTTATTACATATGAATCCGTGTACTCGATTGTATCCTGTGTCAATAACAACAATTATCTGATTTACATTTGTGTGCCTTTCAAAGTAACAATTCAGGGCTTGGACAAGATCATTTTTACAGTCTTTCAAGTTCACTTGTTTTTAAGCTTTTTACGGAACACTCCACTGAAAAGTGTAGGTCTCCTTTTTTTGCCCTTAAATAAAATTGGGCGGAGGGTGTTGACAGCTTCTGCCCAATTATTATTATTTTATTTTGCACTAATTTTGAAACCTTTTTGTCCCTTGCTGGGTGCAGTTCCTCCTTTTTGGCTCAGGCAGTTATAGGTCTCTAGGGCTTTTCTGCGTAATTTGTGCTCCCCTTGCTACTTGGATAGTGTAGGGAACACAAATTGCTCACCTCAATGGGACTTGCAAACTTTACATACGCAAGTCCCGTAGTGCCTACACAGAATAACGGACGCGCATATCTGGTCAATCGTGGCCTCTCAGACTGATCACTAACGCAATTGGTCTCTGAGATAGTGACATCGGCACACTCCCTGTGTGCTGACGTCCAATAGTAACAGGTTGGTAACCGGCTGCTGGTGATGCTGGATGGGGAAGAGTAAACCCCTCCACTTCACCCATCATTTTAGCAAAGGTGGGGGAGGGGCACTCCTCACATCCTAGACCACTTTACTCATCCTGACAACTTTACACATATAGAGCATTCATTTAAGATTTTAATAAAAAATAGATGTGTTTATATTTGCATGATTCAGTGTAATTTCTTTCAGTTGCTTTACTGAAACTTTCTGATTTTAATTAACCCCATTCATTGCTGAGCCATTTCACGTCTTAAAAAAACACGTCTTTCCATGCTCTGGCCTTTCCAATGATACCAAATATGACCCTGTTAGCTGCAAACAGTCAGGAGATATTGGGGTACAAAGGAACCCCTATCTTTCCTTAAGAGTCAATGAGGACGTTCCCCACACGTGCTCAGCAGTGAAAGGGTTAAGAGTGGTACCTATCCATAAAAGTGGTGACAGTAATTTTGTATCCAACTACCGTCCGATATAATTGCTCCCTGTATTGTCAAAAATTTTGGAAAAATGTGTCTACACACAATTACGTGATTATTATCAATATTGGAACTACTTAACCCCAGATCAATCCGGCTTTCGTCCAAATCACTCAACTACAACCGCCCTTTTAAAAGTCTGCAATGATATCCAAGCTGGCATGGAACAAGGAAACCTAACTGGAGCCATCTTCCTTGATTTTGCCAAGGCCTTTGACACAGTAGACCATGGCATCTTGTTAAAAAAAACTTAAAAACTCTATTGGTGATCGCACACTAAACTGGTTTCAATCATCATATGTATCCGATCGCAATATGTGTCCATTTCTGGCAGCTCCTCCCTCACCTTCCAAGTCACTTGTGGTGTACCGCAAGGCTCAATACTGGGCCCCCTGCTAGTCACGATACTCATAAATGATCTACCTAACATCTGCAAAGCCTCAACTGTACACATGTACGCAGACGACACCGTAATCTATACCAGCAAACCAAATCTCCCACAGCTGGAGGCCGTGCTGCAACAATTCAGAGGTAGGAAAGTGGATCAAACAACAAACTTTTTCTAAATACTGACAAAACTGTAACAATTGTCAGTGCTTTGGATACGGATATTTTAATATCTGTAAAAATAAAATTCTCGTGCCTCCAGCCAATCTTTATCGATTAAAATCTTGAGCGATTGTGATTGGCAAAATAATTAAAAATGTATTAAGTTCGTTATTTTCTCTGGAAATCTTATTGAAATAAATATAGTAGGACTTGTGAATGGGTAAGAGAAATCGATAGCATTTATTGTAATTACAAAAATAAAATCCCCACAGACAATGGTACGCCACAAATGAAGACAAGCAATCCCACCACAGAATGCACAGTAATACACTCAATAGACTTTTCTTTGTCAGAACGTGGGGTAGATGGGCTAAATAGTGATAAGCAAGAAGGAAAAACCACGATGCTAGTCAAAGGACAAAAGCTATTTAGGTGTTCGTGAATGAAAACTGGTATGGTATAGGATGTCAAAAATGGGCCGCAGAACCCCCGGGGTTAACGCGGTATTCTGATCAGATGTGACCCAGATCTTTGGACTCATAAAGGTTGTAATCCTGCAAAAAGAGGGGTACCAGAGACCCAAAGAATGTCGGAATTCGATTATCTCTGCAGAAGAAAATCTTTTTCTGACTTCTATGAATTTTTACTCTATGGCAAGAAGGCCTACAATCATAATTGATCCTGGTCACTGAAGCACATCTGATTTACTACCACCTACAGGGAATTAATCAAATAGTGATAACAAGCTATTAGGCCTGGGCTACGTTATATTGCGTCTATCGCCAGGCGTTATGCTCACTAAGAATTATTAGATCATATACCTTACCAATCCCAGATGTAGGTCTATTTTCGGGGTGGAGATCAGGAGCTCGATGGGGTTCCTCTCTGGCTCTGTAGAGGGCGTGGTTCTTTAGATGGGCTCCTGGTGGACTGTCCTCTGGAGTGAGTGGAGAGTGAATCCCTGTCAGTCAGTCTGTCCTTAGCTCTCCCTCTAGCCTGCTTTTAAACTGTCTGTTTGTTTGTTTGGCATCTCATTATCCTTGTGTACTATGTCCTGATTGGTGCCTTTGGAATCCTGCCAGGAGGTGCAGTGACTTCCTTTGACAATTGGGGGCGCTAATGGACAAGGAATGGCATATCTGGGATGGCTAATTTTTACTTTAAGAGAGTGGCCTACGTTTTAAAGACTTTTATCTATTTACTTTATAAAGTATTATGGGGAGTTTATGTCAGTTATATTTTATAAAATTGCATGTATCAACACTTCATTCGCTTATTTTAAACATATATCTACTTCTTGATATTGCAAATCACTTTAAAACATCGTCCCGGTGTGGATTATACAACAATGGGAGTATATTCTTAAAATTTACCCTGGATAAAACTATAAATCAATGTATAATTATTTGCATGACATTATTCCTGCATAGTATAATAACAATTCCATCATTCGTTAAAACAAACGCTTTCAGTCGAGATTGGTTGATTTAAACGGATTTCAGGTCTAAATATTTCTGGCTTTAAAGCGTGAAAGAAAGCTTTAGCCTACCTGGACGTTTACCTAATTCATTATAAGATTGCCTTGAATTGATAGGCGAGTCAACAATAATTATTATCGCGCGGGTCTTATGTCCTAAATTTCACATTTTGGACCATAATTCTGTTGATTGATATTGTAAACCAAATGAATTTGTGAGTTCCTTGGTCCCGTTTGATTTATTTATGTCATATTCGCTTTCTTTTGATAAGTCACTTCTCTCGTCCCAATATTTACGTCTGTGATGTTGCGTGTTTACAGTTAGTCACTGTCGCATGTATTTTCATGAAGCGCCAACAGATTCCGTAGTGCTGTACATTGGGTGACAAACTGACAAGTACTCAGACTTGAAAGATATGCTGGACATTTTGGACTTATTCTGTTCGTTGATCAATTCCATATCGAGCCATCTTACGGAGAACCGGTAGGGAATTCCCGATTTTACTTGATATCAATTTTTATATTAGGGATTTCCTTTTGGGCATATATGGATCTTTAGTTAGAATCTGTCTTTTTCCATGCAGCTGTATAGACAGGGCGTTTGTTTGTAGTCCCCAGGCCTTACACAATGGGATAAGGATTTCCTGGGCTAGTTGATCTCCAAGGACTTCCCTCCTGCGAAACTTATTGTATTCCATTCGTCCCTGAGTTGATCCACAGCTTGGGGTCCACTTTGATTTCCTTGATCTTTTGAAGCTCACCCATTAGTCTTTAATTTATGCTGAGGTATAGCTCCAAAGCTAGTCAATGATTCAATAACCTTGATATCTCTGAGTGGATGGAAGTGAGGTTTGGAGCTTGCACAAGGAATTCCAGGGGTTGTTTGTCTCTATTTGAGTTAGATGTCCTCGGGTCCGTTTTCGCCATACATTTGTATTCACATATTCAGGCATTCTTCTTGAGAAACTAATTGTCTAAGGCTTTTGGGTTAGATTTCTATCTCTGACTGTGGCAATGTTTTTCCAGGGCTGTTTTTTTATTAGCTGTGAGGAGAAGGTCACTTAGAGAGTAGAAAGGAAAAAAAAACTGATTAGTTTTGAATGAGCCAATGTCCAGCATTAAGATATTTAATATAATTTTTTCTATTCCGCTACTAGGTTCAACACAATGCTCTTTGGTACAGCACCTAAACTACACAAATTTCAAAATCCCCATCTATGTGTTGGGTCAAAATCTAATGGCACGCTGACCACAGTCATTTCTCTCAAATATCTAGGTATGTGGTTAGACCCAAATCTATCCTTTGGCCCCCACATCGAAAATCTCTCATCTAAACTTTACCCCAAACTAGTTGCCCTGTACAGAAACAAATCCTTATGTCGGCTATTGATTACGGAGATGTAGTGTATGCAGCGTCCCAGCAAACGCACCTTCAGAAACTTACTACATTGTATAACTCATTCTGCCGCTTTACGCTACAATGTAACTACATGACCCACCATTGTGACATGTTAAAAGAGCTAAACTGGCCGTCGCTGGAAACTAGATGCACCCGTAACATTTCCAACCTGGTGTTTAAGAGCTTTTCTGGGAAGCTGCCACCCTACCTAAATAGGCTGCTTCCCCTAGCCGTTCCCTCATCCTATAACCTCCGATCCAGGACCTGCACCTTACTTGCAATACCACAATACAGACAGTGGCTCGGTCCTCCTTTTCCTACAGAGCACCGCAGTTATGGAATAACCTCCCAGACGCCATCAAATCTTCCCACACTCTTAAATCACTCAAGCTCCCTATTAACCCCTTTAAGAACCTCGGACGTACCATGTACGTCACGGCCGCGGGTCTCTTTTAGACCCGCTGGCGTACATGGTACGTCCTGCGGTCTTTTGAGCGCTGGAAGCGATCAGATCGCTTCCAGCAGCTCAAACGCCATTGCAGGCTGCCTGGGAGTCCAGGCATCCGTGCAATGGCGGTTAGAAGTGCCGGGGCCCCTTGTGATCGCTCCCCGGGAGCGATGAACATCCGGTTTCACCGGAAATGTGCCCCACACTTCTACAGAGCACTGGAAGCGATCGGTATCGCTTCCAGCTGCTCTGAGTATATTGCAGGGATGCCTCGACATCGAGGCATCCTTGCAATATGGTTACCTGCCGCCGGTCCGTCCATGATCGCTCCCCCCGAGCGATCACTTCCGGTAGCGGCAGGACGTACTGAGTGCTACGAGGTATCGTGTCACTCAGTACAAAAACGATCACATAAGTGATCAGGTGCTCTGCTGGGTGCCTCGAGGGATCAAGGCACCCAGCAGACTAAAAAATGTGTAAAAAAAGAAAAATAAATAAATAAAAATGAATAAAATAAAAGTGACAGCCAAGATGGCGCTGCCCTTCTAAGGGCAGGGTCATCTTGGGGCTGTGTGGGATGTTCCTAGCCTGCCTCATCAGAGAGGCAGGCTAGCAACATCCAATCAAAAGTTATAAAAAATCAAAATACAATTTCTAATTTGTCAGGTCAATATTTTGTAAATATTGGCTGTGACCTCTGTGATTCTCCCTCCCTCTCCTCACTTGTGTTTTGGTGAGCGAGAGAGAGAGATCAGATTTGACAGGTTAGAGATTTTAGGTAGATTCAGTGAGATTAGAAAAATTGAGGCAGATTTAAAGAGATTTAGGTGTTTATTTTTATTTTCTTGTGAAACCCAACGGTTCTTTTGAGAACCAATAATCAGTTTATAAAATTTTATAATTATTATATATATATATATATATAATCTATTATATATAATGTCTGAGAGGGTGTACAGCGCCGAGGAGGCATATGCCATCCTGGCGTCAGAATCTGAGACATCTGCGTCGGACTGCGACCCAGATTTTGACCCCCGCTAACTGCTCAGAGACATCGCTAGATACATCATCTACGCTGGCTCCTATCCCTATCTCCTAGTGATGTTTCTGATGCAGATCCTGGGCCACCACCTGCCAGCAGGAGATGCACAGCTCCAGCTGAGGAGTGGGTAGTGCCTCATCGCCAGAGGCCAGATATCCCTCCTTTCACGGCAAATCCTGGCATCAATATTGATGTTGCAGGATTTACCGCCACGCAGTTTTTGCAGGTGTTTATGGGGGATGATTTGTTGGGCCACATTGTTGCCCAATCAAATCTGTATGCCCATCAGCATTTTGCTGCGAAGCCAGACTCCTACTTGCCAAGGCAGCAATGGACCCCGCTAGATGTGCCAGAATTTCTGAAATTCTGGGAACTTACTATGCTGATGGGCATCATAAAGAAGCCCTCAATTCGCTCCTACAGGAGCAGTAGCCCCATCTGCTCTACCCCCATTTACCCCCAATCAATGTCACGTAGAAGGTATGAAAACATTTTGCGTTTCATGCACTTCAGTGACAACAGCCTGTGCCCTCCTAGAGAGCATCCCCAGTTTGACAGGCTGTATAAAATCCACCCCCTGATTACCCACTTTGCCGCCAGGTTTGCAGAGGCTTATACACCTGGAAGGAATATCTGCGTGGATGAATCCCTAATGAAATACAAGGGAAGGCTGGGATTCGAGCAGTATATTCCTTCCAAACGCTCCCGGTATGGAGTGAAGGTGTATAAGCTCTGTGACAGCGAGAGTGGGTATACTCAGGCCTTCCGGGTGTACGAGGGAAAGGATAGTAGCCTTGACCCTCCAGGTTGCCCAGAACACATGGGAACCAGTGGCAAGATTGTGTGGGACCTACTTTTTCCCCTGATGAACAAAGGGTACCACTTGTATTTTGATAATTTTTATACGAGTGGCCCTTTGTTCAAGCTGCTGTATTGTTTTGATACAGCAGCATGCGGTACTGTTCGCAAGAACCGCGTAGGTTTCCCAGCACAGCTTGTCCGCACCCGGTTAAAAAGGGGGGAGACCTCAGCTCTGCACCAAGAGGAGCTGTTGGCGGTCAAGTACAGAGACAAGAAGGATGTATACCTTCTATCTACCATCCACACTGAGAGGTCTGTGGAGGTCTCTGTACGTTACAGAGCTGAGCGCATCAGGAAGCCAGTGTGCATCAAAGCCTATAACCGGCATATGGGTGGGGTTGATCTAGCAGATCAGCTGCTCCAGCCCTACCAGATTATGCGGAAGTCAAGGGCCTGGTACAAAAAGATTGCAATTTACCTGATGCAAATTGCAACCCACAATGCCTTTTTGCTCTGCAAAAAGGCAAACCCCCGGAGTGACGCTGTCCTTTTTACAGTTTCAGCTCCAGGTCATTTCGGGGTTTTTGTACCAGGATGCACCTGCTCCCCGGGCGGTGATGGGGGACAGAGTTGGGGCTACACATTTTATTTTTAAAATCCCCCCTACTGAGGGCAAACAGAAACCCCAAAACAGATGCAGGGTGTGTTTCAAGAGGGGGCAGAGGAGAGACACAATCTTTTACTGCCCAGAATGCCCTGGACAACCCGGTCTGTGTCTTGGGGACTGTTTCAAGATGTATCACACTGTGCGTGATCTGTGATTTATTTATTTTTTTCTTAGTCTAGTTAGTTAGTTCAGTTTAGTTTTTTGTTTTCTTTTACTGCACCAGACATTTACATTTTATTCCTACATTTTTATGTTTTACAATTGTACAATTGGTGCTGTATTTTGCCAAAATCTTGGCACACCTATGCATGGGGGGCATGGGTGTACTCAGGAGACCTTGCAGAAAACAACCTGGAGAGTTTTCATGCAGTAACCAACAACAGTGTCTCCTAAATCACAGCCCAAATCTAATGTGGGCGTAAAAATTGAAAAATTACCGCCACACACCTTCTCAAATGTTTTGGGCTAAAACCGTTGCATCCATGGCATCAAAGCACTCCATATATAATACCTTGGGGTGTCAACATTTCATATATAAACAATTTTCTAGCAATAATTCAAACTGGGGTATGCGGTAGACCCAAAACCAAAGATAGGCCTAGCTGAAGAAATAATCTCAATTTCAACTCAAATGACAAAGTCATAAAAATTGTATTTGAACCTTCCCAAAATCCTGGCAAACCTATACATGGGGGGCATGGGTGTACTCAGGAGACCCTGCAGAAAACAACCTGGAGAGTTTTCATGCAGTAACCGACAACAGTGTCTCCTAAATCACAGTCCAAAACTGATGTGGGTGTGAAAATGAAAAATGATCACCAAACCGTATCCTATTTTTTTGGAGCAAACGGTTGCATCCATGGCATAAAAACACTCCTTTTACAATACTTTGGGGTGTTAGCTTACCAAATATATGCACGTTCATAAAATTGGGGTATGTAAAAAGGCCCCTAAAAAGATAAGCAAAGAAGATATGTCAAATTAGATAAATGACAAGCACATGTCAAAAGATTGGCGTAGCACCCCAAAAACAGAACAAATCTATATATGGGTGGTATCACTTTACTCAGAAGATGTTGCTGAACATATTTTGGGGTGTTTTTTGGCAGTAACCCATAACTGGATTTGACAATTCATGCCTAAAGTACAATGTGTGTGAAAAAATAACACAAAAAGTGACTACCTGAAAGTTTGATAAAGAGCTAGTGCATGGAAAGTGTTAAAATACAACTATTTGAAGAACCCTAGGGTGTGCCCTTTCTAAAAATATATGGTTTGATGGGGGTAAATTACTTTGGCCGGCTTCAAAAATGTCCCAAATAGGACATGGGTGCATGATGACGAAATGTGAAAATTCCAAGTTGGAAAACTGAAATGTGCACCCCCCCAAATAAGGCTTATTAGCCCTCAAATGACCCGACCTACCTATACATGGGTGGTATCAATTTACTCAGAAGATATTGCTGAACATATTTTGGGGTGCTTTTTGGCAGTAAACCTTAAAGTTCACAGTACATGTATTCTTAAATTGCATTAAAAAAAAAATCTCAAACTTTTTTTTCTCTCAAACTTTGGCATAGATTTGTGGTAAAATGGTTTGCATGGAAAGAGTCAAAATACCCCAAGTTTAATACCTTGATTTATGTACTTTAAAAAAATATGTATATGTGGAGGGTTATTCAGGAATTAGTGACAGATATCAGTGTTACAATGTCACTATGACTACTTTTAAAAGTAAACCCTTTGTAAATAGCAAAGTGCTACTTTCTCTTATTGTTGCATAAGATAAGGAGAAAAGCGAGGAATATGTAAACATTGGGTATTGCTAAACTCAGAACTAAATTTAGAAACTACTAAGGAATTAAATTTTTTTGACGGTTGTTGATACATAAGAAATTTTGGGGGTCAAAGTTCGAAAAAGTGGTGTTTTCAATTT
This sequence comes from Leptobrachium leishanense, assembly GCA_009667805.1. Lineage (NCBI taxonomy): Eukaryota > Metazoa > Chordata > Amphibia > Anura > Megophryidae > Leptobrachium > Leptobrachium leishanense. The sequence goes on along the minus strand of CM019064.1, from coordinate 242,679,583 downwards.
TTGTCATATTTCACATGTTTTTTATAGTAAATTATATGAAATGATGAAAAAATGGTATCTTTATAAAGTCCGTTTAATGACGAGAAAAACAGTGTAAAATATATGTGGGTTGCATAAACGAGTAAGAGGAAAATCTGACGTAAACACAAACAGCACAGAAACGTAAAAACAGCAGCGGTCACTAAAGGACGGATTTGTGTAAAACCGCCCGGTCACTAAGGGGTTAACATACCTCAATACGAAATGCACCTGTAAACATGTAACATGATGACTATTTCCTACATATTTATTTTCTGTTAATCTGTATATTTGTGTTTTTAATATCTTGCATTTTATTACTTTGTATTTCTGTAACGACTGTAATATTTCAGTGTTCTTGAACACAGGACATACTTGAAAACGAGCGAAATCTCAATGTATCCTTCCTGGTAAAATACTTTATAAATAAATAAATGGTTATTCCCAAAGGTCCAGTATTTGCAGCACCAGCGAACACTGTATTCCCAAAAGTAGAATACAAGAAGCAACAAGAGAAGCTTTGTGAATAAACCCTGTAGTATTTTTGCAATCCTTTCTCTTACAATTTCAGTAAAGAACCAGAATTGATTTGTTTTGTTAGGCCCCCAGGTGTTTGCGTTTGTTCACTGTATTAAGTGTTAGCACTGTGTAGTGAGACTTTGCATCTTGACAGAGTTGCTGAATTTTTATTTTAAATTTGAAATGGCCATCGAACTAATGACCTTTTATATAATTTTGGTCAAAGACGATGATGTTCAAGGGATACAATAGATACCATGAACACTTCAAATGTAACAAAGGGATCCTTGTTGGCTGGTCACTGTACCCTTCTCCCACAGCACTACCTAAATTAAGGACTGATTTCTGCCTTGAAGGCTGTCCATCAATGGCCAGCTCTGCAATCTGCTCATAATCCCACACCTCAGCCCATGCAAATCAGCGATTCTTGTCATTGGAATACAGACTTCTTGCTACTTCCCAATGATTTCATGTCGAGCAGTGTTCTGTACGTTATTTAGCCAAATACTTGGAAAATCTGCTTAAAGGGATACTCTAAGCAACATGACCACCTAAGCTATTTTAGGTGGTCATGATGCCCGGAGTATGCCGCCCTCTGTCTCCCCTCCCTCCGATCGGCAGTTCAGCTGAAAAAGCTGAAAACAGCTGAGAGAGGTGGAGGAGTTTACTCCGCCCTCCCAGCTGTCAGTCAGCAGAGCGGGAATCATATTTCCCGCTTCTGCCGACTTTTGCCGAGTAGGAGACGTCATCGTGCTTTCAGCGCGATGACGTCTCCAGCTCGCCGCAGTAGCTGGCGGCAGCGGCTGAGGGTTAGTGTTGCGCGCATCCTCTTGCGCGCAAAACGAATCCTCGGAGAAAGCCTGCCGATTGGCTGGCTTATGTGAGAGGCGCGCATGCGCGCATCTCACGTAAACCAGAAGCCAAGAAGGACGGGAGCGGAAGAGGAGGGAGGTGAGTATAAAAAAAAAAATTAAAAAAAATGCCGCTGGAGAGAAGTGGATTTTAGGGTAAGTATTACAGTTACAAAAAAAAAAACAACTAAAGATTTATTAAGGGAATAGGGGTAGGTTAGGATAATAAAACGGGGGGGGGGGGGTGATTTTTGGGTAGAGTGTTCCTTTAAACTGACATCACACATCATTGCTATGACCATTTAAATTCTATTGCAGTTACTTGGTTTATCACTACAATCTGATTATTCTAATCGTGGATCATAATTCCTGTTACTTGGCTACATAGTAGGTCCTTGCTGCAAGCCCTTGTTAGAGTAAAGTTGAGGCATGTTTGTGAAGTGTCAAAATGTAAACTTAATTGTTAACAAGTAAAACTTCTCCCATTGTAAGCTTATCATATTAACTTTCAGGAATCCATATTGTAACACCGTATTATGCTGAACTCTCAAAGGGGGTGATGTATACATCTCTTTTGCACTGGGTCCAGCGCACTCCAGAACATCACATTCCTTGCTCGGTGCAACAGTCTCAAAACAGAATATATATGGAAGATGAGAGACGCACTCAGGGACTTCCAATATGTAAAATAATAACCTTTATTGTATAAATTATTAAAACTTACATGGGTTCCTCTTAAAAATGGTTGATTCAGATGCGCTAATTGCGCAACTTGTAGTAATGTCGCCAGGATCAATGTTCGTATATCCTTCTATCGGCAAAAGTTTACCATTAGACATCATATTACTTGCCTGACAGAATATGTGGTGGATCTGATAACATGTCCATGTGAATTTGCGTATGTGGGTGAAACCAACAGAACCTTATGGGAGAGGATTAGAGGGCACAGGTCAGCAATAACCATTGCATATAGAGATGGCCATACAGATAAGCTGGTGGCTAAACACGTCTTGACATTCCAGCACAGATTACCAATGCTGAAGTTTAACACTTTCACAGCTGAGGACATGTGGGGAACGTCCTTATTGACTCCTAAGGAAAGATAGGGGTGGAGTTAAGGGGTTCTTTTGAACCCCTTATCTCCCCACTGTTCGCAGCAAGCAGGGTCCTGTTTGGTATCATTAGAAAGACCAGAGCATGGCCTTTCCAATGATATCAAACATGACCATGTTTAGAGTAAAGAGAAAAAATAATAATAAAAAGAACTTGTTTTTTTAAGATGTGAAATGGCTCAGCAGTGAAGGGGTTAAAGCCATTGATCATTTACCACCCTTGAGAAGGGGTGGTAATCGTTCACAAATATTGCTTCAAAAGGAGCGCTTCTGGACCGTTACTCAATACTATGGCCCCTAGAGGGTTAAATTAATGTCTTCTATACTTTTTATCAAGATAAATTTAACAACTATTCACTAATGTAGAGAATATTATATAGTAACCTGCTGAAAGCAGGCCCTAATTAGAGAACCTAAGCTAGAAGAAATATATACTCCAATTGAAAAGAAAAAGAGGGGTAACCCACACTTGTTTACTGAAAAAAGTCACTGAGGTGGCTATATCAATAGGAGCTTATTAAAACCTAACCTTTATTGGTATTTTCTTTTTAAAAAATTAGAATTTAAAACAGTTAACCATTAGATCTGATAGGTATAGTAACTGGCATTCCCACTGGATGTCAAATTATGTCCAGTTAAATCAGAGTTATTAAATTAGCATATTAGTTTGCTTGATTACCACAATTAAATAATTTCCCTAAGAAACAGACCCTACAAGCATTGAAGCTGAATAGTTAAGACTCGGGCTACAGAAAGTGTGTAATTAACACAATTTATCAATTGTAATAGTTGCAAGTAAACCACTGCTGCAATAATGTGGATACAATTGCCGATCTATCCTTACAAGGATGTTAAACCAATGTGTTTGAACCTTATGATATCGACTCGAAAGTCATATTGTCATTTGGTAGATAGAGGTACAGATGCTATTGTTGGCAAAGACCGAGGAATGGTTCCTATCGAAAGAGTAATTGGGTGTGCAATTCTATATTGCTGTAATGTTGGTTCTAGCGGGTTGTTCGGTGAACAATCTTGTGGTGATATTATTTGCAAAAACCATTAATTGATACTAGCGTAATTGGGTTGTAATTGACCAAAAATTCCTACGAAAATCATGCTTATTTTACTTATAATTAGACACTGAAAGTGCAGACCAACCATAAATTACTCAAATTGAACCAATGTCCTAGATGTACTCCTTAAATTTGTTAGATTCAACAAGGCAAAAGAGAAAGATAATGCGCACAGCCGAGTGGTATAGTGTGCAATGTTTACAAAGCCATTGGTTTTTACTTGTTTTTAAGTTTTGATTGACCGAGACTTCTACAGAACTTGTTTTCTGTGTAGCATTTCGGTGTATAGCATTAACATTTTCGCTGCCAGATCGCGTTTCGGCACTAATCGGCGCCAAAACGCGATTCGAACCTGGCAAGGGCTGACATCTTGGATGTCAGCCAAGCCTCCAGGTCCCCGTCCCCCCACCCACTGTCAACCTCACCATATGTGTGAGGATGTCAGTGGGCCAGTTAACCCTCTAGCTGCCATGTTGAGATAGGGGGATCCTTTGGATCCCCTTATCTCCCGATCCGTGGCAGCTAGATGGTCACATCATTGGAAAGGCCTGAACATGACCAGGTTTGGTTTAAAAATAAAATTAAAAAAAATAAATTAACCCCTTAAGGACCGAGGACGTACCATGTACGTCATTGCAGCGGGTCTCTCTTAGACCCGCTGACGTACATGGTACGTCCTGCCGTTTTTTGAGCGCTGGAAGCGATCGGATCGCTTCCAGCAGCTCAGACGCCATTGCAGGCTGCCTGGAAGTCCAGGCAGCCGTGCAATGGCGGTTAGAAGTGCCGGGGCACCATGTGATCGCTCCCCGGGAGCGATCAACATCCGGTTTCACCGGAGAGGTGCCCGGCACTTCTAGAGAGCGCTGGAAGCGATCGGATCGCTTCCAGCTGCTCTGAGTATATTACAAGGATGCCTCGACATCGAGGCATCCTTGCAATATGCTTACCTGCCGCCGGTCCGTCCGTGATCGCTCCCCCCGAGCGATCACTTCCGGTAGCGGCAGGAAGTACTGAGTGCCACGAGGTATCGTGGCACTCAGTACAAAAACGATCACATCAGTGATCAGGTGCTCTGCTGGGTGCCTCGAGGGATCAAGGCACCCAGCAGAGTAAAAAAAAGTGTAAAAAAAAAGTAAAATAAATAAAATAAACTGACGGTTAGGGGTAGGGCTAGGGTTAGGGGTAGGGCTAGGGTTAGGGTTAGGGTTCTAAGGGCAGGGTCATCTTGGGGCTGAGTGGGATGTTCCTAGCCTGCCTCATCAGAGAGGCAGGCTAGCAACATCCAATCAGAAGTTAGAAAAAATCAAAATAAAATTTCTAATTTGTCAGGTCAGGTCAATATTTTGTAAATATTGGCTCTGACCTCTGTGATTCTCCCTCCCTCTCCTCACTTGTGTTTTGGTGAGCGAGAGAGAGAGATCAGATTTGACAGGTTAGAGATTTTAGTGAGATTTAGTGAGATTAGAAAAATTGAGGCAGATTTAGAGAGATTTTAGGGAGATTTAGAAGAATTGAGGCAGGTTTAGAGGGATTTAGAGAGATTTAGGTGTTTATTTGTATTTTCTTGTGAAACCCAACGGTTCTTCTAAGAACCAACAATCCGCTTATATATATATAATAATTATAAAATTTTATAATCTATTATATATAATGTCTGAGAGGGTGTACAGCGCCGAGGAGGCATATGCCATCCTGGCGTCAGAATCTGAGGCATCTGCGTCAGACTCGGACCCTCATTTCGACCCCGCTAACTGCTCAGAGACGTCGCTAGATACATTATCTACGCTGGCTGATGTATCTAGTGATGTTTCTGATGCAGATCCTGGGTCACCACCTGCCAGCAGGAGACGCACAGCTCCAGCTGAGGAGTGGGTAGTGCCTCATCGCCAGAGGCCAGATATCCCTCCTTTCACGGCAAATCCTGGCATCAATATTGATGTTGCAGGATTTACCGCCACACAGTTTTTGCAGGTGTTTATGGGGGATGATTTGTTGGGCCACATCGTGGCCCAATCAAATCTGTATGCCCATCAGCATTGTGCTGCGAAGCCAGACTCCTACTTGGCAAGGCAGCAATGGACCCCGCTAGATGTGCCAGAATTTCTGAAATTCTGGGCACTTACTATGCTGAGGGCATCATAAAGAAGCCCTCAATTCGCTCCTACTGGAGCAGTAGCCCCATCTGCTCTACCCCCATTTACCCCCAATCAATGTCACGTAGAAGGTATGAAAACATTTTGCGTTTCATGCACTTCAGTGACAACAGCCTGTGCCCCCCTAGAGAGCATCCCCAGTTTGACAGGCACCAGACTTTTACATTTTATTCGTACATTTTTATGTTCTACAATTGGTGCTGTATTTTGCCAAAATCTTTGCACACCTATGCATGGGGGGCATGGGTGTACTCAGGAGATCTTGCAGAAAACAACCTGGAGAGTTTTCATGCAGTAACAAACAGTGTCTCCTAAATCACAGTCCAAAACTACTGTGGGCGTAAAAATCTGAAAATTGAAAAATTACCGCCACACACCTTCTCAAATGTTTTGGGCTAAAACCGTTGCATCCATGGCATCAAAGCACTCCATATGCAATACCTTAGGGTGTCAACATAACAAATATAAACAATTTTCTGGCAATAATTCAAACTGGGGTATGCGGTAGACCCAAAACCAAAGATAGGCCTAGCTGAAGAAATAATCTCCATTTCAACTCCAATGACAAAGTCATAAAAATTGTATTTGAACCTTCCCAAAATCCTGGCAAACCTATGCATGGGGGGCATGGGTGTACTCAGGAGACCTTGCAGAAAACAACCTGGAGAGTTTTCATGCAGTAACAAACAACAGTGTCTCCTAAATCACAGTCCAAAACTGATGTGGGTGTGAAAATGAAAAATGACCACCAAACTGTATCCAATTTGTTTGGAGCAAACGGATGCATCCATAGCATAAAAACACTCCATTTACAATACTTTGGGGTGTTAGCTTACCAAATATATGCACGTTCATAAAACTGGGGTATGTAAAAAGGCCCCTAAAAAGAAGATAAGCAAAGAAGATACTGTATGTCAAATTAGAAAATTGACAAGCACATGTCAAAGATTGGCGTAGCACCCCAAAAACAACAGAACAAATCTATATATGGGTGGTATCAATTTACTCAGAAGATGTTGCTGAACATATTTTGGGGTGTTTTTTGGCAGTAACCCATAACTGGATTTGACAATTCATGCCTAAAGTACAATGTGTGTGAAAAAATAACCCAAAAAGTGACTACCTGAAAGTTTGACATAGAGCTAGTGCATGGAAAGTGTTAAAATACAACTCTTTGAAGCACCCCAGGGTGTGCCCTTTCTAAAATTATATGGTTTGATGGGGGTAAATTACTTTGGCCGGCTTCAAAAATGTCCCAAATAGGACATGGGTGCATGATGACGAAATGTGAAAATTCCAAGTTGGAAAACTGAAATGCGCACCCCCCAAATAAGGCCTATTAGCCCCCAAATGACCCGACATACCTATACATGGGTGGTATCAATTTACTCAGAAGATGTTGCTGAACATATTTTGGGGTGTTTTTTGGCAGTAACCCATAACTGGATTTGACAATTCATGCCTAAAGTACAATGTGTGTGAAAAAATAACACAAAAAGTGACTACCTGAAAGTTTGACATAGAGCTAGTGCATGGAAAGTGTTAAAATACAACTCTTTGAAGCACCCCAGGGTGTGCCCTTTCTAAAAATATATGGTTTGATGGGGGTAAATTACTTTGGCCGGCTTCAAAAATGTCCCAAATAGGACATGGGTGCATGATGACGAAATGTGAAAATTCCAAGTTGGAAAACTGAAATGCGCACCCCCCAAATAAGGCCTTTTAGCCCCCAAATGACCCGACATACCTATACTTGGGTGGTATCAATTTACTCAGAAGATGTTGCTGAACATATTTTGGGGTGCTTTTTGGCAGTAAACCTTAAAGTTCACAGTACATGTATTCTTAAATTGCGTTAAAAAAAAAAAATCACCAAATTTTTTTTTTTTCTCAAACTTTGGCATAGATTTGTGGTAAAATGGTTTGCATGGAAAGAGTCAAAATACCCCAAGTTTAATACCTTGATTTGTGTACTTTAAAAAAATATGTATATGTGGAGGGTTATTCAGGAATTAGTGACAGATATCAGTGTTACAATGTCACTATCACTAGTTTTGAAAATAAACTCTTTGGAAATGGCAAAGTGCTACTTGCACTTATTGTTGCATAAAATAAGGAAAAAAGCGAGGAATATGTAAACATTGGGTATTGCTAAACTCAGTACTAAATTTAGAAACTACTAAGGAATTAATTTTTTTTGACGGTTGTTGATACATAAGAAATTTTGGGGGTCAAAGTTCGAAAAAGTGGTTTTTTTCAATTTTTGTGTCATATTTCACTATTTTTTATAGTAAATTATATGAAATGATGAAAAAAATGGTATCTTTATAAAGTCCATTTAGTGACGAGAAAAACAGTGTAAAATATGTGTGTGTTGAATAAACGAGTAAGAGGAAAATTTGACGTAAAAACAGCAGCGGTCACGAACGGACGGATTCGTGTAAAACCGCCCGGTCACTAAGGGGTTAAAAATAATGTTTAAAAAAAATTGTCTGGGGGGGGGGGTTAGTTAAATAGGACCTAGCCTGTCATCTAAAAATAATTAGCAAAAAACAGTCAGAATGAGCGCAGCGCACATAGGTGAACTGGCTCAGCAATGAAGGGGTTAAAAAGCAAAAACATGTAAAAATTGGGTATTTCGATTCTCGGGACAAAATTTTAAAACTATTTAGCCGGGGTCTTTTTGGATGTTTTTTAGATTTTGGAGATTAAATTACGAAAGAGTGTTTTTACCATTTTTTTTCATTTCATATTTTTTTTTATAGTAAATTATTCGATATGATGAAAATAATGGTATTTTTAGAAAGTCCATTTAATTGCGGGTAAAATGGTGTATAATATGTGTGGGTTGAATAAACGAGTAAGAGGAAATTTTGACCTAAACCCTAACAGTGCATAAACGTAAAAACTGCCCGGTCACTAAGGGGTTAAATTAGACATCCTTTTTTTTTCTGTTGCAGCCATAGTCTAGTGAAAATCTGTTAGTTCACCTCAGATTTACAATAGAATAAAATCTAATAAATCTAGTTAATTTGAGTATTCCCACCAAAATGTCAAAACCGCAGGAGCACAAAGATACAAACAGATCAACACAAGAGCTCACCAAGCTGAGCCCTGTACAACAAGCAACAGCTTGTCCATACACGTCTGAGCCAGTCAGTGCTTGTTCAAATAAGGTGAAACTGGTTCTATCATGCAACAGCAAGCTGTCACTAGATAGCTCTTCAGATACCTTTTTAATTGAATAAATTTTTAAAGAAATGCCTGAAATAACTGATATTATAGTTTGAAGTCTTATTTTGTTTTATTTCACTCCAATAAGACCAATTTATCCTGAACATAGCCCAATAAGGCAGACTGTATGTACAAAATATTTTTTTAAAAATGCAATCCCATTAAGATTCAAAGATGAAATTTTGCAGAAATCTTTTAGAAATATGATATAAATACATTTTCTTGACATTTGTTTACTCATATTATTTTTTTAAATATCTTTTAAAATTTTTAATTTAGTAACTTGGTTTTAAAATTAGCCAGTCACGAGGCATATCATATTAAAGCCCATGAAGTTCTGAAGAGAGTGGAATTTTTAGTTTTGAAAGCTTTCAATTCTGGACTGGGCTTTTAAATTTGTGTAGTCCAGAAAGGCCAAAAGTGTTTGGTTTTTTTGTTTGTGTTTTTTTTTACATTTCATCCCTTATAACTTAAACATAAAAAAGGATGAAATAAAAAAAATAACTTTAGATTTAGGCTAGGGTCAGACAAACGCATTCTGTGCGTCCGTGCACAATAGATGTACTTTCTGACTGATGGCAAGGTAGTGGCTAGTCATGAGCCGAACACCCCCGTGTTCGGTTCGCATTCGAACTCGAACAATTTCAAGAGTTCGAACTCGAACTGAACTCAATGCAAGTCAATGGGACTCGAAATTTAAATTTTTTTTTAAATTTTTTTTTTTAGAGTGCCCTCTAAGAGGGCATATATGCAAGATATTTGCCGTAAAAGGTGTATGGGGGTCCGGGTAGTGCCCTGGGGAACAGGAAACCAGGACAAAAAGTTTAAAAATTTTTTTTTAAAGGAACAGTGAGTTTTCCATGAAATAAAGGTTAAGAATAAAAACGAAAAATTCCGTCAAATATCATGCCTAGGAGGTCCCCGTAACCTGCCCGTGAAGTGGTGGATTTGTAGGATGTATAGAAACATTTAAAAACAAAAAATGATGTTTCAAATGACGGTAAATGGTTTTCCTTTAATCTATTCATAAACAACTGCTTGGGGCAGCAGCCTGTATGAAAAGAGAAGTTTTAGGACACGCAGAACAAGTTTATTGTTTTTTTTGGCTAAATTATGGTGAAACTTATGCAGGCTTTGGATGAAAGTAACAATAGGTGCTTTAAAATTGGGCCTTTAGTGTCGGCAACAGTGCCGTCACACCGTAACCTCTCTGTGGTATTGTGGAAGAGTGCAGGGTTGGACCCTGCGGCCCAATATTAAAATTTTATATGAATCTGGTATAGGTGTCAGCGGCAGTGCACCCAAATATTTTGCCTTTGGTGGCAACAAGTGCCTTCAGACCGTAACCCCTCTGAGGTATTGTGGAAGAGTGCAGTGGTGGAGGTTTTGGTAATGCAGAAGAGATCCCCGATCTATTCAGTTACATCAGCAGCTTTAACAAAACCGGGTCAGCAATGTTTAGGCACTTGTACTGCGCTACTGTATATGGTGAGAATCGGCACACACCAGTAGCAACAGGAAGCAAACAGAACAGGCAGGGAATACAGAGATTAGTCAAATGGCAGGCAAAAGGGACGTGTCCTGAACCTCGGTTAAGATGGCCGCATAACAACTGAGCTCCAGAGTGCCCCTCCGACAAACGACAGCACAAGCTCGACATCTGGGACATGGTTCGCAGCAGAGGAAAGCAATCCACTCCTAGACCACCTGCACGTCAACTGGACCGCTCATTGGGCCCCATTGACCCCTTTTTCCTGCCCTCGAGAGCGACGACCTCTACCCCACCGCAAGACAAGATGGCGGATGGGCCCGCCACTCCGCGCCAGACGCCGGACTCTGCCTCAGCCATTCGATGTCTGGAACAACTCATATCAGCACTCCCCACCAAGTCAGACTTAGCAGACATGGTAGCTGACCTGCGACAAAGTTTCGCGGGAGACGTCCGCGAGGTACGAGCTGAGATGGAAACCCTAACAACTCGTGTGGGACGATTGGAGGATACTGCCAACCAGCCTCATGTAGCCGTCCAGGTACCTCTCCCTGCAGCGTTTGGGGAATTACAAAGGAGGGTGGATGACTTAGATAATCGGGGGTGACGCCGGAATATAAGGGTTCGGGGCCTAGTGGAGTCCGGCCCTGAAGACCTGCGGACTGTCCTGCGTGAGGCCTTTTAATATGATCCTGGGACGTGAGCTGGATGAGGTGATCCTTATGGACAGAGCCCTACGCCCTCGGCCTCCTCTGACTGCTCCCCCAAGGGACATATGTTGTCTCACTGACTATACGCTAAAAGAAAAGATCATAGTTGAAGCTCGTGCCTCCCGCTCTTTGAATTTCCACGGGGGCCAGATCGAGTTGTTTCAAGACTTATCTCCATACACACTGGAGGCCAGGTGCTGTTTACAACCGGTTACGCAAGCTTTGCGCCAGGCGAAGATTCCCTATTGCTGGGGGTTCCCCTTTGCGCTGACTGCTAATGTCAACGGAGCTCGGCAAACCATCTGCTATCACTCGGATGTTCGGGACTTTACTTCGGCCTTGGGCTTACCCGTGTGTACGGTACGGAATTGGGAGTCAGACGGCCGACGTGATGACCCGACACTACCTAACGACCGCAGAGAGAGATCGAGGGGTCGTCGACGCCACCGTCTCCCTGGCGCAACGGATCCAGACCAGGAGGTCCAGAGGGAGGCATCCCCCCGCCCATCGGACGCCTGATGATCCGTGCTCTTTGGTCCCCCCGAGGTGCAAGATTCTCCTCTACCCCTCCACCTTACCACATATTCTTATTGGCGGGGTGGTACAGCCCCATTGCTGCTTGGCCTAGGGACCTTTTTTCATCTGGCCATGCCGCATTACTTCGTCAGCCGCCCTTGCAATTTGGCTCCCTTTCTAGGAAGAATGGCCAACGCTGTGTGGACTGTCTTGATGCCCTCGACTTCAGCCGCAGTCCCTTATAGGGCACTATGTAAGGTTGCTCGCTCTGAGACAATACTCCGCCCTTTTAATTTTTTCGCTACTATAATTTTTGAGCCTTACCTTTTGGTGAGGCATGATTGTCCCACTTCAGTTGATTGAGTCGGTCTCCCTCCCCCCCCTTTTTTTTTCTATATTTATTTTAACACTCCCTTTCCCCCATACGCGCCTTTATTGCTATGTATCTTTAACCTCCCACGGAAGGTTGATGTTCTCCCCGTCTGCTAGATCTCATACCTAAGCACACTTAATTCAATTTTTTTCGGCTTCTCCACATGAGGAGCCACATGTGTTTTTTTTATTATTTTTTTTATTGCCTTGGGAGAATGTGGGTTGTGGTGATTGGGAGGAAGTGGAGATCACTCTTAACACATCTAGACTGTTAGCCTTATTTCCTCTCTTCTGAAAGACTATTGGGTTTTCTTGTTTTACCATATTACTAAGGTTGATTAATTACAGGTTGCGGGAGGGGGGGTTGTAGTCGGGGTGGGGGTTTGGGTTGTGGACTTTTCAGAACTGTAACCTTTTCGATGTTCTATGTTTTTGTTCGAGTTTTCATACTCCTTGTTCCCGAAGTCGGAGGGGACTCTAACTAATTTGAATTCTTTTATTTTTTTCACTTGTTCGAATTTATTACTCTACATTTTTGTACAGGTATTGTGTTACCTGTGGCCGCCCACGAGGAACTGGTGTCAATTGCCCAGAGGTGATACCTGAACTTTGTTGGTTGAGTTCAAGTAGATCTACCTCTGCGACACCCTATACCTCATTGTTCTTTTTGTTCTGAATTTCTGTCTTCCTCTTTCTTGCTGTTTACTTTTCTTTTTCTCTCCTTTTCTCTCTCTCCTCTTTCTCGCTCCCTGCTTTCTCTCTACCCTCTCTACTCCTTCCCCCCCTTTTTTTTTTGTTTTGTGTTTTTTTGTCAACTTGTTGTGGTGGTTGTTGTGCCTCTCTTACCTGTGAACATGCCTCAGCTTCCCGGTTTTACACCACAGCTCCTCCGTTGCCTCACCTGTAATGCCAAAGGTCTTAATATACCTGAGAAACGCCGCCGGCTTCTCCGTGAGGCTAATGCGAACCGCACTTCAGTGCTCTTTTTACAAGAGACGCACTTTCGGCTTGGTTCTGCTCCGCAGCTCCTTAATTCAGATTTCCCTCATGGATACTTTAGCGATTTCCATGGCGGTAAAAGCCGAGGAGTAGCGATTCTCTTTTCTAAAACGGTTCCATTGATAACAGAAGCTGTTCTCAGATGGCAGATTTCTGTTTGTAAGGGGCAAGATTGCTGAGAAGCAATACACATTTGCATCAATATACCTTCCGAATGTCGATCCACACCGCTGTTTGAGAAAGATTTTACGCCAACGTTCCTCTTTTGCTGAGGGCACACTGGTGGTGGCGGGCGACCTCAACGTGCCCTTGGACCTTCACTTGGATACTTCGGCGGGCAGGTCCTCGGTTCCTCAGTGTGTACTCCGGCACATTCGGAGATCCCTTGACGAACTCCAATTGGTTGATATATGGAGGACCTTTCATGCAGGAGAGATACTACTCGTTTTTCTCGCCTGTGCACGCTTCCTATTCTAGGCTTGACTATTTGTTCGACAACGTGATGTTCTTTTGGTAGAAGAGACGTCCATACTGGCGCAGACGTGGTCAGACCACTGCCCTCTGACGGTTATCTCATCGCCAGTTTTCCGCCCTTCGGAGCGACAGTGGAGACTTAATACGTCTTTGCTGGCAGACCCACTTTTCGTCGAAGAGATAGATTCTTGCCTTCGCACATTTTTTACGGAAAATGATTCGCCGGATATTCCTGCCCCTACTATTTGGGAAGCCCATAAGGCGGTGGTACGTGGTGCTTTCATTAGTCGAGCTACGGCACTTAAGCGGAACAGATCGGGTCTTATTCAGACGTTACTAGGTGACATACGTGACCTTGAGCTGCTGCATCATACCTCGGCACTTGATTCGGATTACGCGCAACTGACTATTAAACGCAAAGAACTCAACGATGTACTTAACGCTGATATCCGCTTCGCGGCGCAGAAAGCCAAGTGTCATTTTGCTCTTCTTGAAAATAAACCAGGCAGGCTTCACTTGTATCTTGCGTAAACGCCAGCAAGCATCATATATCGCACGGATCAGGCTCCCGGATGGGACTCTTTCTTCGTGACCCGATCACATACTAGACGCATTCCAGCGTTTTTACCGAAACCTTTATGATATGGATCGAGTGCCTGGCTCAGGCCCTACTGTGGAGTCTATTGAGGCTTACTTGTCAGACAAGATTACCCGTACTCTTTGCCCGGAAATGTCTACTTTACTGGACGCTCCGGTGACGGGAGAGGAGATTTTATCAGTTCTACGGAGTCTTAAAGGGGGGGGGGAAGAGCCCAGGTCTGGATGGGCTTCCCGCCGAGTACTATAAAGCCTTTTCCTCTACCTTGGCGCCATGATTACTGTCCCTCTTTTCTGCACTTCGAGACGGAGCTAAATTCCACGCACATACGCTCTCGGCTACTATTGCTGTCATCTGCAAGCCAGGGAAGGAGGGGTCTGATGTCAGGAGTTACCGACCCATATCCTTATTGAACGCTGACCTTAAAATATTAGCTAAAATCTTGGTGGTCAGGCTGGCCCCTCATCTCCCGACCCTGATACATCCGGATCAAGTGGGTTCTGTCCCTGGCAGAGAAGCACGTGACGCAACAACGCGGGTTTTGGGAGTGATAGGTTTGGCACATCGGCCACAGAAAGGCCTTCTCTTGCTTTCTACAGATGCAGAGAAGGCGTTCGACAGAGTCAGATGGAGTTTCATGTTTGCCGTTTTACGGCGGATTGGGACCGGGAATTCCTTTCTTGGATGGCTACAGGCGCTTTATGATAATCCCACTGCCCGTGTGCGGGCCAATGGCTACTCTCAAACCACTCTTAACGACGATCCGCAGTACTGCTGATTATTAAAGGTTTCTGTGGACAGGACTCATGTCACAAAGTTTCCGCAGACTATCTTTTCCTGGTATCAGACCCTGAATCATCCTTACCGGCACTCACCGTGGTTCTTGAAGCCTATGGCGAAGTAGCTGGCTACCGGATCAAGTTCCTCAATATTTTGTTAGATCAAACTGCCATACGAAGGATTCGAGGCAATTACCCTTTTCGATACTGTGCCCATCGGATGAAATATCTGGGGTTTTGGTTGGCTCCCTCGACTAAGGCTAGGGTCAGACTGAGGCAGTGCGAACGCGCGTTCTGGCGCATTTAATCACGGCCGCACTAGCAGCAGATGCCAGGCAATGACGGCCAATATACGAAGTACGGTCGCACAAAAGTCCGGCTGCGCAACGCAAGTGGAAAATGAACGCATTTTTTCGAGAACGTTAAACCACTAGTACTGACGTACAGAGTGCGCTGCGTCCGCTAGCGGCGTGTGTGCGTGATTTGGAGACATCAGACGCTGCTAATGTCCGGCCAACATAACGTCCAGATGCAAGAAGTGTTTTATTGATGATCCGTACAAAATCACGGATGAAACTGCGCATAGTATGACCGCTATTGCGTATTCCGTGAAAAAATACGTCCATTCTTCGAACGCACATTTTCACGGACAACGTGAAAAATGCGTTAGTCTGACCCTAGCCTAAACAGATCCTAGAATTTTATTTTTTTCCATTTTGAAGACCTTCCGCTCCGACTTATTGGACTGGACTGGACGAATGATCTCTTGGCTGGGTAGAATTGCTGTCCTTAAGATGAACCTTTTGCCAAGACTTCTGTACTTATTTGGCGCACTCCCGATCCTGATCCCATTGACCTTCTTCACTGCCCTTCGTACGGCGCTTCTTAAATTTATTTGGCCACGGGGGCAACCTCGTGTGAGCTTTGCTATCCTATGCAAACCAAAACATAAAGGAGACTTTGCTTTACCAGACCCGAGACGGTACTACCTTTCAAGTCATTTGACACGACTAATAGACTGGTCAGCAGAGTACTCTACCAAACGATGGCTGGACATAGAACTTGCTTTAGCGGGCTGCCCATTATGGACTCTTCCGTGGCTCCCCCTTGGCACATACCGTTTTGTTGGAGCTGATCCGAACCCTGTTTTGTTTTGATGACCCTACGTCTTTGGCACAAATATAAACTATTCTATCGTCTCACAACGGCCATTTCTCCCCTCCTACCACTGGTTCACAACCCATCTCTGCCTGCTGGGATACGACCATCCCTGAGAGCTCGCTTGACGGACGGGAATAGACTGAGAGCGATGGCCTTACCTTCAGATGGTAACTTGGATGTGCTGCCTATTGCGTCACCATTGGGTCCCCTTTCCCCACTGGATAACTTCAACTTCCTACAAGTGAAGTCGTACTTACGAGGACTTCACTCCAGATATAGCCTAAGCCGTCAGCTGCTTCCGTTTGAATTACTCTGTCGAACAGGGGCGCAGTTGGCCCACGGGATATCGACTTTATACTCTATCTTGCAATCGGCAGATTCTGAAATCCCCTTTTGTCTCGCGCTGGGATAAAGAACTGGACATTGTCATTTCTGAGGAACAATGGACTCAAACGTTTGCTTTGATCCGTAAAGGTAGCTGTGTGACGAGGGTCCAGGAAACTTCGTACAAGATTGCTGCGTTTTGGTACCGCTCCCCTAGTTTTCTTCACCGGGTTTACCCGTCGATCACTTCAGTATGTTGGCGTTGTGAACTACAGATTGGTACATATCTCCATATATGGTGGTCCTGCTCGCACCTAAGCACCTACTGGGCTAGAATTCGAGACATTATTTCTCAGGTTACGGATGTAAACCTGCCGCTCACCCCTGAATGCTTCCTCCTCCTGCACATTCCTTTTCCCCTCAAGACTTTGAAACGCTCGGTTCTACTTTTCATGCTTTTTGCGTTGCGTGCTTTGATACCTCTTTTATGGAAATCGACGTGCAGACCTACGGTGGAGGAATGGATCCGTAAGGTCGAGGAATACCGTTCTGTCGACCTCCTGGATGCGGGGAATAGGGAGAAAGTGGCGGACACCGCTATGAAATGGTACTACTGGGACCGATATGCTGCAGTACCCGCGGGGCTTCTGCAGACACTCATTCTGACTGACCCTATCTACCACAAAGATGACCTGAAGGGATGGAGCTCTATGTTCACAGGGGTATGTAGGCCTTGTACAGTAATGTCCTCGTCCTGTGTTTTTTTTTCTCTCTCTCTCTCTATCTCTATCTCTCCTTCTGGCTCTGTACTCTCGATTTCTAGAGGTATGGGGTAGAAAGGAGTGTGATCTGCCATACTTGCTACCTGGTTCTGGAATTGCGATGCGGGTTCCTCTTTTTTTTTTTTTCCTCTCTCCCTCTCTTTTCTGTACTTAATTTCTCTTATTTACATTCATATACTGATATATTTCTAACTATGTATACTGTATTACTCTTTATCTGTTTATACGTATACTACTGTATGTTCTTGACTTAAATTTTTCCTGAATAAAAATTTTGAATTATAAAAAAAAATGGCAGGCTAAGTCGGCAACAGATTGGGTCCTCAGAACAAGCAGGGTCAGTAACAAGTATACAAACTGCTTTGGTGAGCTAGCGATGCGGGAATAAAGGCTGAGACACACTGAGCGTGTAGCGACGCACAGCGTAGCAAGGAGAAGCAAACATTTTGCAGGCTTGACTTCACTCAGTTCCGCCTCGCAGTGTGTCTATACTGCATTACGTTTGCCTCTCACCACACTGGACAGGAATCCACTAACGAAATTAAAATGTACACACAAAACCGTTTTATTTTCACAAAGCACATGTTATATAGGCAAAAAAAAGTTTCTACTGAATAAAATGCATCAAAAATTACTGTTAATTTAATAGGAATAGTATAAAAATATAAAAAAAGTAACCCCATATCATATATATTATAGGGACATGGAGCGCTGTGTATAGAGTAGGGATGCATTGATACCACACAGACATATACGTATATATCAACACGCAGATATATATACACCCACCCTCAGACCATATATACACATACGCACATGAGAGGGGTGGCATTTGGACAATCTCAACTAAATGCGCCCCCCCCCCCCCAATTTGGCTGATCCCTCCAGAAGAAATGTTGACCCCGACAGAGCAGAGAATATATATAGATTATTCTCTGCTCTATCGGGTTCAACATTTCTTCTGGAGGAATCAGCCGAATTGGGGGGGGGGGCAATTAGTTGCCAAAATGTGTGTGTAATACAAGTCTGGATATATATCATATAAAATATATATATCGGCTGCCGATATTCGGAAAATTACTGATATCGGTATCGGCATTTTATTTGCCGATATTTGGACAAGTTGTTTCACTGCAGCTGCGACACACAAGATCCCACAGAACTGCGTGAATTCGGGGCTTCTCCCACATCAGGCTGTAAGCCCTCACTGCAGAACGATCCCTGCTCACTCACCGTATTGCGCATGAGCGTGATGACAACAGAAATGGGGCTTCCATCCCATCTGGCAGGGAATTCCCTATACAGGGTTTATTTCCTACAGCCAGGGTCAGCAACCTGGGCCCTCCAGATGTTTTGGAACTGCATTTCCTATGAGGCTCCAAGTACCTAATGAGAAGCTGAGCATCATGGGAGATGTAATTCCAAAACATGTGGGGCAATATTACAAAGTCACTGCTAACTTAACCAAAGCGCATGTGAACTTACCAGAGCCATTCTAGTCTATGGGGTTAAGTTTACAACAGCTCTGGTTAAGTTAGCACCAACTTTGTAATATTGCCCTTGGAGGCCAAGGTTGCTGAACCCCTTACATACAGGGTCATATGAGGGATCTGTAAGAAAACCCAAGGACACCGTCTTATCGTTTGTAAAAATAAAAGCTTAAATAAAATAAAAATTCTTATTAAATTGAATAAATGAAGTGGACGTGGTGCAATGTTTACATGTTAAACACATTGAGTTCATGGCATAATGTCAGATTTGTGCTTTTTTTTCCCCACAACTTTAAAATTTACAGAATATCTGCACCAGATATCGGCTATCGTCCAGAAAAGCTGTCGATAATCAGTATCGGTACGGGCCCTGAAAAAAATGAAAATTATATCATACCTGCCCTTACCTTTTCCTATAAATTTGCTTAAAATATACACAAAAAAGCCAAACCACTGCCTGAGACCCCGCGCAGCCCACATGCCAACCCCTCTACCTGGCTGAATGTATCTAATATATATAATTAAATACATTCAGCCAGGTAGAGAGATAAAAAAAAGTTTTATTTTATGTTCCCAAGGACATTTAAAAATGTCCTCGTTTTTTTTTTTTTTTAAATGTGTCGCCTTAGCTTGGTGGGGGGCTTAGTGGGGGGCTCCCTGGATCCTGGGGGGGGGGTCTGCTGTTGCCGCAGGTGCAGTGGCTCCCTCCCTCCCTGCGCTGCCTGTCTCTGCCACATGCACCCGGGCGGCTAGCCCGCACAGTCGCAGCTCTGTCATCCGGCAGCCGCATGCTCCTCAAGGGGATCCTTGTGAGGCCCCTGCAGGCTGCCATCTACAGTGCCTGATTAGAGGGCCGTGTCTGCCTGATGTTTTAGTAACAAGAATGTTTTATCCCATAGGCTTCAATGTTAAAAATATTCCCGTTTTAACTCAATATCTAATAAACCGTTGCTTATAATATTCTGCAGTAAAGAGTCTCTTTACTTCTAGATTTTTTTTATTAATTTTTTAAGCATTTTTTATCTTTTTTTTTTTTTTTTTTTATCGAACATTTGGCAAAACTCCCAAAAAGTTCGAAGTTCGCGAACGGCCAATGTTCGATGCGAACTCGGAAAAAAGATCGAACCGAACAGCTCATCCCTAGTAGTGGCCATACAGTCCATTTTTGTGACTGACGTTTTTTGACTGATGTAGATGGGAAATAAAATTAATATGAAAAACCATTTTGTCCGTCAAAAATGCAGTCCGTCTGACTACGTTCCTTCACTCACACACAAAGCTATGCGGATGTTGCAGACGTGGCGCACTCCGCACGTCCGTTCTAACGGTTTTACGTTCTTGCCTAACTTGCGTCCGTTTGCCGCGTCCGTTGTGCGTCCGCACTTCGTGTGTGGGTCTCTATAGATCATAATTGTATGCTACCATGGACATTAAAATGTGCGGCAACACGGACGTGTTATTTGATCAGTCGTATGCAAGTCTGGACACCTGCTCACCTGTGGTGACTTAAAAATGCCTATAGTGCCTAGAATATATGTGCTGGAGTGGGAATATTAATAAAAAATACTTTGATCATTTTATTTTGTTTACTGCACTCAAAAGATAACAAAAGGAACATTATACATCTATGTTCTCTGTGCTGGTTTGTATAGATTTGTTGGCGCCTAGATATTTAGGCTACCTCCTAGGTGAGGAATATCCAAACTCTGCCCCCACATGTCAAAGATACGTCAATATCGTTCAAAACTTGTATCTCAATTCCAGCTGCTGCATTAAGACAGTGGGACCAGTGGGATCTAAAGGTAAGTAGTCAATGTAATATCGGCTACATTTATGGGAACCCCTCAGTCTCAGATTCCACCTCAAGGGCCATTACCGCTGAACTCAGGCGGGCCACCTGCTGTTGGAGGTCCGCAACCCGAGCATCCGTCGTCACCTGCGTTCCCTCCACCTTCAGAGTGCGGGTATCTACCATATCAATTAGGGACTGGAGAGCCTCCACCGCTGAGCGGATCCCCTGAAGGTTCTGATGCCGGAGGCTGCGGAACTCCACTGTAAAAACCCAAGGGCTGAATATAGAATATTTGATACAGTCTCAACATCTGAGGAAAGGGATTTAGGGGTTATTATTTCAGAGGCTCTAAAGGTAAGTAGTCAATGTAATAGAGCAGCAGGAAATGCTAGCAGAATGCTTGGTTGTGTAGGGAGAGGTATTAGCAGTAGGAAAAGGGAAGTGCTCATGTCGCTGTACAGAGCACTGGTGAGATCTCACTTGGAGTACTGTGTGCAGTACTGGAGACCGTATCTCCAGAAGGATATAGACATCTTAGAGAGAGTTCAGAGAAGGGCTACTAAAATGGTGTACGGCTTGAAGGAGAAAAGTTACCAGGAAAGGCTTAATGATCTTAACATGTACAGCTTGGAAAAAAGACAAGACAGAGGAGATATGACAGAAACATTTAAATACGTAAAGATGCGCCTGGCTGGACATATCCTATGACTTCCAGACTTATGTATACCAAAGGCTGCAATCCACTGGATGCCACTTAAGGCTGGGGTCAGACGAACGCAGTGCGAACACGCTTGCAGCCGCACTTTATTACGGCCATAGTAGCAGCAAATGACAGCCAATATACAAAGGACGGCCGCACGAAAGTTTGGCCGTGCAACGCAAGCGGCAAAAGAGAACATTTTTTCGAGAACGTAGAACCGCTAGTACTGACGCAGAGAGTGCGCTGCGTCCGCTAGTGGCGTGTGTGCATGATTAGGAGACGTCAGACGCTGCACATGTCCGGCCAACATCACGTCCATTTGTTTTTAATGGCTCCATCAAAAATCACGGCCGACATTGCGCACCGTATAACCGCTATCTCGTCTTCCGTGAAAAAGTGGGTTCGGACGCATCAACGCACTTTCTGACGGTAGACGTGAAAAATGCGTTTGTCTGACCCTAGCCTAAAGGAAAACTGAAAGGCAGGTCACCCATGACATGGCATACATCAATCATACCAAACCTCAACACCATCCCGGTTTCATGGGGAAAAAGCTGCAATAGCTGCAGTCGACTGGGTCTGTTGAACACGTACTGCCTCATATGCCCAAAGGCATGGGAAGACCCAAGTCTCAGATGGACAGAGAACATGGAAGTTTTAATTCAGCAACCTCTGGGAGGGCCAGAGATTCCTGTCCAATGTTTTGAGCATGTAGGTCTAGCCTTGTATTAGATTATCTCCTTGCTTGGGTCAGTGATGTAATACAGAGTGAGAATATTTACCTTTTCTGTTCTGTAAATTGCAAACCATATCATTTAGCTCACCTTATAAATTTTTCCTTGTTGCTGACAGGAATCACATGAAATTTTGGTTGAATTTGGAAATTATAATATGCAATTATTGGTGGATGTCATCAAGAATGGAAGTGCATGGAAAAATCATGTTCTTGTCAAAATACTGTCTCAACAGTTTGTACAAGAAGAAGAAGGTAAGAGAAGTTGTGGTTCATATTCTCTGCAAGTTATACATTAACCCCTTCCCTGCTGCGCCATTTCACCTCTGTGCCCAGCTCATTTTTTTTGCTCATGTTTGAAGTCATGTTTTATTGTGCGACCCAGACAAATTATAGATCCTTTTCTCAGCAGACTCTGCAGATTCATAATATATCATCATTATAGGTATACGTCACACCCTGTCATAATGCTATAACAAAAAATGAGAATTTCCATTAATCTACAGTGTGTAAAAAAAAAAAAAAAAAAAAAAAAAAAAAAAAATATTAATGTTATCTTCCAAGCCTTTGCAGTTATATTTTCTATGGGGTACGCTTTTTTAAAAATTAGAAATGGGAACCACTTACTTTATTTTTCTGAGAAAATACAGGATTTTGGCTAAAAGTGGTAAAAAATTGTTAGTGCAGCATCATTGTTCACATTATAATTGAAACGTGAACAATAGTTCTGCATTAATAAATAAAAATGTTGTTTTCTCTTTATTTTTTATTTACAGGTAACCTGGTCATGTTTGGTATCATTGGAAAGGCCATGCTCTCGCTTTTTCAATTCTACCAAACATGACCATCTAACTGCCAGCGATCGGGAGTTAGGAAATACTTTGGACACCCTCTCTCCGCCATAGGGTTTCCATAGGGCAGCTACGGGTTAGTTCCCGAACTGACGTCATTGCGCCCATTTGCGACATCAGTGGGTGGGGGAAGGCCCCGGAGGCTTGGCTGACATCCAAGATGTTCTTACGGGTAAGGCTAGGGTCAGACTAACGCATTTTTCGCGTTGTCTGTGAAAAAGTGCGTATGGACGCATTTTTCGCGTTGTCTGTGAAAAAGTGCGTATGGACGCATTTTTTCACGGAATACGCGATAGCGGTCATACGATGCACATTTTCGTCCGTGATTTTGTACGGATCATCAATAAAACACTTTTTGCTTCTGGACGTTATGTTGGCCGGACATTAGCAGCATCTGACGTCTCCTAATCACACACACTTGCCGCTAGTGGACGCAGCGCACTCTGTACATCAGTACTAGCGGTTTGACGTTCTCGAAAAAATGCGTTCCTTTGCCACTTGCGTTGCGCTGCCGCACTTTTGTGCGGCCGTTCTTCGTATGCTGCCCGGCATTGGACGTAATGTGCTGCTAGCACGGCCGTGATTTAGTGCTGCTAAACGCACGTTAATACTGCGGTAGTCTGACCCTAGCCTAAAATGGTTAATAGTGAATAGTATAGCGCATTGTGGCCTTCAAACATGCTGACAATGTTCCCATTGAGAAGGTGCGTTAGTGTAGCTTCTGTTTTCACTTTATAATTGAAACCTGAACAGTGCTGCAATAGAAAATAAAAAAAAATTGTAGTTATTTTTTTTTTACATCAAACCTGGTCAGGTTTGGTATCATCGAAAGTACAGTTCTCTGGCCCTTCTAATGATACCTCATATGACCCTCTAGCCCATATGGTTCCAGAGATACAGGGCAGAGCAGGACGTGAGGGGTCCAAAGGACCCCTGTATCTCCTGTACAGGGAATCCCCTGCCAGGCAGGAGGATATCCCATTTCTGACTTCGCCCATGCGCGATGTCAGTGGCGGGGGAGGTCCCACAAGATGTCCTCCCTCTGCGGGAGAAGTGAAAGGTCGACACCAAGATGGAGGCACGCCCAGCATGTCTTCTGCAGTCAAGTGGTTATTAGTTTGTGGCATTTTTTTTTAATTTAAATTGCTACTGTTTCACTTTCACATATTTTAGGGGGGGGATTTTGAAACCGGTTTGTGTTGTAGTATAGATAATTTTATTAAACTGCTAAGTTCCTCAATTTATTCCATTTAAAATATGTTGTTCTTATTCTTGGATAATAAAGGGCACAGTGTAAATAGTTTAGATTAAGGTACTGTTGTGCCATTCCTAAATAGACATGAACCTAAAAAAATAGTCCTTCAGAATTGCACCAGATTTAGTAAATTTTCTTTATTGAACTTCTCAGCATAAACTTTTAGCGAATAAGTGCCATGTTGTAATCGCAAAGTTACATTTGTCAGCATTGGCAAATTGTATAAAGAAGCTCTTTATTTAGCAGATATTTCCTTTTTGAATTAACATTAACCAAGCCATTGCTTGTAAGTGCAACTCTATTAAAGTCGTGGGGCAGATAAACAACTCTTAGTATGTATATTCCCCTTTGGCACTTTATTTTTTAAATATAAAAAGCAATGTTGTTGTATGCTATGTGAAAAAGTCTCGATGCCTTTTTTTGGGCCAGGTAATTCTTTTTGGCATGCTTTAATGAGGTTAACTTAATTTGTATTTGGGGGTTGCCATTTTACCCTTAAATATCTTAAGGGGGCATATGGGACCAGAGCTGGACAGCCTTTTGTGGCTTTGCACATCAATACACAGCTCTGTGCTTTGCTACCAGCGAATGCCTCTTCATGCAGAAGCAACAAGGTTCGTTGGATTGACCAAACGCTCAAGTGAATGTTCAGCCTACTGTCAGTGCTGCCAAAATGTGAGATGTCGAAGGAGACCTCAAAAGTGAATTTTCAGCTGTTCTAGTCTGTAGCAATAGTTCTGTCAGAAACAAAGGAGAAAATTTATTCTCTCAATTTTATTTTTTCGATCTCGATTACTCTTTAATGTGAAAATAATGGTTCAATGATGTCACAAAAAAGTTGTTTGCTAGTAAGTACAATTAAAAATAGAGCAGATAATTAACATGAAAGCAATGGAGAGCAAACCTACCTCCTCGTTAATGCATGGAAAATGGATACGTTGACATGCCGTACAGTTTGTAGCCAATATAGTTACATAAACAACTAATGGTGTATTCTTTTCCCCCTTCCAGTTGAGAAATGGATTTCACAAGAGGGATCCTGTTTTCTACAAATGCGTGTTAAACATTTGATGAAGTCAAACTGCATACAGCAAGCTATGATCTTGTCAAAACTCTGTTCTGAATCTGCAAACTTTTTAAATGATTCATTTTTCCGTCAATCATTTATCACATGTTTGTGTACAATGTTGCCTGATGAAGAAGCTTTCAAAGAGGTACGTGGTATATAAAGTAGAAAGTATATTTGCTTGGCTGACTGGGTTAACAGCAACGTTCCTTAAAACCATATTGCTTGCATTTTTTAGTCTGTGGATACCTGCCTGTTGAGTGGTTCTTTCATTTGTACAACAGCTTTCCATGCACCCGTGTCCACAACTGTATTTTCAGATCATACAGGTCCCTTAGGATTATCCCATTTACCCTGTATCAATGAAAATTAGGATGTTATTCACGCTCTATCACAGCAATTTGGTTTCAAATAATTAGTTGTACAGTATATCAGGCCTGTGTGCATAGCTAACAGGCTCATTTAACCACAATGAACAGATTTTTTTTTTTATTACATCCCAAAATTGTCCAAATTTTAGGAAAAAACAAAATCCGCTCAGTGGCCAAAGGATCATTTTGAGACCAATCAAAATCGACTTATTTTCCATGTGATTAATAAAATCTGTCGTTTTTGTATTTACTCGTGCAACTGCTTTGGAATTGCTTTTGCATTGATTACACATAAATGTGGTCTGATTGTCACTTTGTATTTAAACACAATCTGACTCCAGCTCCATCCAGACAGTTTATATCCATTTTTAGATTTGTGCTTTTTAAAATGGCCTTTGTGGTTTTTAGATTTCAAAGATGGAGGGAAAGGAAGTCTTGGATACCATATGCAATCTGGAATCAGAAGGACAAGACAATACAGCGTTTATTTTGTGTACTACATACCTTACCCAGCAGCTACAAAATGAAATAACATCTTGCTCCTGGTAAGTGGTATTATCCTCGTGCTGTTGTAAATCCTAGAGAAGGATCAGATGAAAACCGACATTTTCCATGTTAACTGCTGTAAATGTTTTGTGTGTGGTTTAAAACAATATTTTATGATGCGACCACACTGGGGAAAAAAACTAGTAAAACATTCGGCCTGGTTGTCAAATCAAGAACAGGGATTTAAAGGGATACTGTAAGAATAAAGGCAGGTATTGAGAGGTATTCTATTGGCTATATGTATACTGTTCAGGGCGATGGTTTTTGCTGTGCTGCTTCTCCACAGAAAAACTGTTCAATGACTTCATTAAACATAAAATACCCACATATTGACAGATTTAACATGCTGATATTTATTCAGGCCCATGTCGGCATAATGAAGCTAGTTACCCTTGTTGGTGTTTACTAAATTTTTCTTTTTCAGAACATCTTAAAATGTTGGTTCATAGTACTATATAGTAAGATTATACAATCAGGGCTCAAAATTTCAAGTCCCAAGCTACTAACCAGGCCATCAGTTACTTGCCACCATTTGCTCCACCCAGCCCTTAACTCTACCCCTAAACACACCCCCTTAAATTATCTTGGGAAATTACACTGTTAAAGTTTTTATTTAGAATAAAGTTACAAAAATAACATTAATAACCAGACATCAGACCCCAGATACATGTATACCCAGTCATCAGACCCCCGTGTGAGCAGAGCGATGAGGCAGGGAACCTCCTCTCCACCCCCCTGCCAGTGACAGAGACGAGCTTGGTCAGGTTAGGCAGCTGATCCATACCACCATGCAGCCTGGGGAAGGGGGGGCTGCACGGTGGAACCACTGGAAGAAGCAGCATGAAATAATTTATTGTGCTGCCTATGTGTGCATTTCCACTCGCCCTCACTTAATTTCCACTCGCCAAATGCTAGTAGGAGAGTGGAAATTTTGAGCTCTCGTACTATTATTCCTTATTTTACCTTGTGTATCTTTTTATTGCAGCCTAAGATTTGTTAAAGGAAACGAGTTTATGTGCAGATTCTGGGAAATGTATGTGTTAGATAAAAAGACGTATACCCATAGAATCAAACTGTCTTGTATATTTTATGCTAATTCAGATTTGCATAAACCGGAGTGTGCCATGTTCTCATTTTTATCATCTACAATGGCCCAAACCTTATAATTTTATGTTCTTGCATTTGTACCTAAGAAATGGAGAAATTTAGTAATCTTAAACTCTAGGACAGAGACGTCAGCCTCTGGTCCCAGAGACGTTTCTGGCCTACAGTTCCCAGAATTGTCTGGATGCATTAGTTGGCCAGGGAATCCACGGGAGTTGTAGTTCAGCAGCACTTAGAAACATAGAAAAATGTCGGCAGATAAGAACCTTTCGGCCCATCTAGTCTGCCCAATTACATGGATACTTGACCTGGATTTATCTTTTGTTTAGGATAGCCTTATGCCTATCCCATGCTTGCTTAAATTCAATTACTGTTTTGGCCTCTACCACTTCTACTGGAAGACTGTTCCATGTATCCACCACCCGCTCAGTAAAATAATGCTTCCTGATGTTACTTTTAAACCTTTGCCCCTCTAATCTAAGACTATGTCCTCTTGTTTTGCTATTTTGTTTCCTTTTAAATATACTCCCTTCCTCTACCTTGTGGATTCCCTTTACGTATTTAAATGTTTCTATCATATCTCCTCTGTCTCGTCTTTTTTCCAAGCTGTACATGTTAAGATCATTAAGCCTTTCCTGGTAACTTTTCTCCAAGCCGTACACCATTTTAGTAGCCCTTCTCTGAACTCTCTCTAAGATGTCTATATCCTTCTGGAGATACGGTCTCCAGTACTGCACACAGTACTCCAAGTGAGGTCTCACCAGTGCTCTGTACAGTGGCATGAGCACTTCCCTTTTCCTGCTGCTAATACCTCTCCCTACACAACCAAGCATTCTGCTAGCATTTCCTGCTGCTCTATTACATTGACTACTTACCCTTAGATCCTCTGAAATAATGACCCCTAAATCCCTTTCCTCAGATGTTGAGATTAGGACTGTATCAAATATTCTATATTCAGCCCTTGGGTTTTTACGTCCCAGGTGCATTATCTTGCACTTATCCACATTAAAACTCAATTGCCACAACGCCGACCATTTTTTTAGTTTACCTAAATCATTTGGCATTTGGCATTTGGCTGATCCCTCCAGGAACGTCAACCCTGTTGCAAATCTTTGTCATCAGCAAAAAGACATACTTTTCCATTTAATACCTTCTGCAATATCACTAATAAAAATATTAAAGAGAATGGGTCCAAGTACTGACCCCTGAGGTACCCCACTGGTAACAAGACCTTGCGCCGAATAAACTCCATTTACCACAACCCTCTGTTGTCTGTCACTCAGCCACTGCCTAATCCATTCAACAATATTGGAATCCAAGCTCAAAGATTGCAATTTATTGATAAGCCTTCTATGCGGAACAGTATCAAAAGCCTTACTGAAATCTAAATAAGCAATGTCTACTGCACCACCTGTGTCTATTATTTTTGTTACCCAATCAAAAAAATCAATAAGATTAGTTTGGCATGATCTCCCTGAGGTAAACCCATGTTGTTTCTGATCCTGTAATCTATGTGTTTTTAGATGTTCAACAATCCTTTCCTTTAACATGGTTTCCATTAATTTCCCCACTACTGACGTAAGACTAACAGGCCTATAGTTCCCCGATTCCTCCCTACTACCCTTCTTGTAAATGGGCACAACATTTGCTAATTTCCAGTCTTCTGGGACGACTCCTGTTAACGGTTTTGCTATTACATCACTGAGCTCTTTTAATAATTTAGGATGGATCCCATCAGGCCCCATTGACTTATTTGTCTTTACTTTAGACAGCTGCTTTAGAACCTCCTCCTCTGTAAACTCATATGTAAATGTCTCTTTAGTGTTCTCTCCTAACTGAGGTCCCTTTCCTTCCTTTTCTTCTGCAAAGACTGAACAAAAATATTCATTGAGGCAGTCAGCGAGACTTTTATCCTCTTCTACATACCTTCCTTCCTTTGTTTTTAACCTAACTAATCCTTGTTTTACTTTTCTTTTCTCGTTTATGTATCTAAAAAATGTTTTGTCCCCCTTTTTTACTGACTGAGCTATTTTCTCTTCTGCGTGTGCTTTGGAAGCTCTTATAAATTGCTTTGCCTCTTTATGCCTAATCTTATAGGTTTGCCTATCCTCTTCACGCTGAGTTTTTTTATAATTATTGAATGCTATCTTCTTGTTCTTCACTATTTTGGCCACTTCTGCAGAGTACCACAGTGGTTTCTTCCCTTTTTTGTTTTTGCTAACAAGCTGAATGCAATTTCCTGTGGCTTTCAATAATGCTTCCTTTAAATAATCCCATTTCTCCTGGACTCCCTTTAAACTCCTCCAGTCTGATAATGACTCATTCACACAAAATCTCATTTTAGAAAAATCTGTTTTTTTAAAGTCTAAAACTTTTGTTTTTGTGTGGTGCGGCTCCATCCCTGTTCTTATATTAAACCATACTGATTGGTGATCACTAGATCCCAAATTTTCACCTACAACAACGTCCGATACCAAACCTCCATTTGTGAGTATTAAATCGAATATGGCCTCTTTACGGGTCGGCTCCTCAACTACTTGTGTTAGAGATAATCCCAGTAAGGAGTTTAGAATATTTGTACTCCTGGTGCACCCAGCTATTTTGGTTTTCCAGTTCACATCAGGAAGATTAAAGTCCCCCATGATAATAACCTCCCCCTTCATTGCCATTTTGGCTATTTCCTCAAGCAGCAGATTATCTAGCTCTTCTACTTGTCCAGGGGGTCTATAGATCACACCTACACGAGCTACTGTATGATTGCCAAATGTTAGCGTAACCCAAACTGACTCTATGTTCACCTCGCTCACTTTTATTTGGTTCGTTTTTATGTTGTTTTTCACATACAGGGCCACTCCTCCTCCTTTCCTACCTTCTCTGTCTTTTCTATATAAAGAGTACCCCAGTATTGTTATGTCCCAGTTATTTTTCTCACTGAACCATGTCTCAGTAACCGCCACTAAATCTACTTTTTCAGCTGCCATCATTGCCTCCAGTTCATTGATTTTATTGACTAAACTGCGAGCATTTATAGACACGACTCTGAGCTTGTCATTTTTTACCTCGCATGTTGCTTGTACCCTCCGATTTAGTTTTGGGGGACAATCGGGCAGATTGTTTACCCTTTTGTCCCCCCTCCTAGTTTAAATATTTCTTTGTGAAACCTTTGAACTTCTCACTGAGAACATATGTTCCCCTATGAGTAAGATGCAAACCATCTTTTTTATACAGTTCCTTTCTGCTCCAATTAGAGCTATCATGGGACACAAAGCCAAATCCTTGCTCCCGACACCATTCCCGAAGCCACAAATTGAATTCTCTATTGCGCATCTTCCTATCTTGAATGTTATGCACAGGCAAAACTTCAGAGAATGACACAGTGGATGCAATCTGCTGTATTTCACCTCCAAGAACACAAAAATCTTCCTTAATCTCAGAAACCTCATTGCTAGCAAAGTCATTTGTCCCTAGATGGACTAGAACATCCACTTCCCCTTGCTGCTTTGCTTCTTTGACAATATTGAGAATACGTCTCCTGTCTCTACGAGCAGTAGCCCCAGGAAGACATCTCACCAAACCACTACTCTCCAGCTCAACACCTCTTATGATAGAATCACCCAGCAACAATTGCCTTCTATCAAGTCCCACCTTTTCATTTTTGTCCTTGGTTGCAGTGCTGCATACCTTAGGCATAGTGGATGATGGTTCCTCAACTATGGTGTCTGAGCTTGCATCCGTCTTACCACTACACTCTGAAAGTGCCTCAAAAGAATTAAGAAGAGCCACAGATTGTGGGACATGCTTTCTATCCACAACGCTAAGTCTACCAGATCCTACAGTAGTCCATCTGCCGCTCCTAGGAGGCCTCTGTGGCAGTGGCTTTGTAACAGTCATAGCCTGAGTTTGTCTAACAGATAATTTACAAATCTCAGACTTCAAACAGGCAATTTCCTGCTGCAATAAAGAGAACTGCCTACATATCAGGCACACTCCAAACCTCCAAAAATTGGATCTAAAAACAAACGCATGACAGCTCTTACACTGGACCAAGCCTGCCATTATAAAAGAATGGATTTAAAACCAGCAAATCTTACCTTTTAGTAGGTTTCTACCTCCTGTCAAACCTCAGACTACCTCCAGAGTATCTCCAGAAGATCTCCTCTAAGAGTTCACTTTGAAGAGTTCACTTTGAAGGCTTGCCAAGCTCAATTAGACCAAGCTAATATTCCACAAGCTTTATATAGCCACCTCCCCCAGCAAGGAGTGGACAAGCTAAACCTCTTTGCAAATACCACCCAATTGATTCCAATTGTATGCTAATCAGTATGAAAATGAGTCACCAGCCTAACCTAATTTACTCACCAGACCTAACTTGGAGCTGAGTTTAACACCCCTACTCTAGGATATAGATCTGTTATTTTGTGACCTACCCAGCTTAACACCACTAAAGATTTTTCTTTGTTTCTATATTTGTTTCAAGGGAGCTGACTCTGTTCTGGAGCAAGCTGCAACGGGGGATTGATTCGTCCTTGAATACATTTCTGGAACGATGTAGACAGTTTGGCTTGATTGCCAAAACACTTCAGCATCTTTTCTTCCTAATTAAGGTCGTGCATACAGAAGTAAGTGATGAATTACATTTATTAACTTAATATTATTTGGATACCTACATACAACTTTAAAAGTGTGATTGTGTAAAATTAAATTCAAACAGGGAGATGCAAACTAGATGAGAAATTCTGTAGTTTTTTTAACTGTTAACTTGTATAAGGTAGTTTAATAAAGACCAGCGATTTTTCTCTAGCGTCTCCAGCCCTCTTCACGTAGGTTGAGATTTTCAAACCAGAATTGAATGTGTGTCCCCCCCCCCCCCCCCCCGGCTGTCTTGACATTTTACAGCATGACAAAGTACAGAGCTTCTAAACAAAAAATATGGCTATGGCACCCATAATTTTGACACCCCACTCACATGCTCAGAATAGTGGTTCACAAAAAAGCCTTTCAAATATTTCATGGACAGGAATGACTGTGGCCAATCAGCTACATGTTTTGATAGTTGCTGCTGGTATCGCACTCTGACGTCTGTCATGAGTAATAGTGGTTTGTCTAGCTTGATTATCTGAATACTACACAATTTCAATCTCTTAGTGAGGTCTTAACCCCATAAGGACCACTGACCTACATAGTAAGTCCTGTGGAAAATTCCCTTTAAGGATAAAGTACGTCAGTGGTCCCGCCCACCCCATACTCCCCTCTCTGGCCGGGGTCCTAAGCCGGCCCGACTGTTTTAAGGGACCTGGCCATTGCTCTGACATAATCGCCTGGTGCAATGTCAGTTTCAGGTCAGCCCCCCCCCCCCCCGACACTACTGGGGTAGAGCTTGAAAGAGGGAGGTTTGGACCTCTCTGCCTCCTGAACGACAAACTATTAAAAAAAAAAGCACAGTTGGAAAGGGTACAATCTGCCTTTTCCAGCAATGCTGGTCTTTGACATCTTAGCTGCCAGATGGCGATTTGGTGCCGGATCCCGGTCTGCTCCCAGAGGTGGCTGACATATTGTATGTTAGCCAAGCCTTCGGGGTCATCCCCATCCACTAACAGCATCCCCATATGCGCGATGACGTCAATTGGCCAGTTATCCCCTTCCCCCCCTAGCTGCCAAGTTGATTTAGGGGGCCCTTTGGAACCCCCGTTTCTCCCGATGCGTGCAAGCTAGAGGGTGAACTTTGGTATCCTGGGATTTCCAATGATACCTAACAAGACCATGTTTGGTGTAAAATAATGTGGGGGGTTTTTTTTTGTTTATTTTAAAAATTTTGTCTGGGGGGGTTTAATAAAATAGGACTTAAACATGATGAGCAAAAACTGTCAAAATGAGCTCGGCACACAGAGGTGAAATGGCTCAGCAGTGAAGGGGTTAAAAAGCAAAAACGTAAAAATTGGGTACTACTAAACTCAAGACAAAATTTCAAAACAATTTAGCCGGGGTCTTTTTCTGGTGGTTGTAGATTTTGGGGGTTGAAGTTCGAAAATGTGTTTGTTTTTCCACATTTTTATTTTTTTTAGTGGTATCTTTTATAAAGTCCAATTAATGGTGAAAAAAAAACCGTAGATAACATTTATGGGTTCCATAAATAAGTAAAAGGAAAATTTAGAGCTAAACACAAACAGTGCAGAAATGTAAAAACAGCGGTGGGTACTTTCGGACTGACAATGGCAAACCGTCTGGCCCGAGGTATTAAACAAAAATTGCTGTCAAATTAACATACCGACTCCTTTAATTATAAACCTACCTTTCTCAAGTTTATTTTGTAAAACTTTTTGCAATGCTTAGACGTTTATAGTCCAATCTTTGAGTATGGACTATTCATGCAATCTTAGTGTTCAGTATAAAGTATTTTGTAAACCCAAAGCATGTAGCTATATTTTATCCCAAAATATTAACTCTTTCTTTCAGGCCGGAGATGCTGGTGTTCCTGTTTCTATCATGTTATGTATACAAGCCCTGCAGATCCAGTCAAGTGAAACAGATGCCACAAAGATTTCTGTCTGCAAGACAATAGCCTGTCTTTTGCCTCTAGACTTGGAGGTCAGAAGAGCCTGCCAGCTAACAGAGTTTTTATTTGAACCAAGCATGGAAGGCCTGAATATTTTGGAAGAGCTCTTTCTACAACCTGATCAAAAGAATGAAGAGGAAACAAGTGTTATTTCAAATTCTCTTCGATGTGAGCTTTTGTTGGCTTTGAAGAGTCACTGGGTGTTTGATCCTGAGTTTTGGGACTGGAAAACATTAAAAAGACATTGCCTTAAAATTCTAGGGAAAGAGGTTTCAGACACAGAGGAGGAGGAATATGGGGAAACTTCAGCTAATGAACCAGATCTTTTAACATCTACTTTGGCTAGTTACGAGGAAAATGCTGAGCAGACACAAGAACTCGCCGAAATACCCAATGAAATTGAGAACGTTAAAGTAAAAAAACCAGTTGGGTCTTCTGAACGATATAAAAGATGGCTTCAGTATAAGTTTTATTGCGTTATCTGCAAAAGAGAAGTAATTGAGGCAAGAATTCTACATCATGCTAAGATGCACCTCAATGATGGCATTTACACCTGTCCAGTTTGCATTAAAAAATTCAGGAAAAAAGATGTCTTTGTCACTCATGTAATGGAGCACATGAAAATGCCTATGAGACATAAGCCTAGAAAGAAAAATGAACAAAATGTTCTCAAAGACGTGGATGATGTTGTCAATGTGGAATCTGATAATGAGGATGGCTACATGACATTCAAATTATTACAAGATAAAAATCTACAGGACAGAGACGTTTACCCATGTCCTGGGACTGGTTGTAACAGGGTTTTCAAGCAATTTAAATATTTGAGCATACACCTGAAGGCCGAACACCCGAACAATGATGAAAACGCAAAGCACTACCTAGACATGAAAAACATGAGAGAGAAATGTACGTTTTGCAGACGGCACTTCATAACAAGCTTCCATGTGAACCGGCACATTAAAATTCACATTGACCCCGAACCTTTTATGTGTATATCACTGGACTGCAATGAAACGTTTAAAACCATTAATGAACTGCTTCTACACAAGCAAAAACACCTGGAGCTGCAGTACAAATGTGAACTGAAAGGGTGCAACTTGGTTTTCAGTGACCTAGGTCTCCTTTACCATCACGAAGCTCAGCATTTCCGAGATGCCTCTTATGGATGTTCGTTTCCGGGTTGCAAAAAGTTCTATTATTGCATTCCTGACATTCGCAACCACATTGCCAGTCATGGAATACAGACAACAGGTAGCCGTCATAATGGGACTGCTGTTTTTAAAGAAATTAAAACTGAAAACCCACTTTCGCCTTGTTCTCTTGGTCCAATGCACCCTGTTAAAATTGAAAATGTTTGTTTTGATAGCCCTACTTACAAAGATATGCAGATGGTGTCTGGAGAAGTTAATGGTAGGCTAATGGATTTCAACTCTGTCCCTCACAACCACAGTGAACATTTGCCTAAACTAGAACCCTGTTTACATCATGGATCAGGCTTGGAATGTACTTGTGAAAATGCAAATAAAGGACTAGTCAGCTTTCAAGGACTTCGACCTTCTCAGTTTACCAACAGTGATAATCCCTCTGGTGCGGAAGAGGATTCTAAAACCTCAATCTGTACAAATTCACAGCTGTTAAGCATTCAAGGTAAAGGTGTGAAAAATATGGGATCAGATGCCTGTGGCACAGGTTCAGACAAAGTAAACGCAAAGGAAGAGTGTACGGATTTCCCAGTTCCCAGTGCCTTCCACAGACCCTCTGCGTCGGAGGACACATTGTGTGAACTTTTAACAAGTTTGAAACATTTGAACTTGAAAAATTCTAATACATGTATAGTATACTCTGGACAGCAGGGTCAAGCGGCTCGCGCCAGTTCTTCATCGTGTGGTCCAACATCACAAATTCCTCCTCACCAAAAGGAACAAATGCTGAGTCAGTATCATGCGAGATTAACATGTAAACCATATATCTGTGAACTTCAAGGTTGTAAATATACTTTTGTTACAAAAGAGGCTCTCTTGTTACACTATATAAAAAAGCACCATTATACAAAGGAAAAGGCCCTTAAATTTCAAATGCTTCAGAATACATTTTCTCCATTTGAGTGTCACATTTGCCAAAGATCATTCACAAGGAGAACTCTCCTTCGTATTCATTACCGAAATAAGCACCACTTGACTAAAGAAAAAATCTGCAGGCCAGGTCGGGGAAAACTTGATAATCCCATGCAAAGCTGTGTCACGAATGCAGGGTACACAAATTCCTTACATCCTTTCCATCCAAATGAAACTAGCAGGAGTACTTTTATAAGGGAGTCTCCCATTCAGGAAGAGTTTAATTCTGAAATCTATGCAGATTCATTGTCTGATGAAACGGACACCAGTCATGGTGTTGACTCTGGAAGTCATGGAGATGACTATGAAGCTGTGAAGGGAAGAGGAAGCAGACGTGTCGTGGCCCAAGGAAATTTGTGTTATATACTAAATAAATATCACAAGCCATTTCCCTGTATCCATAAAAATTGCGCCGCCTCATTTACAACACAAAGAGGATTAGTTCGTCATTACAAGCTTGTACATCAGTATAGCAAGGAGTCACTGTGTTTGGAAAAAGAAAAATCCAATAAAGAGGATGGAAAATGTAGGAGGATATTTACCTGTAAGTATAAGGAGTGTAGTAAGAGTTTCATTTGTGCAAGAGCACTTTCAAAGCATTACAAAGAGTTCCATGACCACGGTGAAAATGAAGATCAAGAGCTGGAAATGTTCTATGCCGAAAACCACTTAAAAGCCCCAACATATGATGAAGCAGAAAAATTGAGTGAAGAAACTGAAAGCGATGAGTGTGAAATATGTTGTGATGTAGAAGGCTGCAGCGCAGTGTTTACAAATCACCTAACTTACTCAAGGCATGTTTTGTCCCGCCACAGAAAATTCAAGCTTTTGGAGGGCAAGCGAAAACGAGGCCGACCGCCATTGCGTCGTACGCTGGAAAAGCGTAATCAACCAAAACACGAGCGCCGTGTGCTTTACCGTGGAAAAAAGGTCAGGGTAAAACCTAAGGTTATGCAAAAAGAGATTGTAGAGTTCAAAACAAACGAGCAAGTATTACGAATGTGCACTCTGAATGTCCGTACACCCCAGTTTCCATGTGTTCTACGTGGCTGCAACTCTGTAGTAAAATTAGAAAGTAGTATGATCCGCCATTACAAATTAACGCATCATCTCTCCCCAGCATATATTACCAGCCATCACTCTGAGTTGGTTTACCCTGTTAAAAGCTGTCGTGGGAATAAAGAAGAATCCCTATCAGGTGATGTGATAAAGCGGGACTGCGTTTCTGAAAGTAAAATACCGAAATTACATTTTCATGGTGATGTTCATAGCACTTTTGATCAAAGCGATGGCTATGAGAGCCCAAAAAAACGATATCTCGAGGGTAAGGACACTGTAAATTACAATACATCATCAAACCATAACAAATATTCAGAAAGCTGCTTGGCAAAATTGCAGTCTCCAATTCGTAAACCTGAAAGTGTCTTTTCGAAGGCCAGCGAAAAAGAAAACCTGTCTTTCACACATTTTGAGGCAGCTTGCAGAGGTGATGGGTCCCATGTCAACAGTCCACTGGATTCCTCTGAGGGACAGCAGAAAGAATTAGATTTTAAGGCCTTTAAACCTATGGGGTTCGAATCCTCGTTCTTAAAATTTCTGCAGGAAAGCAAGGAAACGGACGATGAGCTCGATGAGACACCTGACCAATACAATCATCCACATTCTTTCCAAAATCAGATGCCCTATAAAAATCGAAAACGCAGTGAATCTGGCTTGTCCCAAGGGTCGCGTGTAGGACAAGAGAACCTTGAAGGGTTTCGCCCTTTACTTTCTAGTAGTGCTCAGTCTGCAGCGTCAGCACTAACACTACAGAATCTAAGGACAATATTGGACAAGGCATTAACAGACTGTGGAGATCTTGCTTTAAAACAACTCCATTATCAAAGACCTGTTGTTGTCCTGGAACGGTCCAAGTTCACCGCACCACTCATAGACTTATTTTCTAACAAAAAAAACGATGAGTTATTTGTTGGTTTTTCATGAGGTCAGCACTCATCATCATGTGTCGTGCCAGTATTAATTTAAGGTACCAATTTGAGAGACACAGAACAGTTATCCTTGCAGAACAAAGCTGTTATACCATGTAGACATTTTGCCCAATTAGGTGTATCATTTCATGAATGTATTTTACCTGTGTTCACAATCTTGGTTTCTCCTTCCAGCTGAGAAAAAATATATAGATTTTATTTGGTGCTAGGACATCAATAGAATGGGGCTTCCTTTGACAATAAATGTGCATGATTGTCCTGGGGATTGGGATAAGTTTTTCATACTTGAATGAATATGCACTCAAGAGTGCTCTATGTAATATATTGTACACTACAACCTCTTATATTTTTTTGAGTTTTGTTTCAATAAATTACAAACTTTCACCTGTTTTGATGGTGCATTCCGACTTTTTAAAATCTATTTTTTTAATCGCAACATACAGCTTTTCGATTTTTTTTTTTTTTTGATTTTTTTTCTTCCAGATGATTTCTCAAACCGAAGTGTTTTTTTTTTTTATTTTAATTCATTATAATGGAAATAGTTGTCCACATTGTATGCACTGGGTGTAGGATTAGTATGTCGTTGGGTTTTAATAGTTTTATTTTTATATTCTCTGTTTAAGAAAATACTTTGAGTTAGCTGAAAAGAATTTATGTACAGTTTAAACGCGCTCGAGTCTTTTTTTTTTTTTTCTCCCACTACACAAGCAAATTGAATCAGTGAAGGAAGAATTAAGCTCGCCAAATACTTTGCCCTTGGAAGATTTTAAATGCGAGACTTTGATGCTAAAATTGCTTGGACAATACGTGTGTTACTCATTTTGGGCACCTAGTTCACGAGGATATCACAGAACAGATTGAGAGTGCTTCATGGTAAAATAAAGTTATAAAAATATATAATGGGTTATCATTTTCACACTCTTTATGTAGAACTATGCAGATTTTTTTTTCCAGTTTCATTAATTTTCCTTTTTACAGGATCTGAATTTCCAGAACAATATTAAAATCATCTCATAGATGAACATAAAAAAAAAGCCATGGTTCTATGTTACGGCTGATTTCTCTACCCTCTTCTGATAATGGCCGTTCGTTATCTGCTCCTCAAGTCAATAAACTTGGCAAAATGTAGAACTACATCTGGCAGTTGTTTGTGTTCTGTTTTTGTTTTGTCCTTTGAAACAAGAATCCAGAGAATGGTGTTTTGATCAGGTAGTAGGTAAGTCATTTTAAAAGTGCCTTAAACAAAAATTATTGTAAGATGATACATATGTACTAGGGACAGACTGATTTATCGGTGGCTGATATTCAGCAAATTACTGATAACTGTATCAACCTTTTCGCCGATAATTGGACAAGCTGGCTCACTGCAGATGTGACACGCAAAGTCCCACAGAACAGTGCCGATTTGGGACTTCTCCCACAGCAGGCTAACAACTCTTGCTGCTGTAGGTCTTCCTCTGATGGTATTGCACATGCGCATGATAACAGAAATTGGGCTTACCTCCTGTCTGGCTTGGAATTTCCTATAAGGGGGGGGGGGCTATTGGTCCCCTGTTCTAGTACCCATTTCCTACAGCAGGGGGCAGCAACTTTGGCCCTCCAGATCGTTTGAAACTACACTCACCATGAGGCTCTAAAAACCTAATGAGTAGCTGAACATCTTGGCCGTTGTAATTCAAAAACCTTTGGAGAGCCAATGTTGCTGATCCCCCTTATGTACAGGGTCAGATCAAGGATCATTGAAAAAGCCAGGGTCTAGACACGGCCATATATTTTTTTTTGTAAAAATAAAAAGCTTAATTTTTTTTTTAATGAATAAATTAAATGGTCATGGCACAATGTTTATCAAACCGATTCTGTTAATGGGAAAATGTCGGATTTGTGTTGTCTTTTCACAACTTTAAGAGCCATATTACATAGTTGGTGCTAACTTAACCAGAGCTGTTGTAAACTTCCCAGAGCCATTATAGCCTATGGAGGTTTTAAGTTTACAACTGCTCTGGTTAAGTTAGCACCAACATTGTAATACTGCCCTAAATGTACAGAATATCAGCACCAGATATGTGCTATTCTACAGAAAGGCTGCCGATAAAAAAAAATTCCAAGCCGATGCTGATTATTTTGGTCTATCATGTACCTAATATGTACCTGGCTGTTTTTGAGGAACAGAATTACTGGATTCTGAATCTGTCAAAGTAATTTTTAAGAGGAATAGTAAATGCGCGTATAGAAATGGAAAATTTCTATGTGTGTCTAGATATTTGGAGATTCTTTTAGTTTCGTATGGAACATTCTTACTCTTTTCATACATTAAAGTACCTACAGGTGTGTGTGTGTATATACAGTTAGGTCCATATATTTGGACAAGGGCACAATTCTAGTTTTTTTCTGGTATTTACCAAAATCTATTCAAGCTATAGTTATATAATGGATATGGACGGAACGTACACACTCTCAGGTTTAATTTGAGGGGATGTAAATACAAATAGAAAGAAGGATTTAGGAATTACAGCTTTTGAGCGTAGCCAACCCCCTTTTTCAAGGCACCAAAAGTAACTGTTACAATTGAATCAAAAGTTGTTTCCTGGCCAGGTGTGGGCTACGCCTTCGTTATTTCTTCATTATTTAAGCAGGTAAAGGGTCTGGAGTTGATTCTTAACAGGTCTATTCACTAAAAAGTGAAACTCTGGAGAATTGGCAGAAGAGCGCAATCTAGACCAAATAGCAGATTTGGAAAGTGAGATAAATGGGAGCATTTTCTAGTTTGGCTATTTTGACCTGGATTTTTCATTTCTCCAGTCAATTCTCCTGAAAGTGTGGTATTAGGATTCTATTGCTGTGAACCTACATCATACATTCAAAGGAGCTGTCCATGCAAGTATAACAGGTCACTGAAAGGTTTCGAAAACCAAACAAATCCATCAGATAGCAGCAATGTTGGGAGTGGCCAAATCAACAGTTTGGTACATTGAGGAAAGAACGCACTGAGCTCAGCAGCCTAAAAAGGCCGGGACGTCCACTGAAGACAACAGTGGTGGATGATGAAAGGATCCTCTCTATGGTAAAGAAACACATTCACAACATCCACACAATTGCAGGACACTCTCGAGGAGGTGGATGTATCATTGTTAAAGTCTACAATCAAGAGAAGACTTCACGAGAGCAAATACGGAAGGTTCACCACAAGGTGCAAACCATTCATAAGCATGAAAAATAGAAAGGCCAGGTTAGACTTTGCCAAAAAATATATAAAATAAAAAAAAAGCCAGACCAGTTCTGAAAAAGTGTTCTTTGGATGGATGAAACTAAAATTGATCTGTACCAGAATGACAGGAGGAATAAAGTGTGGGGAAGGCTTGAAACGGCTCACAATCCAAAGCACACATCATCATTTGTAAAACATGGTGGAGGCAGTGTGATGGCATGGGCATGCGTGGCTTCCAATGGCACTGGGTCATTGGTGTTTATTAAAGATGTATCAGAAGCAGCCGGATGAATTCAGCAGTGTTTAGCAGGGATCCTCACTGTTTTTTGTTCGGAGCCACATAGGCAAGAGATCAGTCAAGAGCAGAGCCAAAATACCTGTGGCCTGTTCCCCCCCCCCCGTCCCATCCCGTAATACTGTATATTTTAAGCCTACATCTATTTTTTATTTTTTTTTTTAACTAGAAAAAAATCCTAGCGTTAATCAATAAAAAAAATGCATTAATTACCTTAACTTATTTTGTCTCTGCTTTTGACTTCCCAGATTTCACCTTTTTTCCACTTTCTTTGCAAACTCTATCCTTCTTTCTTTCATTCTTCCTCTGCATCTTTTTCTCTGCCCCCTTTCTTTCCTCTGCCCCTTTGTTCCGTCTGTGCCTTTACTCTGCTTTTCTTTCCTTTGCCCTCTGTACTTTTCCTCTGCCCCCTTTCCTCTGCATCTTTCTTCTGCCATCTGTGCCGCTTTCTTCTGTCTTTCTTTCCTCTGGCCTCTGTGCTGCTTTCCACTGCCTTTCATTCCTCTGCCCCTTTCCTCAGTGCCTTTTCTTTCATCTCCCCTCTGTGCCCCTTTCCTCTGTGCTTCTGCTCTGTCTTTCTACTGTGTCCATGCCTTCGGTGCCCCTTTCCTTTGTCCCTGCCCTGTGTCCTTTGCCCTCTCTGCCTTCTGCTGTTTGCACCTCTTCTGTACTGCTTCCTTCAGCGCCTTTAGATGGCGCCAGCATCACCAGAAGATTCACATCTTCCGTGCTGCTAGCGGGGAGCCGCCACGGCT
Source organism: Leptobrachium leishanense (assembly GCA_009667805.1). Classification (NCBI taxonomy): domain Eukaryota; kingdom Metazoa; phylum Chordata; class Amphibia; order Anura; family Megophryidae; genus Leptobrachium; species Leptobrachium leishanense. The sequence continues at coordinate 242,637,601 of CM019064.1, read as the reverse complement.
GGATACGCAAGCACGCAAGGAGTATCTGTTGTTTAGAGATACTGTCAGCCCAGATACAGCCAAATGCAGCAAAGTTGATTGGATGGTGCTTCACAGTACAGATGGACAATCCAAAACGCACTGCAAAAGCAACCCAGGAGTTTTTGAAGAAACATAAGTGTTTCTGCAATGGTCTACTCAATCACCTGATAACCCAATTGAGCATGCATTTCACTTGCTGAAGGTAAAGCTTAAGGCAGAAAGAACTGAAGACAGCTGCAGTTAGAGCCTGGCAAAGCATCAGAAAAGAGGAAACCTACAGGTCTATTCACTAAAAGGTGAACCACAGGAGAAGAGAATCTAGATTGAAAAGTGAGATAAATGGAAGAATTTTTCTGGTTTGGCTATTTTGACCTGGATTTTCATTGCTCCTCCCAATTCTCCTGAGTTCCACCTTTACCAAAGACTTGCAGATCTATTCAATAATGTCCATGAGTTCCAGACCTCAAGCAGTCATTGTCAGTAAAGGATTCAACAAAATATTAAAAATGTACATTTTATTTATGATTATATTAATTTGCCCAATTACATTTGAGCCCCTGAAAATGCGGGGACTGTATAAAAGTGGTTGCGGTTCCTAAAATTTGTACTTGATGTTTATGTTCAACCCCTTGAATTAAAGCTAAAAGTCTGCACTTCAAATTCATTTGGATTGTCTCGTTTTACATTTATTCTGGTGACAAACAGCCAAAAGTATGAAAATTGTGCCTGTGTCCAAATATATATGTACCTAGCTGTATATAAAGTCATGGCCAAAATTGTTGGCACCCCAGAAATGTTTCCAGAAAATCAAGTATTTCTCACAGAAAAGTATTGCAGTAACACATGTTTTGCTATACACATGTTTATTCCCTTTGTGTGTATTGGAACACAACAAAAAAAGGAGGAGAAAAAGCAAATTGGACATAATGTCACACAAAACTCCAAAAATGGGCTGGACATAATTCTTGGCACCCTTTCAAAATTGTGGATAAATAAGATTGTTTCAAGCATGTGTTGCTCCTGTAAACTCACTTGGGGCAAGTAACAGGTGTGGGCAATGTAAAAATCACACCTGAAAGTGGAGAGAAGTTCACTTACAGGGTTATTCAAAGAGCTCCGAATTGCTTGAGAAAGGTAACCGAACGCTGAAAATCAGTGTTGGGTTACCTTTCCTGGCCATTCGGCTATCCAGAGAGCAGGCAATTCGCCAAGTCCTAGCGAATTGCCTGAACATACGTGCCTGTTCGAGGGCAGTGAAAACCCCATGAAAAGCACTGCTTCGGCTATTCAGAGAACACAAACCAGCAGTGAAAGGTTCCCCTAATGCCCTGCCATTCAGTGGTTTAATTCGGCAAATTTATTCAGGAGAATCCCATAGGCTTCAATGTTAAAAATATTCCCGTTTTAATTCAATATCTACTAAACCGTTCATTATAAAATTATGCAGTAAAGAGTCTATAGATTTTTTTAGGATATTTTAAGTATTTTTCTGAATTTAAGTTATTTTTTCTGTAACAGCCCTCTTTATTATCATTCCCGGACCTCATATGTAAATTTCAGGCATTTTCGCTCAGTAGTTTCTTTGCAAACAACGTTTCAATTTCAAACATTCACACAAACTGTTTTGCTAATTTATTCACTGCCTCCTCTGCGGTCTCGGCTGCTTTGCTGCGTGTGATCGGCTCCTGCTCGGGTTTTTCGACGGGTTAATCCAGATGTTTTTGAGGGTTTTCGGCGTGCATTCGGTGGGTTTTGCGGTTCGTTTTTGAGTGTTTGTGGTAGCTTTTCCCTGCAATTCGGGGACCCTGTGGTGTTTGCTGAATACACCGCAGGGTCACCAAAATGGGATCAGCAAAAGGAACTGAATTGAAGAGAACGAAAAGTCACCGAATGTGCGGTGACTTTTTGAATCTCTTTGAATTACCCTGACTGTCTTTGCATGGTGTGTCTGTGTGTGCGCGCCACACTAAGCATGGACAACAAAAAGAGAAGAGCACGGTCTGAAGACTTGAGAACCAAAATTGTGGAAAAATCTCAAGGTTAAAAGTCCATCTCCAGAGATCTAGATTTGCCTTTGTCCACAGTGCGCAACATTATCAAGAGGTTTGCAACCCATGGCACTGTAGCTAATCTCTCTGGGTGTGGACAGAAAGAAAAATTGATGAAAGGTTGCAACGCAGGATAGTCCAAATGGTGGATAAGCAGCCCAAAACAAGGTTCCAATGCAATTCAAGCTGTCCTGCAGGCTCAGGGAGCATCAGTGTCAGCGTGAACTATCCGTTGACCTTTAAATGAAATGAAACGCTATGGCAGGAGGACTACACTGCTGACACAGAGACATAAAACAGCAAGACTACAGTTTGCCAAAATGTACTTGAGTAAGCCAAAATCCTTCTGGGAAAACGTCTTGTGGACAGATGATATCAAGATAGAGCTTTTTGGTAAAGCACATCATTTTGTTTACCGAAAACGGAATGAGTCCTACAAAGAAAAGAACACCGTACCTACAGTGAAATATGGTTGGAGGTTCAATGATGTTTTGGGGTTGTTTTGCTGCCTCTGGCACTGGCTGCCTTGAATGTGTGCAAGGCATCATGAAATCTGAGCATTACCAAAGGATTGTGGGTCGCACTGTAGAGCCCAGTGTCAGAAAGCTGGGTTTGCGTCCGATATCTTGTGTCTTTCAGCAGGACAATGACCGCAAACATACGTCAAAGAGCACCCAGAAATGGATGGCAACAAAGCGCTGGAGAGTTCTGAAGTGGCCAGCAATGAGTCCAGATCTAAAACCCATTGAACACCTGTGGAGAGATCTTAAAATTGCTGTTGGGAAAAGGCGTCCTTCCAATAAGAGACCTGGAGCAGTTTGCAAAGTAAGAGTGGTCCAAAATTCCGGGTGAGAGGTGTATGAAGCTTATCGATTTGGTTATAGGAAGTGACTTATTTCAGTTATTTTTTCCAAAGGGTGTGCAACCAAATATTAAGTTAAGGGTGCCAAGAATTTTGTCCAGCCCATTTTTGGAGTTTTGTGTGACATTATGTCCAATTTGCTTTTTTTCCTCCCTTTTTTTGTTTTGTTTATTCCCTTTGTGTATATTGGAACATGTGTATAGCAAAACATGTGTTACTTGATTTTCTGGAAAAATGTCTGGGGTGCCAACAATTTCGGCTATGACTGTATGTAGAAATAGCATTGTCTCCTGCAATAATGCTCTACTTTGTTTTCGTTTTGCAATTGTTTTAACTGCTGAAAATTATTAACGTTTAAAAAAAAAAAAAAAAAACTATATAAACATGACAAACATAATGCGTAACTGTGCAAATTATTTATAAAAGTGACCAATTCTATATAATTGTCTAGTGCTTGGCGCCTTAAGAACCAAGAATTTTAACCGATCATTCAGATTGAGCGGGACAACGCTACATGGAAGTGAAGAGATGGAATGATGGGGAAGGTGCAGAAGGTTTAGGCTAGGATCAGACGAACGCAGTCTGAGCGCACTCTGCAGGACGGATGTTCTGAGAGAAGATGCTGTAGACCAGGGCTCAAAATTTCAGGTCTTGAGCCACTAGCCAGGCCTTAAGAGTTACTCGCCACCAGTTGCACCACCCAACCCTTACCTTTAACTCTGCCCCTAAACACACACTCTTAAATTATAATTTAATTATCATTAATAACATAACAAAGCTGTTTAAACATAAAAGAAAATGTGTGTGTATGAGCGTATCCCAGAGATCCACAACAATAAAACTCATGCTCATACACACGGCACATTACTGTGAGTTTTATTGCTGTGCAGCTCTGTGATACAGTAATGTGCCGTATGTATGAGTATCAGAGCACCACAGCAATAACTCACAATGCAGTTTGTAGGAGCGTATCACAGAGCTCCACAGCAATAAAACTCATGGTAATGTGCACTGTATGAGCGTATCACAGAGCTCCACTGACTTTTTTTTTCAACCCCTCTCATTCCCCCCTTCTCATTAATTTTCCCCTTTCTCTCTAACCCTCTCTCATTCCCCCCTCTTTCTCGTTCATTTTCCCCCTCTTTAACCCCATTTCTCTTTAACCCTCTCTCCCTTTACCCATTTCTCTCACTTTAACCCTCTTTCATTTTACCCCTTTCTCTTTAACCCTCTCATTCATTTACCCCTTTCGCTCTTTAACCCTCTCGTTCATTTTACCCCTTTCTCTCTCTCTAACCCTCTCGTTCATTTTACCCCTCTTTAACCCTCTCATTCATTTTACCCCTTTCTCTCTTTAACCCTCTTTCATTTTACCCCTTTCTCTCTTTAACCCTCTCATTCATTTTACCCCTTTCTCTTTAACCCTTTCTCTTGTTAACCCTCTCATTCATTTTACCCCTCTTTAACCCTCTCATTCATTTTAACCCTCTCATTCATTTTACCCCTCTCTTTAACCCTCTCATTCATTTTACCCCTCTCTCTTTAACCCTCTTTCTCATTCTACCCCTCTCTTTACCCCTCTTTCTCATTCTTTTTCCACCTTCCTCTCCATTTAACCCCCCACAAACAGTCACTTACCAAGTTTATCAGGCAGACCCTGGTTTCATGCCCCCCTGTGCAAAGCATAACCAGACAGATTGTGACACACTCAATGAACTGGACCCTATTAGGATATACCCAGCCTTAAAAACAAACCTAACCACCTAGAACACTAGATCCCATCCACCCCCTGTATCCCCCAAATGCCACCTTCTGCATGGAGCTACTGGGTTAACCTCTCACCTGCAGGCCTGCAGCATCCTGGATTCACAACCAGACAGGACCATCAGCAAACTCCCAGGCAGCCAGTGCTCAGCCCTGCCCCCTGACATCGGGAGCAGAGCTCTCCCAGCGGGGAGGAGGACACCCAGCGCATGAATGGACGCATTTTTTCATGGAATACGAGATAGCGGTCATACGATGCGCATTTCTCGTCCATGATTTTGTACGGATCATCAATAAAACACTTTTTGCGTCTGGACGTTATGTTGGCTGGACATTAGCAGTGTCTGACGTCTCCTAATCACGCACACATGCCGCTATGCGGACGCAGCACACTCTGTACGTCAGTACTAGCGGTTTGACCTTCTCGAAAAATGCGTTCGTTTGCCACTTGCGTTGCGCGGCCGCACTTTTGTGCGGCTGTTCTTCGTATGCTGCCCGGCATTGGACGTAATTTGCTGCTAGCGTGGCCGTGATTTAGTGCGGCTAAACGCACGTTAATACTGCGTTAGTCTGACCTTAGCCTTACTTTTGGCCCTGCGAGGTCATTTTCATTTATGTTGACTTTATGTGCTGAAGCAATCTTCAAAAATAAAGAATTAAAAAAATAAATTACTATCATCGTTTCTTGCCAAACTTGGCACACCAACTTTATCCATTACATTGCTTACTGGATGCAAAGACCAAATGGATATGGACAGCCGAATGTGAAAAAGCCTTTAAGTTAACAAAAGAACTAATTCTGTGATCTCAGGTTCTGGTCCACTATGACCTAAAGAAACCAGTAACTTTGGCATGTGATGCCTCACCTTATGGACTGGGGGCTGTGCTTTCCCATGTCATGTCAGATGGCACAGAGCGGCCCATTTCTTTTGCCTCCAGATCTTTGACTTCAGCAGAACAAAACTACTCGCAGATAGATAAAGAGGCACTAGCCATTGTATTGGCCACTAAGAAGTTCCACACATACATCTATGGTCGGGATTTTACACTTATCACTGACCACAATCCTCTGTTGTCGATACTGAACCCTCAAAAAGGAATTTCTACAACTGCATCTCGTTTACAAAGATACTTATTCTTGGGAGCTTATAATTATTCAATCAGATACCGCTCCCATGATGCCCATGGAAATGCAGATGCATTTTCCAGATTACCAGTTGGAGTACACCCGCCGTGTGACATATGCATAGTGGAGGTACAAAGGCCACAAACTAGTAGCTCAACCACACTGATAGCCAGAAACACAGTCACAGATCCATGGCTGTCTCAGGTATTCTCTTTTGTTCAGACTGATTGGGCGAAATTCACATGGCACCTTCTCTGACCATATTTTACTAGAAAATGTGAACTAGTGACAAATGCTGGATGCTTACAATGGTGAAACCGGGTTATCATACCTAAGAATCTGCAACCTACAGTGCTAAAGATCCTGCATGAGGGCCATCCAGGCGTGGTGCGCATGAAGCAGAGAGCAAGGGGTTATGTCTGGTGGCCACAAATGGATACAGCAATTGAAGATTATGTGGCTAGATGTCCAGGGTGCTGTCAAGCTCAACGACCTCAAAAGGAAGGGTGACATGCAACTTTGGCCATGGCCAAAGGACCCATGGTCAAGACTCCATATGAATTTTGCGGGACCAGTCCATGGGAAAATGTATTTGATCGTAGTGGATGCACATTCCAAATTGCCTGAAGTTTTCCAAATGCCTTCCATCACCTCTATGGCTACCATTTTAATCTTGAAGAAGCTTTTTGCTCAGTATGGATTGCCAGCAGCCATAGTCTCAGACAACGTATCACAATTTACCTCTCATGAGTTTCAATTATTTCTTCGTTCCCTACAAATTCAACGCTACACAACAGCTCCATATCATCCTTCATCAAATAGGCTGGCAGAATGGTTTGTTCAGACTTAAGAAGAACCTGCTTTCTGCTATGGACCAGATTGGAAAGTCTGAAGAGACGCTGCTGGAGTTCTTGGTTGCATACCGAAACACGCCACATTCAAACTACTGGACTGACACCGGCTTTTATGTTTGGACGGCATCCTCGGCCTAAACTTGATTTAGTTTGTCCTAAGACCCAGTTTCCAACAACTTAATCACCATGCTGTTCTACATTTAGTGTTGGTGATCCTGTATGGATTCGCAATTATAGGAGTTTTTCCTCACTGGCTTCCTGGAGTCATTAATGGCACCATTGGAAAGAAAATGTACCTTGTTTGCCTTTCGAATGGTACTTGTGTTCGACGTCACATCTCTCAGTTAAGAAAACGCAAACTCCCAGCAACAGGGACAAGCCTGACACCTCTGTTCAATCAACCACAAGTCACCACTCAGGACTCTGCCGGTGACACATGGCATGATCCAACATCTTTGCAATCACACCCTGAAGTACTTTGCGACCATTTTCCTGGGGAACCTAGACCTGTGCCTGGAACTGTAGGAACGGATTTGTCTGTTGGGAAAGCACTCATGACTCCAGAAACATTGACGGACACCACCCCTGCCACACCTGTGCAACTTCGCAAGTCTACTTGTCAGCGGCGTCAGACTACATTTTGGCAAAGCACTGAACCCTTGCGTGATTCCTCTGAGGTCCAGAGAGAGAGCAGAAGGGCTGGTGACCTGTTGAGGGAGCAACAAGAATGTCCTGAAGATGCTCCTTTGCCAAACTGATCCGATTTACCTTTTCTGTTTTGTTTTCTCGCTTTTGTGTTTGTTTTTCAGGGGAAGAAAAGGAGGTGTGATGTTTAGACAGATTCCCTGTCTGAGTTTTCCAGGTTGGGAGTGGTTCTTATGCCACTCCCCTCTTCCCTGCTGCAGTGCATGCTGGAGGAGGAAGCTGTACAAGCCACCAGGAAGAACACAGCCTTCTGATCTGTAGTAGAGAGCAGCCATGCTGGGAAGCATTTAGGCACAGAATATATATGGGAAACCTGTCCTGTTATTATAGCAAAGACAATAATCGGATACTAAACAGAACTCTTCTGAGAACTGTCTTATCTGAGTGAGTAATAAACCTTCCCTGATTAATCGTGACATCTGGTCTGTATGTAAGTTATTGGACAATACTCACAGAAATACATACAACACCTAATTGCATGCCCATGTGGGACATAACAGAACCACGGCAAATACTTTTCTGTTCCAGTGTGTATTCCCATCTGGATTTCTAATCCCATTATAATACATTTCTCCCCAATACCCTGTTACTGTTAAGGCCCGTGTCAGACGAACGCATTGATCACATCCATGTTGCTGCACAGTTTAACGTCCGTCGTAGCATAGAATCATGAGCAAGAGACCCACACACTAAGTGCGTCCGCACCGAACTGCACACGCACAAAGCAAACGGACGCGCAGAGTGCGCCACATCCGCGTAGCGTTCTGTGTGCGTGATGAGCCGTCAGACCCAGTGCATTTGCGATGTCCAGCACCTTGACGCAAGAAATGCATTTTCATATTAATTTTATTTCCGTTTTTCTACGTCCGTCATAAAAAAAACAGACTGTGGTGTCTACAGCAGACCTCAAAATTTCCACTCGCCTGCTCGCATTTGGCGAGTGGAAATTAGCTACGGGCGAGTGGGGCAGCTCTGGAGTCCGAATCCGGAGCGTCTGAGCAGGGCTGCCCCCTCCCACGTGACCGGTGATGTTTGCGAATCACCTTTCTACCCACATGATGCGTCGCACACTCGCAGCATATGTATTGCGAGTCTACGACGCATCACATGGGTGGGTCAGGTGACGCGCAGGAGGGGGCGGCACCAATGCAGCGTGCCGTTCCCAGACACTCATTATATGAGTATGGGAGGCACACTGCAGCACCTTTTGACTCTTAAAGTGAGTGACTGCTTGGAACGGGGCTAGGAGAGGCAGGTGCAGTGTGATGGCGTTATATGAAGGCAGGGACTGTGTGATATAAGGAGGCAGGTGCAATGTGCTATATGGAGGCAGATGGTGCGCTGGGTGTCCTCCTCCCCGCTGGGAGAGCTCTGCTCCCGATGTCCAGACGCAAAAAGTGTTTTATTGATGATCCGTACAAAATCACGGACGAAAATGCGCATCGTATGACCACTATCGCGTATTCCGTGAAAAAATGCGTCCATTCGTTCGAACGCACTTTTTCACGGACAACGCGAAAAATGCGTTAGCCTGACCCTAGCCTTAGTTAGCTGTTATACTACGAAAGAAAAAGGAAAAAAAAGCACTTTATGATCATCTGCGAAAAATAAAAGTTAAGGTCATCTGCAGGAAACGCACTAAAATTCAAGGTCATCTGCAAAAAAGTATAAACATCCCCTAATAGGGGGGTCTCTTCTATGGAGAGGCAGCAATAAACAAAAAAGCAAAAATTAGCAGGACACTTTAAGTATACTGAGTAAAAGGGGAGAAAAGGGATAATGGCAGTGGCCAGGACTGTACCTCCCCTGGTTTATTCCCACAAGCCCTAGGACCGCGGGAGGCCAGGGGGAGTAATTGGCACTTGGCCTGGGGACTCGGGGGGGGGGCTGATACTGGCACTAGGCCACGTCAGCGAACCCCGATGAGACCCACGAACGCCAAAAAAACAATTGTCTCCAAAGAAAGTCCTGACACAGTGTCACAAAGGCATGTTATTACACATAGCAAAGCCTCACAGCCAGGGGGGAGAGACGACTCCGCTAGGAGGAGGACATCAATAACAGCTAAAGGGATACGAGATTGGGGAACTCAGTGGATCAGGGCAAGCCAGGATCAACCATTAGCGGGCAGGCAGCAAGTATTTGGGACGAGCCTCTGCAGTCCATATCCAGCAAGAACGTGGGTCAGGGATCGTCTTCAGGACCACACTTGCCGCATCTGATAACTTGGGTGTCCAGATCAGCCATTGTCCCGGAATGGGACCTCTCCCATAGCAGGCAAAGCACTGCAAGGCAGGCCAGGTCTCACAGCCCACGATGATACCACCAGGCCGAGGTATCCAGCCATCACCAGCTTGTGGCCACAGAAAAGATCGTCAGGGCCCCGCAAGGTACATGCCGCTCCGCAAACTCCACTGCCAGCAACATGCAGTAGGGCCATGCGGGATCTCCTCGGCCGCGTCAGCATCTTCACTACCTGCTGGGGGAAGCCATCCATCCCAGATCTTTGAGCAGGAACCGGCAGCACATCCACCCACCATTGCACGCAGGTCTCCTCCTCACCACCAGCATTCAGAGCCCGGGACAGCATAGGTGGTCTTGACACCTGGGCCAGCTCCCCATCCGAGGCGCCGCCATCGATGTCTCCAACACCAGCCAGTTCCGATGTAGTCTCCATCTCTCTCGCCTCCAGAATCTGTCTCACGGCAGCATCTCAGTGTAGCCAGCATCCGGTGCCAGAACCCCCTTGTAAGCAGGGCCTCAGCGTCCTCCCCATCCATCAGTTGAAGGCAGGTGTCCAGGCCACGAGTCAGGACATCCTCACCTCCCACTAGAGATGACGATCCGGCTCTCCATCGCTCCACAGGTCTGTCCATTCCCTCCACAGGGTAGTCATCAGGGTCGGCCAGGAGGTGTGGGCCCTCCATCTCCCCAACTGACATTATATTCGTAGGCCGGGACAGGGTGGTGCCGGGACAAGAGCCGCTTAGCAGGCCGCAAGATGGCCGCCGTCGCCACCACAAGGCAGCAGCCTTCAGTGGGGTCTCTCTGGTCCGGAGGGAGGAGCCAAACGGGCTCCGGACTGCACGGTACCGATGGCCAGCCGCTCAGGGATCATACAAAGGGCAATCTCCTCGGATAAAGCCAGCTAGGGTTCCTAGTATAGTAGAGGACATGTGGAGCTCCGTTGAGACACGTCCTCTCTCAGCCAGCCACGGCCCCATCGGTGATAGTAATTTAAGCGGCCAAGAGAAGACCGCAGTTGTTACGTTTTGGGGAGTTGGGGCATGAGTAAGCGCTTTCACCTTTTCTTCTGTAGTGTGCAATCCATGTCGATCTACAGTATGGGCGCAGAATTAGAATTCTGTCTTGAAAAACTCATTTAGAAAGGTTCACACGTAATCCATGTGTTTTGGAGTCTCTCCAGCACAGCTTCCACATTCTTTCTGTGTTCTGCATCCGTGGGACCCGTGATGAGCATGTCATCTAGCATACATTGTGTGTAAGGTATTCCTGCGAGGACTTCATCCATGATTCGCTGCCAGATCGCTGGCGCTGGGGCTATACCAAAAACCATGCGGGTATATTGTAATAATCCTTTGAGTCTGGATGTACTTTTAATTGCAGGTAGGCTTGTTTTAAGTCTTTGTGAACCTTTGCCCTCCAGCTAGTGAGCTAAATAGATCTTCCAGTCGAGGTAATGGGTATTGATCCACAAGAAGTTGGTTGTTCAGGGCCATTCTGAAATCCCCACAGATTCTGACATCACCATTCTTTTTTTTTTTTTACAGGAACAATTGGTGATGCTCTTTCACTCAACTTTTTTTTATCACCTTTTTAGCCAATAGTTGCTCCAGTTCAGCTTCCACACTTTTCCGCAAGGCAAATGGTACCGATCTGGCCTTACAAAAACGAGGTTTTGCATCTGGTTTTAATTGGAGTTGGGACAGTTTTATTTTTACTGCACCCAGAGTCTTCAAAAACCTCTTTTAAATTGTGACTTCAGAGATTCCACCCACGAGTCCACCTCAGAGAGTAATGTACATTGAGCAATTACAAGAGGAGGCATGCCCAGGGCTTTAATCCAATCCCTACCGTATAATGGAGGACCTCCTTTACGTACAACATAAAGGCGTAAGGTATTACTGTATTTTCCCAATGTGACAAGATGCTGAACATAACCCATGGGCCGTAACAGTTCCTGGCTGTAAGTTTGTAGATTGAGAATTGTAGGTTTGAGGGGTAGGGACAGGCCCAATTAGTTGAAATCAGTCCATGAAATGACAGAGACAGCTGCCCCTGTATCAACATCCATTGAGACAGGACAACCATTAAGTGTGACATCCACTTTTATAGCAGGAGTACTCCCATCCACTCCGAACAGTGCAACATGTTGAACAAATGGCTCATCAGAACTTGAGTCGTTGCGGTCAGTGTTTACATGAAATGTCTTCTTAGATCTATATTTTGTAGCTGTGACAGTGGAGCGGGAGCTGCGGCAAACACGCCTGACATGACCAGTCTTCCCACAAAGGAAACAAACTACATCCTTAAACTTGCATGTGATTGCATTGTGAGTGGGGTCGCCACAACGGTAGCACGTTAGTGCCTCAGACCCAGAGAAATTACTTTATTGGAATTTTGGGTGACCTGGGAAAAACCGTCATGTGCGTTGGGCCATAGAAGTGCTGAAAATTTCCTCTCCCTGGCTTGCAGGAGTTTCAGGGTGTGGGTTCAGGAGTTTAGCATCCCTAGCAGCCATTTCCATGATGGAGGCAAGCTCAGTGTCAAGTCAGATTCTGTGAGTAACCGTTTCTGTATGGCTGTGTCATAGAGCCCCATGGCAAACATGTCGCGAAGAGCAGTCTGCAAATAGTCTCCAAACTGACATGTGGCAGCTAGCTTGCGTAAGTTAACAGCATAAGTCTTTATGTCTTCCCCTGCATGCTGCCTTCTACTGTAGAATTTAAAACGTTCTGCAATCTCTAAGGGTTTTGGATAGTAGTGCCCATGCAGCCAGGGCCGTCTTTAACGCGGGGCAAAAGGGGCAGCTGCCCTGGGCCCAGTCATTGTTGAGGGGCCCAAAGCAGCTGTCCCTTGGGCCAGCGTAAATACCTGCCGCTGAATCCGTTTGATAATTTTGAGCTCCAAGTCCGGTATGAATCACTGTCTGCGTGTCGCCTGCAGACATCACCGGAGCATTGCATGCCGGGAGATGTAGTTCACTGGTTTTCTGGTAGATTGAAGACAACCAGTGTAGAACTACATATCCCGGCATGCAATGCTCTGGTGATGTCATCAGGCGGCGCCCAGACAGTGACAGTAATCCGGCGCCAACAGTTTTCAGGGGGAACAACATGTGAAGAGGCAGAGAAGCAGGCGCTGTTGCTGAGCAGCATGGAGGCCAGAGGGAGGCGGGAGTCCCCCCCCAGCTTGGGCTGTGAGTATGCTATGCACTCTCACAACATTCTACATTGCACTCTGCTTCAGTCAACCCCAGCCCCTGCATCTTTCTCCCCTGTTCCGGTCTCCCTACCTCTGCATCTCTCCCCCTCACATTTCCTACTCCTGCCTTTCACACAATACACTGGAAGCAGCAGCTAGGAGAGTGCAGGGTACCTGGCTGTCAGCCGTGCTTGCTGCTTGCACTTGCAATCATGCAAGTGATTGATTGTGTGTGGGCATCTCATACATGGCAGAGGAGGAGAACTTTCCCAAACACATGGTCTGGGTTTCATGGCACACAGGGTGCAGGGAGCTTGCATGGCATGGAGGTGGTGTCACGGATGGCTCTGTTCTGGGGCGCCTGGCAGCAGATTGCTCGCTGGCCAGGCGCCGAATAATAACGCCACCGGGTGCGCTCACGTGGGACGCCGGGGGGCGGAGCCTGGCGTTATGACGCGGACCCGCCGGGTTTAAAACCCGGCTTCACTAGTTCGCCGGTGCCCTGACGTGGTATTCACTTCCCGCAGAGCTCTTGTGTTTTTGGCTAATTCATCTGTGTCTGACCTTGTTTCTGGCTAACGAACCATTCTGTGTATGACTCCTGGCATTGGCAAACGAACCATTCTGTGTATGACTCCTGGCATTGGCAAACGAACCATTCTGTGTATGACCCCTGGCATTGGCAAACGAACCATTCTGTGTACGACCCCTGGCATTGGCGAACGAACCACCCTGTGTATAACCCTTGGTATTGGCATTTACTCTGTTCACGGTTCTGCTCTTAACTTTGGTACCGAGGTCAGTCTATGTGGCACCCTAAGCACACATCAGGCTACCTCTGATATTACTAAGGTCCTAGGGAGAACGAGTACTCTATTCTGTACCTCTGTCTGGTGTTTACCCTTGCTTGTCTATTGTCTGGTTAATTATCTATCTAGTTGTGCCGACCATTCAAGGATCGGAAGGGTAGAGAGCGGTCTACGTAAAGGGACCACTATCTTAGTATTCAGGGGGATTTGTGACATTACGTCAGGGCCAATGGATCCCGCAGACCTCTCTACCCAGTTGGCACGTATCGCAGCCAGACAAGAGGAGCAGGACCATAGGATGGACCAGATTTCTCTCGCTCTACAAACCCTGTTAAATCGGTCCAATACTGGTACCACAAACCCTCCAGACCCAGTATTGCCTAGAGTCAGTTCGGTCTCTCCTGAGAGACATAGGCTTAGTATGAAGGCACCCTTACGCTATGATGGTACACCAAGCTTATGCCGGGTTTTCTGACCCAACTCGAGATCTTGTTTGAGAACAACCCAGGGTCTTGTATATCTGATAAAGCCAAAGTAGGCTATCTGATTAATCATTTAACAGAAAAAGCTTTATTATGGGCTACGCCGTTGTGGGAAAATAAGAAACCCATCATCTATGACTATGAGGGTTTTACCTCTGAGTTAAAACGTACCTTTGATCCCTCTAGAAGGGCTACCAATGCGGGTAGGTCCTTGTTTCACATTAAACAAGGTAATAGGAGGGTCTCCGACTATGCCATAGAGTTTAAGACTTTGACGTCAGAGGTGCTTTGGCCGAACGACGTGTTAACCTTAGCCTTTACCGAAGGCCTGAACGAGGCTTTTATGTTTGAGCTGGCTCCCTTAAAATTACCAGAAAATCTGGACCATTTGATTGACTTTTGCATAGCCATGGACGATCAAATTAGGGAAAGGAGACACCCCAGAGACAGACCCAGAAGGGTCTTGCCTCCTTTACCCTTATTACCCAGACACACCAGTACGTCAGGTAACCCGGAGAACGCAAAAACAGATATGCCAGTCGTTGAACCTATGCAAATAGGAAAAACGGGTATTTCAGAGGCTGAAAGAGCTCACAGAAGAGAAAAGGGGCTCTGCTTCTATTGTGCAGGGGCTGATCATTTCCGCCTTCAATGTCCTCAGAGACCCAGGGTTAACAGGGGGGAGAGTGGCAAATCGGGTCAAAGAACAGCCAATACCCAGGTTATCGGTTCTCTTTATGCCTCCTTTGTGGATAGTGAGAAAAAAAAATCCAGGATTCTGTTACCGATCTCCCTAACCTGGGAGGGGGTTCACCTCAAGACTGAGGCGTTCTTAGACTCTGGGGCCTCAGGTAATTTCATGGATAAATATTTTGCTGCCAAAAACCTCTTACCTCTGGTTCTCAAGGAAAAACCTCTAATGGTGGAGGCCATAGATGGTAAACCCCTGTCATGTCCACATATCACTCACGACACTGTCGATGTATGTATGAAAACAGGAGTTTTACACCATGAAACGATAAGATTTCAAATTATTGAATCTCCCTCATGTCCTGTCGTTCTTGGGTTTCCATGGTTAACAGAGCACAACCCGGTTATTGATTGGGTCCAGAGAGACATAAAATGTTGGGGTCCTAATTGTCAGTCTAATTGCCTAGGCAGGGTCAATGTGATTGGTAGCCTCAATATTGCCACAGCCCCTCCTTTATCCACAGAGGTCCCTGAATGTTATCTGGCATTAAAGGAGGTGTTCTCTAAAGCCAGGACTGAGGTCCTACCACCACATCGTCCATATGACTGTGCTATTGATTTACTCCCCGGTACGATGCCTCCTAGGGGACATGTATACCCTTTGTCACAAAAAGAAAACGACATTATGGAGGAATACATAAGGGAGAATCTAGAGCGAGGATTCATTAGACGGTCCTCCTCTCCAGCAGGAGCAGGTTTCTTTTTTGTCTCCAAAAAAGAGGGAGATCTGCGACCTTGCATCGATTATAGAGGTTTGAATAGGATAACTATAAGAAATGCATATCCCATACCTCTCATAACAGAATTGTTCGACCGATTAAAAGGGGCCCGTATATATACGAAGCTCGATTTACGCGGAGCTTACAACCTGGTTAGGGTTAAAAAGGGAGATGAATGGAAAACGGCTTTTAATACACGTAGCGGGCATTATGAATACCTGGTGATGCCCTTTGGATTATGTAATGCGCCAGCCGTTTTTCAGGACCTCATAAATGACACCCTAAGGGATTTTCTGCAAGAATTCGTCATAGTATATCTGGATGACATCCTGATATACTCTCCTGATGTGGACACTCATCACGCCCACGTGAAACAAGTATTGAATAAACTATTGAAGGCTGGATTGTATTGTAAACTAGAAAAATGTCTATTCGACATAGTAACAGTGCATTTCCTTGGTTATATAATAACCCCTGAGGGTTTTCAAATGGACCCTAAAAAACTCTCAGCAATTCTTGACTGGCCTCTACCCCAAGGGCTTAAAGCCATCCAGAGGTTTCTGGGGTTTACTAACTACTATCGGAGATTCATTAAAGACTTTTCAGCCTTGGTAGCTCCCCTCACGGCTTTGACAAAGAAAGGGGTGGGAAATCAGAAATGGACACCTCAAGCCACTCAAGCCTTTGAGGCACTTAAACAAGCATTCACTACTGCCCCTGTTCTCCGACATCCAGATCCGGCTCTGCCTTTCCAAGTAGAAGTTGACGCCTCCGAACTAGGTCTTGGTGCAGTCTTGTCCCAAAGGGAGGCACCCGACAAACCCTTGCATCCATGCGGCTTCTATTCTCGGAAATTGTCCCCGGCAGAGAAGAACTATGACATTGGAAATAGAGAGTTGTTAGCAGTCATCTCGGCCTTGGCAGAATGGAGATACTTATTGGAGGGGTCTAGGGACCCCATCGTTATCATAACCGATCATAAGAATCTTACGTACATTGGAGATGCTAAACGTTTAAATTCCAGACAAGCGAGATGGTCATTGTTTCTTTCAAGTTTTAATTTCGTGCTTACCTATAGACCTGGGTCCAGAAACATTAAAGCAGACGCCTTATCGAGACAGTATGAATCTTATGAACATAATATCCAAGATCAGCATCCCATTGTACCCCAGGAAAGGATTATAGCCTCTACCACAATTAGTGTCTCGTCTCCTCTAGTGAAAAGGTTGCAGACCGTCCAGGGTGCAGCTCCTGGGGGGAAACCTCCCGCGAAACTCTTTGTACCTGAGAACGAAAGAGAGGAAGTACTTAACGTTTATCATGACAATAAAACCTCTGGGCATATGGGTATCACCAAAACAGTGGCTAGTATCAGTAAACTCCTCTGGTGGCCCACGTTGCGCCGAGACGTTAAAGATTACATAGCTGTGTGCGAGGTGTGCACAAGACATAAAAGTCCCAAAACAGCACCCATTGGTTTACTCCAGCCTTTGCCGATCCCCGAACGCCCATGGTCGCATGTAGCCATGGATTTTATAGTAGATTTACCTGAGTCAAGAGGGAATACAGTTATACTTACGGTCATAGATCGATTCTCCAAGATGGGTCACTATGTGCCTCTTCGGAAACTACCTTCGGCAGCCGAACTGGTGCCCATATTCATTTCCAACGTGGTTCGCATACACGGTGTTCCTCTGGAGATTGTCTCTGATAGGGGGACACAATTCGTCTCCAGATTCTGGAAAGGGTTTTGTAAGAATGTGGGGATAGACTTATCCTTCTCTTCGGCCTATCACCCCCAGACCAACGGAGCAGCAGAACGAGCCAACCAAAATATAGAGAAATATCTCAGGTGCTTTATATCAGAACAACAAAATAACTGGTCAGACCTGTTACCTTGGGCAGAGTATGCTTTGAACAGTGCAGTAAGTGAATCCACAGGACATTCCCCTTTCTTCACTGTTTATGGTTTTGATCCTCCCGTGCTCCCCGCTACGTTTCCTGATACCACGATTCCTGCTTTGGATGAGCATTTGGCATCATTGAAAGAGACTTGGGAGAGAGTCAAACGGGCACTGGAAGAGAGTAGTGCCATCCAGAAAACCAAGGCCGACAGACACAGGAGGCAGGCACCCGTGTATCAAGTTGGGGACAGGGTTTGGCTTTCTTCACGGAATATCAAGCTCTTAGTGCCTTCCATGAAGTTGGCACCTAGATATATCGGCCCCTATAAGATTCTGCGGCGACTCAACCCTGTCTCCTATGCTTTGGCGTTACCCCCCATATCAGGATACACAATGTGTTCCACGTAAGCCTTTTGAAACCGTTGTTGTGTAACCGGTACACCAAGGTCCGTGCTCCACCTCCTCCTGTCTCTGTGGAGGGCCAGGAGGAGTACGAGGTTGAGGCCATTCTGGATGCCAGAAAGTCTAGGGGGTCCTTACAGTACTTGGTCGATTGGGTGGGTTACGGTCCAGAGGATCGTTCTTGGATTCCGGCTGCAGAGGTCCATGCCCCTCGGTTGGTGAAGGCCTTCTATTTGGCGCACCCCCGTGCCCCTGGGGGTCGTCCAGTGGCCGCCCGTAGAGGGGGGGTACTGTCACGGATGGCTCTGTTCTGGGGCGCCTGGCAGCAGATTCCTCGCTGCTCGCTGGCCAGGCGCCGAATAATAACGCCACCGGGTGCGCTCACGTGGGACGCCGGGGGCGGAGCCTGGCGTTATGACGCGGACCCGCCGGGTTTAAAACCCGGCTTCACTAGTTCGCCGGTGCCCTGACGTGGTATTCACTTCCCGCAGAGCTCTTGTGTTTTTGGCTAATTCATCTGTGTCTGACCTTGTTTCTGGCTAACGAACCATTCTGTGTATGACTCCTGGCATTGGCAAACGAACCATTCTGTGTATGACTCCTGGCATTGGCAAACGAACCATTCTGTGTATGACTCCTGGCATTGGCAAACGAACCATTCTGTGTATGACCCCTGGCACTGGCAAACGAACCATTCTGTGTACGACCCCTGGCATTGGCGAACGAACCACCCTGTGTATAACCCTTGGTATTGGCATTTACTCTGTTCACGGTTCTGCTCTTAACTTTGGTACCGAGGTCAGTCTATGTGGCACCCTAAGCACACATCAGGCTACCTCTGATATTACTAAGGTCCTAGGGAGAACGAGTACTCTATTCTGTACCTCTGTCTGGTGTTTACCCTTGCTTGTCTATTGTCTGGTTAATTATCTATCTAGTTGTGCCGACCATTCAAGGATCGGAAGGGTAGAGAGCGGTCTACGTAAAGGGACCACTATCTTAGTATTCAGGGGGATTCGTGACAGGTGGGTGATATCAGGTGCTGCAGGGCAGTCTGATCTGCTCAATGCACAGGGTATGGGCACAGTGTGGTGCCTGACAGGGTAACATATAACCTGTGGCTCTCCAGCCGCTGCAGAATGCACCTCCCAGCTTACCCATTTATTTAAAGTTGATCATGAATTGGTCTGAACCCCACACAGGGGCATGTGACTGTGCCAGGGCATCCAGATTCTACCATACAAGTTCAGGGGTATCTAAAATGAGTTATGGAACCCACTTAAAACCGCTGTGCTGCAGGATTTCTGTAGGTACTTTGATACCCAGGCATTATTTATACCCAGGAGTAACTACCTTAATACGCTGATTACTGATACCCTGGAATGGAGGGGCATCTAAATGTGCTGTGGCACCCAGACATTACCTGCGCCAAGTAGACCTCTATCTATACACCAGAGACCTGACATTTCAATCCATACCCTGCAGGAGTATCTGCCTGGGTATTAATTAGTGCCATGATCTTATCTACACCTAGCAGGGGTAAGTGTCACGCTAATACGCATTGTACATTATTGTGGATTTTATTGCAGTGGAGCTCTGTGATACACCCATACATGCCACATGTTTTTTTTTTTGGGGAAGGGGCAGCATTTCATTCATCACTCCAGGCAGCACAGTGGCTTGGGCCGGCCCTGGCTGCAGCGTCCTTGCCTCCCAGCGAACATAAGGCTGGGAACGGCACTCACGCTGTGAACGGCATCGCGCAGACAGCCAGCCAAGTTACCCCCGTTGCATGCAGGAGTCAGAAGAGACAGTGCTGCCTGGTCTGGAAGGATTCCCTGCACAGGGAAGCACATTATTCTATTTCTCGGTTAGTTGTTAACGCTTTTATAAATTATGTATGTCAGTCTTCTATAACTATAATTCTAATGATTTATAATCAATATTGCGTCACCAGATTGAATCTACTGGTGCTAGAGGGCCAGCGTTTGACTAAAATCCTTATGTTTTTTGTTTTAAAGTTAATTAAGAGGGAGGACAGTAATGGATGCGGACGCAAAACCGAAGCGCCACGATCTGTCAGGGGGAGCCCAAGCCAAGCACTCCACGAGGTCACCACAAAGCAGGGACGCCGCCAGCCCCAAACGCCAGCAGGAAAAAGAAAAAATCAGGACCTCCAGCAGAATAAAGTGATGAGAATCTTTATTCAGGGACAGCAGACACCATGAAAAAGCAGTGACGTTTCGATCCAAAGGTCTTAATCATACATGACTGACATGATTAAGACTTTCGGGTCGAAACGTCACTGCTTTTTCATGGTGTTTGCTGTCCCTGAATAAAGATTTTCATCACTTTACTCTGCTGGAGGTCCTGCTTTTTTCCTGCTGGTAGTGGCTGAGGAGACACAATGTAGGCCCCATGGAAATTCCGGATCAGCGAAATGATTCGGTTCATCACGAGGTGATGGTAACTGCTCCTCTGGGTCACTCCCTGTGCTGCTGCTTGAATAAAACCTCGAAAACCCACAATATTACATCAAGTGGATTAATTCCAGGACCGAAAAGGACGACGTTTCAACCAGGACTGGTCTTTGTCAAGACTTGAGAAAGACCAGTCCTGGTCGACACGTTGTCCTTTTTGGTGCTGGAATTAATCCACTTGATATAATATTGTGGGTTTTCGAGGTTTTATTCAATTTGTTTAATTTGGGGCTGTGGAGCAGGGACCCCCGTCCTTTTGCCCACTGTCGTAGATGGTACCCGGGCTTCTAAGAGGAGGGATCATGTTCAGGAGTATATTAACCCTCTGTGGTCCAAAACATGGCATGCCCTGAGATTAATCTGCAGACACTGTGCAGATACACATGAACTCACACTGACACAAGTTACAGTCCTTACGTGCCCAAAGAATATATTTTATATAAAGGGGTAATGCGTTGATACTGAAATGTGTGTATGGGTTTTGCGTTTTGGACAACCTTAAACAAACTGTCCTGATCACATAATCAACACATTTATTGCAAATGCTTAGTGGAAAAATCACTCCTTATGCCCCTTTTATATGACTGCTGCTAGTCTATGAGAGGAAGCAGCCGACGGCTGACGCGTCACAGCCAATCCTAGTCTTCTGGTCCCAATACTCAGCAAATCGCTGCCAAGTGACAGACACAAAGTGTGATTATATGGAGAATGACAGATATAGAGGAGCCCGCTTCTGTGAGGTTACAATCTAAACATTATTAAAGCTTTTTGTGACAAGTCCATGATGTATGTGTTTTTTTTGGGGGGGTGTTGGGGGTGGAGAACAAAATTATGTGGTGGACGGGCTTTCGGGGGGGCCCCAAGAAAATGTTTGCCCAGGGTCCAATCAATATTAAAGACGGGCCTGCATGCAGCCTCACAATCAACTCAGGCTGGGGTCTAGAAGCAGGTTTATCTGGAGAAACTAGCTCTGAGTGTGCCATAAGCAGTTTGACCTAATGCTGTGAGGAAAACCGCAACTTTCTTTGCTGCAGAAACATCATTTGCTTCCATATATTGCTCTAGTCTCTCTTCCCAAGAGCTCCATGATTCAGCAGCAGGATCAAAAGGTTGAATAGATCCTATTAACGCCATGTGTGTAATATCCACAATCCTTGTAGCCACTGTTATGTCCCAAAGGTGTGGGCATGCAATTAGGTGTTGTATGTATTTCTGTGAGTATTGTCCAGTAACTTACATACAGGCCAGATGTCCCGATTAACCAGGGAAGGTTTACTACTCCGATAAGACAGTTCTCAGAAGGTTCTGTTCAGTATCAGATTATTGTCTGTGCTATAATAACAGGACAGGTTTCCCATATAAATTCTGTGCCTAAACGCTTCCCAGCATGGCTGCTCTCTGCTACAGATCAGAAGGCTGTGTTCTTCCTGGTGACTGGTACAGCTTCCTCCTCCAGCATGCACTGCAGCAGGGAAGATGGGAGTGGCATAAGAATCACTCCCAACCAGGAAAACTCTGAGACAGACAGGGAATCTGTCTAAACATCACCGGTTCAGAGCAGCCAAGGTGCCAGGCAGATCCAAAGCGAGGACACTCAAAATGGGGTTTATTGTGTCTAATGTTCACTTGTTGAATTTGTGCATGGTCCTCTCTGAATGTGTTTTAAAACCAAAATGGCATATGCTGGGTCCAATGCCACAGCAATAAAACTGTGCAATTTGTGCATCCCATACCTCCACAGCAATAAAACTCAGTGGTGTGCATGAGCATATCCTAGCGTTCCACGGCACTACAACCTATTGTAATGTACAGTGTGTATCAGAGTTCCACAGCAATAAATCTCATGCGGTGTGTACAAGTGCATCATCTGTCTCCACAGGGATAAAATTGAGTACATGGATCAGAGCTCTACAGCAGCAGTAATGTGAGCAGTATTTAATTGATTTGCAAAGCTCCATAGCAATAAACTTACAGTACTGTTAGTTTATGAATATATGAAATGGTTCCACAGCTATTACTCAATGAACCATCTCTGTATCAGATCTCCACACTAATAAAATTCAACCCGGTAATGCAGGGCTCAAAATTTCAGGTCCCAAGCTACTAGCCAGGCCTTAAGAGTTACTCGCCACCCAACCCTTACCGTTATCTCTGCCCCTAAACACACCCTCTAAAATTATTGTTTAATTATCATTAATAATATAACGAAGAATTGTAAACATAAATCAAAATGTGCAGTGTGTATGAGTGGATCACAGAGCTCCACAGCAATAAACCTCATAGTAATGTGCAGTGTGTATGAACGTATCACAGAGCTCCACAGCAATAAACCTCATAGTAATGTGCAGTGTGTATGAGCGTGAGTTTTATTGCTGTGCAGCTCTGTGATATGCTCATACACACTGCACATTACTGAGAGTTTTATTGCTGTGCAGCTCTGATACGCTCATACTCACCACACCTTACTGAGTTTTATTGCTGTGGTGCTCTGATACAGTAATGCATAGTGTGTATGAGTGTATCAGTTCCATTCTCAGTCTTTTTTTATCCCCTTTCTTTTTTTTCATCCCCTCTCTTCCATTCTCAGTCTTTTTTATCCCCTCTCTCTTTTTTCATCCCCTCTCTTCCATTCTCAGTCTTTTTTTATCCCCTTTTTTTTCATCCCCTCTCTTCCATTCTCAGTCTTTTTTTATCCCCTCCTTTTTTTCATCCCCTCTCTTCCATTCTCAGTCTTTTTTTATCCCCTCCTTTTTTTCATCCCCTCTCTTCCATTCTCAGTCTTTTTTTTATCCCCTGCAACCCCTGCAGCCTTGTAATTACCTACCTCCCAGGCAGCAGTTCCCCTCCGCTCAGAGGGAGGGAATCAGATCACTCCTCACTCGGCTCATGCACAAACGCTTCCAGGCTCTGTGTCAGCACACGTGACACAGACCACCCGGAAGCTAGAGTGCAGACGCTGGGAAGATGTGAAAGCACATCTCTCCCAACGTTCGGTCCATCCCTGCTTGCGGCACGGCCCCCCTCCTTCCTCGCTACGCACTGGAGCAGACAGGATCACATGAAAGGGAATGTCAGTGACGGCTCCATGCCGACGCTGGCATTCCAATTACAGCCCAATTTCTACTCGCCCTCCCCCAATTTCAACTCGCAAATTGCGAGGGGGCGAGTGCAAATTTTAACCCTTGCGGTAATGTACAGTGACCCAAGCTTCTTTTGTGGCTTTTGTGGGCAACCAACACGTCTACCCTAGATACCATAATGACACAGGCCAGCACAACCTAGCGTGGATAATGGTGTGTTTGTCATTTTCTGTCCGTATTCTTGCCAGTATTTTTGTCTGTGTCTTTTGGAGTTATTGCCAGTGTCTCTGTCAATCTTTTTGTAGTCCATGTTTATGCCAATCTCTGCGCTTCGCTCATCGTCATTACTCTTTCAAAACAACAAATAGGTTTAAAGTACTTCAAGGGGAGGTAATGCATAGATTCAGCCATCCAGGTGCTCATGTTCTGGAAGCTACCCAGCTCCATGACAGCATTACCAAAGATAATGTACATAACCCTCAATGATTTTCCATTATGTTTAAAAAAAAAATATATATCATCTCGGCAACATTTCAGCCCTCTCAAACTTTGCTCAGGTTGTACCGCGTGAGGGAAGCGTCAGTGCCGCTGTCATTGTTTCAATGTGCAAATGTACAATTGTCAACATCTGTATGTGCCGCAGTCTTGGACACTGGCAATCAGTCACTGTTTGTGGCTTTGCAAGTTTCTCTCGGCATATAGCCAGCGTGTCTGCGCCTCTGTCATTGTGTTATACAAAACTAGATTGTCTGGTCTCAATCTAAACATGCATTTTTCACAAGACTAATATTTCTATTGTCAGTCTGTCATTTTCTGTGTCTCAGTCTTTGCCTGTGTGTCAGTGTATTTGTCAGTGTCTGTATTTTTCACTGTCTTTCTGTTACTGAAAGTGACTGAAGAGAATAATGGTCTCCAATTGTCCGTCCTTTAACCCCTAAGACCCTGTCTTAGGCACACCTTGAGTTAACTCTCCTTCTGCGCAGGGAGAGAGAAAATCCTTTCAAAAAGGACACAGGAGGCATGTATTTTTGTCTGGCAATTTCTCTCTGCCTTCCAACGGTTCTTGACACATATTTATACCTGTGTCAAGGCGTTGTCTCTTTATTTCATTGGTTAACATTTCAAAACATAACATAGTTCATTGGCCAGTTTCAATACAGGTCTGGTGACACATTTCTGGACAGTCCCGTGGCCTCGGCATGTGATTTCTTGAGAAATGCTAGCCATCAGCACTTCTTGAGACATCAACATTTCTTGAGACATCAACATTTCTTCATTCCAGAGACATTTACAAACATATTGAGAAGTGAAACTTAATCCTATAATACTGCTGATTATCAATTTATCTTAAAACTATTACTTATATTTAAACCTTAATTTATCTATTAATATTATAATTCATGGGGTGTTATTTAACTACTTATAGGGTCCTTCTTATAGGTTAGCACATGGTGGTCTGAGGATTCCTTTTCCTTCAATCCCCTCTTAGAATCATAGTATGATCATACTATTTGATTCTTTCTTTGTTTCATCTATCTACTGTAAGTTAGTATGGGTTGGGGAGCGAGACCCTGTAAAGCTTCGCGAGTATAATTAACAAATCTCTGCTGGTTATAATATAAATAGTTAATCCAATCTACATTCTTATTAATAGTAACAAGAGGTGCTAGGAATGACTCAAACCCTGCCTTTACCTGATCCCTTGCTTTAAATTCATCAGGGACCCCTCTTGGTACCCCTATAACATCAATATAGACATGCGGATCAAGACTACCTTGTGGGCTTGGGACTTCCCTTTTCCTGCGACGTGAGCTAATATTTGGAATTTCCTCAGGATCCGAAACAATATGAAATCCCATTATGGCCTTAGCTAGGGCACATTTACCTGACCATTGAAGGGGCAGACGCGCCCTAATCTTGAGGTCTCCACATATCCAGTAGAGATCCCCAATCAGAAAAACTTGATTCTGTAACTTAATACTGTTGATATTGCTATAATTGGCACAATAACCCTCGGGGAAGAAGGTGAGGTTCCTACCTTTTTCTGCTGACCTATAGCAGGTATAGTTCCCTGGGTAAACATGTATCCCTTCTCCTGGTTGTGGGAGGCGTGTTAGTATGGGGTAGCTATTCTTCCAATATTCACATAAACTCTGGCTATCAGTGGTGTTAGTATATAAACTAAGAAAACATTCTTCTACATCTTGCGGAATATTAAAAGGTACGGTGCCTAGATGTGGCCTAGCAGCACCACACACATAACAATTTGTACGGTTATTGTTTAGGGCACTAAATTTTACCCATTCTAGCCAAACCTTTACATCTGAAAATCCTGTTTCCATTGCTATACTGTCTTCATAGGTGGGATTGGCTATTGATTTGGTGTTAGGTAGGAGAGGAGGAGGTCTCACTACCTCTCCATATTTCCTGGGTAGGAATGGGTTCTCTTCCTTCTTATAAATGGTCATATCTTGGAGTTTGAACTTGTATCGAGGGAATTTGGTTGTGGCAGTTGCGTATATTCCCATTACATAGACACCCGTGTCGGCCTGGGAAGGGTGTTGTATAGTCAGCGTCAATTGTACTGTCTGAGCTCCGCTTCTGATTGAGCACCGCCACCCACCTCTCCCAATTAAAGTCATACGATTTAATAGGCTTTGTCCCTCGGAACTGCGTCGTCGTGCGGCGCTATCTGGTTTATATCCCCATCTGTTAACTACTGCATCAGAGGTACCATATCCCATATTGCCCGTGTCCCACCCCACTGCGCCCCAATAATCACAATTATGTCCCCAGTACTCATCGGTTACACATATATATACAGTTGCCTTGTACAGTATCATACTGCAGTAATGGTGGACAATAAAAAAACAACAGTGGCCAGACAGTGATGGTTTGGGTTGGGGTTCTTTCTTGTAGGGGGTGTGGACAATAGGGGTTGTGACATATGTTCCGAAGGGGGGGGAAACATATTATTTCAGTCTTTTTCTTCCCCCACATGCGTCTCCATACTCTTCGAAAAGGATCCTTGGTTGTCATCTTAGCCCTGGCTTCCAACAAGGAGATCTGCCCTAACATTTCTTGGTTCGGGTCCTCTTCCTGATGGAGGCCAAGGCTATTAGCTGCCCCCGTTAGTACCCCTTGTTGAGTCCTTTGTTGAATCCGCTTGACTCGAGAGGGTCCCTTGTTGAATCCGCTTGACTCGAGAGGGTCCCTTGTTGAATCCAGACTGGGCTGTCCTCTGTCAGTATAGCTGTGCGGGTTACGGCTACCACCGTGGTCTCTGGTCCATAGGCGAAATCCTCTGGTCTTTTTCCTTTCTGTAGCCGCTTTACCAGTACCTTGTCTCCTGGATTAAATGGGTGGGTAGGTTTGTCTGAAAGAAAGGGGAACTTAAATATAACTTCGTCTCTGGTTGTCTCGAGGGTTGAGATCAGCTGCCTAACATATTCATCCCTTATCTGCTCTAAGTCCCCTGTCTCCACTGTTGGAAAGGGTCTGCCCATAAGTATCTCGAAGGGGGAGTAGCCTGTGTTCCTATTAACCGCCATTCTGATTTCAGCCAGAATGATGGGGAGTACCAATTTCCAATTCTTAAAGGTACCCCCTGTTGCTTTCCTAAGGCGGTCCTTCACCGAACGGTTCATTCTTTCGACCAACCCGGAACTTTGCGGGTGCCAAGGAATGTGGTATTTCCATTCCACCTGCAAAGCTCGGACTAGACTCTTACTTACACGTGAGGTGAATGCTGTGCCTTTATCGGAATTGAGCTGCAGCGGGACTCCCCATCGTGGGATTATCTCCCGTGTCAGTATACGCACTACAGTTTTTGCATCTTCTGCCTTTGTGGGAAATACCTCAGGCCATCGTGAAAACATATCCACGATGACTAGAGCATATTCTTGCCTTTTACCTTCTGTCCGAGGAATGTGTGTGAAATCTATTTGTAGGTGCGTGAAGGGGGTGGTAGGGTAGTCTAGATGTTGATGGTCTACCTTGTGTGGATTGTTTGGGTAATTCCTAAGGCATATAATACATCTTGAGACATAATCTCGTACCAAGCTGCGCAAATTCTGGATGTAAAAATGCTGACCGAGTAAGGTGATGGTTGTAGCGATACTATTGTGGCCTACCCCATGAAAATGATCAATGAAAAGAGAGGCGCTACTCTGGGGAATACAGGGTTTCCCATCTTTGGTAATTAGGCCAGTATTTGAATTTTTTTGTAAAATGGGGTAGCACCAATCTTTTAGCTCTTCTGTGGTTGCATATTTTTGTAAGGTACAAAATAATTGGTCCCCATCCATTGTGGGAGGTCGCAAAACCGGCATTACTAGTTTAGCTATGTCCTGTTGTGCTGCTCGTTTAGCTGCTTGGTCAGCCAGATGATTCCCTTTTGCAATAGGATCTGACGCTCTGGTGTGCGCTCTACAATGTAACACCGCTATCTGAGAGGGCATAAGAATGCTTGCTAGGAGGTCCGTGACCAGGGTCGAATGGGAAATCTTCTTGCCATCTGCGGCCACAAATCCCCTCTTTTCCCATATCGTCCCATGGTCATGGACCACACCATAAACATATTTGGAGTCAGTGTATATCGTGACAGGTCTACCCGCATAGAGCCTGCAGGCTCGTGTTAATGCAATCAGTTCTGCTGCCTGGGCAGACTGGTAGGGTACAGACCCTGACTCTAGAACAGTGTCAGGGAGTTGAACCACTGCATAGCCTGCATAATAAGTGTTGTCATTGGGGCGGGTACAGGAGCCGTCAACAAAGACGACATCTGCGTCCGGAACAGGTGTTGACATGAGATCAGGGCGGGGTGCAGTTTCAGACTCAATGGAGAGAGCACAGTCATGTTCGAGTGGGATGGTATCTGAGGGATTCTTAAGACCCAGTAAAGCGTTTAGGATTGGTGCTGGACCAGAGACACTTGAACTGTATTCTATGTGCAGTGCAGGGTTGCTTAGCAGTGTGACTTCATATCCACTAAAGCGCTGTGATGACATGTGCTGTGTATATATACCCTTAAGTAAAAATAAAACATCATGGGTTGTGTGTAGGTGAGTTTCGTACCCTAATGTGTATTGGCTTGCCATACTAACGGCCATTGCACATGCTGCCAGGGCACGCAAACAGGCCGGCATCCCTTGTACCGTTACTGGCAGAATCTTTGAAAAAAATGCTATGGGGCGCAACCGGCCCCCATGTTCTTGCGTCAGTACCGCGGCCATGGTTTTACAATTGTCCCTTGCAAACAGATAAAATGAAAGTACATAATCAGGGAGGCCTAGCGCGGGGCTTATCATCATTGCATTTCTGAGAACCCTAAAGGCATTTAACATTTCATTAGACCACGTTATCACATTGGATTGACCCAACAGGGTGGCTTGTCTCAGAATGTTATCGTAGTAGGAGCAGTCAGGGATCCACTGTCTGCAATAGTTTATCATGCCTAAGAATGACAGCATGTCCTTCTTAGTTTTCGGGTTGACCAGGCCCGTGACAGACTGGACTCTCTTCTGACTGATGCTCCGTTCCCCCTGTCTGAGAACAAACCCTAAATATTCAACTTGCGTTTGACACCACTGCATTTTTTAAGGGAAACCTTGTGCCCACATTCCTGTAACCACCTAAGAAGTGATTTACCATCCTCCCGGCAGGCCTCCTCTGATGGACTGCATACGAGGAGATCATCCACGTATTGCAGCAGGACAGAACCATGGCTGGGGTGCCAGAATTTCAGAGTGGCCTGCAGTACAATACTGTAGACCACCGGGGCGTCAACGTACCCCTGAGATAACCTTTTCCATGTAAATTGGGTGCCTTCAAATGTGAATGCAAAAAGTAATGCCGTGTCAGGGTGTACAGGGATGCTAAAAAATGCATTCTTGAGATCAATTACAGAAAAATGTGTATGTGTCGCTGGAATTGATGACAGAAGTGACGTGACATCTGGGACAATTGGCGCAATTAGAATCACTAGGGAATTAACTGCGCGCAAGTCTTGAACGAACTTGACAGTCCCGTCAGCTTTGTTCACAGGGTTGATTGGGGTGCTGTATGGGGACACTACTGGTTGTAAAATACCGTCGCGTAGGAATTGGTCAATCATGGGGCGCAATCTGTCCTCTTTCTCTTTGGACAATGTTTAAAAATTCTATTAATATCTTCTATTTCTATCGCTTTTTTAAGTAACTTATTCCCTACGGTCATAAATAGAAAATGGGTTTTGTTGGTGTTATTCTCATATCTTAAGGCTTATTAATGGCGATCCTTTGTTATATACGAGTGGCCATAATAACGAAAGGCAGTATATATTCTTCTGCTTTTTTTCTTTTTTCTTTTTTTCTCTTTTGCTTCCTCTTTTTTTTTTTTCCGTCTTTGGATGTGGATGGGGCCGAAGGTTTCAAATCCTCCATTGCCCCTACCGCACCCAAGACCTCTGTATCAGTAAAGGGACGGATATATGGATTGTCTATAAGACGGAGGGAGTCGTGGTTCCCAGCTGGCACGGGGTATTTCTTGTTTATTCCGTGATATACTCTGTTCTATTTTATGCAGTCTGGCGCTGTCAGAGGACAATGGGGTCCCTCTTCTACATTGTTTACTTTGCCTGTTAAACTAGTATTCTGTCACCATTTAACCATTGTCCCCCCCTCCCCAATTTCATAAACTGCATGTCCCACTGAGGGTCTCCCTGATAATAGGGCCATGCCTCGGTGTCGTCGAGGCATAATCCTTTCACTATATCCATATAGAATGGGCTGTGGTGTCCCTGTCTGAGGAAAGGATCACAACTCCCACTGCTTCTGTCCATCCCGCCAGATCTATCCATGGGTTAATTAAATAGCAATCTGTGCCCCCTACTCGTGCTACATAATCTTTACAAAACTCTCCTATTTTCGGTAAGGGATATTCTTTAACCTTGCTACTTTGAATACCCATGGCTAGTTGTACAATTGAATAATCAGGCAGGTAAAATAGAGAAAGAAAGAAAAAAGAGAGGCTCTTCACAGTGCTTGAAAAGAAAAACAACTTAAATTCTTACTATATATATATATATATATCTCTATGCCACATGGATCAACAAAAGATGAGCTAATTTAAGGATAAGTAATAAAAACTTATTTAGTGAATCCTCCCCTAATCTCGAGAATCAAACTTCTAATCTTTTGCTTTTTATTTTGTAGTTATATAATTCCTTCATATCATAAACAAAAATTTATAAACCACAATCCAATAGTATATAAAAACCAGCCTCACAATATATGCATCTCCGGCTAGCAACCACATACATGACCAACATCATCCACCCCATCAGTCAGCAACTAACACACAAATGGCCAACAAACACCTCTGCCCAATACAACATGCACCTCACAGCAAACAATGTCCAACCAGTCATCTCTTATATATACATATATATATACACAGTACCATCAGTATACAATGGGGCAAAAGTCTGCCCTACCTTACAGATTTTCCTGCCACCCAATTAACTTATCACTCTATAATAATATATACTTTACCAATATATATACATATATATATATATATATATATATATACATAACGACTTTTCCGCCTCACCTTGCGGATTGTTCGTTATTTTAACTTATAACTCTATTATCACAACTGAGGGACGTCTGTCTTACCTTACAGATCGTTCAACAGTGAATCTTAACACTCTAATATTCTTATACTCTAATATTCTTATACTCTATACATTTTATGAGGGTTAACGCAAGGTGTGATCAATTGGACATATAATGTCCCTTCTATTGAGTGTGGTCCCTGACCCACTCCATCTTTAAATAAACGGCCCCTGGCAACGTTTTCTTTTAATTTGTAATAAACGGCCCCTGGCAACGTTTCCTTTTAATTTGTATCCCTGATACACTATAGGACATGGACAACTAACTTTAGTTCGAGATAAACGCTGTCATTGCCCTCGTCCAGACAAGACAATATACTCACCAGGACGAGGGGTGACCGTTCATCTCAGCAGTGCCTCCAGATTGAAGAGAATAATGGTCTCCAATTGTCCGTCCTTTAACCCCTAACACCCTGTCTTAGGCACACCTTGAGTTAACTCTCCTTCTGCGCAGGGAGAGAGAAAATCCTTTCAAAAAGGACACAGGAGGCATGTATTTTTGTCTGGCAATTTCTCTCTGCCTTCCAACGGTTCTTGACACATATTTATACCTGTGTCAAGGCGTTGTCTCTTTATTTCATTGGTTAACATTTCAAAACATAACATAGTTCATTGGCCAGTTTCAATACAGGTCTGGTGACACATTTCTGGACAGTCCCGTGGCCTCGGCATGTGATTTCTTGAGAAATGCTAGCCATCAGCACTTCTTAAGACATCAACATTTCTTGAGACATCAACATTTCTTCATTCCAGAGACATTTACAAACATATTGAGAAGTGAAACTTAAATTGATAATCAGCAGTATTATAGGATTATCTTAAAACTATTACTTATATTTAAACCTTAATTTATCTATTAATATTATAATTCATGGGGTGTTATTTAACTACTTATAGGGTCCTTCTTATAGGTTAGCACATGGTGGTCTGAGGATTCCTTTTCCTTCAGTGACTCTGCATCTTTGTGTTATTGTGGACGTTTTTTAGTGTCTGACACAGGCTTTAAGACACTCTGACAAAGACAGACCTGCAGAGATATGGACCCAGAAACTGACAGTGCTTTTGTTGTTGTGACTATGATTTTGTCACTGTCTACTTAGCAGCCAAAGAAAAGGGGAACCAGCCACTCTATATCCAGACAAAGCACATTTTATTTAAACAAGCAACATTTCAACTGTATGGACAGCCTTTCTTTAAATAAAGTGTGCATTGTCTGGATACAGCATGCTTGTTTTCCCTATTCTTTTGCTGCTTGTTGTCCATAGATTTTTGCTATCTCTAATCCATAGCGCTCACAGAATCTGGTGATGTATCCAAGGGACACTGCCACCAAAAAAAATGAATTTTATGCTGCTGATATCTTACATGTACTTTGGTTTTCTCATGTTTAATTAAGAATATATTTTACTCTGAAGGGGTTATTCAATAAGTGACGAACTTGCTACCAAATTGCACCAAATGGTTGAATTTCACCATACAATGCAATTTCGTGGTAATTTGTCTATTCAATAAGCTGTCAATTTGCCAAATACTGGCGACAGTGGGTTGGGATATGTGGCGCTCTGATATGCCCATACACACTGCACATTACTGTGAGTTTTATTGCTGTGGAACTCTGTGATACACTTATACACGCCGCATGGTTGTTTTTTTTTTGGGGGAGCAGCAATTCATCCTTGGCTCCAGGCAGCACAGTGGCTTGGTCGGCCCAGCTACTTGGACATATATAAATTGGTTTGTGCCTCCACTTTGGGTTGTACTTGCTACAGATGCTTCCGATGAGGTGCTCACTTGGGGTCTCAGGTGGGATACAGAGATGCTTTCCAGTCTTCTAACCACCACAGCAAGTTTGGCCAGCCATTTTGACTGGTGACGTGTGAGGTGCGGCCGAGGCAGAGAACGAACATAAGACCAAGGGTCAAAGTCCACGGGCGCTTCCAGCACGCTTAGCACCAGCGAATGAGCTCAATGCCATATCTAGGTAATCGCCAGACAATGCCACCACATATGAGAAGGAGTTCCCTTTGTGCCATAATTGCGCCTGCAGGAATCAGGATAGGATGGGTTAACCTTGGATAGGAATTCCAGGGTAACATACCACCTCATCAGCGTCTTAATAGCTTGTTCCTGATAGACTACACTAATAGATGGATTTATGGGTCGCCTCCCATATGTCTGACCAATCTTCATCATCAATGGAATCCAAGTTTCTCTCCCAGGCAGCCATGTAGGAGAGCTGGTCCGGTTGGTGATCCGTATGAAGTCGAGAAACCAGGAGAGATATAATTCCACTGGGGTAGGGGTAGGTACAACTTTTCAAAGAACGAGAGGGGCCCAATAGCTGCTGTACGTACAGTATCTCACGTGACTGAAGTAAATGAAGGCATTGCATAAATCAGAAGTCCCTTGGCGACAGAGTGGAACTTTCCATCAAGGAGGGAAACGGGAGCAATACGTCATCCTTGTACCATTGATAAATACGATCCACTTGGCAATGGTGAAGAAATCCATATTTCCTGGTGGAGGAAATTCCCAGGGGGAAAGCTCTGGTTGTTTAAAACTGGCATGAGTAGGGAGGGTCGGCCCGCCAGGCCATAGTAACCAGAAACATGATCCCACATTTGCAAAGAGTGAAGGGTGGTCGGGCCATGGAGATCCAAGGCACTCTGTGTTTACGGTGTATCCACATCCGGTGGTGAAACCAGTCCAGGACAAAAATTTCATTTTAAAAGTTAACTCATCCCCTGGAGCCACGGGGAGCGTGCATTGCCAGAAACTGGGCCAATTGAGCAGCCACATTAGTTCAGGAGGCCCATCCCTCCCCCCAGTTTTGGAAGGTATAGTATCTTCCAAGCCACTCAGTGTCTCCTCCCCAACCATACAAATGTATCCAGAGCTGACTGGAAGCCATCTAGGTCACTCGCTTTGAGTAGAACTGGGAATGCCTGGAACAGGTATAAAAGCCGAGGCAAAATATTAGTTTTGATACTATGTACTCTACCAAGTCAGGAGATATATTCTCCCATCCAGGTACCCAGCTCTGATCAAATTTTATGGAATATAATTGGCGACATATAGGGAATTCTTTGAATTAGTTAAAAGCAATCCCGAGATATGGGATACGGTCTCACTCCACCTGGAAACCATATGTGTCCTTCAGCGCCTCCACCTCCTCCTCAAGGATATGAAACGCTAGGGCCTGAGATTTATCTAAATTAACTTTGTACCCTGAGAGAGAGAAAATCTGAGACAATGCCCCCTAAGGGCAGCGAGAGAGTCAGCAGAAGTCAGGAGCAATCCCCCTCGAGCATCGGATCAGAATCAGAAATGGTTCTAAGGAGAGGGCAAAGAGGATGGAAGAGAGGGGACACCCCTACCTCGTGCCATTAAAAATGCTAAAGGTGTGAGCGGGCGAGCCCAGGGTCAGAACTTGTGCAGACGGAGTAGTGTACAAAGCTTTTAACGTCTGACGCAGGAAGGAAGGCAGACCCAGGTGTTCTAGTGAGAGCCATTCAACGCAATCAAACGCGTTCTCAGCGTCTATATATAACAATAATGATGGGTCAGGCTGCGACCACACCATTTTAACCACCCTACGTTGTCAAAGGCTTAGCGATTTGGAATAAAGCCCACATGTTCACTGTGTACCAGATGAAGGAGAAAGAGAGCCAGTCATTCCGAGATTAGTTTTGTGAGGATATTAACACTGACATTTAACAGGGATATGGGTCTATAGCTACTCGGGGATTCAAGTCCTTTCCTGGCTTGTGCAAGACCACCAGAGGCCAACAGGTCACTGGGATGTTGAGGGTGACCCTGCCGAAAGAGAGTTGAGGAGATGTAAAAGATAGGGAGAAAGGAGAGGCAGGAAGGTCTTATAATAAGGGACTGTCTGGTCCTGGCATCTTATTGGGTTTCAGGTCACCCACAACCTGAGCAATCTAATCGGAGCATCCAACAAAGCGCCTGAGATTCCAACAGGTTCTGAAGCGGCAGGGCGGACAAGTAATTGCTTAAATCATTATGCAGGGTCCCATTATCTATGGAGTGGGGGGTATGATTATATAATCTACTGTAGAAATCCATAAAAGTAACCTGAATTTGTTTGGGGTTATGATGCAGAGACCCTTCCCCATCCCGTAAGGATGTTATCTTAATAGCCCACCCCCTAGGGCGAAGCGTTCGGGCCAATATTGTCCATCTTCCTAAAATAAGCATCTTGACCAAATAAGAGATTTACCCGCCACCAGGAGCCTATTTAGACAGAGTCTGGTCGGCTGGAGTAGATCATAGGTAGCAGGGGTAGGCCGGGCTTTGTGTGGCATCTCCAACTTACGCAGAGAATGCTGCAATTGGGACAGTTGAGCCTGCTTAAGGTTCTTCACATGCAAAGCCTGTTTAATAAAGGCCCCCATGAATACTGCCTTATGTGCCGACCACAGTACGGAAACAAAGGTCTCGGGGTATCATTGAGAGCAAGGTATTCAGTTATCTCCTCCTGTATGGCATGGACTACCTGCAGGTTCTGGGGAGTGGAGAGGGGCCTAGGCGCCAAGTACAACCTGGACTGTGGCCCAAAAGGAAGAGAAACACGAAAACATCAGCGTGGTTGGACCAGGGGATACAGTGTATGGTGGCCACAGTCAGGGCCGGATTTATAACTAGGCAGAGTAGGAAGGTGCCTACAGGCGCCTTCCTCCTGTTAAACAAAACTTTTTTAAAAAAAATTTTACGATCATTTAGACCAGTGTTTCCCAAACCTGTCCTTGGGACCATCAACCAGGCCAGATTTTGCAGATCACCTTGAGGAAATGCAGACTGAATCCTGCAATCACTGGAGCAGAAAATCATATCACCTGTGCTGTGCTTCAGATAGTTGTCAAACCTGGCGAGGCGGAGGGTCCTGAGGACAGGTTTGGGAAACACTGATTTAGAACGCTGTATCTCTGCATCCCTAAGGGCTAGAGGGACATTTGCAGTATCGTTGGTAAGGCCAGATTATGGCCTTTCTAGTGATATCAAATATAACCAGGTTAAATTTATGTAAAAATATCAGATAAAATATTATTTCTCTTCCTTCTAACGCAGCACTATTATTCTGTTTACAATTATAAAGTGAACAGTGATGCTCCGCTAACTCACCTTCTCATTTCCTACACTACCAGCAAGTGTGGAGCGGATGCAACGCATTGTTTCATTGACAACCTAGACCGTGGCATTGCAGTGAGGAGAGACAGGGGGACTTTGGAACTTGCATCTCTGAATTGTACACCGCACAAGGTTAAGTGAGGTGTCGGAGTCTGGTCTCTACAATACCAAACATGACCATGTAATGTGTAAAAATAAAAAATTGTAACAAAGTAGTGTCACTGGGGCGCTATAGCGCGGTCCTCTAGGGCAGGGTTTCTCAACTCCAGTCCTCGGGACCCACTACAGATCGACTTGGGGAAATGCAGACTGAATACTGCAATCACTGAGCACCTAATTAGATCACCTGTGCTGTGCTTTGGATATCCCATAAACCAGGCCTGTTAGTGGGTCCTGAGGATACGAGTTGAGAAACACTGCTCTAGGGCGAATTATGACAAAGTCCTTTAAACAGTGAAATCTTGCACCCTTTATTGCAGCAAGAGCAGAAAATAAAAGATAACACAAACAAAATCCTGGTTCACCTGAACACTCACTAACTCACTTGAAGGTCCCTCTCTCACTAGCAGGGATCCTACCCAAAAGTGACACCAACCTTTGGGATCTTGTGCTGCACCCACTGCAGACTCTCTCTGCTGTATCTCATTACCCCCCCCCCTCTCAAGGAGGAGCTATTTATCCCCTTAATTGCAGGGACACCTGCAGCAAAACAAAGACAATTTAACAAATGCTAGCTCCGTAAGGAGCGGGCAATAGTTGGAGAATATCTCCTGACCAAAGAGGATTAAACCTCACAAATATGGCAGAAAAAAACGAAATGAGAATGAGGGAGCCCCCCCCCCCCAAAAGATCTCTCGATTGGTCATGGAGTATTAAAACAGAACTTTATTAGTGATCATAATCAATTAATATAGCAAAAAAAGTGCGAACACACAAAAACAACATATATACTTAACAAAGGATTGCTATATTCCTAGAAGGTGAAGCACACCGAAATACAAGCCAATTGGCCAATACAGATAGTAGGTGTGACTAGTAGTACAGTATATGTGATACCTCTACTTGAGTATGCCCAAGATTAACTAGTGTTAATAAGGGGCTTGTAAATACATATCAAATCGTTCCAGACAGACTAAATTCATCAAAACAGTAGTTAGCAAACAGATGGATTAAATAACTCATACAGCGGCAAGAAAAAGTATGTGAACCCTTTGGGATTACGTGGAGTTTTGCATGAATGGGTCACAAAATGTGCTCTGATCTTCATCTAGGTCACAACAATTTGAAAAACACAGTCTACTTAACATATAATGTTTGTGTTGTATTATTTTTTCATGTGTTTATTGAACAGAACATGTAAACATTCACAGTGCAGGGTGGAAAAAGTATGTGAACCCCTAGCCTAATGACTTCTCCAAGAGCTAATTGGAGCCAGGAGTGAGCCAACCCTGAGTCCAGTGTGATATTATTGGATGTGTTGCTGAAAGCTGTCCTGCCCTGTATAAAAACACACACCAGTTTTGGGTTTACTGGTTTCAAGAAGCACTGCCCGATGTGAACCATGCCTCGCAGAAAAGAGCTCTCAGAAGACCTACGAGCAAGAATTGTTGATTTGCATGAAGCTGGAAAGGGTTACAAAAGTATCTCCAAAAGCCTTGATGTTCATGTGTCCACGGTAAGACAGACTGTCTACAACTGGAGAAAGTTCAGCACTGTTGCTACTCTCCCTAGGCGTGGTCATCCTGTAAAGATGACTGCAAGAGCACAGCGCAGAATGCTTAATGAGGTAAAGAAGAATCCTAGAGTGTCAGCTAAAGACTTACAGAAATCTCTGGCACATGCTAACATTTTTGTTGACACATCTACAATAAGGAAAACATTAAACAAGAATGGAGTACATGGGAGGACACCACAGAGGAAGCCATTGCTTTCCAAAAAGAATATATTGCAGCACGCTTTACGTTTGCAAAAGAGCACCTGGATGTTCCACAGCACTACTGGCAAAATATTCTGTGGACAGATTAAACCAAAATTGAGTTGTTTGGAAAAAACACACAACGCTATGTGTGGAGAAAAAAAAAAGGCACAGCACACCAACATCAAAACCTCACCCCCACTGTAAAACATGGCGGAGGAAGCATCATGGTTTGGGGCTGCTTTGCTGCCTCAGGGCCTGGACGGATTGTTGTCATTGATGGAAAAACGAATTCCAGAGTTTATCAAGACATTTTGCAGGAAAACGTACGACCATCTGTCCGCCAACTGAAGCTCCGCAGAGGATGGGTGATGCAACAGGACAATGACCCAAAGCATACAAGTAATTCAACAAAAGAATGGCTTCAACAAAACAAAATACGTCTTCTGGAGTGACCTCAACCCAATTGAAATGCTGTGGCATGACCTTAAGAGAGCGATTCACACCAGACATCCCAAGAATATTGCTACACTGAAACCGTTTTGTGAAGAGGAGTGGTCCAAAATTACTCCAGATCGTTGTGCAGGTCTGATCTGCAACTACAGGAAACGTTTGGTTGAGGTTATTGCTGCCAAAGGAGGGTCAACCAGTTATTAAGTCCAAAGGTTCACATACTTTTTCCACCCTGCACTGTGAATGTTTACATGTTCTGTTCAATAAAAACATGAAAACATATAATGTTTGTGTTGTATTATTTTAAGCAGACTGTGTTTTTCAAATTGTTGTGACTTAGATGAAGATCAGAGCACATTTTATGACCAATTCATGCAAAACTCCACGTAATCCACAAGGGTTCACATACTTTTTCTTGCCACTGTATATTAATTCGCCCACAAAGGGAACAACCAAATTGGCGCTAGAAGGGAGAGAAATCAAAAATGAGTAGATGAGTTAAATATCAAATGAGTAAATTCATCCTTCTCAGGGAAAAAACAGATTAGCATTGGAAGGGAGGGAAATTATTAGTCCCTATTAATTGACCCTATTCTAAATAGAGATTTCTAATCTGTCCCTTATATGTCCCTGAATGTGAAAAAATAAAACAAACAAGTGCAAACATCTGTTGAATCCCAGTATTAAACAGCAACAATCACTGTGCAAATCCATGGGTATCAACAAAATTGGAACACATAAGGTAGCACAAAAATACTTCTTGATAATTGGTTAGTTCAACCTAAAAGGTAGCAAGGGAGAGAAGTGACTGTTAAAAAGGGCAGATGCCCATGTCGAAAGCGTTACGCTTAACGTACGTTTCGCCACTAGAATAATGCGGCTTTGTCAGGCAAAACGTACAGTACGTTGAGTGTAACGCTTTCAACATGGGCATCTGCCCTTTTTAACAGTCACTTCTCTCCCTTGCTACCTTTTAGGTTGAACTAACCAATTATCAAGAAGTATTTTTGTGCTACCTTATCATGTGTTCCAATTTTGTTGATACCCATGGATTTTCACAGTGTTTGTTGCTGTTTAATACAGGGATTTAACAGATTTTTGCATTCCACTTGTTTATTTTATCGTTTATTCACATTCAGGGACATATAAGGGACAGATTATATATAGAATAGGGTCAATTAATAGGGAGTACTAATTTCTCTCCCAATGCTAATCTGGTTTTTCCCTGAGAAGGATGAATTTACTCATTTGATATTTAATTCATCTACTCATTTTTGATTTCTCTCCCTTCTAACGCCAATTTGGTTGTTCCCTGTGTGGGGCGAATTAATATCGGAGTTATTTAATCCATCTGTTTGCTAACTATTGTTTTGCTGAATTTAGTCTGTCTGGAACGATTTGATATGTATTTACAAGCCCCTATTAACACTAGTTAATCTTGGGCATACTCAAGTACAGGTATCACATATACTGTACTACTAGTCACACCTACTATCTGTATTGGCCAATTGGCTTGTATTTCGGTGTGCTTCACCTTCAAGGAATATAGCAATCCTTTTTTAAGTATATATGTTGTTTTTGTGTGTTCTCACTCTTTTTTCTATTTTAATTGATTATGATCACTAATAAAGTTATGTTTTAATACTCCATGACCAATCGAGAGATCTTTTGGGGGGGCTCCCTCATTCTCTTTGTGACGGAACGTGATGTTATTGTCCGCCTGCGGGTGTGCTCCAATCTGCGTTACCCCCTCTGACGTACCGCCGGCCCGACTACCAAGGTTGTGACACTCGGCGTCTCGAGCGGCCGGGTACAGCTTCGTGAGCGAGATGTCAGACGTAGCGAGGGGGACCTTGACGTAAACCCAGCCCGACCACTGAGAGATGACGCTCAGCGTCCCGAGCAGCTGGCCACTGACCTGAACGCGAGCTTCTGCAGTTAACGGTCGGAACAGGTCCCCTCCGCGAAAATTCGGATCTCCCGGCAATCAGATTGGCCAATGGTCGAGCGTTCGGGGTTATTCGGATCACCCAGCGGTCGCCGTGGCCCTTCACTGTGCAGCACTGACCGATTCGGGCTCTCAGTGGTTACAGATCCTAATTCGACCAGCAGTACGTCCGGATCTCGCGGTAGTCGATGCGCCCGCCGCCGGGCAGCGTACTGCTTCTTCGGATCTTCCGATAGTTAAAGGAAAGGGTTCTGGCGGCCAGGGACATTCAAATCGCGCGGCAGCGGCACGTGGTATATCTTTGATTCGTCCGGCGGTCTGAATCACGAGGGATGTCAGATGCGGTTGGTGAACAGAGACACGAGACGCAGCTACATGAACTCAACCAAAAGACGCTGTTTATTATTTTACACATGTATTTATCACTTCCACCACGAGCTCACATCTGGGGAAACCCCCTGCCCGCCCACACAGATCTCATTGGCCCCCACGATTTCGGGGCGGTGCCGATTCAGGACAGGATGGTCTGAATCGGCCATTTTCCCTCCTGATGCACCCGATCAGAACACGAGGTGGTGGAGAATGGCGGCAACCACGGCAGACACACAGTACATAACGTTTATACAATATATATACATCAACACTTTTATTCACAGGAATCACTTTCTGAAACCTTTAGAACTCGCAGGATTCGGTTGGTGTAACGGCACTTAAAAGTCTAGGGAGGAAAAATGTTCTGAAAACCAATCTCTGGCTGAGGGTGCTGAGCCATTCCTTCACATTCCTCCCCCTCCCCAAAGTCCGACGAACCCGGTTGGACCCCAACGGGTCGTACCGGGAAGTCGGTGCTCTCAGGTCCATAGTCAGTTGGGAGAGGCCGAGCCACCAGGCTTCTCCATTTGGCCCTGCGGCCGTACCAAGTGGGTGGAGGCCAAGCGGGTTTGGGGTTACCCCCTCCGGCAAAAGAGTCCTGTGGCCGGGGAGGAGCACCCCCTGTGCCCCCTCCGGGACTATCTCGCACCCGGGGAAACCGGGTGCTAACTGCACGCGCCCCGAGTACCTGGGCCAGCCGCAGAGGGAAATCGTGGCTGCGCGGGGCCTCTGGGCCAAAGGGCTGTGGGAATGGGCAGAGCGGAAGCAGGCTCTGCCCTGCGGCCAGCGCGTCAGCTGGGTGTGTGTCCCCTGGTGGGAGGATGGTTTCCTCCATCCCAAGGACGTACCATGGCGGCCAGCAAAGCCGTCGGGGTGAATCAGGCTGCTCCTCAAGGCATACGGCAGCGAGTGGGCAGAGGCCAGCGGCGCTCTGTCCCGTTGGCAGCTCTGCTGCTGAGGGGGTGGATTCTGAAACAACTTTCGGAGGGTCGGGTGAGGACAACAGCTGCGGGGTCACCGGCTCGGAAAACCCCTGTTGCTCCTCAGGACAGTCGGGGAGTGGGCAGAGGCCAGCGGCGCTCTGCCCCGTGGCCAGCCCTTCCACTGGGGGGTTGGATGCAACACTGACATCCAGGGGATCAGGGAACGATGGCTGCGGGGTCGCCAGCACGGAGAAATCCTGCGGCTCCTCAGGGCAGACGGGGAGTGGGCAGAGGCTACCGGCACTCTGCCCCGTGGCCAGCTCTTCTGCTGGACCCGCGGACACGGCCACCGTGTCTTCTGGCGGGCTTGGGAGGACCATTTCCTCCCGGGACCCCTCGGGCCCCTCACACGGCCCATCCTGGACACTTGGCACCTGCTGTGCCTCTTCCGACCGGGCCGGCTCCTCTACTGTGATCCCGATAGGGACCCATGGGAACATCTCGGGCTCCCAAAACTCGCAGTTTCTTTCAGGGGGCAGCGCCTCATCCTGAAGTTCTTGGCGGACCTCGTCCCGCCACTCAAGTCCAGTGGGCTCCACCATGGACCCGAAAATACTGATCCAGGCTCTCTTGCAGTCTTCTCAGAAATTCGCCCTCCATGTTCTCGACGGGGAATGTGGCGTCCTCGGATGTAACTCCAGGCGGGCTGTAAGTCTCTATCCAAGGTCCGCTGGGCTGTGCGGGTTCCCCAATACAGGCTCCAGTCGAGCTGTAAGTCCCGTACGGGGTATCGCTGGGGGGTGCAGAATTCCAGGGTGAAGCTCCAGTCGAGCTGTACTCCTCATCCCAGGGGTCTACGGGATAAGGGTCAGGGGTAAAATGTTCAATCTTTGTCTCACGGAGCGCTGCCAATCGCAGCTCGTGCTGACGCTCCTCTTCTTGTTCTTCTTCCTGCTGGGTCTCCTGGATCGCCTTTGCTATCTCAGCCTCCGATGGGGCCGCTCGAGCAGTGCGATCCGCTGCCGCGCCCTTCGGATGAAGGCACTTTCCGCTTCCTCTGCGAGGACAGGGGTGAGCACGGGTGTCGTCGCCCTGTTCTGATCCATCCTGGTCAGTTCTTTAATTACGGTTTTCTTCTTTTTGTTACCCGGCGTTCCTCCCCGGTCCTCCATCATGACACGCAGGGTGTCCCTGGTGTAGTGATCGTACACCAACATGTTGCGGGTCTTCTTGGGGGGTGCAGAGAGCTATCCCACCGCTGCCACCAGTGTGACGGAACGTGATGTTATTGTCCGCCTGCGGGTGTGCTCCAATCTGCGTTACCCCCTCTGATGTACCGCCGGCCCGACTACCAAGGTTGTGACACTCGGCGTCTCGAGCGGCCGGGTACAGCTTCGTGAGCGAGATGTCAGACGTAGCGAGGGGGACCTTGACGTAAACCCAGCCCGACCACTGAGAGATGACGCTCAGCGTCCCGAGCAGCTGGCCACTGACCTGAACGCGAGCTTCTGCAGTTAACGGTCGGAACAGGTCCCCTCCGCGAAAATTCGGATCTCCCGGCAATCAGATTGGCCAATGGTCGAGCGTTCGGGGTTATTCGGATCACCCAGCGGTCGCCGTGGCCCTTCACTGTGCAGCACTGACCGATTCGGGCTCTCAGTGGTTACAGATCCTAATTCGACCAGCAGTACGTCCGGATCTCGCGGTAGTCGATGCGCCCGCGCCCGGCAGCGTACTGCTTCTTCGGATCTTCCGATAGTTAAAGGAAAGGGTTCTGGCGGCCAGGGACATTCAAATCGCGCGGCAGCGGCACGTGGTATATCTTTGATTCGTCCGGCGGTCTGAATCACGAGGGATGTCAGATGCGGTTGGTGAACAGAGACACGAGACGCAGCTACATGAACTCAACCAAAAGACGCTGTTTATTATTTTACACATGTATTTATCACTTCCACCACGAGCTCACATCTGGGGAAACCCCCTGCCCGCCCACACAGATCTCATTGGCCCCCACGATTTCGGGGCGGTGCCGATTCAGGACAGGATGGTCTGAATCGGCCATTTTCCCTCCTGATGCACCCGATCAGAACACGAGGTGGTGGAGAATGGCGGCAACCACGGCAGACACACAGTACATAACGTTTATACAATATATATACATCAACACTTTTATTCACAGGAATCACTTTCTGAAACCTTTAGAACTCGCAGGATTCGGTTGGTGTAACGGCACTTAAAAGTCTAGGGAGGAAAAATGTTCTGAAAACCAATCTCTGGCTGAGGGTGCTGAGCCATTCCTTCACACTCTTGTTTGTTTTTTTCCTGCCATACTTGTGAGGTTTAATCCTCTTTGGTCAGGAGATATTCTCCAACTATTGCCCGCTCCTTACAGACCTAGCATTTGTTAAATTGTTTTTGTTTTGCTGCAGGTGGCCCTGCAATTAAGGGGATAAATAGCTCCTCCTTGAGAGGGGGGGGGATAATGCGATACAGCAGAGAGAGAGTCTGCAGTCGGTGCAGCAGCAGCAGAGAGAGTCTGCAGAGGGTGCAGCACAAGATACCAAAGGTTGGTGTCACTTTTGGGTAGGGGCCCTGCTAGTGAGAGAGGGACCTTCAAGTGAGTTAGTGAGTGAGTGTTCAGGTGAACCAGGATTTTGTTTGTGTTATCTTTTATTTTCTGCTCTTGCTGCAATAAAGGGTGCATGATCACTAATAAAGCAAAACAAAAACACCTTCCCTCCTGGGGGTTAATGCCTAAACCTTAAAACAAAATACAGGGGAATACACAGT
This sequence comes from Leptobrachium leishanense, assembly GCA_009667805.1. Taxonomy (NCBI): domain Eukaryota; kingdom Metazoa; phylum Chordata; class Amphibia; order Anura; family Megophryidae; genus Leptobrachium; species Leptobrachium leishanense. The sequence continues at coordinate 242,592,944 of CM019064.1, read as the reverse complement.
GCCATCCATGCACTACATCACAGTAGATGCAATTTTTTTCTTCCTCTGTTCTACAACAGAAGCAGGGCTTTTATTCTACCGTTACACGCCAGTACTCAGTAACGGCCCCTATCGGCCAGGGGAGCAACGGGGCAATTGGCCCCTCCCCCCCTGAAAATATTACTGACCCTTCGAGTGCTTTTCTTTGTACGAGCGGCCGCCGGCATGCCGCTCGCTTGGAATCCACCAGCCCCGATCATGAGATTGCGGAGTTGACAAGATCTCGTGGACTCTGGGATCTTGCGAGACCGTGGCTTGTGAGTGGTTCCTAGGCGAGCGGCCGAGCTTCGTGCCGGCGGCCGCTCGTATGAAGAAAAGCACTCGGAGGGGGCCCTGGCAGATGGCAGAAGAGACCGATTGGGACCACGTGAGCTGAGGGCAATATATAAAATATGAGCTGGGGCCAATATATATAAAATATGAGCTGGGTGGATTATATATTACATGTGAGCTGGAAGGGGGGGTACCCTGGGTCCCTGGTATGGAAAGGGTTTGCAGGGCTGTGCAGTTGGGGTGTCACGTGTGTCCTGCCAGCATGGAAAGGGTGCACTGGGCAGCCCTCACCTGGGTTACCCTACACTGCATAGCTTCAAGGGATATGTGCAAGGAGGGGGTACCCTGGGAACCTTGTATGGAAAGAGTTCACAGGGCTCATGAGCCACATTAGGACAGACCCTGTGCCATGTTCTGGGAACAGGGCAGGGCAGGGCCCGAGGGCCTGCAGGTTGGTAGGGGCCCTGGCTTGGGATGTGTTGTACTGGGCTGGCTGGCTCAGTGGACTGGGTGGCTAGGCCCATTTGGGGGGAAATGGAGTGAGGGGAGCTGCTGGGGGGATAGAGTGAGGGGGCTGCTGGGGGAGAATGGATTGAGGGAAGCTGCCGGGGGGATAGAGTGAGGGGGCTGCTGGGGGGAGAATGGATTGAGGGGCTGCTGGGAAGAATAGAGTGAGGGGGCTGCTGGGGAAGAATAGAGTGAGGGGGCTGCTGGGGAAGAATAGAGTGAGGGGGCTGCTGGGGGTGGAGTAAGGGGGCTCCTGGGGGTGGAGTGAGGGGGCTGCTGGGGGTGGAGTGAGGGGGCTGCTGGGGGTGGAGTGAGGGGGCTGCTGGGGTGGAGTGAGGGGGCTGCTGGGGGTGGAGTGAGGGGGGCTGCTGGGGTGGAGTAGGGGGGCTGCTGGGGGTGGAGTGAGGGGGGCTGCTGGGGGTGGAGTGAGGGGGGCTGCTGGGGTGGAGAATAGAGTGAGGGGCTGCTGGGGTGGAGTGAGGGGCTGCTGTGGAGAATAGAGTGAAGGGGCTGCTGGGTGGAGTAAGGGGGCTGCTGGGGGGAATAGAGTGAGGGGGCTGCTGGGGTGGAGTGAGGGGGCTGCTGGAGGAGAATGGAGTAAGGGGGGCTGCTGGGATGAGAATAGAGTGAGGGGCTGCTGGGGGTGGAGTGAGGGACTGCTGGGGTGGAGTGAGGGACTGCTGGGGGTGGAGTGAGGGGCTGCTGGGGGTGGAGTGAGAGGGCTGCTGGGGGTGGAGTGAGGGGGCTGCTGGGGTGGAGTAGGGAGGGGCTGCTGGGGGTAGAGTGAGGGGGCTGCTGGGGGTGGAGTGAGGGGGCTGCTGGGGAATAGAGTGAGGGGCTGCTGGGGGGTAGAGTGAGGGGGCTGCTGGGGGAGGTATAGAGTGAGGGGCTGCTGGGGTGGAGTAAGGGGGGCTGCTGGGGAATAGAGTGAGGGGGCTGCTGGGGGAATAGAGTGAGGGGCTGCTGGGGGGGAATAGAGTGAGTGGGGCTGCTGGGCTGAGGGGGAATGGAGTGAGGGGGCTGCGGGGGGAAATAGAGTGAGGGGGCTGCTGGGGTGGAGTGAGGGGCTGCTGGGGTGAATAGAGTGAGGGGCTGCTGGGGAATAGAGTGAGGGGGCTGCTGGGGGAGAATAGAGTGAGGGGGCTGCTGTGGGGGTGGAGTAAGGGGGGCTGCTGGGGGTGGAGTAAGGGGGCTGCTGGGGAGATAGAGTGAGGGGCTGCTGGGGGTGGAGGTGAGGGGGCTGCTGGGGTGGAGTGAGGGGGCTGCTGGGGGAGAATAGAGTGAGGGCTGCTGGGGTGGAGTGAGGGGGGCTGCTGGGGGTGGGGTGAGTGAGGGGGCTGCTGAGGGGAGGAATAGGTGAGGGGGCTGCTGAGGGTGGAGTGAGGGGCTGCTGGGGGAGAATGGAGTGGGGCTGCTGGGGTGGAGTGAGGGGCTGCTGGGGGAAAATAGAGTGGGGCTGCTGAGGGTGGAGTTGAGTGAGGGGCTGCTGGGGGTGGAGTGAGGGGGCTGCTTGGGTGGAGTGAGGGGGCTGCTGGGGGTGGAGTGAGGGGGGGCTGCTGAGGGTGGAGTGAGGGGCTGCTGAGGGTGGAGTGAGGGGCTGCTGAGGGTGGATGTGAGGGGCTGCTGGGGGAGAGTGGAGTGAGGGGCTGCTGGGGGGAGGAATGGAGTGTGGGGCTGCTGGGGGGAGTGAGGGGGGCTGCTGGGGGTGGAGTGAGGGGGGGCTGCTGGGGGGGAGTTGGAGGGGGCTGCTGAGAGGGGGAGTGAGGGGCTGCTGAGGGTTGGAGTGAGGGGGGCTGCTGAGGGTGGAGTGAGGGGGCTGCTGGGGTGGAGTGAGGGGGGCTGCTGAGGGTGGAGTGAGGGGCTGGCGAGGGGTGAGTGAGGGGGGGCTGGGGAGAGAGTGAGGGGGCTGCTGGGGGAGAGTGGAGTGGGGCTGCTGGGAGAGTGGAGTGAGGGGGCTGCTGGGGGGGAGAGTGGAGTGAGGGGCTGCTGGGGGGGGGGTGGAGTGAGGGGGCTGCGGGGGAGAGTGGAGTGAGGGGGCTGCTGGGGGAGAGTGGAGTGAGGGGGCTGCTGGGGGGGAGAGTGGGTGGAGTGAGGGGCTGCTGGGGGAGAGTGGAGTGAGGGGGCTGCTGGGGGGAGAGTGGAGTGAGGGGGCTGCTGGGGGGAGAGTGGAGTGAGGGGCTGCTGGGGGGAGAGTGGAGTGAGGGGGCTGCTGGGGGGAGAGTGGAGTGAGGGCTGCTGCTGGGGGGGGGGAGAGTGGAGTGAGGGGGCTGCTGGGGGGGAGAGTGGTGAGGGGGCTGCTGGGGGGGAGAGTGGAGTGTGGGGGCTGCTGGGGGAGAATGGAGTGAGGGGATTGGAGTGGGGAGAATGGAGTGAGGGGCTGCTGGGTGAGAATGGAGTGAGGGGCTGCTGGGGTGGAGTGAGGGGGGCTGCTGGGGAGATAGAGAGGGGTGGGAGTGGGGCTGCTGGGGAGAATAGAGTGAGGTGGGCTGCTGGGGTGGAGTGAGGGGACTGCTGGGGGGAAAGAGTGAGTGGGCTGCGGAGGGGAGTGGGTGGGGGCTGCTGGAGGGGGGTGTGGCGGCTGCTGGGGGGAGAATGGAGTGAGGGCTGCTGGGGGGTGGAGTGAGGGGGCTGCTGGGGGAGAGTGGAGTGAGGGGGCTGCTGGGGGGGTGGAGTAAGGGGGCTGCTGGGGGAGAGTGTAGTGAGGGGGCTGCTGGGGGAGGGAGTGAGGGGGCTGCTAGGGTGAGTGGAGTGAGGGGGCTGCTGGGGATGGAGTAGTGTGGGGGCTGCTGGGGGAGAGTGGAGTGAGGGGCTGCTGGGGGAGAGTGGGGACTGCTGGGGAGTGGAGTGAGGGGCTGGCTGGGGGGAGAGTGGAGTGAGGGGGCTGCTGGGGGAAGGAGTGGGTGGTGAGGGGGGCTGCGGGGGAGAGTGGAGTGAGGGGGCTGCTGGGGGGAGAGTGGAGTGAGGGGGCTGCTGGGGGGAGAGTGGAGTGAGGGGGCTGCTGGGGGGAGAGTGGAGTGAGGGGCTGCTGAGGGGGAGGTGGAGTGAGGGGGCTGCTGGGGGAGAGTGGAGTGAGGGGGCTGCTGGGGAGAGTGGAGTGAGGGGCTGCTGGGGGGAGAGTGGAGTGAGGGGGCTGCTGGGGGAGAGTGGAGTGAGGGGGCTGCTGGGGGAGAGTGGGAGTGAGGGGCTGCTGAGGGGGGAGAGTGGAGTGAGGGGGCTGCTAGGGGGAGAGTGGAGTGAAGAGGGCTGCTAGGGGGAGAGTGGAGTGAGGGGGCTGCTGGGGGAGAGTAGATGAGGGGCTGCTAGGGGGGAGAGTAGAGTGAGGGGCTGCTGGGGTGGAGTGAGGGGGCTGCTGGGGGGTGGAGTGAGGGGGCTGCTGGGGGTGGAGTGAGGGGGCTGCTGGGGGTGGAGTGAGGGGGATGCTGGGGGGTGGAGTGAGGGGGCTGCTGGGGGGTGGAGTGAGGGGGATGCTGGGGGTGGAGTGAGGGGGATTCTGGGAGGAGAATAGAGTGAGGGTGGAGTGGGGATGCAGTGGGGGTCTGCTGGGGGGGAATTGAGTGAGGTGGGCTGCTGGGGGTGGAGTGAAGGGGCTGCTGGGGGAAAATATAGTGAGGGGGCTTCTGGGGGGAGAATTGAGTGAGGGGGCTGCTGAGGGGGTGGAGTGAGGGGGCGGCTGGCTGGGGGTGGAGTGAGGGGGGATGCTGAGGGTGGAGTGAGGGGGGCTGCTGAGGGTGGAGTGAGGGGGGCTGCTGAGGGTGGAGTGAGGGGCTGCTGGAGGTGGAGTGAGGGGGCTGCTGAGGGTGGAGTAAGGGGGCTGCTGGGGGGAGAGTGGAGTGAGGGGGCTGCTAGGGGGAGAGTGGAATGAGGGGGCTGCTAGGGGAGAGTAGAGTGAGGGGGCTGCTAGGGGGAAGTAGAGTGAGGGGCTGCTGGGGAGAGTAAGTGAGGGGGCTGCTGGGAGTAGAGTGAGGGGGCTGCTGGGGGGTGGAGTGAGGGATGCTGGGGGTGGAATGAGGGGATGAGTGAGGGGGATGCTGGGGGGTGGAGTGAGTTGGCTGCTGGGGGGAGATGAGAGTGAGGGGTGGAGTGGGGATGCAGTGGGGGCTGCTGGGGAGAATAGAGTGAGGTGGGCTGCTGGGGGTGGAGTGAGGGGGCTGCTGGGGGAATAATATAGTGAGGGGGCTTCTGGGGGAGAATGGAGTGAGGGGGCTGCGGCGCTGGGGGTGGAGTAAGGGCTGCTGGGGGGGGAGAATGTAGTGGGGGCTGCTGGCGGGTGAGTGAGGGGGCTGCTAGGGGTGGAGTGTGGGACTGCTGGGGGATGGAGTGTGGGGGCTGCTGGGGGAGAGTGGAGTGAGGGGGCTGCTGGGGGAGAGGAGAGTGAGGGGGCTGCTGGGGGAGAGGTGCGAGTGAGGGCTGCTGGTCTGGGGGAGAGTGGAGTGAGGGGCCTGCTGGGGGGGAGATTTGGAGTGAGGGGGCTGCTGGGGGGAGATTGGAGTGAGGGGGCTGCTTGGGGGGAGAGTGGGAGGAGGGGCTGCTGGGGGAGAGTGGAGTGAGGGGCTGCTGGGGGGGAGAGTGAAATGAGGGGCTTGCTGCGGGGGAGAGTGGAGTGAGGGGCTGCTGGGAGAGAGTGGAGTGAGGGGCTGCTTGGGGGGAGATTTGGAGTGAGGGGGCTGCTGGGGGGGAGAGTGGAGTGAGGGGGCTGCTGGGGGAGAGTGGAGTGAGGGGGCTGCTAGGGGGGAGTGGAGTGAGGGGCTGCTAGGGGGAGAGGTGGAGGGGGGGGCTGCTGGGGGGGTGGAGTGAGGGGGCTGCTAGGGGGAGAGTGGAGTGAGGGGGTGCTGGGGGGTAGAGTGAGGGGGGATGAGTGGGGGGGCGCAGGGGGTAAGAGTGGGGGGATTCCTGGGAGGAGAATAGAGTGAGGGGGTGGAGTGGGGATGAGTGGGGGGCTGCTGGGGAGAATAGAGTGAGGTGGGCTGCTGGGGGGTGGAGTGAAGGGCTGCTGGGGAATAATATAGTGAGGGGCTTCTGGGGGGAGAATTGAGTGAGGGGGCTGCTGAGGGGGTGGAGTGAGGGGGGCTGCTGGGGGGTGGAGTGAGGGTAGGGGGCTGCTGAGGCGTGAGAGTGAGGGGGCTGCTGGGGGTGGAGTGAGGGGCTGCTTGAGGGTGGAGTGAGGGGGCTGCTGAGGGAGTAAGGGGGCTGCTGGGGGGAGAGTTGGAGTGGAGGAGTGAGGGGGCTGCTAGGGGGGAGAGTGGAATGAGGGGGCTGCTAGGGGAGAGTAGAGTGAGGGGGGCTGCTGGGGAGTAGAGTGAGGGGCTGCTGGGGGAGGAGTGGAGTGAGGGGGCTGCTGGGGGAGAGTAGAGTGAGGTGGGCTGCTGGGGGTGGAGTGAGGGGGCTGCTGGGGTGGAGTGAGGGGGGCTGCTGGGGAATAATATAGTGAGGGGCTTCTGGGGGGGAGAATGGAGTGAGGGTGCTGGGGGGTGGAGTGAGGGGGCTGTTGGGGGTGGAGTGAGGGGCTGCTGAGGGTGGAGTGAGGGGGCTGCTGAGGGTGGAGTGAGGGGGCTGCTGAGGGTGGAGTGAGGGGCTGCTGAGGGGAGAGTGGAGTGATGGAGTGGGGGGCTGCTGGGGGGAGAGTGGAGTAGGGGTGCGGGGGGAGAGTGGAGTGAGGGGGCTGCTGGGGGGAGAGTGGCAAGTGGAGGGAGTGAGGGGCTGCTGGGGGAGAGTGGAGTGAGGAGTGAGGGGGCTGCTAGGGGGAGAGTGGAATGAGGGGGCTGCTAGGGGAGAGTAGAGTGAGGGGCTGCTGGGGGTTGGTAGAGTGAGGGGCTGCTGGGGTGGAGTGAGGGGGCTGCTGGGGGTGGAGTGAGGGGGCTGCTGAGGGTGGAGTGAGGGGGGGCTGCTGAGCGGTGGAGTGAGGGGGGGCTGCTGAGGGTGGAGTGAGGGGCTGCTGGGGGGAGAGTGGAGTGAGGGGGCTGCTGGGGGGGAGAGTGGAGTGAGGGGGCTGCTGGGGGGGGAGGTTGGAGTGAGGGGGCTGCTGAGGGGGGAGAGTGTGGAGTGAGGGTGCTAGGGGGAGAGTAGAGTGAGGGGGCTGCTGGGGGAGAGTAGAGTGAGGGGGCTGCTGGGGGAGAATGGAGTAAGGGGGGCTGGGGGGAGAGTGGAGTAAGGGGCTGGCGGGGAGAGTGGAGTGAGGGGGCTGCTGGGGGGAGTGGAGTGAGGGGGCTGCTGGGGGGAGTGGAGTGAGGGGGCTGCTGGGGGAGAGTGGAAGTGAGGGGGGCTGCTAGGGGGAGAGTAGAGTGAGGGGGCTGCTGCGGGGGAGAGTAGAGTGAGGGGGGCTGCTGGGGGGAGAGTAGAAGTGAGGGGCTCTGGGGGAGAGTAGAGTGAGGGGGCTGCTGGGGGGAGAATAGAGTAAGGGGGCTGCTGGGGGGAGAGTGGAGTGAGGGGCTGCGGGGGGGAGAGTGGAGTGAGGGGCTGCTGGGGGGAGAGTGGAAGTGAGGGGGCTGCTGGGGGAGAGTGGAGTGAGGGCGGTGCTGGGGGAGAGTGGAGTTGAGGGGGCTGCTGGGGGGAGAGTAGAGTGAGGGGGCTGCTGGGGGGAGAGTAGAGTGAGGGGGCTGCTGGGGAGAGTAGAGTGAGGGGCTGCTGGGGGAGCCGGGGAGAGTAGAGTGAGGGGGCTGCTGGGGGAGAATAGAGTGAGGGGGCTGCTGGGGGAGATAGAGTGAGGGGGCTGCTGGGGGGAGAGTAGAGTGAGGGGGCTGCTGGGGGAGAGTAAGTGAGGGGGCTGCTGGGGGGAGAGTAGAGTGAGGGGGCTGCTGGGGGAGAGTAGAGTGAGGGGGCTGCTGGGGGGAGAATAGAGTGAGGGGCTGCTGGGGGGAGAATAGAGTGAGGGGGCTGCTGGGGGGGAGAATAGAGTAAGGGGGCTGCTGGGGGGAGAGATGGAGTGAGGGGGCTGCTGGGGGGAGAGTGGAGTGAGGGGGCTGCTGGGGGGAGAGTAGAGTGAGGGGGGCTGCTAGGGGGAGAGAGGAGGGGGCTGCTATGGGAGAGTAGAGTGAGGGGCTGCTGCTGGCAGATGGAGTAAAGGGGCTGCTGGGGGTGGAGTGAGGGAGCTGGGGGGTGGAGTGAGGGGGCTGCTGGGGGAGAAGAGTTGAGGGGTGGAGTTGGGATGCAGTGGGGGGCTGCTGGGGAGAATAGAGTGTGTGGGGCTGCTTGGGGGTGGAGTGAGGGGGCTGCTGGGGGTGGGTTAGTGAGGGGGGCTGCTGGGGGTGGAGTGAGGGGGGGCTGCTGGGGGTGGGAGTGAGGGGGGCTGCTGGGTGGAGTGAGGGGGGGCTGCTGGGGGTGGCAGTGAGGGGGGCTGCTGGGGGTGGAGTGAGGGGGGCTGCTGGGGGTGGAGTGAGGGGACTTCTGGGGGAGAATGGAGTGAGGGGCGCTGCTGGGGGGTGGAGTGAGAGGGGCTGCTGGGGGTGGAGTGAGGGGGCTGCTGGGGGGTGGAGTTGAGGGTGGAGTGGGGGGCTGCTGGGGGAGAATAGAGTGAGGGGTTGGAGTGATGGGCTGCTGGGGGTGGAGAATGGAGTGAGGGGCTGCTGGGGGGTGGAGTGAGGGGGCTGCTGGGGGGTGGAGTTAGGGGTGGAGTGGGGGGGTGCTGGCAGGGGAGAATAGAGTGAGGGGTGGAGTGGGGGCTGCTGGGGGGAGAATAGAGTGAGGGGGCTGCTGGGGAGAATGGAGTGAGGGGGCTGCTTAGGGGGAGAGTGGAGTGAGGGGGCTGCTAGGGGGAGAGTAGATTGAAGGGGGCTGCCGAGGGGGGGAGAATAGAGTAAGGGGGCTGCTGGGGGAGAATAGAGTAAGGGGGCTGCTGGGGGAGAGTAGAGTGAGGGGGCTGCTAGGGGGAGAGTAGAGTGAGGGGCTGCTAGGGGGAGAGTAGAGTGAGGGGGCTGCTAGGGGGGAGTAGTGAGAGTGGGGGCTGCTAGGGGGAGAGGAGAGTGGGGGCTGCTGGGGGGAGAGTAGGAGTGAGGGGGCTGCTGGGGGGAGAATAGAGTAAGGGGGCTGCTGGGGGGAGAGTGGAGTGAGGGGGCTGCTGGGGGGAGAGTGGAGTGAGGGGCTGCTGGGGGAGAGAGTGGGTGAGGGGGCTGCGGGGGAGAGTGGAGTGAGGGGGCTGCTAGGGGGAGAGTAGAGTGAGGGGGCTGCTGCGGGGTGAGAGTAGAGTGAGGGGGCTGCTGGGGGAGAGTAGAGTGAGGGGGCTGCTGGGGAGAGTAGAGTGAGGGGGCTGCCTGGGGGGAGAGTAGAGTGAGGGGGCTGCTGGGGCTGAGAATAGAGTGAGGGGGCTGCTGGGGGGAGATTAGAGTGAGGGGGCTGCTGGGGGGAGAGTAGAGTGAGGGGGCTGCTGGGGGGAGAGTAGAGTGAGGGGCTGCTGGGGAGAGTAGAGTGAGGGGGCTGCGGGGGGAGAATAGAGTAAGGGGGCTGCTGGGGGGAGAATAGAGTAAGGGGCTGCTGGGGGGAGATAGAGTAAAGGGGGCTGCTGGGGAGAGTGGAGTGAGGGGGCTGCTGGGGGAGAGTGGAGTGAGGGGGGCTGCTTGGGGGGAGTGGAGTGGAGGGGGCTGCTAGGGGGAGAGAGTGAGGGGGCTGCCTAGGGGGAGAGTAAGAGTGAGGGGGCTGCTGGCAGAATGGAGTAAAGGGGCTGCTGGGGGGTGAGTGAGGGAGCTGGGGGGTGGAGTGAGGGGGCTGCGGGGGGAAATAGAGTGAGGGGTGGAGTGGGGATGCAGTGGGGGGCTGCTGGGGAGAATAGAGTGAGGTGGGCTGCTGGGGTTGGATGTGGGGGGCTGCTGGGGGTGGGAGTGAGGGGGGCTGCTGGGGGGTGGGGAGTTGAGGGGGGCTGCTGGGGGTGGGAGTGAGGGGGGCTGCTGGGGGTGGAGTGAGCGGGGGGCTTGCTGGGGCACTGGGTTGGAGTGAGGGGGGGCTGCTGGGGGTGGAGTGAGGGGGCTGCTGGGGTGGAGTGAGGGGACTTCTGGGGAGAATGGAGTGAGGGGGCTGCTGGGGGGTGGAGTGAGGGGGCTGCTGGGGGGGTGGAGTGAGGGTGCTGCTGGGGGTGGAGTTAGGGTGGAGTGGGGGCTGCTGGGGGGAGAATAGAGTGGAGGAGTTGGAGTGAGGGGCTGCTGGGGTGGAGGAGAATGGAGTGAGAGGGGCTGCTGGGGGGTGGAGTGAGGGGGCTGCTGGGGGGTGGAGTTAGGGGTGGAGTTGGGGGGCTGCTGGGGGGAGAATAGAGTGAGGGGTTGGAGTGGGGGGCTGCTGGTGGGGGGAGAATAGAGTGAGGTGGCTGCTGGGGAGAATAGAGTGAGGGGGCTGCTGGGGAGAATGGAGTGAAGGGGCTACTAGGGGGAGAGTGGAGTGAGGGGCTGCTAGGGGGAGAGTGGAGTGAGGGGGGCTGCTAGGGGGAGAGTAGATTGATGGGGGCTGCTGGGGGGGAGAATAGAGTAAGGGGGCTGCTGTGGGGGGAGAATAGAGTAAGGGGGCTGCTGGGGGGATAGTAGGAGTGAGGGGGGGGCTGCTAGGGGGAGAGTTAGCAGTGAGGGGGCTGCTAGGGGGAGAGTTAGAGTGAGGGGGGGCTGCAGGGGGAGAGTAGAGTGGGGGGCTGCTAGGGGAGAGTAGAGTGAGGGGGCTGCTAGGGGGGAGTAGAGTGAGGGGGCTGCTTAGGGGGAGAGTGGGATGTGAGGGGCTGCTGGCAGAATGGAGTAAAGGGGCTGCTGGGGGGTGGAGTGAGGGGGAGCTTGGGGGTGGAGTGAGGGGGCTGCTGGGGGAGAATAGAGGTGAGGGGTGGAGTCTGATGTAAAGAGGGTAGTGCGGGATGCAGTGGGGGGGCTGCTGCGGAGAATAGGTGAGGTGGGCTGCTGGGAGTGGAGTGAGGGGGGCTGCTGGAGGTGGGAGTGAGGGGCTGCTGGGGATGGAGTAAGGCAGGCTGCTGGGATGGAGTAAGGCAGGCTGCTGGGGTGGAAGAGGGGGGCTGCTGGGGGTGGAGTGAGGGGCCTGTTGGGGAGAATGGAAGTGAGGGGGCTGCTGGGGGGGTTGAGTGAGGGGGCTGCTGGGGTGGAGTTAGGGGCGTGAGTGGGGGCTGCTGTTGGGGAGAATAGAGTGAGGTGGGCTGCTGGGGGAGAATAGAGTGAGGGGCTGCTGGGGGAAGAAATAGAGTGA